>OZ026572.1:2215000-2815000 GCA_964020215.1 Aurelia sp. 3 sensu Dawson et al. (2005) | reverse complement strand
AGCAAATGATTACTGGTATAAATATTGAAAACCTACGTTGCATTCCTGTCTTTTGTAATATGAATTCAACGCCTTGTTCAAAGAAAAAGAAATCCTTGACGCGATATCAGCTTCTTCTTTATTTGTGATCAACGAATCACCCTGAAAGAAAAAGAAATATGTAAGAATATTCTTTCTACGAAAGTTCTAAGTTACAAACAGTCTGAAACAAAGCTATACTCTGGTGGTACCATAGGGCATGCTTCTCCAAGGAAATCTCTTACCATAAATCCTCCCTTAAGCCTCCACTGTCCAACGAGCTCCCTTTGAAAAAGCCCCACCTCAGAACTCATTTTGAAAAACACAAGCCCCTTCCAATAACCCCCATGGGCCATGGGGGTATTAAAATTCCACAGCTGGGTGAATTTTATACAGATTAAAACATTATTTATCTTAGTATCATATTTATTGTCACTCTAGTTCAATGCTAGGCTTGAAATATCATGAATTCTAGTTCATAAACTAAAGTATCTCACCACTCATCTACCTTGATATTCAATAATTCCCTCTCGAATAAACCCCCACTTCAAGTAACCCCCAAAACAAAATTCATAACTACAAATCATTCGAGGATTTAGGGTACTATCGAGTACCGAAAAAGCCGGGGGGTGAGAATAATCGGGGGGGGGTTGGAAATGGTTCGATATAACAATAATCGGGGGTTGGAATAATCGGGGGGGGGGTACGTTGAGAAATTTAAAATAGTCGTTTTCTTAGGCAAACACGTATCTTGTATATATTTATGTGAACAGTGATGTTACTGATACATCTACCTACGAACTTTGGTTCTGTTGAATGCACTTCTTGAGACTTTTTCCTGCGTTTGTTCAGGAATTATGTTTACTATCATTTCATTTTTCCAAAAATTAATAAAAGGGGGGCTTGGAAAATTTTTCAAAATTTAATAAGGGGGGACGATTATTCGGTACTCGAGAGTACTCCTGTGGCCAAAATCCTTTCTTCGAGAAGAGCACTGTCCGTTAAATATTTTTAAAAATCTTGTTTTTATACTGCGTTCACACTGACACAATTAAACCAGGTTTATTTAAACCAGTTTAAATTTCAACCAATCAAATGACTGGATTTGTTGGATTGACCAATCAGAAGGCCCTATTCGTAAACCTGGTTTAATCTAAGCTGGTTTAACTTGCTCTTGGAATATTAATCTTCAACGGCAAAAAGGGGGGAAAAACAAAAACAACCTAATCAACTTTTATAGGCCGTATGCGAAAGATTAAGCTTCAACGGCAAAAGGGGTGAAACAAAACAAGTTGATGAATTTTTAGGGCGTAAGCGAATGATAAAGCTTCAGTGGCAAAAAGGAAAACAAAACAACCTAACAAATTTTTATAGGCCGTAAGCGAATGATAAAGCTTCAACGGCAAAAATAAAAACAAAAAACAACCTAATCAATTTTTTGGGTCGAAAAACGAATGACTAAGCTTAAACAGCAGAAGGGGAACAAAGCAGCTAATCCAATTTTTTGATAAAGAGTGAACAGCATGATTCAAGCTTCAACGGAAGCAAACGAATTAAGCTTCAACGGAAGCGAACGAACGAACGAATTAAGCTTCAACGGAAGCGAACTTCAACGGAAGCGAACGAATTAAGCTTCAACGGAAGCGAACGAATTAAGCTTCAACGGAAGCGAACAGACTGCGAACGAATTAAGCTTCAACGGAAGCCAACGAATTAGACTGCAGACGAATTAAACTTCAATGGAAGCGAACGAATTAAACTTCAACGGAAGCTAACGAATGTAATACCCTGCGTCTCTTTTTGCAACAGATGCAACGTAGCACTTGCCTTGTATAAAACCTAAACTACCCTTTTCCATCCGCCTAAAATTCCAAGGGGCAAATCACTGATCACAACAAAAACACAAAACCGCTTACGAAAATTACAAAAAATCATAAAACCACTGAAAAAATTACCGAAAAAATCATACAAAATGGTTAAAAAATCATGAAAATCAAATCAAACTCACAAAGAATCACAAAGTCATGCACACTATTCTGAGAAGTGATTCTGCCCCTTGTCCAATTCTGCCGAGTGGCTCTTTTAACCGTCCAGAGCTGCTGCAACGCCCCAAAGGACAGTATTAGGAAAAAACAAATACAGGTTTTGCGACGAGAACCGAGAGAAAAATGCCGTAAATAGTAGTGGAAGTAGCTGTCTAAGAAAGCTAATACAAAACCAAACAAGTAACTTAGGCCTATGCGTATGAACATCAGTGAACAGATATCACACGTGCAGCTTTCAGAAAGCAGAAACAGAAAATAAAGACAAAATTTTGCATGAAAAGACTCACGTTGTTCGGAGCAGGTTCATTTGCTACTGCTGGATTAGGTGCCGCTGGTTGATGAACAACTTCTCCTTGATTTTGCAAAACTGCAGCGACTTCAGCATCCTGGATTTGGCCCGGTTGCTGTGCCATGGCAGGAAGGAAGGCAGTGACGGTTCGCTGTATTTCGATTTTGAGTGCAGGTCACAGAGATTGTTGCTTGGAATGCCTCTGAATGGGGCATTAGTCTAACACCAGTTGCACTCTACTTAAAGGGTGATACACCACGCTGTTGGTATTGTGGATGTTCAAATAGGACTACTTTGTACTTGCAAGATATGTATCTCATCCACCCTGCTGGCACACAAGTCTAACTACAAGATATCAGAGCTTGAACTACCAAAGGGGTGTTCAATACGCAACGTTTTAAATTTATCCAAGTAACACCTAAAAAGCTATGTTCGACAAAGTCTTTAAAGATTTTGTAGAGCACTAGACCTTTTAGCTATTCTAGGAAAGAGTCTGAATCGAACGTTGTTATGATGCATTTTGAGGAATTTTCGAATGTGCACAATAGCGATAGAAGCTCGAACGCCACTCGATCGAACCTTGCATATAAAATTGTATAAAAATAACGCTCGATCCAGGCTCCTTTGTAGAATAGCTAAAAGGTCTATTCTCCTGCCTCCTGCAGTATCAATTTTTTGAAGATTCTTACCAATTGGTCTAGGGTCATCAAAAGTGCTCTTCTTTTCGCGGCTACATCTGGTCCTGGCCTATTACCAGCATTCACCGACATTAGTGAAGGCTAAAACAAAGAGAAACGATAGAAATCTGGCTACATGGTAACAAACAGGCGAGAATATCTCGCTTCACTTTCAGCTTATGATAGAAACAAACACACAAATCATTTATACAGAAGAGTACAACAGAACATTCTCTATACTCTTTCATTGGCAAGAAGAACAGGTGGCACCAGAGTATGGCTTGGGACCTAACTTGGTAAATCATGCATACAAACCACAGTCTTTGGTAATTTACCCCCCTGTCGGAAGTTCTACCCCCATGTTAGAAAATTTCTGGTGCCACCCCGGCAAGAAAAGCTATCATCTACATCTTTTAAGCGAACTGGAAGAGCACTTTACAGCCATGTTTGCTCTGTCGACCGATGCGACATTAAGTGTGTATCACGACCAATGTTAAATTGCTTAGCAGCAATGAATCATCTTAACAATGATCTACATAATTAATGTCACATCAATACATAATGGGTCAAGGTGATTCACTAATGACAGAAAAAATGGAACACTGAGACACACTTGGTGTCCTGTTACCCATGGTAACACTGAAAACATGAAAGGTATGATATACTATCCTCTGTAAGCAACAACGAATACATGAAATGTCCTTCTGTCTATAATGTAACGAAACGGTGTATTTTGATTTTAATGTACGATTGGTGAAACAAAAAATAATTGACAGACACGCCATCATCTCTTCAGTTCCGTCAAAAAAAAAACAAAACTTTCATATCAAAATGTTCTTTCTTTTTCGAGAAAAATGCATAAACAAAAGCCAGGAAAAATTGAAAGATGTAAACAAAATTGAAACAAGGAAAACAGTACTCACGGGCGCATTTGGTCCTGGTCCTGGACCTCCGCGATGATTGTCGTGAATACTACGGCAAAATGAGGCATTTAAGATACTTAATATGAATCATTAAGAAAACTGAAGATCTCCTATTCAACACAAGAGAGACCTCTCAACCGCCTGAAGCAACCAGCCACGCATCCGATTGCTCAATAGTAGAACAGTTTCGCCATACAAATCCACACATGCAGTTTAAGATGCGAACCATAAAGGCCTTGTATGTCGTGTGGGTTGGCCTTTTCAACTTACAAGCTTTTGTTATAAAAAACTGGTTTGTAAGAAACTAGTACTAAGATGGCCGAAAGTTTAAGAAACTCTAGTACAATGTCTGAGAAGTATTAACAAACTTTTCAAAGTTAAAGCATGGATATTATAGCAAATGTATCATTGAATCTTTATTCTTTTGCAATATTTACTAACCATTTGTCTTTTCACCATGACAGAACACTTTTTATTGCTAAATGATGCTTTAAATGTCAAGAAAGATATCTGCGGCAGTGTTAGCGACCACATTGATGATTCATGCATTCAAAAATAAGAAAACAATTAAGTAACTTGAATTAGGAAACTTTTACGACTATGGCCTGATCCTAGTTTCTTATAAAAAAACGTTTAGATGTGTTAATATGCATGGGAGCTGATAAGCATCTACATTGATATCATCCTTGATACCTACTATTCTTGGCATTCTCTCCCTCAGTGGCAGACACCATTAGGCCAAAGGGTGTGAAGTTGCCTTCAATCTCGGAGGAAACAATGATTTTTTGTTTGAAAATAATGAGGGAACCAAGCATTTTAACAGAAATAAAAGCTTCAGACTTGACATTTTCAACTGTGATTTGAGCAATATTATTGTTTGGTAATAAGTAAACAACGCCGGAATAACCTACACCCATGACAGGCATGGTACGTATAGAGAGAGAGAGAGAGAGAGAGAGAGAGAGAGAGAGAGAGAGAGAGAGAGAGAGAGAGAGAGAGAGAGAGAGAGAGAGAGAGAGAGAGAGAGAGAGAGAGCGAGAGATAAAAAATTTCATTCAGTCCGGTTAAAACTATGTCTCACCCTTTATTGACATGCTCTGGATTGTGCCATTCATCGTACGGCTGTTCCACGTCATAGAATTGTTGAGGCCCTTCTTGCCTTCCTTCGTTATCTGAGAAAAGAAATTTCAACATATCAAAATTCATTAACCACATTCGCCTACTGTGATAAAAATTTCCAATTGTAACCACGTATGAATATATACATCAGGTGATTGAAAGAAAACATTCGATTATAATGGCTTCCAGCAACAGAAAATTATGTGAAATAAAACATTCAGGCTTCGAGATGACAAACCCATTTCTCTTCCTGAAGAATAGATTTTCAAACTTCCGAATGCACTGGAGAAGTTCTCCGTTTTCATGTTGCATACTTAATCCTTTTCATACGAAACTAGAGCAAAATTTATGAAACTTATTCATGTATGAAAAAGGAGCAAAACTTATTAGTTTTAACCTCGCAATCTCACTATTCTGCTGTGAATGTGTAATGTCATTACTAATTCAGGCAGGCCGAAGAGATAACGATGGGTAATACTAACCCTCGTGTGGTCGTTTTCTTGTTCCTGACGACGCCAAATTTCGCAGCCGATTTATAACAGGTCCGTTTGGTAAATTCCCTCCTATGTCCATGTTGCTAGTGCCTAAAGGAGATGCCTCATCTATGAAGTGAATTTCAAAATTTCAAACATAGAATAAGGTTTATTGGAAATACAGTATCGACAACACTGTTAGCTGAATAGTACATGGGCGGTTGGAAATTGCACATTGGAAAATGGGCTAACAACAGTCTTGCTTCATATTTGATGATGTTCGATTAGCCGTGAAACTTATCTGACTAAGGTTGGCCTCTTCTCTCTGAAATTATAGGTATTTTCCCTAGAACAGCCCCTCGAGAAATCTCAAAAACGGCTTAAAACAGCGATCAATCTCTTTGACAATCCTTTCGGGCAACACACATTTTCCAGCCAGTAGGTTTCGCGAAGCATCTCATCTCTCAACAGGAGAACATGTTTTTACATACAAAATTGTCATCGTTGCATGGCTGAAAAACGGATGAAATTCGATCGGTCCTCCTCGAGAAATTTTCCCACAATCTCGGAAAGGAATAACCGATTTAAATCTGGTCAATTACTGAACCTAACTGAACATGTTGGTTATCAAAAAAGACATCTTCCGATACTGATGCTGTGATATTAAGGGAGTGGTAACTTTCAATGGCGTGCACTTTTACAGACTCAGCCAAAAGGTGGGGATTTTACGTGCTGACGGTTCACGGATGTGCCAGACCGGTTTTACGGCTTTAGGCCGGAAAAATGGCGGTTTTATGGTTCCTTTCTCTCTCAACAGGATCCAAATTTCTTCACGAATTTAATTCGAGGAGGCGCATTGTTGCCAAATTTAAGATACAGCTGCGAAAGAATAAAAAAATTCGATATAATTTTAGGGAGAATTCATCTAGTTTTCACCGTTATTAACAGGCTTAATGCATTTGTATTACCGTTCAGTATCTGGCGTCATATATCTTTAATGAATGGAAGGATGTCATGGCTGCTTTAGTAGGATTTATCGGCAGTATTTCGGTTTTCCTGAAATATTTTGGAGGTTTCACGGTTTTCGATACCCCCCTATGACCCCACCGGCAGAATTTCGTAACTAAGAATAGCAACAGATCAACTAACTATTTTGCAGCCTTAGTTGTGTAGGTGGTAGTGTCCTGAGACCCAGTCTTTGTGCAACAAGTAAATTCCGCTGATTCAATGCAGCAATGCCCAGTGTGGTGCTACTAAAGGGTGATCTGATGTCTGAAAGAAAAATAGAAACAATGCAAATCTAATTCATGAAAGAATCAAATGTACAGCATAGAAATCAACTCATTGAAAATATTGCAAGATTGGTTAATGCACCTTTCGCTTCCATTAAAGGACCGGGGGTGGGGGGAGGAGAGTACATAACATGTTAACGGTACGAGTACCGCCCATATAGGTGGGTTTTTGAGCCCAAAATTCTCTAAACAGGGGCCCCTTTTCCCGCAGATTTTCCTTAAACAAGGGTGGGTTTGGCTGGAAATTCACCAAAAATTGTTAAGAATGGGTAGTTTTCCGTCGAAATTCATCATAAAGTGGGTGCAACGGCAAGTTCTTGTAATCAGAAGAGGGTACCTTTCTGAAAACCGGTATCTCAGTATATACACTGCTAGCTGCGGAAGGAAGTTGCTTCTAAACTTTCAAAACACTTGGAATTTCAAAACACTTGTCAGAAAGTTTACCATCGACAAATTTGCACAAAAAGAGTTAGTAGTAGTTCAGTTTACACAAAGGCAAGTGCTATTGATCTATTATTTTTTTTGTTTCTCGTTATTTCAATTCATTGTTACCTGACTTTTCTTTCAACTGAGTAACAACGGATGAAAACAGCAAACTTCGATTTGCAACTCGCAAAATAAAACCCTTGCATGGTCGCACTTTTGAGCGGTCATTGTTACATCAAAGAATCAGCTAAAAACTAATGAAAATAGCGATAAAAATGGCCATAAGGCAAATAAAACTTGCCAGTGTTTAAACTGAATCATTCCTACTCGCTTGAAGAAAAGTCACCGTTGATTAAATCTCGGAAAAGCATCCTGAAATCCGAGGGGTTTCCTACCACAGCGGGCATCGTTGTAGCAAGAACGGGGGTCATGCCTTTGTTTTCTTTCACAAATTTACCAGATTGTATGGGTATGAATAATTTCGGCTTTCATTACAAATATTTCATAACAAAAGAAACACATAAGAATACATACGCATTCTTAGCTGTTGTGGTTGTGGAAAATTTGGCCAGCCTGGAAGCTGTCGTGGCATCGCGAAGGGTTGTTGTCCACGAATTCCTGCGATCATGTTTGGTATAGGCCTCGTAGGGCGTACACCTGCAATAAACACAAACGTCCCAAATTAAAAAAGATAAATAGGTGGTTTGCATGTGACGTCACATCCAATTCTAAATTAAATGCGCCGCCATGTTGTATGGCAAGTTGCTGTGGTGATTGACAGAGCAGAAACTGCGTAAAATGACGTCATCGACCAATCTGAGGTAAGGAAATGTTTGGACAGATAAGCTTTTTGAAATGATAAATCAAGAGTTTTAGGTCCTACGAAGAAAATATCAAGTGTTGCCTAATTTTGGGATCTGTTGCAGGGAGCTAGGGGGACTCAAAGTTACGAGTTGATGCGCATGCGTACGCAGTTTCTGTTCTGGCGTGGTGATTCGGACTAAAACGCACATGGCCTATAAGTATCAGCAACATTTGTTCGTTTTCGAGTCAATAATGCCAACGTATTGTCTCGTTTTCAGATGCGGAAATAATGCCAAACGGGACAAGGAAAAGAAAGGGTTTTTTCACACGATAATGATGTAAGAGCCCAGGCTAGCTTCAAAATTTAGAATAAAAAATATGTATGGTTGGACGCTAAACAGAAATCAAATTCGCAAACTTTCTTTACAACTTACTGAGAAATTTATTCAGAAATAGCAATATGGGATGTGTATCCTTTATTTGAAAATTATTACTTCATTTTCGACTTCAAGCTCCATCTTTAGTTTGCGAACATATTTTTGAATTCCTATCTTGAAATTGAGCAGCACCATCCAATCAATCAATCAATCAATCAACCAATCAACCAATCAATCAATCAATCAATCAACCAATCAATCAATCAATCAACTGTTATGTCATATCCGATTACAGAAGTTGATAATCAAAGCCTTCTTATTTTCCTTCCTGTCAAATGTGTAAATGAAAGTTCTAATGTTCTTTTCTTTGGTCAGCTGTTTCAAGCTAACATTGTGTGTCGTTCTTTGCCTCCATCTGTCTCTTTTTCCTTCAGTTTTTAACCACTGACAGTCGACTGTTGTTTAAATAGTTGTATAGCTACGAGTTCTATATTACGAAGTTGATCATACCTGGACGAATCACATTTGGTCTTGGTTGGTTCTGAGCCGCGTTTCCCTGTGGTCGCACCTGATTCGGTTTTCCCTGACCAGGCTTTGCAGATGTATTATTGGTCGTTTTGCCAGCTTGTCCACCTAAAATAGCAAAAATTACTACAACAAGCATACAGAGCATTAGCCGATGAATATCAAGAGAATTCTACTTTCAATGTCGTTTGCTACTGGATAATTCAAAAAAAGATGCAGCGTTTGAAAGGCTACTGCTCCCTGGAAGAAATGAGAAATGAGATTTTGTAACTACTAATGGAATAGCTGACATGCTCTGGTCACTCCGTTATGATTTTATACGAGATTTTCTTAAAACAAATCCTTCGAGAAACTTTAAAAAACTTGCTAAAATCACGAACAAGTATCCTTAATATGTTTACCTTACATGAATGACTTACTTGAGCACGCTTTAGCACGTGCATCCTCCTAGGGGAATGAAACAGCCTTCCCGATAGTATGAATAACCATAGTCTCAAGAGACTATGAAATAACTTATTCAAGAAGATTCCATTCTCCCAAGAGGACATATAAATGAATGCATATAAGTGTCATTATTGCAAGGAAGGAAAACAAAGGGAAATCTTGCTCGTCAATTTCACTCGTTTTTGCAGGTTTTCGAAAGCTCCTATCTGCAAAATATCTCCCATGTCGAAGAATGGCCGATTAAAGCCGGGTAAATTCGTGAGCCAAATTAGACAAAACAAGACAGTTCTCAACATTACTGTCTCTATGATTTTTTCAAACGCCAGACATTTTTAGTGACTCAACCGGTATGGGAAGTCGTAGCACTGGAAAAGCTCTGGCTTTCAACGAAACTGTGTTTATGGACTCCGACTTTATTAACATTACTTCCTCGCTGTTCGTGGTTTGGCAATTATTCATTAATTTGAAACAATTCTATCAGATACCAACTAAAATATTCACCTGGATTTGCAGGAGTTCCTGTCTTTTGCAGAACTGTTGATGATGTTCCTGTCTTTTGCACTACTGTTGATGATGGTTTATTCACTCCTGAGGTTCCCGTGTTATTTTGAGCATTAGCCTTCTGATCTGTAGCACCGTCTTCCTGTCCACCCTCTTCATTAGCCTTTGCAGTTTCCTGTACATTACGTTCATGCCTTATTTCTTTCGTTGCTTCCTGTACTGCCATTAACAATTGTCTCTTGACCTGAACCACCTTTGTGTGATCACAGTTCGGTTCCATGGCCGTATTAAACGCAGCTTCGTGCTTTTTTGCCTCTTCTGGGAACTTGGCTTTCTAAAAACATAATTATTCCGAGTGAATCAAAGAAAGGCACATCGTTTGAAAGGCTTTTGCTCAAGGGCTCAGATCTTGAGGGTGTAAAAATGGATGCAAAATTCAATCACAATTTTTTCTTCGAATTTAATGGCTTGGGAGTAAATTAGGGTACTTTGCAGTAAATCTGCTATGGAAATCTTTTACTATCCAGGCTAGTTTCAAAACAGTGGCATTTATCATGGTGACGGTGGCGACTTCATCCCATATCTAAATCCTAACCCACAAGGGCCACAGATTTCTGCTTGCCACCATATCGTACTCTTACATAAACTATGGTTCTCTGAAAGATTTCATCATTTTTCCTCGATCGATTTAGAATTTACGATGATTCTAATGTTTCAATTTCCATGAATTTTCAAAAAATAAAATGCCACAATTTTGATCATAATTAAGCAGTAATTAAAATATAAAAAATTTCCATGACAGATTTACAGCAAAGTACTTCAAGCTCCTTTCAAACAATTTAGTTGAAAGAAAAGTGTAAAAGAATTTTCCCCAACTTTCTGATTTGAACGATCTGAACTCTACCGGGTGGGAACAAGGGCAGATTTTGTAATACAATAGCATCAGTTACTTTGGTTCACACCTCAATTCAAAGAGATTAGAGTCTGCAGACAAAAGAAATTCTCTTAAGCAGAAATTCAAAACAAACGAAGCGGCAAAGTTGCCCTGAAAGCAGTACGGCAATCTCTCGTTTCGTGCGGGCGATGGGAGGTTTTTAAGAGAAGTTATGTGCTTATAACGAAAGTAGATGGGTAAATCGAAAGTTTTGTCTCGCGGATTTTGTTTATTTGATTCAGAAACCGAGCAGAGGGCATTACAATTTTGGCATATTTATTGCTCAGATGCACGCAGTCACTCCGCAGCTCCTGAATCAAATAAACAAAATCCGAGAGACAGAACTTTAGATTTACCCATCTTCTTTCGTTTTAAGCACATAACTTCTCTTAAAAACCTCCCTTCGCCCGCACCAAACGAGAGTTTGCCGTACTGGTTCCAGGGCAACTTTGCGGCTTCATCTGTCTTGAATTTCTGCTTGAGAGAATTTCTTTTGTCTGCATTCGCTAATCGCTTTGAATTGAGCTGTCAATCAAAGCGACTGATGCTATTGTATTACAAAATCTGCCCTTGTTCCGGGTGGGTCAAAAAAAAGTTTACGCGTTTGGCGGGTTGTGCAATAAAAATTATGAGGCCGGAGGCCGATATTCAAAACTGAGATGTTAAACTATCGGCCAAAGGCTAACTTAGATGAGAAAATGGTAGTTTGCCAAAATCACTCATCACAAGGATCCAAAAATTAGAAAAATTTCTGTAAGGAGTTTGTGTGAGAATCGAAAATTCAACGTTCCATTCTGGTCCATAATTTCATATGGAATCAAAGTTCACATTGCAAGTTTCAGAAATAGGACTTTTGCAACAGAGTTGTAATTCTTCAAATTTGGTGGTACAGTTTTTGCATCGGGATGTTTTTAAAGAGTGTATGCATTTTTTCTGACTCACTCGGTATAAAAACAAAAAATACTTCCACTTACAAGAAGGTTCATTAGATGCACAAAATCTCCAAAATGCAAATCGCTGTTAGACCCATCACATTGTTTAGGATTAAATTCTCGCTTGCAAAGCTCACAATAGGCCTTGTTCTCAGAAATATGTGTAATTCCTTCTTTACCTGTTAAAATAAATAACAAGCTTAATTTATCATATTTCAGCTTTATCTATCCAAATTGGATACGGGTAGAATTATCAAATAAATGCATGAAGTATTTTCCAAACTTCCCTGTCCAAGAAAAAATAAAACCCTTTCATTTCATTGTTTTAAATTTCATTTTTCGTTATTCAACCACGGTAGCCCTGTCAATCTGCATATATTGCTTTGTAGGGGGCCGTGCAAAAAATATAATTACAAATCTAAAACCCAATTTACAGCTATTTCAAAAGAAATAAAACTAGTTCAAAAAATGTTCATGAAAAAGACACCATCAACCCTCTACAATTTCTTTTAAGCCTCCTTTTGAGGAATACCCTAAAATAGACCATTGGGTCCCGTTTACAAGATACCGTTTTCATTTCATATCGGATTGCCATCCCAAATCCGATATAAAATTACACGATACTTTTTTCTTTTCATATCGGATTGGGGTTTTGTTTAAGCCTGGTTTTCATCAAATCGTAATTCATTGCCGATGATCGGCGACCTCATCGACGATCATCGCCAATGAATTACGATTTATGAAAACCAAGTTCTTGGGAGCATCGGCGATCATCGGTGACCATCGCCGATCAACTTTCAGAATAAAAAAGAACTGTTTTCCACAAAACATCGGGAATCTTCGCCGATGCTGCAAGTCAACAATTTCATATGAAAACAGAATATCGGCGATCATCGGCGATGGGATCGCCGATAAAATCAGTCGCACTGAAATGAAATGGTTTAAAAGGCCACTTTTCAAAATGCACAAGGACAATGGCTAATCACACGTAGCTACAAACCGAGGACCATGACCTAGAACTGATCAATTAAAGGTCAGATAAAGGCAAATGCAATCTTTTTATATTTGTAACTTTAAACTATGGGGAATCCGATGGCAATAATATTTTTTATCTTTGGGATGCAAAAGGATGGGTTTGGGGGTTTTGAAAAAGGGCACTTCTTCAAAAAACCGCGTGGTGGTAGAGGCCTGGAACTAGCTAAGTCGTGACGTGGAATGAGTAATGAGAAATTCATCACTTGAGAAGCCCAAGGCGCTGAGAGAAAGCAGTAACGACGAAGATCGCACGCGGTGTGTCAACTTGATCCCACTCTGCAATGGAAGCACACAAAAACATCATTTGGAGGATTATTTGATCTGTGACTAGCAATAACATTAGTTATTGAGTGCAGCGTTTTGGGATCAAACTACAAAAACATCATTTGGAGGATTATTTGATCTGTGAATAGCCGAATGAAACTATGGTAATGATCAAACAGTTGACTATTGTGTTAATTGCAAAGGCTACCAAAAGAACACACCTTGATCCCCTCAGGGTCAGATTGTTTTTATCAGGATTCATTCTCCTCGTTGGGCTTACAAGCGCCTGTCGAAGGTACATTTGCATGGCTTCACGAATGATCTTTAAATACAAATTATATTGTACGAGGTAGGAAATACACAGGCCATCTAAGAAGTTTGCAAATAGAGTCATCGAAGAAAGGAAAACTATATTTGCAGAAAGAACGCTCTCTTATCGGTCTATGATAAGAGACTATCACTTGGCCTAGTCATGACATGGCAATTTTCCCGCTGTCTGCATCTGCGATTCGGTGGGTGAGTATATCTTTCAATTTTAACTACAATTTCATTTTCCTCACGCCGAAGAAGGTGCTCTGGAAGCTAGCTAAGTCACTTGTAGCAGCCAATGTATGTTCAAAGTCGTTAGGATTGAAATATTTAGTGCAGACCCCCGATGTTTTCATTGTTGCAATTCTTGTACGTGTTCTCTCTCCAAGCCAGTCCACAGCTCACTGCTGCAACACGTCTGTCCGTGCGAAAGTACGGAATAATGTGCATATACATTCTTCTCTGCACAAGCTGACTAGCCACAACCATAAACTACCCACTTTCTCGGCGTTTTGATTTGAGATAGTTAAAATAAGTAGTCGCTTCGAACTTTCCTGACTTGACTGTCAGTGAGTGCAAACAGACTCGTACATTCTCTCGCAGCTTTGCATCGACTCAATCGACTCATTCCACGTCACGCCTCTGCTAGTTCCAGGCTCTTTTGCTTGCGCGGTTTTTTTGAAAAATTTGACTGAAAAAAGGAATTCGAGCGGCAATTTCGATAAGTTCCGGAACTCATATCGAAATTTCGTTTGAAATTTTGAAATCTCCAGGCTGTAAATGGTAGAAATCAATAAAAAAGTATTTTGCCTTTATCTGACCTTTAAGCGCAGGTGCTTTAACACGACAGTGCTGCTGAACTCCTGCCATTTTAACAATTTTAAACGGATGGTGAATTAAACATCGTTTTCGTGTCGATTTTAATTATCTTAATTGGCACTTGTAAGTTTTCAGTATTATCTGTTAAATTTGGCATGGCAAAAATGTGATATTCTAAGCTACTGTAGGCCTAATTGGCTAACAGGTTTTCCCTCTAGGGCTTTCTAAACAGTGCATACATTTTTTCTGACTAACCCGTTATTTGTAGTTGGTTTTGGCCCCTTTTGGCATGACTTTCCACATTTTCTAACGATTCTGACCGAGTTCTAACATTGACAACTACAGAACAGCTAAAACATGGAAAAGAAGACTGTCCTGAAGAAATATTATTATCTGCAAACAAAACTAATGATTACCTAAATATGGTCTCATTCTTCTGAAAGCGCTTTTGTACTGTGTTCTCTGAAAATGAAAAACAACAAAGTTGTAAATTTTACAGAAGTAAATCTGACAGCCTGATTTTATGTCAAAATGTGAAGAATTATCTCAAGAAACCGACCAGGGTGGCAGGAAGCATCTCAAACTTGGGAGCACAACACGGACAAATCTTGCAATACAATAGCAACAGTTGGTTTGCAAATACACATATTTTCTATAAGAAACTGCTTATAAGAAACTCAACTTTCAAATCAACAAAAAATTAAGAAACTCCAGCAGTGGGAAAAAGCACTTAAAAAGAAACTGTCTTTTGATAAAGGAAAGCCTTGACATACTTTGACTTTATTTCACTTGTTTCCTGTATCAAACTACTCAGAGCATACTTAAATAATATCTAAACACTGGACATGTTTCAATAAACCTTGTTTTGAGATGTTCACAAGGGCTTAAGTTGTGAACATGAAAATTGTTATAGAACCTTAGAGGCACGCACTGGGCACGCAAAGAAGCACTGGGCAAGCAAAATGTGATAACTTCAGGAGCCTTTAAGCACTCGTCCAAATTCTTTGTTTCTATTTGTAATACTATTTAATTACTAAACTACACAGTAAGCCCTAGGGTTTCAAATATGGATCAGTCGAAAAGTATTCTTCAAAATTCAACTGAAAACAAGATTTGGAAATTTTTTCTTACCCCTAAGTTGCCACCAACAGTGCCTCTTATCTGTTTTGGCGGAACATCTCTTATTGTATCTGATACACCAGTTGGCTAGAAAAAAACAATCTCTTAAAAGACCTACTAATTCAATAGATCTAAAAAATTTACGAGTATGCAGTTAGCATTACATCCAAACTCCTTTAAGGCAGTCATCTATTCAATATCGATTCCAGCAATGGGAATGAAAAGCTTGTTATCCTAAATTCCTACAATGCATGATTACTTGACCTTTTAACTGATTTTAAAACCCTACAAAATAGACACCATTCTTTTCAAAACAGCCTGTTTAAATTTCCATTAAACTTCTCATTGTTTCTTGTATAACGGTACTATTTCTTAACAACATCAGCATTAAGTTTCTTAAAAAGCAGTTTTCAATTTTGCAGGCTCTTACTATACTCTGCAGCTCCCTTAACAAATTCCTTTTCCATGAAGTTGTTCATCAGCAAAACTGTCATTTGTAAACACAAGAAATGTGTGCCATATTTTTCTGCAATGCTAAAAACTTACGCCCTCATAGGGTCTTAGGGAACTGGGGCCATACTGAATTTTAAGCTGGCAACAAGAGGGCACTTACGCAAACATTCCATGGTGCCCCCCCAAGTGATCTGGCCTAATGAGTGATTAGACAATCTATTGCTCATGATGGCATGAAAACTGCTTTTCTGCGTGTTAAGGTGTGATTCACATTGATTGTACGCACATGAAAATTGATTTTTGAGCATGTGATGATGTGAAGGAGGACTGACATTTTGTGTTGACATGATGAAAGAAACAGAAAACTTTCTAGGCTTCAACTTAGAGTTTGAGATCTTGTTTGAGGTATCCTGGCCCCAGGGGGGGGGGCACTTGTGAAAATTTTGATAGGGATGCTCGTGTCATTTTTTTGGGTTTGAAAGTTGCGAAAATGCCATTTTTTCTTTGGTTTCGCTAAGTTGGCGTCATTTTCTTGGGGTTGAAAAAAATTGCCGTAATTTTTTTGGGTTTATTGAAAATTTGCGTTATTTTTTTTGGGTTGCTGAACTTTGTATTAGAAAATTATAATCTCAGTCAAATGGAATTGCTATAGGTTGTTGAATAATTTTTTCTTCCTAATTATGCTGAATCAGAAGTTTTACTTACTTTATGTGTCAGTTCATTGATATAGTTTTTGGAAAGAATAGTTGGTTATTAACATGATGATTTAGACAAATCATAAGAGTTGCTGTGATGGTTACCAAGTTCAATATCAGTTTTACTATCTTATGCAGAATTGTAAGGTGCAATTTTCTCAAATTTAACTTGTTGAACAAAAAGGATAGTTATGGGGGCTCGAAAATATTTCCGTCATTTTTTTGGGTTTGAAAATTTTGGGCCTGTCATTTTTTTGGGTAGATTAAAAATCTGTCCAAATGAGCACCCCTATCTTAAATTTTATAGAGTGCCCCCCCCCTGGGATCCTGGCGAGTGGTTTCTGATTTATGGCAGAGGAAAAGGCAAAGTACTGTAAGCGGTTGCTTCAAAAACAGCACATTCATAGTTCTCCAATAAGACTGAAATTAAGTAAATGTTCCACAAAAGGGTTCTAGTATTGTATTCATAGGTTCTCTACATCTTGAAAGGGGTATGTATGTATGTATGTATGTATGTATGTATGTATGATTTTGCCATAAAATTAAAATTACAATATAAAAATTAGTAAAAGCAAAGTGATCTAATTACAGGAATATGATATTTACAGGCAAAGAGTTAAAAATGACGTTTAAAAACACCCCAGGTTAAAAATGGCAGGGATAGCATTAAAAAGGTCAATAAGACCTTGTTTCCATAATGGTCCCTCCGGAGGTGTTATAAAAATAAAAAGAAATTTGTTCCGGAAAAAAGGATCTCTTAAAAAAAGAATTATTATTCCATTTTCATAGGCGAATTTTGCGTTTTCAATAGTATATGTAGGGGGGTTAATCTATAAGACAACACTATCAACACTCTTGAAAATGGAGAGAAAATCTGTATACAATGCAGGGTCTATTTCATCCAGCATGCCTTGCACGTGTCACCTTTTGCTTTGCCTTTGTTTCCATCATTTTCTTGGCCCATGAAAATGGTGACAAATAAATAAAGGCAAGCCAAGAGACAACACGTGCAAGGAATGCTGGATGAAGTAGACCCTTTAAATCAATACTTGATTTTGACATTGCTGGAGAGCAACGGAGGTGCTGTCTTTAAAGCAACCACTTATTTTGCCTTTTGTCTGCCATAAATCAGCAATAGCTTCACAGATACACTCTTCTGAGATCTGAAAGTCTAAGTTGAAGCCAGTAAAACTATGTAAAATCTGAGACCCTTGAAGTTATAGCTCCATCCCAGCAGCCATGTAATGGGGAACCAATATTTTGGGAAACCCTGTACATGAGTGAGCCAATATGCTCAAACTTGAGAAACTCCTCTTAAAGTCTTAAGCAAAGTTTCCTGTGGAAAAATTAGCACAAATTTACCGTTGAGGCTTTTAATAGTGATGGTGCATATCAGATCTTTGAAAAAGATACTTTTGACTGAGACATTGTGCATGTGAACATGATATGGAAAACATTTCAGCATGAGACAGTGAAAAAAATTGATGTGGTCAGATAATGGGAGGCCCTGCTGAGGGGGCAACTCCATGACAAAGGGAAAATTTTT
Source organism: Aurelia sp. 3 sensu Dawson et al. (2005) (assembly GCA_964020215.1). Lineage (NCBI taxonomy): Eukaryota > Metazoa > Cnidaria > Scyphozoa > Semaeostomeae > Ulmaridae > Aurelia > Aurelia sp. 3 sensu Dawson et al. (2005). The sequence goes on along the minus strand of OZ026572.1, from coordinate 2,796,981 downwards.
TCCAAAATCACATTCCTGGGAAACAAGTTGATGAATTTTCTGGTTGGTCTTGCACAGAACATCAGAAAGAATTGTAACTTAACTGGGAATTAAGGGAACTTTGACCCCAATGAGAAGGCCTCTTCAGATGGCAAATATCTCATAAACTAAAACTTTATTTGGATGTTAAAATTTGAAATGTCATAAATCTTTAACTCATTAACTCACATACTAATTGCAATTAAGTCATAAACTTGTGAGTTAATGAGATGACTGCAAATAGTAGGTGCAAAGACTTACATCCTTCTTTGGCATTTTCATGGGAGGTTGCAGTCCCAAACTTTTATAGAACTTGAATTGATTGTAGCGTATTTTCTTCAAAGCCTTTCTGCTCATCTTTGGTTGCTCTGGGGTTGCAGCCATGGCAGCAATATTTTGAATGGGAGCTTGCTCAAAAGTTGTTGTCTCCTGTTTTATTTCTTCATTAAAGTCAACAAAATTGTCTCCCAAATCAGTATCTGCAAAATCATTATTCCCTTCTTCAGTTTGGCCAGTTCCCATTAATGGCTCTGGCTGATTTGGAGAATCTGGTCTTACTTGTTCAGGCTGATTACTTGATGTTCCAAGTTCAAATGGATGCATGATATTACTCACATCAAACCTTTGTCTAATGTCACCTGGTCCTTGCATATTGCGGCTGCTTGTCAGAATTTCTAGTCTATGAAATTTGACCTAGAAATGGACAGAATAAAATTGATCAAGCACATGGTCAAATCTTTCACAGACATGTATGCTATATTTGATGTGTGCAATTTTCTCCATGATTTGAGATCCACCCAAAAAGAAATTAAGTACATATTTATTGAAAACAAACTGAATAGTAGCTTCTAAAGCTCACCCATCCCATGCATCCATTTATCATTCAGCAAAAAATCTGCATGCACATTGCAGGAATTGCAGTCTGGGCAAATTTTGTCCAATTTTTTGTGTCTTCTATAGGGTTTAATGGGATCAAATGGTTAGGGCACAAATTTGAACAAATTTTGCTAAAAATCTTTGTTCATTGTCATAAGCTACAACCACTCAAAAAATAAGCACATTTTCATAAGACACTGAGAATTTGGCGATCAGATTTTGAGAATAAGTCTTGTTGTGGGGAATTACACAGGCCTACTGAAAATGTATTGGTAAATGATTTCTGGCAAATCTGGTTTACCGTTTGCTGCCTCGCTTGCTTCGCCTTGTCATTGCATTTTGCATGAGTGATACAGGGGGTGGTGCATCAATCCACGAACTGGTTTAGGCCTGCCTTAGTAGGTTGGGAATAGCCTAAGCTAGTGTTGCGCTACAAGTTCGAGCATAATCTCTTTCGTAACCGACACATATACGCACACAAATAATACTTCAATCTTTTGCCCATGTTTTGCAGCTCCAAACCAGCCATTCGAAGATGGGGTTGCCTTTTAAATAACCAAACTTACCTCATCTACCTCGCTCACCTCCTTGTTGTGTGCAATCTTTGAGGAATGAGTTCGTTCCAGGCCAAAAAGGTTGCTGTTGCTGCAAGTGTTACCTCCTCCGCAGAAGCTATTGATAAAATAGTAATTTACGAATCGGGTTGCGTAAAGTTCAACAGCTCCCAAAACCTACTACCATGTCTAATGTTCGTTGAATAAAATGTGCGTTATCATTCCATTATTTCAGATGAAACATTCTATGGAAATTGAATGGAAATTAATAATTTAAAATACCTACCAATTTTGATCCACAAAAGTATGAATATCAGCTGAGTTGAAGCAGAGATGAGTTGAAAGTCCAGCAATTTTCAAAGGTCAGGCTGTTTTGGGGACACCAAAAATACTGAATTGGTAAGCAAAGAAGGGCTTTTATTGGGCAGTGTGAAAGAAAAAATCTCTTATTTGCCAATCAAGTCCACATCTTAGGTACATGTATTTTTAAATTTTCAATCTAAAGGTATACCCAACCAATTTTATGCCATTTTTCTTTGACAATCTTTGCCGACTTTGGGGACTGATTGATCCCTGATCTCACGAGACACGTGTTGGCTTGAAAGCATTGTGGGTAAGCCTGTAAGCCCCATTGAACTATAAATGGTAAGCCCAATGATACCAGCTACACTGAGTGGAAGAAAGCCTTTGAGGAGAGATTTCAGTTGATAGTCTCAGAAATGATTGAACCTTTTAGTGAATGACCTGATGACATAGATGTTGAGATTTCATTGATATGTGCAGCAGCAAACTAACACCAAAAACAATGGCATGATTAGGAATTTCTTTCTTTGCCTTTTACATTGACACAGTCAGAGGCGGATCCAGCCTTGGAGTTTGGGGAGGGCCATACGGAAGGAATATGGGGGTCTGGGGGCGTAGCCCCCAGGAAAATTTTACGTGGCCACGCCCTTCAGACTCTCGGAAAACGTTGGAAACGCCCTTTTTGCTTCATCACAGATCATTTTGCTCTTCATTTATACTTCATTCCTCCTGATGTACCACTGGCATTTTTGTGCAAAAGGTAACGGGCTGTCATTTGGGAAAGTAAGGGACCATGAAATCTTATCATGAGCATCAATTACTTAGAGAATGGCCATCGCGAAAATAAGCTCCACAACCGTGGAAATGCAAACACAGCAAGAAATACCTAAATTTCCCTATAGTTTTTTCATGGAAATTTAGAGGAAATGGACAGTTTTCTCTTGGAAATTGAAGGGAAACGGAAATTTCCATTTCCCTCTTAGGAAACTGTTAGGAAAGTGTCCGTTTCCCCAAAATTTCCAACAAAAAACCATGGGGAAATTTCACCATTTTTTGCAGTGAAAATTGTCATAAGAAATGACGCATATCAAAAAAATCCACAAGTCAAAGGCATTTCAAAGTTACGAGAAAATCCTGCGGAATTTCCAATCGTAAGTTCCCAAATTCGGGTCACCAGTTATCAAACTTCTCATCGTTTAATAAGGTACTTTCTAAAAGCATATAACTATTACAACAGGGATGAGTCTTTATCACCATTAACAGGGCAAAATTTATCATCAAAACGCTTCACTGCAACTGGAAGGTCCTGAATCACTCCAATACTTCGATAAAATGAAAGAAACAAAAGGTTTTTAATCTCGATCTCACCCAATGAAATTTTATTCATCATTATCAAAATTCAAATTCATATCTTTTTCATACTTTTTGATCAATAGCAAGTTACTTCGTGAGTTAGTTAGCCTCTCTTGTCGTTAGCAGAGTTATCGCGCAGCTGTGCCATGGTTATTTTGGGAGGAAAAGGTTTTAAACTTATCCGTTTATCTATAAACGGCAACAATTTTGCAAGAACTCTTACCGTTTGGGGGGGGGCCATGGCCCCCCCGGCCCCCCCACTGAATCCGCGCCTGGACACAGTTACTTCAGGTCATTCACCTCAGCCTTCTAACTTTGCACAACTTTCTGTCGTGCTCAATAATTTTGAATCATTCAATTTCAGTTTCATATTTAAAAATCCAACTACATTACAAAATCCGGGGGTGCATAATATGGGTGGTTTTTGGACCAAACATTCTCTAAACAGGGGTCCTTTTTTGACAAATTTTCTTTAAACATGGGTGGGTTTTCCAGAAACTGGCAAAAAAATGGTCAAAAATGGGTAGTTTTCCACCAAAATTCATTATAAAAGTGGGTATGACGGCAAGTTTCAGTAATTAGAAGAGAGTAGCTTTCTGAAAACCGGGTGGCAGACCCCCATCCATCCGGAAGTCATGCAGCCCCCAGGGACAAACTCCTTTAAACCAACAACAATTTACTAAATACCAATGACAAGATACTGTATAAAGATGAAAATGAAAAACAATAAACTTATAGACAAAATTAATACTACAGAAATAGGACTTTGCACGAAGTAGAATTTTCTCTTGCAAACATCTAAATTGCATGTATCACTCCCAAACAAAATTGACAGAAAGAAGAAAATAGAAAAAAATAACAGCAAATCCTTTCTGTTTTCTGTTTCCTCCCTTTTCTTCTTTCCCCTGTAACAAAAAGCATGAGACCTCCACCAAGTTTAGCAAGCAACAGGAAAGAAGAACAAATAAATATACCATCTGTTTCCCCAAAGTTTGGGTATCCTTTCATTGTCTGCATACAAAGGATACATCTTCCAATCAAGACTACAGTATGTTGCAGTAAATTTCAACTGAAGCATGATTGCAAGGTTTTTATGTTAGCTCATTGATGATATACAAAATAACTTAATTCTTAACTCTCCTTCAAGTCTGAGGTTTCTTGTTGAGTAGTTACTGCAGGAGACTAGGATATGGGTATAAATGTATCACATTATACAAAAAAGGTGTTATGGATATGTTTGCATACACAGGGTGTTTCAAAAAAATGCAATCCATTTTCATTCGAGATTCTTCATGAAATAATAAAATTTGAATCAATTTGGCACATGCCATCTGAAAGTACAATCTATCTTCTTTCAAATGATACCTAAGTTGGATGGCTTTATTGAATTTGTTTTTGCAAGTATGGCCTATTTTAGATGCCGGAAAATGATAGGGCATTAACTAGACAGTAATCCACCTTTGGGACAGGATATTTTATCATTATCTTGAAATGCATCTCATGAGGATGTGCCTTCTTCCCTCCTCAAGGCACCAACTAAAGTGCTTTTAGACCTGAAATAATTTGACTTTTTATGAATTTCTACAGGAAAAATAGGTTGATTTTGCTTTTGCAGCATGCTGCATTTGAAATTGGCCATAGGAATGAAAATATCAATTTAATGACAAAAATGTTCATTAATGTACCCAAACTGCATTTCACTAAAGAAAGAAAAAAGATTGCACTTTCAGATGGTATGCATTACATCTACTCAAACTTTGTCAACTTCTTGACATCTTCAATTATAGTTGGGTTGCGTTTTTTCTGAAACACCCTGTATATGTTGTTATGTAGTGTAATCATAAAAAATCACTAGCTAGTAGGTGGTGCAGAAGCAGCAGTATAAACATCCAAATGTGGCATCTTCACCTGTGACAATATCTGAGGTTTATGGGGCTGTTCAGACACCATGATCCCTTCTTTGGTCAACATATTTGCTTTCTTGCCATGCAAAGTGTTCTGATGATGCCGTAGCCCACTTTGGCTCTTGTAACTTTTACCACAGTGACACCTGTAACCTTTTCTTGGCTCTTCACCATGGCCTCCGCTACTTTTTGAGCTGGGCTTTGGAGTCTTTGGTTTTGATTCTAGTTTTCTGTTGTGACCATTTCTAGCATGATATTTGATTCCATTTACGTTCTTGTATCGCTTTCCACATCCTTTCACAGGGCAGACATATCTTCTTTTGCCCTCACGATTTTCTTCAATATGTGCAATACGACTTATGACCAAATCATTTTCTGGGCATCCTGACGTATTGGTGGACCATGAGTTACAGGAGTCTTCGCTTTCAGCATCACTTATGCTGCACACATCATCTTCGTATAACCCTTCGACTTCATTTCCTGTCTGTTTCCTAATGACCTTGAGAGCAGGACTTCTTTTCCCCGGCGTTACGTTCAAATGGCCTTGTATCCCCGGTTCTTGTTTTGGAATCTTTTTCGGTGGCCTAGCCGACTCAGCGAAGAAACAGTTGATGTAACTCAATGCTACAGCAGCTGGTTGTGTAGATTCTTGTTTCTCTAATACCAATGGGTCTCTTTCTATGTGAATAACTTCAATATGGTCGATTAATTCAACAAGGGAGCTGCATTTCTTTCCACAAGTTGGCCAAAGGCAGATGTGTTTGTAGAACGCCGCCATGATTTCCTGTCCACCAAAGTAATTTGAAGAATTTGATCTGCCACAGGGGAACAAGAATACTTTCTTTCAGCAAAACACAAAAGACAAATGGTTTTATTAACCCAGAAAACTGGTGGCAGTATTTCATAGATTCATAAGATTCAAATTTGACATTGAGAAATAAACTGATTTAAGAATTTCAATTAAGTCCTGTGCAATGATAACCTTAAGATTTGGCCTTCTGCTCAGCGTTAGCCTCTCCTCAAAAGCATTCTTTAAAGTTGCATGTGGCGTCATTTCCGCTGCCACAGGGTCCCACGGAGCACAATCTTTGATTGGCGCCATTTTTATGGTTATTGTTTCCCGCCAAAAATGGCCTTACTTTTTGAGGCATTTTTGTAACCCATTTTGTCGCTTTAAAATGAACGAGGACGCTGATGCAGATTTAGAAGACGAAGAAGAGGAAGGAATAAACTGGAGACAGCCAGCGGACAACTTTTACGATGGCCATGGAACAGGCGAGCCGACAGAAGAAAGCGGTGGCCTAGCCTCGTCTGATAAAATCGTTGGAAATGATCATTTTATAAGACGTGAAAACAGTGGCAGAGAATTGAATAGTCTCCATTCAAGCTCGAAACAAATAATCCAGGATATAAATCAGAAAATTAGCCAAACAAAGAAGTGTCTACAAAGCCATAAACGATGTATCATACACATTGATTTTGATTGTTTTTATTGTCAAGTTGAAGTGATTCGAAATCCTGCATTGAAGAACAGACCTTTTGGTGTTTACCAGAAACATATAGTTGTTAGCTCAAATTATGTAGCAAGGGGACTTGGTGTCAAGAAGATGTCTACAAGAGCGGAAGCATTGAAAGTTTGCCCAGAGATGATCATGGTGAATGGAGAGGATCTGTCTTTGTATAGAGAGTATTCACTGAAGATGTTCAGTTTGATGAAAGAGGTTTCTCCACTTGTTGAAAGGATTGGTTTTGATGAGAATTTCATTGATGTAACTAAAAATATAGATGAGATAACCCTTTCACTAAATGAGGAATTGATGATAAAAGGTCATTGTTATGGATATGAAGGAAGCACTGATATGGTAGGTGATAAAAAATCCTGATGGGATCCATTTCAAGTGAAAAACTTGGGGAAAAATGAAAAATGGAAACATATCATAGTAAACTGGTTTATATTACTCTTGGGGGGGTACTTGACCTTAATTTGTATGGGGATGTGCTCACAAAAATTTTTTATTACCTGCCTCTAGAAATTTTGCCTTCAAATGATACCCAATTCTAGAAAAATCAGTGAAAAGTATACTTTAAAACACAAAAATTTGACTAAATGATAATCCCCCTTTGGCATGTTTTGACCACCAGCTGCAGCAAAATTGCCTTCTTTTGATACCTTGTTCCAGGAACAATAGGTGAAAACAATACCCTGAAAAATGGCACATCCCTGTCAGACAAATATACTAAGTGCTCCCTGGGTTATTACTGATATGGACAACCACAGAAAGTACTTAACTGGGACAGGGCCGTCGAGAGCCGGACCAGGCCCCAGGTTTGGGAGCAAAAGGGGCCCTCCAGCGCTAAAGGCACCAAAAAATTTTTTGGGCCACGCCATTTTTCTGTTGGACCACGCCCTCAAATTCACTGGGAAAACATTTCTTTTAGGTGGACATGCCCTCCTATACACTGTTGGAAACACAATCTTTTTTCATCTCTGTGCTTAGAAGGCCTGTGGGCCCGCTCCTTGAGGCGTTCCTTGAGGAAAACTGAAAACAAAGAAAAAAATTAAAAATATATGTCTTTCCGGGCCCCCTGGTAACTACCCTGGCTACCCCCCCCTTCTCGACGGTCCTGAACTGGGAAAGAAATTGTAATGGTTCTGGTTTACAGGAAGGAATACATTGGTGCCCCCAAGAAGCAGATCACTCCAAAGTCTTTTGTATCATTGTAACAAAATTCCAAAAATTATTCAGAATCACCACATTATCAAAAATTCTGTGAAGCTCAAATATCTTCACAAAGTCAAAATCCCAGAAATCTTCAAAAATCTAAGAAATTTTCCCCAACAAATGATACAGACTCTGAAAAAGAAGCCATTGACAATAGACCTTTCAGCTGTTCTACAAAAGAGCCTGGATCGAGCGGTAAGTTGTCATGTTTACATAGATTGAACTGAAACTTCTGTCTCTATTTCATTCTCAGGGTATTTTGCAGCTTCAAAGCAAGGAAGGGGGCAATGCTTGTGACTGTGGATGCTTCAGACGTCTTGCCTTGACATCCATTCTGGCAGCCACCCTGCGTCAGTCACTGTTTGATAAACTTGGCTTAACATCAAGTGCAGGGATAGCCAACAGCAAAATCCTTGCAAAACTTATTGGTAAAACACACAAACCTAACCAGCAAACAACAATTTTGCCAACCTATGCAGATGATTTCCTCAGCAACAAACAAGTCAGAGAAATTCCAGGTAAGCTAATTTAGATTGTAACTTAACAAGACTGCATGTACTTAGCTGGCCACACTCAGAGGAAATCTTGTTTTTGCCAGTAACAGGTTTTCTGAGTTGCAAAGTACAGTAACCAAACTGTTCTCAAATTTCAGTATTTGGAGGTGGTAAAAATAGAATGTCACTCACATTATCTTCACAAAAAAAACCCCAGGATGCAAATTCTGCTGCGTAGAAACTCATCTTTGAGTAAAAAGGTGCCATTTTCAATTTGTTTTCAAAGTGCTGAATGGAAACGAAATTTTCAGCTGGTATAGAGCTGAGAACAAACTCTAACATGGAATGATACAGAATTTAGTTGGAGTAGCGCTACTATATGACTGTATATAGGCATATGAATCTCCAGTATGAAGTAGGTATTGCAAAAAGGATAGGAAAGTTTTGTCCATCCAACGGACTGACTGCATGCACTTAATATATGCACATACCTTGTGAGTAATGATTTCAAGCAAAGAGATGGATTGAAATGCAATCCAGAAGAGTTGAGTGATACAAAGATACCAAAATTTCAAAGGAAAATGCTTTTTAGCTGCAAAGACTTTTTAGCCGGAAAGATATCTTGAAAATTGTGAATATTTAGAAGAAGGCTGTTATTCAGTGTAAAATGAATGTTTTGTTCTAACTGCCATTTCCCTCATCGACATTATTCAGGAATCGGATCACGTTGCTCGAAAGACCTCAATGCAATGGGTGTTCAAACAATCAACGAACTATCAAATATACCAAGGGAAAAGCTGATCAAGCATTTTGGCAACAAGCAAGGCAATTTTGTCGCAGATCTCTCAATCGGAATTGACAACACCGAAGTCAACCCTTCCGATGATTGCCCCAAGTCCATAAGCGAAGAAGAATCTTTTCGAAAGTTGACAGACTTTGAAGAAGTGAAGCGAGAAACAGTCATCTTGATCAAAACTCTATTGTCAAGATTAGAAAAAGACAAGCGAGAGCCCAGGACTATTAGGCTTTCTTTAAGAAGACACTTTGTTGGAAATAACTGGGCAAGAATCAGCAGACAAGCGAACTTTGATCCAAAGACTTTGAAACTACCAACACAAGAGGCCAAAGTTAAGGTGATATGGGATCAACTTGTGACGCTTTTCGATAAAATGATCGATAGAAAACAAGGTTTTGATCTGGCTGTTATCAATGTTGGTTTCACAAATTTTGATGAGATGTGTCCATCTTCTTCGGCGATTTCGAGATTCTTTAAAAAAGAGGGTGATTGCAAAGATGGGAATGGTACCCAAAGTGGAGGAAGCCTGTTGAATAGCAGGTATACTAGTGATAGATCGCCACTAGACAAGCAGCAGTCGTTCTCAACTGCAACGATATCAAAATCAACAAATGAAACTAATTCGGCAGGACGAAATGGTGGTCTCTTTGAGGGCAATGAAGAATGCAGTGCCGGGAAACCAACTGCAACCGAACTTGCATCACCAGCCCTCGAATCTAACATCAAGGCACAAGAAACAAGGGAAAGAAACCTAGAAGATCCATTCTTTACGATCAGCGGGACGCAAAACATGAACATCTCCAAGTGGACAGCTGAGCACACTTTGTGTAGTAATTCCAACATAAAAAGCTGCAATCAAAATATTGAAACTTCTCATGTCAAAGATGATAAAAATTCAGAGTCTTCTCGATCATTTCTAATTTCTGGAAGGTCTGGTCCTAGCCCATCTTTTGAGAGAGCTTCCTGCTTTCAAATGAAAGTTACAGGGTTCGAGAGAGAAGAATCTGCAGCAATTCCCGATGCACAAAATTGTCCAGACGGCATTGATTACGAAGTTTTCAAAGAACTGCCACCAGAAATTAGACAAGAGTTGATGCAAAGTTGGAAAAACAAAGAACACGATGTTCGGTCAGCTCCGCCAAAGAAGAGACAGAAGAAAAATCATGGATCCAAAAGCATCTTGAATTATTTTTCAAAAAGACTTGATTCAATTTAGCAGCTGTTAAGTTTCGTTCAAGTTTTGATAGTGCAAAATTAGAACACCTAAACTTTAAGGAAAGCACCCCGTTGTCTGCTGCATCTCGTATGTAAAAATTACACTTTTGGACCCGGTTTACACTTTGCCGGTACATCTCTGTACAGTGTGAATGTGGTCAAAGAGACTGGATTAAACATAGCGTTTTGAAATGCAACCAACCCAAAACTATGGCTAGATATTATGCTGAAAAAAATACATATCTATGCTGAAAATGATTTTAGCCACGATCATAGGCCAATGCTTGCGTTTTCGAGCAGCTTTGTATAGCTGTTGTTCACGAAGAATATGTCTATTAGAACTTTCTCTTGTGACTACGATTAGAAGTCTGATTCTAAATCTGGATGAATTTCTCTGAAGACAGGATTAGGTTTTAGAAGTCAGAGAATGAAAAACAAACCAGCAAATTCATAATAATTAACAACAACATTGCTATCTTCATTCAAAATTAAATAGTGCAATGTCTAACCAATTTTAACGAATCTAACCAAATATCAAGGGCAAATTTTGGTAAACAAGAAATCTGATTCAGACAAAAAGATTTCACACGTTCCGTGCAGCAAACCATAATGATTTGTACTCTCTGTTTAATTTGATTTGATCCAGTGCAATCAGATATATGAAATCTATTCTTTAGATAGGCAAACAGCTTTTCTTATCGGAAACCTAGGTCTATTTTTTAACAAAATTTGCACTTGCTTAAATGGTCTATGTCATCCAGCATTACTTGCACGTCTTGTCTCTTGGATAACCTTTGTTTGTTGCCATTTTCTGAGCCATGGAAATGCCGAAAACAAAGGCAAATCAAGAGACGATACGTGCAAGGCATGCTGGATGAAACAGACCCTTTAACAAACGCATTCACAGATGACAATGCTATAACGTAATCTTTGCAGCGTTTTATTTTGTTATATTATATTGCGAATCAGTGGCGGCGCCAGCTCTGAAAACTCCGGGAGAAATGGGGGGGATTTTGACGTAATTTTTCAATCTAAAGGTATACCAACGAATTTTATGCCATTTTTCTTTGACAATTTTTGCCGACTTTTGGGATTTTGGGGGGACAAATCCCCCTCAGTCCCCCTGTGGCGCCGCCACTGTTGCGAATACATTTCATTCAAGCTATGACATTTAAGTATCTTCAGTGTTCTTGGTTTTGCATAAATAACTGCTTGCAGCTATACTTTAAATTTGCTGCACAAAAACCTAGATTAAACGGGAGCCTAAAATAATTTTGGAATTGGCAATTTTTTTAAGCTGATTCCAATCCTTCAAGGTGCGTTGGCAACCAGAATACCTCGTATGTGCCATCTCTTTGTTGGCTGCCACATTCGTGGATCTTGAATATGGGAACGACAAAGAGTCCACAAAAGGATGTATTCACAAAGCCTACAGGTTGCAAAGGCCCCTTTACACCTGCTATAACAGGGAAAAATATTGGTTGCTTTTGACAGACATGTAAGCATGTATAAAGCGAATAGTGATCATAAAGAGATTTCTACTGCCGATTGATCAAGCCACATGTCTAAATAAGTCACAGGATGGCGTGAAGGACAGGTGAATAACTCGCTAGTTCTGACGAAAATAATGTACCTAAAAGCATGAGAAAAGGGCCGAATTAAAGGCACTGAGTCCGTTTAAATAGCGTTCTCATGACCAATATCAACTTCTATTCAATCATGAAACAAGAGTTGACATTTAATCCCTATTGAAATTAAACGAAAGAAATTCCTTAAGATAATGCAAGGATTAAGAAGTCTTTGGTCTCCACCGCTAATGACTTTAGCACTATTTTGCGATAACAAAAGGCCGTCAGCGGTTTGTCAGCAAATATTCGGGACAGCGTTAACGCTCAACTATTAATATGGACTCAATTCCTTTAAGCTGAAGCCTCGGTTAGTTTATGAAATTAAAATTTCATATGTTAGTTTCATAGCATTTTACAAACGGCGTTTTCTTGTACCATTTTACAAACAGTGATACATTTTTCTGACGCGTTCTGTTGTCTTGAGTTAGCCTTCTTATTTAGCAGCTACGTAAGTTGCCACTTTTAAAGAAGTTGTTAATAGTAACGATACACACATGCCTTCTCTTAACAACTGCTTTTGTCATGCAGTTCGAGTGAATTAGCCACCATGGTTACAGCGTATTACACACTTCTTGGTTTATCTACATTTGTGGCTAGATTAATTGGCAGTAGCTTTTCGTGCATCTGCACCAGGGAGGTAAAGACCCTGATCTCCCTGATCTGCACCTGTCGCTGATCGCTTTGTACATACATGTCAATCAAAAGTACCTAATGCCATAGTTACAACATCTGCCTTTGTTAGTGTATACACAAAATAAAAAATGTCGGTGCTTCTTGCAAGGCAATTCAATTCGCATATCTTATATTTGATACATTTCACGATCATTCAATACTATTCCAGCACTCATATCCAGTTAATGTACATGCTATTGCTATACCACGTGACCTAAACTGCTTTGTCGTTTAGAAGGCCACAGGAGCCAGCGAGATGATAGAATGAGAGAAAGAACTCAAACAATACCGACATCATTAGCTTAGTTTTCGAAATGCTAGTTGTAAAGAAGAACTGCGAGCTGCTATCTTGAAGATCACCTTTATGGGAGGTAGAAACGGTAAACGGTTTACACAAGACAATTGATTTCAACCGTTCTTCGTTGATCAGGAACGGCAGTTTTAAAGAAATTAGTTTAGTTTTATTGTGCATAAATCAATCTGTAAGAAAAGTGCATCGTGTCAGCCTCCCCTATATTTAACAGAGCTATGTTTCAGCATAATTCATCCATCAGTCTCACTTCGACCTTCATCTTGGAAGCTGTTTGTAGGAGGCAAGTCAGCCCGGCTCAGCATGCTAAAGTTGACAGTACTTGCAACCCATGTCATAACCTATTGCAGTAAAAGGTTTCGGCAGCTTGGTCGTCGTGTCTAAGCTTTTAAGTGCTGGTACAACCAACGCAGTTCCAAGATGAAGATACCCTAAATTCCAAATAACTGAACTCTATTATTCCTAAAGTCAGCCTCAGCAATCCTGCCATCTGAGAGGACAGCTAAACCATGCGGATCATTAAGTTCACCTTCACGTTCGCCTTTCGAGCCGAATTTCATGAGATATTCACCAGACGGTGAAAATACTTGTATTCTGTGATTGTCTCTGTCAGCTATAATTAATCGGCCTTTTTGATCAACTGCTATTCCTGTTGGTCGTTGTAGTTCGCCATCTTTCTCGCCTTTCCTGCCGTAACTCATTCGAAATATTCCTTCTGCATCATAAACCTAGTTCAAGACAGGAATAATTAACAAATTAAGAATAAACGAGAATATGAAGAACTTATGAACAAGTATTTGAAATTGATCCTGAAAGCAAATCGAGAATAATTTGACAAGACGAGCGACATTCGTTGTTTCGATCCTTCACAACCATCTATAAAATTTACCTACCTGAAGCAGACATTAAGACATGAGAACAGAAAATCTAGCATTTTGTATCCTTGAGCTTTCCTAAATTAAAATGAACGCTTTCGGCTTTCGACAAATGTCTTGCCAAATCGTAAACGTTAAGTATCTATCCGATTCCGTATCAATTAAGCAAGCCTTCACAGCAATTTTCTTCAACCAAGAAATCCGAGGCTTCAAAAACAATTTGTCTGCCAGTTGCCCCAAAATTTTTTCGCCTATACATTAGACAAAAGCAGTCAAGAATCATTTTGCTCACATTCATTTTCCCTGTCGCTTAACTGAACAGAGGCTGAATAATTTTGGAAAAACTAATGATCAGAATGTCAATATCAGGGTGTTTCAAAGTCTACTCGGCATAAACTAGCCCTGTGGTATCAACAATGCTCCAGCTTTATACATGGGTGAGCAAAAAAGCGATGGATAAATGTAGGAATAATCAACAGATATGTCGATGAAGTGCTGCAAAGCTTACCTGAATTTTGCTATTATGCATGTCTGACACAAATATATGACCATCTTTATTAGTTGTTACATAGCATGGATATTGTAATTCTCCAGGTCCATAACCAAATGAACCGAATTTTGACCATCTTTCTGAATTAAAGAAAGAAATGATACAACTGTTGAAATGCGTATTAGATTCTCCTGTGGACGGGCTTTCACTCTCAGATAATGCCTGTTCAGAGGCTATTATTAGATTCATTTGAGAAACAAACCGTATGGGTAACAAGATGATGCCTGGCGTTTGCAAACTGTAGTCATAATTTATTCACTAATCTGAATTCATTACTTGTTTATTTTACTGTTATTGATATCTTGACCACGACCCTTTTCGACGAGCTTCATCATTCAGTAGCTTTGAATTTTCAATGAAACTTCGTTCTGAAAACTATATTCGATTACCTAAAACAGGGTCTTCGCTTACCTAAAACTGGGTCGAGAATGTAAATACAGCAATTTGTGTAATCTGCTATGATAATTCTGCCATTCTGATCGACTGTCAATGTTGATGCCTTCAGCTCATTTAGCAAGTAGCGTCGTTGAAATCCACCATCAGTATTGAAAACCTTCAAAAAAGGAAATAATCTAACTGATTTTCAGTGTTCTCAACTTTTTAATAATACGTGTGAGTGAAAATGTCCCACTTATTTGAAAAATTGTACCTCTTAGATTATTAGGTTATTGATAAATTAATGACAAAACGATTGATTGAATGCTTGTGAAATAGCGAAATGATAAACAGTGTTCAAAAGAAGCGGGATAAAAGGACGACAAAATTTCTTGCAACGGTCCCCACAAAGGGGTACAGAAAACATTTATTTTTGTCTGGAGTGAATTGTCTCAAACACAGCTTTCTCTGCAAGTGGTGAAAGTTGCCCCCCCTTCTTTATGTGGAGGTAGTCAAACGTTGTCAAAGGCACTGACCTTTCCCTTTTTTTCTAAATGGCTTTTACTCTTTTATTCGTGTGATACACTTCCGCCTCAAGACAACAACAAACGTTCCTTAACTTTTCACCTCTTGAACAGTTCCGAGTATCTTAAAGATTCGCATGCTGCGTCGCTGCAACGATACGTAATATTACCTACCTGTATTCGTCCCTTTAGTCGCTCACAAACAATTATTTCACCACCTGGCCCAACACCAATTCCTGTCGGACTTTGAAACTGTCCATCCGCCATTCCTCTTTCGCCGAAAAGAAACAAAAATTTGCCTTGTTCATCAAACACTTGAACTCTATGATTATTGTAGTCCGTAGCAACAATACGACGCTGCCTTGTATCCACGGCAACAGCAAATACACCGTTAAATTCTCCAAAATTTTGTCCCTTACGTCCAAATGATTTGACGAACACACGAGGTTCGATATTCGTATGGCTAATAATCTGTGGTTGTGGTTGCTGTAGACGTTGCTGTTGTGGTTCATAAGAGTTCTGATTTGACGCATAAGTTTGTAATTTGATAGGTGAATGTTGGCTAATTGTGCCCGTCTTGTCTCCTGTTACGTTTACCATAAACGGACTGTCTTGAATATGCTTTCCGTTGAAACGAATTGCCAGCTAAAATAAAGTGATAAATGAGACGTTAGGAGATACACTGTTAGCTACTGTACACGTCTGGAAAACGTTTACAATAAAAACTTCCTCAAATAAGCCTAAAATGTGTTTTTTAAATCATTTTGAATGGTCCTTGTTTTTGGTTGCAGTTCAGGAATCCCTTCCAATTAACTGAGTTACTCATGTTCCCTTCTTATGATTCCTTCTTCGTCCCTAAAGCTTCTCATGTCAATATTTCAACTTACCGCTCACTTTTTATTATACATATACGTGATATTCAATAGTTCGATATCAGTAACTTTGGTTCGAAAATATTTACATTTAGGAGTTATAAAACCAGATCTTCCACCGCATCTTTCGGTTATCATCGGTTGCTTCATACTATCAACAGTCAGTGGATGAATAAATTTTAAAACTGTCTCTAATTCTTTGCACTGTCAAAACATTCTTCTGTACTATCACTTTCTGTTGCAAGAAAAGTATGCAAATTACCTGATGCTGCCCAACAGAATATGTTCGATAAGTCATTAAGAATGCTCCATCAGCCTTCTCTTTGATCTGCAAAGAAGTATCGTTATAAGACTTGATAATAAAATCTCATAGACTCGATTTTAAAGGTGACATGTATATTCAATTCGATAGAAGTCGAAGATGTAATATGAGAGAAAATATGGCTCGTAGTTTATTGTCAATTTATTGCAACTTCTCATACCTCTGGGATGATTATTCCAGTGTCAGGAGTACGAAGTTCTGCAGCAATACAATCTTTGTTTGCCCTGCGTTCTATTCCATATTGGTTTCTGAAAGTAATAATAAAGTGTTGAGAACATACAAATATGGCATCGACTGATGTGGACCAGAAGGTCGAAACATGTTTTACAACTGTTTTATAAATGTTTAGTTGACTTTAAGTGTGTCAAAAGAGTATGAAATATTTTATATATTTTATTATTATGCATTAAAACTTACCTCACAATGAGATTAAGATTAACAATTTTTCCTTTAATAACATTCATATCTGGAACGCCATCTATTGAACATTGAAGCACCTCCATTTCTTTCGTTGCAATTTGGCCATATTGTTGTATCGATGACGTAATATTGTCCACGTTTGTGTCACATGATAATTGATCATTTTCATCCGGTTCAAGTTTCAATTGTAGTTTCAAAAGATCTTTTAGGTTTTCACATAACTGCTTCTTGATAGTAAGTAATTCTGCATCATTGCTGAACGATAGGACTTGCTCTGTTGACGATTAAAGAGGAGATCTCACATTAGATGCGCGATGGGATTTGCGATAACACAAAATTAATCATGCAAAACTCTCCATTTCTTATTATTCGCGGATGTTTCGCATGACATCTAATATGAGAGAGTTTAGTTAAGTATATTGCGTAAAATTTCTTCGGGCTGTAGAAAGCAGCTGCAGATTGGGGAGGGGGTGGCCTTGTTCTTAAAACAATAGAGAACAACACATCAAAGTTATAATTGTGACGTAGCACCATTATATTCAAAATTATTGGGGGGCTCGAGCCCCCAACTCCCGCTTCCTTCGTGCCTGAAAGTTCTGTGAAAAAATACGTCTCAGCAGAAAATTTGAGCGAAAAGTACAAAGTGAGCGGCAACATTCTTGCAGTTTTGGAAAAGATGTTCATTTAAATTTTACTGCAATTCCAAATGGTACCTTTAACCCTGTTAACATGATAACATTTTGACATTAGTAACTTTAACATTTGTTGAGCAACCAAGCTTTGAGGCATACAATGAAATTTTCTTCGTTATTTTCCTTTCAAGAATAGGCCTTCTAACTATTTTTAAAAAGTCTGGATCGAGCGATATCTTAATACAGGTAGCAGGAATCTGAGGAATTTACGAATGTGCACAACAATAGAAGATTGCGCTAAAGATGGCGGAGAGGAATTTTTTACCAAGATGCTTTGCGTTTTTTGATTGAATTCCTATAGAATCGTTAAAGGCTCGCAATTCGAACCCTATGCATCTTGGTAATAAGTTCCTCGCCACCATCTTTAGCGCAATCGTCTATTGCAGCAACAAAAACGCCACTTAATCGAACATTTTGTATGGAAATGTATTGAAATATCGCTCGATCCAGCATCCAGACTCCTTTGTAGAATAGCTAAAAGGGGCCATTATGATTTCTTTTACAGAAATTCTTATCAATTCTTTAATAGTAATTACAAAATTTGTTCCAACCAAATTCCAAGTCATCGCTAATGACCATGGGTTGTAGGAAAAATCTCAGGTCACATACAAATCAACTAAATTTGTATGACATAAAAATATAAATCACCCTGTCTCCTTGTGTTTGTCTTTCTCTTTACATTCTGGGGCAGCAAATAAGCTTCTTTCAGGTCTAGCACACTGCAAGCGTTTAGGCCCGTCGTTTATTGAGACCTTCGCGGGTTGAAATTGAAAGATGAAATGACAAGCCTAAACGCTTGCGGTGTGTTAGACCTGAAAGAAGCTTATTTGCTGCCTCAAAAGGTAAAGAGAAAGACAAACACAAGAAGGAGACAAAATGATTTGTAGTCTTTATGTCATACCAATTCAGTTCACTCGTAGGAGACCTAAGATTTCTCCTACGACCATGTAATGACAATGTCAAGGCAACTGATAAACACATATTGTTAATGATGGTTTTTGTTAGAGGTCCGTTTCAAAATTCTGTTTCAGCGTACCTGTAAAATTCGTTGAAGTACTCAATCTTTTAAATTCTTGATCAAATAAATCCATTTGTTTCTTAAGAACTTTCTTCTTGTTTATAACCAGATTATCCAAATCACCAAGTAATATAGTTTCTCTTTCTTGAAGAAGCCTCATTAGTCTTGGTGTTCTTTCTTGAATCTCAGACCTGCAAAATAAATAGAATAGTCTTTACTTGATTCTTTCTAAACTTCAAAGGTAGCAGACCTTAAAGTAGTGACAATTATTTCATCTGAAGGTATTGCCATTATTAGAAGCTAATTTGGTCTAAGAAGCATAAAGAACTGCACCAAGAAGTAGAATTAAACTTATGTGTTGTCTGCCCGATGCATGCTTGGCCGTATTGCGAAATATTGATACGGGGAATCTATTCCTGAATTTATCCGTAGATTTCAATTTCCCATAGACTTTATAAAGTCAAAAGTTTTTGACCCGAGCAGTAAGTTCTGGAAGGTACAAATTCAACTTACCACATGAGTCCTTATTTTCGCTCCATTCCCCCCAACGATACCCCTACAACACCAATAATGACTATAACAGCAAATAACCACTCAATTCAATGGAGAAAAACTTAAGACTAATGTCATCAGTCTAGCTAAAACATTTCTATAGATGAAAGGTATCTGATTAATACGTTTGTGCTGAGGTCTCCCCCCTTTGTGTTACCAAAATAATGGGTGTGATTGTTAAGATTCGAACCATTTGTTCAAATCGATTGTCAAAGATGTCAAGAAACATCTTTATGACGTCACTAGGAACGAGTCACTCTGTTGATTAAAAACGTAAAGGCTTAGATTGTCAACTTAGACGATCGTACCAATCAAGAACCAATCCATTGTACCCATTTTACAAGGGCATAGGCTTCCTTTTCCAAAATTGTAGTTTTTTATACGCGGGTGTTTACTGTACATCAACTAAAGTTGTTTTGGAATCCTCAATCCAGAGAAGAAAATTGAAATGGCCAACACTTTCAATTCATACCTGATCAAATCAGATCTTGCATCTAACTTCCTCGCAGTGTCATCAATATCTTGGCATGCTCTCGACAGCAAAGGAACCTTTTGTTGTAATGCTCGATGTAAGCTCATTATATCACCTTTCTGTGCCTCAACTGCTTTCGGTAATGATATATACTCATGATGTGAACTTGGGTGTTGCGTCATCGTACATTCACGGCATATCGTGTCTTGACATGTCATACAAAAGTATCTGAGGACAGAATATAAAATTTCAGAATCGTTTTTATGTTAACTAAGTAGTATTTTGTAGCTGTATAATTTGTTGTAATTTGTATCAGTTCTATCTTTGTTACGTGTTAAATACCAGGGTGCAGACAAGCAAGCAAGCAAGCAAGCAAGCAAGCAAGCAAGCAAGCAAGCAAGCAAACAAGCAAACAAGCAAGCGAGCAACATTTATTGTTACGCAGAGTATATAGCTGCTTTACGGCTGATTTTGGCCTGCGCCACTACGGCTTGTGCTCGCAGAGTTACCTCTGAGTACTCATTTACCGACCTCGAAAGGATGGACAGCTGAGTTGGCTGTTTCCTTCTACTGGTATCGTCCTTGTCGTGTGGCACAGTAGTTCGTAGGTTGTGCCTTAGGTCATTGTAAATTGTCATATTGATAATATGAAATGATTAAAATGTGAATGAAATTTAAGTTTCAAAACAGTGCTGAAAAACAGTTTTCGTTTCAGGCGACTGGCAGGCCAGTATAAATCGACCAGCGATAAACAACGGGATTTCCAAAACCGATTAGCCGAAACAGGGACCGATTCGCTGCAACTAAGACGGCGGCTACAACAGCAAATCAATGTTGCCTTTATTTCCGAAATTCAGCATCAAAAGTTTCCTCGTTCCCCGTACGGTTTTCATGTTTCAATCGCACTACTTTGAAATCTCATTTCCAGCTTGCTGTTCTTCACATCTAGGCCTCCAAAGTAAAGCTCGCCCGTTTAAATGTTAACTATCATGAAAAATTACGCTTCAAAGTTTTTCAACTGAAGGGGAAGGCTTTTTCTTGGAATTTCTAAGCCCATGGTAAGGCAACGTGAAGGAAATTATACTTGGTTTGTTTCATGCGAGATGAAGTTGTTGCTGGCGTTGCCCTCCTGGTTGCTTAGGATCCCTAACATAAAGAAGCCAAGCCGTACAAGATATCCTGAAACCCTCATGGCTATCTCACCTGTGCTGCATGCGAACAGGATTACAACTAGAATACGTTAGTATATCTTGCGGATGAAAGGTTTAATCGAAGCATCTACCTACGAAATCATATTTAACTAGTCCCGAAGCTGATACTCTATAATTGCAGTGTCATTCAAAATACACTGTGCAAGGCTCCTGAATCAAATGAATTGTTTCCTTCAGTAAATTTCTAGATTCATCCTCCGATATATTTTCATACATAGGTAAGATATGGCAGGGTAGCTATCTCACTTACTGAATTTTTTCTGTCGGATGACCAGCACAAGTAATTGGTCGATGCAACAGTCGCCAAGCATCTTCACTCATTTTAATTTGCTCCAATGTTAAAATCTGTGATGGAAATATATCTTGGTCATTAAGTTTCAAAGTATAATAGCATGAAATCAAGGTTTAATACAAGATATTGTTTCTCCTGATGCATACAGTAGAGTTCATTCGCAACTTAACACAACTTTCATTCGTAAGAATGCCCTCGTTGTAGTCCAGATTTGCAAAATATTTCCTGAATTCAGGAAAAATCGATTTCATTACTGTGGTAGTCAAGAATAAACCTTGGAGTTTCAAAGCAACAATGTGCGTTGGGAATCAAAGATAACTGGGAAAGAGCTCATAAGGGTTTTCCTTTGCTTTTTCTGAAGTTAAAAGAATGAAATCTTATGGATTCTGAAACGAATTTTGAAAAGAACTCAAGGTGTTACGCTGCGAATGAACTGCACTGTACGTTTCCATAAGGAAACCAGACGCTGTGTGAAATTTTCTAGTTATTTTCCGGGATTCCTCTCTTTGCTGCGCAGGAAATCTCCATTGTCAGTGCACGGGTATAAGTGCACCTTGTTTGTAGCGTAGAAAGGTCGATAATGCTGCCTTTCTTATTTGTTTTCTCTTCAGCCTAAGCTTAACAGGAACATTGCTAGAAATCAAATTCAAATTTGAATTTGATTTCTAGCAGCGGCACCGTTAAGCTGAGGCCGAAGAGAAAACAACGAAGAAAAGCAATATTATCGAAGTAATAAACTTTAATTTTTCAGCTACAAACACGGTGCATCATTGCCCGTGGTCAGTGAATGGAAGAGAAACGAATCTGGTGAGAAAGAAATTCTAGTCTCCTTCGTCTCGCACTCTTTCGCAATTGCTTCTCCTTCTCTTTGCTCCTTGACAACAGTGGAACTTAATTAGGCTTCATTTTTTAATGTATACATACTGTCCCAAGATCAAATCACTGTCCGAAGATGTTAACAGGCGTAGATGTGACCTGGAATGCTCTCATTATTATCGCTAACTTACTTGAACAGTCAAACGAGAATCCATTAAGCAAGACTACCTTATATTTGAAGTCTCAATAAAACTTGTCAACAAGAAGATCTGGTTTTGAAACCCACAACTCTTAAACGCTAGAATAGTCTGCACAAGGCTAACATCTTTTTAATCCCACGGGATTCTAAATCCTACAAACTGAATCATTTGAGAAAAATGACGATGTCATACATATAAAAGCACTATGGTTTATAGTAACCGGGACTTAAATTAAACACACGAACACACGGAGGCAGGTGCCCGGAGAGCGTGGGAAGTGATGACCTTTTCAGTACCAAAAGCGATGTCTCTGATTATGTAAGTTGCAGTTTTTATGCTTATTAACAATTTAGTCAAAAGAATCATTCAAAACCTCGCCCAGAATGACCCAGACAAGTAGAAATCTCAATAGCATCCCAAAAAAGATGTGCATTTTGAGTCTTGCTTTTACTTCAACGGAGAAAGCCAGGTCAATCAACTATATTTGGATCTGTCCTATCTTTGAATGAGAATCAAAAGGTTCTCTTTGATCGCTTAAAAACCTCCATCAAATGAGGTAGACATAATTTTATTCTTGATGTATCGAGAGCGTTTGCTTTCTGTCTCTACTTCTCCTGCGAAGGCCTCGTAAGAATTACAGCGAGTAGCAATGTAAACTGATGTATCAAATATCGTACTCATACTCATTCAACTTTAATTCAAAGTTTACTACAGCCCATGCCATGTCCCAACAATAGCGGATAGCTCCACTGGGTGAGAAAAACAAGTTGAAGCACTTGATGGCTTGTGGAATAAAATGAATGTGGCCGATATTCAAAACTACATGATAATCGAACAATCAAAGACCAACTTACCGTTAAAGCTCTATTAAACCCCCCAGGGGGGCTTATTTGATTTTGGACACTCAAGAGGGGGGCTTGATGGAGATGGGGGCTAATTAGAGAGGGAGCTTATTCACAAAATCAAATGACAAGGATATATATGATACGATAGCTTTCCAGTTCTTTTACCCCATATTTTGCTGATTCAACATGCAATTTTATGAGTCAAATTCATAGATTCGACGCAGCTTTATCATAAAGCCATATCAAACCTAACATGCAAACTTGTTTAGTTAAATCAATGGAAAATATTTTGTAATATAAGTTGGGGGTCTTGATAGAGAGGGGGCCTTATTTGAAATGTTTGCTCAGAGGGAAGGGGCTTACTAGAGAGAAGGCTTTAAAGAGAGGGGGGCCAGGGGGTTAAATAGAGCTTTTACGGTAGATGAACAAATTATATTTGGTAAAGTCATTCATATTTTAGACCCAGAAATGATTTCGGACGAGAAGGAGAAATCCACGTGCGATTTAGGTTCATGAATTATTTGCTATTGGCATTTAAATTCAGAAACAAATAGTTGCATTGAATCTATATCTTCGTTTTTTGATATCATTTTATCGTGCCAAGTTTACTAAATTCATATATACAAACGTTCTTTGAGATTCACACAATCAAAAACATTTTTCTCCCTTGCAACACGAGTGAAATTGAATTTCAGCGAATTATCAAAGTCAACTTTTTGGGCCAACCGATATTATCAATAATGACTAAAGGCGCCTACCTCGTATGAATTGCATTCATTCGCTATATAAGGTTTTCGTATAACATGATACACAGAGCAATAGCTGTCCTGTCAAGATGACGTCAGAATAATTTTGTGGTTGCAAATTCCGGCGTTGATGTATTACGATATACCAGATGACCACAGGGAACCAGACAAAACGACATCTGATTGGTCAAACACTAACAGACGCTTGAATCTGAGAATTACCGTAACTAAAGAAAATTAAAATGACAGCAATTACTCTGTGTACTTTGTCACGAGAACAGGACGAGGAATAAACTATACTGATTACAGTGAGTCCCAATTATAGCTCACCAAAATGAGACCACTACTTGCCATGGCGGAGGAGCGAAACTACGGCTTGTAATCAGTCTAGGATGCAAAAACAGGGCAAAGATGGCCTTGATAAACAGTATACCTGATGTTCTTTTGTTATTCTCACTCGTCCATGTGCACTATGACATGCATAACAAAGAAAATCCATGCAATCGATACATCGAGCAGTCGCTGGGAGTTGTTCATTACAGCTACTGCAAAGAATTGGCTTCTTGTCGCTGTTTTTCACTGCCACAAAGTCAAGCATGTTCACAATGATGAAATTTGGTGGAAAATCCTTGACTCCTTTCGCCTGCAAGAAAATGAAAACATCGTATAAGCAAAAAGGGAGTCATGTTTTGCAGCAACAGAAGTTAAGGAAACCTATCAGGGAATTGCGAATATTGAAATGAATGGCAAACAAGCAAATAAAAAGAGCTAGCTTGGGGTGACACTCGGGAAGGATCTAAGTTTTAGCTTATTCTGCAAAAATGAGAAATATGATTGGTTAACACTTCGCTTTGCTAATCGAAAATCAAACACATAATCCTTTCGTACTACCAAAGACTTCTGCAAGTTTTCAACGAACCATAACCAAACTAAACGAAACCAACTCAAATAGAAAAGACATCAGCCTTCCATTTGAAACGAAGTCAGTGAAAATCGGACCAAGATCCAGTTAATTTCAAGTTAATTTCAAGATCCAGTATTTCATTGGAAGGATGTGACTTTAACCTTCACAAGAGCCATTTCTAGCACTCAGGGGTGCCTTAAGGCTTAGATCAAAAAAGCTGTTAAAGGTCCTGGGCGATGAAAAAGTTAATGCAATAACAACCATAAGTCGGTGAGATAAGAAATAGTCATTATTCACAAAGGAGACAGGTAAAGCAATCATTTGGGCATATTTTACTGGGCGTTGGTGGGACCTAGTTAAAAATTCATGAGGTGAAGAGATGTCAAAAGCATTTCAAGTGAATAGAAGGCAGCCTATGGCGATAATTGACAGACGAAACAGTTCATTACATAGGACAAAGTCTTGTAAAGTCCACAATCATTTCCCGAAGTATGATGATAAAAATGTTTTGAATCTTTTTCAACTTATTTTAAGAAACAAAGCCAAGATTTGAGGTAGCAGGTGCATCAGATATAAACAAATTTTCCGTAACCCAACGGCATTTCGTTCAGCTATTCATAATCTAAGATGAACACAAGTCAATTATTTGAAGTAGTGAATTAGATTAATTCCATTTTCTAATATAAATCTAGATTTCGCTGTTTCTCCACTAAATCAAGGGTTACGTTCTGCAATGGCAAACATAACAACAGGATTAGACAACATCTCATCCATTGTGACTGACAGATCTATCACCGCAGTCGCAGGCAATAATATTGCATTGCTTCTTTTCAAAAATCAGTCATTGTAACAGTTAAAACCAGGGAAAAGTAACCTTCCTCGTTATTGTTCCTGTTATTTTGAGGAACAAATGCATTGATCTAGTTTTCAACTGTGACAATCTGAAGCATTAATTTGATCATCGTGGAAAATAGAAAAAGAATATACTTCTCAGTCACATAATGGCCTAAACAATTCTGATTCCACCAAAATGCCAGTTTTCGATCCTCTCGTCTACCACTGCATATATTTTGATTTTAAAAAGAGATACTGTAAAAAGCTCTATTAAGTCCTCTCTATTAAGCCTTCCTCTCTAAAAATCCCCTCTCCACTAAGCCGAATTTTAAATATGCCCCCCCCATACATACATGCTTCTCAATCGTTGCTAGAAATTGTAAGAAAATGGCGGCACAGAGACAAAATGTGGCCTAAATACACCACTTTAATGAACAGCCTCGTTTTGGAAATTATTCAAAATTCTTTCATATGAAATTTTAGACACCAAATTCGGATTTAGCACCCAAAGTTTAGTCTAACCACAAGTTTTCATGTTGCTAGCAGTTGTGATGTCAATTTTATAGCAATTTAAAGTTTGAAAATCTGTAAGGGATTTGACCTTGAAAATGACTCGGGGTGTAAAGTTTCACCCCGAACGACTTTTCACGGTCAAATCCCTTATAAATCTTTGAACTTTACATTGTCATAAAATCAACATCACAATGGTCCGCAGTTGAAAAATATGTAACCAGACTAAAGTTTGGGTGGCAAATCCGAATCTGGGCTCGAAATTTTCATATTAACAATGGAAGGAGATTTTGACAAATTTCCAAAACAAGGCTGCTTAATTAAAGTGGTGTATTATCAAAACATTTTTGGAACTGACAGCCGTTGGAAAGCCCAACATGTGAAAAAAAGATAAGAATTTGCGTCAGTAGATGATAAATTTCCTTTGTACCAACACCGGACTTGTCCTTTAAAAGGTTGCACAGCTGTTTGTTAAAAACTTCTATTGACAAGATGCTCTCATAATATAATTTTGTTTTCGTAACTTAAATTTGCAAAGAATTTGCTATGCTATACAGTAAAAACCCGCGTATAAGAACCTAGTGATTAAGAACCTACAGGCTGAAAATTCTGAAATTAGACCCCCAATGTATAAGAACCCATTCAGCCTGAAATTTGAAATAGGTCCTTATTTGTGGAGATCATCAAACTAAATCAAACTCTAGTTGCTTTGTCATTGAGCCTATACGTACTGATTCTGCCACATGTGCAAGTTACAAAGAGCTCTAAAGATGCTTTGAAAGCTTTTCATTGTATTCTGTAATATTTCTGATTCTTCCATTAACTGATGTTTTGAATAAGGCCTCGTGAACTCAGGTGTCTCTCAACTGACAGTAAGCAATGGGCTTGAAGTTTCAATATGAACAAAAGAAATACCTGGAAGCCATGAATGAAATAAGAACCAATTTAAGAACCTGAACAGCCTTATTTCCTACCAAATACTCAATGCATAAGAACCTAATCAGGCTGACTTGCAAAATTGTAGGTTCTTATACGCGGGTTTTTACTGTAGAAGATAAATGAAATAGTTTAAAACAATAAATATGATGGATCTAAATCCATTAGAAACTAGATTAAATTCAAAGAAACTTTCAGATGTTTTGGGCGTGTACATTAAAACCATTACATGAACATGACCTTATTAATAAGTTCAAGATCTTTGATATGCATATATGGTGGATCGGTCAAATGAACAAAATTTCGACGTATTTTCCCGCTCTAAATTGCTTACGTTCGCAATGGGCCTAGCTTATGCAGCAAAAGCTAAGAGCAGCGCAAGAAACTATCCAGGATTGTGTTAACAAGCCTTGCGTGCTGTTGCTGTCTCACAATGCAATGCGAAAGGATATTCAGATTATGTGAAATTCTGCGAAGTTAGGCCAGTGTTTCATTTTCAGATAGCTTCTTCAATAACAAGTGAAAAGTCAAGTTAGAATGGATACAGAGAAGAAAATTGGTATCCTCAAAGGGGCAGTTGCATGAAAAGTAAACAAACATAGCGCTAGACAAGACAATAATCATCATTCCAATGACAAATTCCTTGACTAATTTGACTGAGACAAAGGAAGCTGCGACTTCCCAGCAGCGTTTGGATGCTTCGCCCATGCAACTTGATAAACCATACTCCCAAATCTGCCTGTATCTCATCCATCGCTGTAGCTATAAAACTGTTGAGGGTCGGAGGGAACTCTGTGGTACTTGTTTACCTACACAGAATCTTTATTTTGTTAAGTTATCATACAGGTAACACAGGATAAACCAATAAAATTATGCAAATTTGTGAGAAATATGCCAGAACGGTGCAACTGCCCCTTTAAATATATTTGGATCATAGACAAAAGAGATCAAAACAACATTTTGATTTTATGACAGGGTTGATAATCGAAATCTTGCGATTTTTCAATCGGGAGTACTTCTTATCGGCAAAACCGGTATCAGTGGCGGCGCCAGCTGTGAAAAATCCGAAAGAAGTGGGAGGGATTTCGAAGTGATATTTCACTCTAAAGGTATACCCAACTAATTATATGCCAGTATTCTTTGACGACTTTTGCCGACCACCACTGACCGGTATCTGAAAGTAGACTCACCATTAACGAAACTTCTTTCCTACAGCTATGACATGTGATGGTAGCAGATCTTGGGTTGACTGTATGTTCAAGGCATCTTCTGCAAAATGTATGCAAACATGGCAGCAATCTTGGATCATTGTACATCTCCCCACAAAGCGCACAAGTCAATTCTTCTGGGATCTTGTTTACAGCTCTGTGTTGCGGTTCTTCCCTTGCAGAAGCCATCATAGGAGGCGGTTCCTGAAACGAAGAGTTTTGATATTCAAGTATTTTGCTAAGTGTTTTCGGCATCAGGCTTTTCTCGGCATTGCCGCCACGTGTTTGCTCTTGGCGCGCGGTGTTTGACACAACACCATTCGCATATCCTTGATATTTCTGTGGCGACAGTTGCATGCTCGTCGAGTAAGAACTATTTTCACGTGCTCCACTATTTTCACGCGCTCCACTAATCTCACGAATTGCAGACAAATATTTATGTGAATCTGTAGTTTGAGTAGAATCTATTCTGTCCGTGAAAAAGCTGGAGTGCTCTGAATAACTGTTCTCCGCAGAAGATTGGCCAGAATCCTGTCTTTGTAACAGCTGGCTTGATTTCATCTGTTGACTTCGATACATCTTTAAAGCATCCACGATGATCTTCTCCGTCTCGTAGTCAATTTTAACAGAATTATTTTCCATGACTGCACGCAGCATGAGAATTAATACTAAGCTTCTCTGAACATGCACACTTCAACGTTAATATGTGAATGTCAAATAGAGTGTACGCAAACTATTGTTTGAGTATTGTTCATGTTTGCATGAATCTTAAAACGAATACTTCTTCCCGTTACAAGATAAAAGCAAGCCATCTCCAGAATTAGTGTGAAGAATAGTGCAAGCGAAATATCAACCTCAAAACACTGTTATTTCTTTGTCAATCTAGATCATAAAACGCCTCACACAACCTTTACTAGGAACACGCTACTTTAATAAACAGCGAACGTGGTGACGCTTAACGCAGCACTAAATGTAAAACTGTGCACGCGACAATACGAAGCTCGATCAGCCGTCCTTCTCTTGTTTAGATGAATGATAAAACGTAACGTGTATGCTTTAAGCAGCCGCAAACACAATCAAGCCCCTTCACCACCACATGGCAATATCGGACACAGCACTGAATGCGAAACTGAGCAGGTATCAATGTGAAGCTTGATTAGTGGTATTTTATTGTCTACTTGACTCGAAAAATGTACGCTCCATGAAGTTCCAAACACGAATAGACCAATTCACAACACAGTATACACTGTAATGTTAAACACAGAACAGACTGTAAAACTGTGCGTGCGACAATACGAAGCTTGATTAGCGGTGTTTACATCAATCGAAAAATACACAGTGTATGCTCCTAAACACCGATTAACCACTCCAAGACAAAGTGTACAAAGTAATGTTGAACAGGCGACAATACGACGCTTGATATAAGCATACTCTCAACACAGTTTCAAACAAAAAAAATGTGCTTCTTCAAGTAGCAGCACTGAATCTAAAACACTTTCACCTGATATTACCAAACTTGAATAACTGTCATATGGTCTTAATCATGCACTTAGCTATAAGCTACCTTCTGCTTATTCTTACTATCAAATTAACCAATCAGCGACGATATCAGTCTGTAATTGGATCATACTGCTTGCGAGCTAAATCAAGTCCGCTCCATAGTAGCCAAAAAAACATTTGTGATGACTTCAAAATCCAAACTGCTGCTTGCGGTTGGGGATTAATGTTATCAAGGAGCCTGTGCAAGAAACTCTCGGGCGTCAGCACTAACTGCAGTCGTCGCCTGCTTCATTTATGATTCCTTCTTCACTTCAGTTATTTGCAAAGAAAGACTATTAGCAACAAGAAACCTCACGCAGAATTCTTTAGCGTCCAGAATAACTTCACCGAACTTCTTCATTAAAGAACTGTAATACAATTTTTTATGACAGTGCCAATGTCAATCTTCTTCGCCGAAATATTATGACCAAACTCTTAGCAATCTTCAAAGTCTTCCAAAATAGAACTGTTCTTGCAGTAATTCTTACAAACGACAATGTTACAGGTATTCCCTTCATCGATTGACCTTGTCATGCATACAATGCATCGAAAACTGACAGTGTAATATACTGTTTCATATATTATATAGAAAAATCAAATAATGCATTTATCTTAATTTGATGTTCTTTGTGCAGAGCATCAAATTCTTCTTTACCTTCGACAGAATGCTGAATGTTTTGTATCTCTAAAACTATGGCCTTTCGAGAGTGTAACAGTTTGGCACCTTTCTTCTTCAAATATCCTTCGTATAATGCTTCGAATTTTATCTTAGAATTAACAAAACGGTGTAACAAATATCTTGCTTCAGATGCTTGATAAAAGAGAACATTGACTTGCTATGCTCTTCTTGTCGTTCCCCACTTCTACTGTATTTCATCTTCGTCCTTTACCATCTTAACATCTCTTTATTATCTTTTATATCAAATTTGCAATCAACTTCAATAAGATTCGGATCCTTTTCACCGAAAACTAGCTAACTTTTATCTTCATCCAATACAACATTAAACATCCTTCTCACTATTGTTGCGTTGATGTTGTGAACAATTATCGCAAGACACAGAAGTCAGCTCTTGCTTGACTATCACGAGTTTCAGCAAATCCTGCTGTTACATTTAAATCAAAATTACCATGGAAGAATTTCATCAATTAACTTCAGCTCTCTCTCTCTTTCGTCAAAATCCCTCTAAATTATCGCTTGTCTTTAATCTTCGGCAGAGTGAATGAGTTTCATATCATCTTAATTTCGCTAGATCTCCTGTCTGATGTAAAAGGCAGTTCATGCCATATACAAAATAAGTCAAATCTTTGACTATTTCAACACACTGAACTCCACACCTCGCTTCGAGCGAATTCCTTCAAATGATTGCTGTTTTCTAATCATTAGTTGAGTCAAGAATTCTGACATCATCTAATTCCGGTAGAGCTCCTGCCTGCTTGCAAGGGCCAGCTCATGTCATATGAAATAAGCCAAATCTGTGAATATTTCAGCACACCAAAGTTCAGCACAGCTCGTTTCGAGTTAAATCCCAAACATGATCGCTATTTTCAACTTCAACAGATTCAAGCGTCTTTCACATTCATCTGAGTTAGTCGTTTACTCTTTGCATGTAAAAGCCGACACATGTTCTATGAAGTAAACAATACAAGCAACGAACAGAGATCAACTCTTGATGCGCAGATGCAGATGCTATAAATATCTTCGAATACTGACGAAAATATAGCAGATGAAATTTTGAATTTGACCTTAAATCAAACCACAGAGTTCATTATCGGTAATTAAATCCATAACAAAGACGCAAGATCACACTCTCAAGTGATTGATAATTCAAATTCCCTTGCAGATACCCTTGCTATGTGTTTCCCTCCAACATCGAACGTCGGTCACACCATATGGTCACACAAACTCTCGAAATCTTTCTGATTGAACTAATCAATTTCAACTCCCATGTGGGCATCCATATGCCTCCTTTAACAACATAGAACGTCAGACACACACAGTCTTAATTACAGGTAGAATGTTAAACTAGCAAGCCAACGAATTCTAACTCCTCTGTGGACACCCCTACTATATACGCCTTCTGTAATAACGTTCAACATCAGCCAGAGAAACTCTCTATTAGTTGGTCAAATGTTAAAATTCCTGTCTCAAAATCTTTCTGAATGAAACAGCAATTGAAACTACGATACTGCTAATGTCATCATCCTCAACTCTACTGATGTTACTGACTGCCAATCGGCCTGTGTTGAATCCATGTCTTTTACTCTTGTTGAACTCCGAATTTTCTTTCAAGAAAATTGACCATGAACAATATCGATAATTCAACAAGAAAAATTTCTCATTATTTGCTGAACATCAACATTTCGGTCTTGAAATCTATCTTCTCTTGCATCTTATAACTTAAAACTGTCTCGGTTTAAACAAGCTCGTGTTTACTCTTAACAAACGCAAAAACTTCTTCTGTTGAAATAGCTCTTGAATATTTCATGAGGTGGATTTAGCAGAAACGTATGATCCCAATAACTAAAGAAATTTTCTTTGAATTTGATACCTGTCCAAGAATTACCTACCTGAACATTACATCCTTACATATGTTTGCAAGTCATTTCTTTTTGTTACTTATCTGCAAAATGTTATGCGGAAGACCATATCAAGGAAGCCACATCGATATGACTGCTATGATGTATCAGATTTCAGACTAAAGATTTACTTAAAAGCCTGTGATTTTTTACTATTTTCTGAATATCCAACTCTACTGATTTCATCGATACCAAGTTTTGCTCAATATCATTGCGGAAAGAGTGCGAATTCTGTTTTGAAAATTGGTTCTCAACGCGAATTAGACCTTCGCGCGTGACGTCGCAATTATGACAACAAACACAACGCGCAGTCACTGCACTGCTAGTGAACACCAACGCACGTGGAGCTCGCAAGAATACCAAAAGTCGCGCGCAGATTGCTTCGAAACCTCAGATATCGTGGATGGATCTAACAGCGACTATGGAGTTGTCCAATGGAACCATACCAAGACATATGAGCAATATTTCATACGAATCCGTAATTGTATTCTGTTTATTTAAAAAAAAGCCCAGTTTAGGCCCTCAGGTCGATGGCGATGAACATGTCTTACCCACTGCAAATATCTCAAAGATTGATCACTTTTTTCCCTCATTCAGAAATTTGTGGATGGATACATCTTTTATACATTGTGTATTCTTGTCGCTTTCTCCATTTGGAGCTCCAGCGACACACATGACTTTCCATGCCAAGTCTTTCCCTTACTTGCTGAAGCAGTCGCCATGCTGCACTGTCTCCTCAATGTGCGCCGGTTCGTCCGTCATAATTGTGACGTCACATTTGCCAGTTCAATGTCGCGTTGAAATCGCGAAACGAAACCACTCAACTTTGATACACGATTTTCTGAACTTAAACTCACAATTTCCATTACAAACTTTAACAAAGTTTTTATGACATTATGAGTTGTCTTATCTCATCGAAAAAGTGAGGACCAAAATTTGGCTGCATAAGGCCTGTAAAGGGAATAGGCATACCTATATCTCGTAGCCGTTATAAATAGGCTGCAGAAAAGACCTGCGAAAAAGCTTTCAACTATGCCCATTCCCTTTAATGCATATTTACCAGGTAAAAAGTGAAGTAGTCTACAAGATTTAGGACTTAAGAACAAGGTCAATCTAAATTGGCTCTCTTCAGAATGCATCCAAAGCTTTTACGATAAAAGAACAGGAAGAACTCTCAGGAGAGATCGAAAAGTACGCTCAAATTAACACAACTTCAAAAGTCTAAAAACCACATACCACAAACAGCATCTGATTGGTTTGAATCAACAGAAGAAATAATCTGCAAGAAATTCCAAGACAGCTGCAAATGCTTTTTAAGAAAGAATTCTCAAGAAGGATAATCAATTTCCTGCAGTTCTCCAAAGAATCCTGAAACATTTATACTTAAAATCGATGGTTTTAAAGAAGCTTCTTTAGGAAAAGACAAGAAAATTCACCAAGGTTGAGGAAATGTTAACACTTCTAACAATTACATTTGCAAAAGCTTTTATAAACCGGCATTTCGATTGCGAGTTGGTGAAATTGTTTTGAATTCTTGAACGAAGAAGAGAACGTTATTATCTCTCTTACATTGTTTTTGTTAATATCGGTGAAGCCTTGAGTTATTCCATGTCTCATATTGTCTTCTTATCAAATGAATGTCATAGATCTTCTTCAAAAATGAACCACGATTTGTTAAGTTGCCTCCTTGCTACCGCGCCAAGGCACAGTAATCCAAGTATGATATTTTACCTTGCTGATCAACACTGAGTTACCTCTCTAAAACAGATGCCATCTAAACCCACCATTTACGTCCATGGCTGAAAAGGTGGCTCATTTAATGAGATCTGGCTGAAAATGTTGTTTTCGACGTGAAAAACAAACAATTGCCCGCGCGTTTCTCACGCAACAAAAATGAATTTGATTCAGCAGGTCAAAGAGAACAACTCGCATCAACAAGATACGAAGCTACGCTTGTCTCGACTTCAGAATACTGATTTTAAAATTTTATGACAGGGCATATTAGAACGTGTTCCTGTTTGTTTTGAGCAGGAATGCGCCACTTTGAAGGTGAAGTCTTAAAGTTTTACAGCGAAATAAACTAAAACTCCAAATTGTTTAAGAGGACTGCTGCGACATGAAAGGATTTCCAGCATACAATTGCGCCTGTAGTACAACTCTGAGAATTACAGCATAGAGCTCAAATCTTTAGAAAGGTGAGTGTAAAATTCTGTTGCAATTGTCTTTGAATTAATGTGCTTGAAATGAACTTTCGGCAACTCTGCCGTGGCAATTTTGTGATATCTTATTAATGTCAAAATGGCGGCATTTATTAATTTTGAGTTTGTGACGTCATCACATTGTAAATCCTTGACCAGAAGAGCTACAGATTTTTGCTTGCAACGATGTTGTAGAACTTCATAAACTATGGTTTTCTCGAAGATTTTATCAATTTACCTCAAGTGATTTGAGATTTACGATGATTTTAATCTTTTCAAAATTTTTGATGCATTTTGACAAAAAATAATCAAGATGGCGCCATTTTGAAATTAATCAAGACATTAAAAATTTGTTACGGCAGATTTACAAAAACTTACCTAAATTTCCTTTGAAACCATTCAATTCATGGCAAAACTCAATACAATTTTACACCTAGACTCACGACATATCGCATAATGGCAGCAACAACAACGATAACAACAACAACAACATTTTAAAATCAATAGCGATAACTACGAATATGCAATCATAATCAGTCTATCATACACCCACCTTTTTGGAAATTTGAAAGATTTGAGCCCTATGCTGAGAATTACTGGAATTTGGGCTAATATCGAAAGCAAGAGAGAAATTTGCATGTTCTAATGACTATCAAATATTTGCCAAATTCTTACTGTAATACATATCAGGGAAACTATCGATAGATTACAGCTCTGCATTAAGGCTAGCTTTTAAATGCAAGATGAAATCAATCAACTGCAACCATCACAGAAAGAAAAGGTCCCTAAATCAGGTTTCAGCTGAATAAATTGAGCATTATTGATCAAATTCATACATCTTAGGAAGACAGTCATTTGGCAGTAGATCGCAGCTCTGTATAATTAATAATGCTAATGTGGCAGATTTACAAAGAACAAGAGACAGAACGGCTTGAACACGGTGTAGCCAATTTGAAAGCTTGGACAAAAAAGTTGCCTATAATTCATAACGAAAACACATCTGGAGATATTTTGGACAGGGGATATCTGGTTGAAATGTGTCCATGTGAAATTCAGCCAATGTAATTTATGCATACGTTTTGAAGATTTTAAGCTGAAATTTTGTGTTCACACCAGGTCCTCTCGGCCTAAGTCAAAACTAATTTTCCTTACCTAAACATTTCCGGATTACACTGAAGATGGAAAGGGAGTGAAAATCATGTTATTTCACTATTTGTGCCATATGCTCAATCCCAGTATGACAAAAGGCCATGGGGACGAGGCTGCACAGAACTGTGTCCTTGTTAGCGATAAAGGCTGGTTTTCATTAAATCATAATTCATCGCCGATCATTGTCTTAGAGCACCGCCGATACTGCAAGACAATGATCGGCGATGAATTGCTGAAATGA
The DNA here is from genome assembly GCA_964020215.1 of Aurelia sp. 3 sensu Dawson et al. (2005). Classification (NCBI taxonomy): domain Eukaryota; kingdom Metazoa; phylum Cnidaria; class Scyphozoa; order Semaeostomeae; family Ulmaridae; genus Aurelia; species Aurelia sp. 3 sensu Dawson et al. (2005). The sequence continues at coordinate 2,761,257 of OZ026572.1, read as the reverse complement.
CTCACTTTCAGATGTATTATTAATTTTGCTTCATGACGGAAATGCATAAATGTCTGCATGAAACACTCCATTGTGGTTGTTTCCATCCCAGTACAACAAAAGGCACTGGGGACAAGGTTGACTTGAGTGAAGCAAGGGTGAATTTGTTGAAACAAAAGATACAGCTCTATTGAAGACAAAGCGCTTTGACAACCTCAAGAATAGATTTCACACCTTTCGCGCAGTTGCTCACTTTGTTTATTTTTTTACTTGATTGGGTGCATTCAAAGGAGTGAAATTTATTCTTCAGAAAGGTGAAGGTGAAGTTGCGGTTTTAATGCCAAGCGCTGGCCTCGCAGAAGTAGCTAAGCGCTAATAGAGTCCGCGACCCTTTGTCATGACGCTCACCCTGCCGGGTATCGAGCCCACTTCCCCTGACTGTTCTGGCTGCAAAGTCAGTGGATTACACCACTGCGCCAGAACACCTTCATGTTTAGAAAGGCGAATTGCTTTGTCTTTTCGCAATCGCAAGCCTGAATCTTTTGTCTTACAAAATTTGCCTTTGCTGTTCTGTGTCAAAATAACCCTGCACATTTCTGCTTAAGTCTTATGAATAATAGCCACTTCATAGAACTCTAGGTAAAAGGTACCTCAGATTCGTCCTTACTAGCCAGAGCCTAGAGCAGATATCGAGCCGTAGCTATGTGCAAAACAGGCTTTACAGACAACACTGCTGATTGTTAGCATGCTTTAAGCATCAATGGCAAACTTACGCACTGCTTAGGGCTGTTTAGGAACACAATATATCACCCGCAATAAAAAAAGAAGATAAAATTATCTCTAAAACGTCGAATATCGTCATGCGTAACGAAACCTTAGATTTGCCGCAATAGCAGCTGATTTTGGTCAAATAGCAGTCATAATTTACTACAGGCGGGCTCTGTGACTCAGTATATATCTGTTTAACAGTATTAAAAACAGCTTGGAGAGACACAGGGCAGAGCCTGACGTGTAAAGTCGAATTTATTATGACTGTGGTAACTTATGGTCTAAATCTTGCACAATGTGTTAACAGGATGTGCGCCAAAACAGCGATAATGATTTCATATATGATTAAATAGAGCTACACAAGAAAACGAGATTATTATCAATGAAGGAAAATGTTTGGTTACAGTTTGTGAGGAAGCACACTTGAGAATGTCAGCTTGATTTATTAGCAAGATAAGTACAAGATAAGTTGCAAGCCAAACATCTATTTCCAATCGAAGCAAAATAATTCGTAGATGAAATAGTTCTTAAATGTTAAATCTATCCCTGAGCAATGAATACTCAGGCTAAGTGTTGTGAAGAAACATACTTGGAAATTTCAGCTCGAATTTTGACTTGATTTTAGCTTGATTTATTGAGAGTGGTGGTATACAATATCTTGTAACTCAGAGAGTAACATCATAGTTGTTGAAATGCTTCTTCATAAATTTTCCTTCAACGCCTAAAACTATTAATGCACAAATACAATCTTCTTGTTGTATGTTGCACAATGTTCTACTGAAAATAGACAAATACACCATATAAATAATTGTGCTTCGAACAGATTTTTGTCTACGACGTTTCGGGGTTCCAATCCATTATCAAGTAACTGATAATTAATCTGACGATGGATCTAAGCCCGAAACGTCGTACAAAACAAAGCTTTGTTCGAAGCACAATTATTTATAATGCATTTGTTTATTTTGCTTGAAACTATTGTTTATTTAGAGTAGAGGAAACGCTCTTGACGACGTTGGACTTACATTCACTGTGAATATCATTTGCAATCTATTGCCCTCGAAACAAAATCGCTGATATAAACATTAAATTTCTTCAAGCATACATAGCAGTTATTCTTTCAGCACCTTAACAAGTGGTGTATTTAAAATAAAACAACACTTGTCATGGTAGATTTTCATCAAAAGAATGTATGTTTCACCTGTTCCCATTTCCGCTGCTCTCTATCATAAATCAAGAACATTTTCCTCAAAACTAGTTAACCAGTCTTGCAGATCTTCGAAAACTTCGTTGTAAGTGACACTCAAATCAAGATTATTTGTGCAAAATCTTCTTTACATTTGTTATAGATTCCATTGCAAGCGAAACCGCTCGAAATGTCAACACACCTTCTTAACCAAAGGTGATATAACGACAGCTGTTCGATTGCCTCGATCATCAAACCCTTGAATAGTTTATTTTCTATCTCAAATTAAATGAAAATTTAATATAAATTGTTTTTGTGGTATTTTCTAATAAGCACCCCCTGGAATGTATTCCCTCTGTAATCATGCAAAGATTTCTCAAGTCAAGATCTAAACATGCCTGTTTCAAATACAGCGTTTGAATTTTTGGTTATAAGAACAAATTTAAAACCCCCGGAAATAAAACCGAAAACTTGCCTGCTTGCTAAAAGTCATATCTATAAAGCTGAGAGCCAAATTTATAAACTGCTAACATATCTTTGACAATGCAGCCATGAATCGCACAGAATAACGTATCATTTTTTAAAAATATTCTCAGATTCATCCATCTAACTGAAATGGTAGCGGTCACTTGCAATTCAACTCAATATGCTGACTACATAGTCTGAATAGAGCTTTGTCAGGGCCGTAGGAAGCAGCTGTTGACTGGAGGGGGTGGGGGCAATTGTTCTTGAAATGATAGAGAAAAACACATCTAATTTGTAATTGTGACGTAGCACATTGTTTTCAAAATTATTGGGGGCCTCAAGCCTCTGCCTCCCGCTTACTTCGCGCCTGGCATTGTGTTGCTAAGACAGTCAATGGGAAAAAGATGTTCCTATGAATTGCAACCAATAAACATCAATGAACAGCATTGTTTCTTCTATTCGAATGTCCGGTCTGCCAGTGACAACAGCACTTACGTAGCCTCCGTGCAGACTTTTTAAGTGGCCACTTACGTTACTCACTCAAACATATTGTATCAAAATCAAAGACCTATTGTCACCCAGGGTTCTCTGCAGGCCACTGCAATCTCAGACCATGAACGTTCCAGTGTGTAGCAGTTTGAATTTTATACCAGAAGCGAGCCACCTTAATTTATTGTGTTTTTGTGTTTTGAACCTATTTTTACTTGGCATACAACAACCACAACCACAACCACCACAACCACCTTTCACTGTTTCGTAATTTTGAAATTTTCCGGTAGTGAGCCACCTTAAGTGCATGGTTGTATACAAAGTAAAAATAAGTTCAAAACAATAAATTAAGGTGGCTCGCTTCTGATATAAAATTCAAACTGCTACACACTGGGTGTCCTAACGCTCATGCTCAGACCACCTGAAAATCAAATTGGGCCTCTTCGGTGACAGGGAACCATACTGCAATGGTTCAACTGGGAGAAATTTTTTTACTTAGTTGACTATCAGGTTCATCAGTTGGATCAGTTTAATAACTGCAGTGCGGGGCGGGGTGTGGATCCATCCATGTTCTCCGCTTGGGCTAAATTTGATTTCAGAAAACCTGACATTGCAGAGTGCCAAGAAAGGACCTTGGTGGACAGAGCAGAAACGGCACACGGATGCGCGAAAACTTGAAACTTTGGGCCCCGTAGCTCCCAGCAACAGATCCCGGAATAAGGCAACACTTGATATTTTCTCTCCAGGGCCTTAAACTGTCGATTTATCATTTCTATTAACACACTTCCTTATCTCAGATTGGTCGATGACGTCATTTCATGCAGTGTCTGTTCTGTCTCCTAGGTGACAGTGGCTTTTTAGAAATGTATAAAATACCGCTCGATCCAGACTCTTCTGTAGGATAGCTAAAATTAGATTTCTGATCGTTAGATGGTTTCATCACCTTATGAATGATCACCACGCCTTTTCTCAACAAATTTTTCAACTTACTTCATGCAAAATGTTTTAAAGTAAAGAGAAGTTCCCCCGGAATAAGTTATTGTGAAGCTTTTGATGATGGCATTAAAACTAGTCACGATTGGTTTTTCAAATTGACCATGAGCTTACCAATTCATTTGTCATGGCTTGTTTTCCACACAGTTTTTAGGTCTTATGTGTTAATCAAAATTTCTGCTATTTGAATGAAAAGCTGCAGCCCTCATTAAAAATTCATCGAGTTAAAAGTTATTGTATGTAAGAACGGGATGTTTTCCAACCCTGTTGAAAGTCAAGAACTTATTTACTTGTCCTGTACTGGTCGTATTGTGACTCTATCCCCGTTCTACAGATTATTACTTTGTAGGCATTCTTCTAATTTGTAACTGAATATTCAAAAGAGCTTATCTTTGGGTGTGTTTGATTAGTACCAATTCTGAAAACGGTAGACTTGGAAGACCCGGAAATTGTGTTCGATTGACTCCCCAATTCCGAAAACGGCAGGTTCAGGTTTGGCAGGTTTGGAAGGCCGGCTGAACGTTCTTCTCTAAAAGGCAGAAGGTTTGGCAGACTTTAGAGAGATTCTCGATTTCATTTGCAGAACTCTGAAAACGAGGCAACTTTGCTCACGTTGCTACGGTATTCGATAACTTTAAAATTCTTTACTGCCAAACACCAGACGCGTTTTCGTACTTTTCAACTGAAAGCCTCGTCTTCACCAGGATAAATCTGAAACCTGATGCTTTGAAGAACTTTGTGTTTGATTGGGAACTGTCTCCGTCTCTGCGAAGTCTACCGTTTTCAGAATTTGGTAGGTTTGGAAGACCCAATCAAACACACCCTAAGATATGAGAATTCATCCTTCCCAAAGCGCATTTAAAATTAGGAGTGATTAAACCTCTCCGTCTTACGGAAAGATAACATGAGTAGATCTTGAAACGAGAACAGCTTCACTTGCCTTTGCATGACACTCCAATTCAAAGAAAACAAAAGACAAAACGAGCCCTAAGGGTGTGTTTGATTGGTATGTATGTATGTATGTATGTATCATCTGCCACATAAAATATATTTACAAGTTATTATAATAAATATAAGGGTATGTTTGATCGGTAATTACAAACCTACCAAATTCTCGAGTAAACGTAACTCCTGAGTGTTCCACATTTTGGAATGGAACGATAAGGACCGGAACAATCGCGCTCCCATGTGAACGGGACCATAGTGTGTGTAGGGACAATAGACCTTTTAGCTATTCTACAAAAGAGCTTGGATCGAGCGATATTTTTATACAATTTTATACACGAGGCTCGAAAGAGTGGCGTTAGATCTTTGATCGCAATTGTGCACATTCGAAAATTCTACAAATTGTAATGGAATATCGTTCGATCCACATTCGTTTTCAGAATAGCTAAAAAGTCTATTCTGATGTTGCAAACAAAAAGATGTGAATAATGAGGTATTTTGATATCATACAAACGAAATAGCTGCAAATACATTCTTCGACTCTTAATTCAGCAGCATTTGATATCAGGCAAAAAGATAGAGGCTTCATTAAAGCACCTCAAAATTGAAGGAAAATGCCAAGCTACAGCTTAAAAGCTTCATTTAGCAAAAGGAAAGATTCAAACAAAATTTCAAGAATTTTAATCACTTATACAGCCACTCTGAAACTATAAACCTTTAAAGTTGTATTTTTGAGCATTTTGGTTTTGAAATACAGAGTAACTGGATCAGCTTTCTAAGTAATGATTAGATTTTTCCAAGTCTGAATTTAGAAATGTCTATGATCAGTATATGGTTTGTCAAAACTTGATCGATAACGTGATTTCCAGTCTTCTATCTTTAGTTTTGAGCCTCTGCATGTGATTGCACTTTAGTTATTTTAATCAAGAGACTCGTAATTGACATAATTTCTTTTCGAGGGAAGCTTCAAGTTTGAAATAATCAGTGGATTTGAAAATAAACAATGTAAACAATGGGTGAAATTTGTAAAACAGAAGAAGACTCAACTTTCCGACATCACAAAACGATTTGCCTTTCCAAAGAATAGATCTCACACCTCTGGGTATTAGAAAATAAACTATGAGAGCAAATTATGGGTAGCTGGGCAGCTGCGTAACATGGGAAGATGTTGCAAGACAATAGTATCAGTTTTCTCTTATTGATAAAAGGAATAGACAAAATCGGCTAAGGTTTGTTTACACCAATCTCAAGTCATGTGATCAATCTCTTGATAAAACACCTTTTGATTTCTCTTACATATTTCGTGCCATGCAAAGTTATGCCATGGCCCATGGGTGCAAAAAGTAGAACTTCCCAAGAATATGGCCTCATGACTTGAAATGAATATATTCTTAGCCGATTAGGTCTATTCAAAGTCGACTAGCGATTGCAAACGAAAGAAATTTACTCAACCACAAATTCAAAACAAACGAAGCTGCATAAGTTCCCTGAAATCAGTGGGGCAAACTGTCGCCTTGTGCACTTGTGCACACGAAAGCTCGCCTTCAAGAGAGGTCACGAGCTTCTAACAACAGATGAAGGATAAATCTAAAGATCTATCACACGGATTTTGTATATTTGATTCAGGAATACAGTAATAATTGTTTCATTTAAGAGGCCCTTTACATGAGACCCGACATGAAACTCGTGCTCTTAAAGCGAGAAGTGCGTCCCTCATCGTGACGTTAAGGCACTCTTTTTTTAACTGTTTCGATCAGAATGTGCGGAAACATGCGAATCAGGACGCTATTTGGTAGAACATCACAATTTTGTAAGACAGTAGTCCAAAACTTTCTCGCGTCCTTGGCGCGCATGTTTCTCATGACACTTTTGGCACCCTCTCTCCCCTTCCCTAAACGTTTGGCTGGAGTTGCCCTTTTTCCCTGATAGTGAAATATATTTCATAACATACCAGCATTTTACTCCACGAGTACTCTAGCTATGCTGATATCAGTTTCTTGAAGGAATAGTTCTAGACATCCAAATAAACGTTAGTTATTGAGCCAATCTCAAAAGCTGCAAGTACTGATGAGGTATTCCATCAGGCGAAATATTATACGATTGATTTTACTGAAAACTCATGTTGTAAAATAACCTCAGCCCTTTACTCAGCCTCAATCTTCGCATCGACGATGTATTCCATCTGGCAAAATATCATACGATTGATTTTACTAGGAATTTAACGTTGCCAACAAACACAGCTCTTTACCCAGACTCAAATGTCACATCGACGACGTATTTCATCGGACCAGGCGCAATATCACTCAATTTCTATTCGCGTTGAACTACGAAGTAACGTTGCAAAACACAGACGTCGCCTCGATCTTAATTGCAGCAATGATGTGGTATTTCACAAAGCGCAACGTCACTCGATTTCTTTTGCCAGAAACTCACGTTGCAAAGCAAACAAACTTGACATTCTGCCTAAAAGTTGCATTAATGCAGCATTTCACAAGTCACAAACACTTGATTTCTTTTACTATAAATTCACGTTGTATAACAAGCAAACCCTTTACTCGATCTTTAATCCCATCAAGCATAAACCTGCAAAGATTAAATCTACAAAGCACCCAACATGCAAGGTTTTGATAAAAATCACATGAAGACACTCGGACTAAACGAATTCAAGGATTAGTCGAGCCTCTTTTTAGATGAAATCTGACTGAATTTAATCATTCCTAGGAAGTTTTTAATCAAAAAGTAGATTCAAAAGGATTCATTCAGCAAACTCCAGATGTCCTTATGAATTATTTGATCTTGCTATGAGACATAATTGTAAATGTCCTGTCCGCGGAAATTTTAGATTCCTGATTAAAAAAGACCTGGGAGATATGCAAGAGCTGCAAAAATATGATTGGTTGGACTGCAAACAATAGCAGGAAAGTTAGCAAAATACTTTGAAAAGATTTCCAATTAAGAAACTAAATTGTCAAACGCCAAGCAATGTTGTCTTTTTATGCAGAATTGCAAATATCCTACCCAAGAAGATTTCAGCAGTGCTGTTAAAAATATGGGAGATCTGCCAGAGTTACGAAAATTGCCTGCAATAATAGTAAGGAAGTGTGCTGACTGTCATTTGATCAATCAAGGTAGGAACAAGACAAAATTCAGCTTCGAGCATGAAATAATTAATCTCTCGCGTTAATTGTCCATACTGCTGCGAAGAAGGCCCACACTTGAACGATTGTCCTGGAATCCTTGTTAGTCATTCGAAAACTCAGTTCATAAAAAATCTTGGCACAATTAGCACAATAAATGAATCAAGTGAAAAATATCATAATAAACTCTTATTGCGCACAATAATCTCCAGAAACATAGGTAGTTATAAACAGGGTGCGCCGAAGGCGCGGGAGGAGAACTCTGGTTAATAGTTCGAGGGGATCTAATGGACTGATTACATGTCCTAGTTCGCTCGTTGCCTGAACTGATATGACACTATAACTGCTGAAACAACAACAGCAACATCAATTCACTTCAATGACATGAGAGTGAGTTGACGGTCTTTGACAGTGAGGCAAGGAATCTAACGATCAAGCAGCAAACTGTGATCTCACATGTTCTACAACGAGACTCAACCTTTATCGAGGAATCCTTCTACATCCAGACGAATTTATTAGTTTCAAGCGTAAGGAATTGTTGTTGTTGTTGCAATTACTGGGACTACGTGTTGAATCTAAACGTCACTGGGGGTTTTGTCCAGAAAACCCTGAACTTCTGGTCAACTGCAGCGGGCTCTTAAAGCATGGTAGCCAACTGCGTGCGAAAAATATGGTCCAGATGTTTTAGGAACTTTAAACAAAGGCTAATTAGCAATGTTTTCATCATTACTACCTGTGAATCCTATTAAATCGTTTGAAAATTCAATCCTAAGACTTTAGTTGTATTTTGCAATAAGGGAATATGTGAGAGGCACGATAAAAGATAATTTGAATTTAAAAGTGAATTCTTGGTAGGTGACTAAATGAATTTTTAAAAAGATGACATCTCCTCGTATTTTGATTCACGAAATCGTAATTTCGTAATGAGCAGATGAAAATAGTTTCAAAGGCTGTCAGGGCACCGTATAATTGCCACTGTTTTGCTCAGTGGTAACAACAAATGAGAGGATTTAGGCTGGCAAGATGTTGTATTTTCAATCAGGCCACAGGAAACAAGTTATAGAATAATCAACTACCATTTTCTTCGGGATAAACAAAGTGCTGCCGGGTGAATAAATAAAAACAATTCAAATTAGAAAAGCCATCTAGGACCTGAATATGGAAGATTTAGTATTGGAATATATACTGCTGGCGGACCCAAAAAATAAGTGACCCAACACAATCTGTTCAAGAAAAAAAGTAAGAGGCCGATTGTAATGCTTCGAACGTTCTTCAGTCGCTTAAACACTACCCTACTTCATGGGTATTTTTCACAGTTGTTCGGCACGGTGAATTTCTCGAATCTAGAATTTTGAGGATAGGGGCATGTCTGAAATCCTTGAAAAGTCGTCTGAAACAATGGATTGATTTGCGGCTATTTGAGATCTTCAGAGCAATGAGCAGCGCGTTTCACTTCCTCGCATTCCTGGTAACAGGAAACTCCATCAAAAGTCTTCAGAGCAAGCATAGCTAGCAAAATATATTCCCAAGCTGAAGTGAAACACGCTCCTCGTTGTTTTGAAGATCTGAAATTGCTTTCAGTCATCCCCTGTTTTTGACGACTGTTTGGAGGACTCCAAGCAGGCCCATTTCCCCGTAATCCCCAATTCGAGAAGTTTACCATGCAGAAAAAAGACAAATATTAAAAACGTAGGTTAGTCCTTTAGCGACGGGAAAATGATTGAGGCATTTCAATCGGCCACGTACTTTTTTCTACAACAGAGTGCGTTCGGTCACTTTTTTCTACGTCACCTGGTATCTAATAGTGGAGATGTTAAAACAAATTTAAAACTTTATCTGATTGAAAATCGGCCATTCCTTTCTGAAATCATGAAGGATTTGCTCAAGAAAGCCCAGGAAATTCCATGACGACTGTGACTGTTCTGTTGGAAGATTCATTTGAAAAATATGGGGTGAGTGGCCGGGTGGCTTTAACAGTTTTCGTCAGGTAACTGAAGTTAAGCTCAGTCGAGTGAGGTCAAACTCCGGATAGGCGACCTCGGAGGACTGATCTCACAGCTCACCTCGTCGTCCTTCGGAAGAGACGTTAAACTAGGGGTCCCATGCTTGGATGCGGCATGCACAGTGGGCCTAAATTGGCTTCCAGTAGATAGAAATCCTGAAAAGCCCACTCAAAACAAATTGAAAAACAATATTTTTTATTTCTGTCGGATGGAATTACCATGCAGAACTTTGGTACCATATCCGTCCAACAGATTACTTTGGCGCGACTACTTTTATTTACTTTACTTTTGCAGATTTGTTTTATTTCTAAATTTTGCCTACAAATCTTACTCAAAACCTTTAAATTCACGTAATTTATCTAATGAGAACACTGGCGAAAAAATTGGGGGTCTTCCACAATGAATTTCATACATCGTGTGCTTGAACAGTGGCGGAAATTATGGGGGGTTGGGGGGCACTTGCTCCCAATTCAACAAGATTCGGAAATTTTCCGTAGAAGTCGGAAATTTCGAAGGTGGAATCGAAACTGCAATGAAGAATGAGTCGCCCTTGAGAAGGAAAGAGTTTCTATTTTAAATGAGCAAACAAAATGCTCACGCTCTATCTGCAGTATATTTTTTAGTTTTTATGCACTAACAGTCCTTTCAAAAGCGAGAAGAAAGTTGTTAGGTATAGGTTAGGTACAGTATCGAAGCTATCTGCAGCATATTTTTTAGTTTTTATGCACTAACAGTCCTTTCAAAAGCGAGAAGAAAGTTGTTAGGTATAGGTTAGGTACAGTATCGAAGTATTGAAGGTGTTGTGGCGCCGTGGTGTAATCCTCTGACATTGTAGCCAGAACAGTCAGGCGGAGTGGGTTCGAGTCCCGGTAGAGCCCCATCACTTGAGCGTCATGACAAGGGGTCGCGGACTCGATTAGGTCTGCTCTATTTCTGCGATCCCAGCGCTTGGCGCTGAAAAACGCAACTTCACCTTCACCTTCAACTTCACCAGTATCGATACTTCTGAGAGGTGTTGGAGCGTGATTGGGAGAGGCGTTCTAAGCCAATGTAAAGGTTGGAGTTTTCAAAATTTTCCTTAGGACGCAAACTACAAGACGAACGATCCAAGAATTGTCAAAGTTTCCATGTCTATGGTTGGAGCAGGCAATAATTGGATGGCGAGAAGCGTTTTAAGACAAAGTAGAGGTTCTTTACCCAAATTTGTTTGAGAAGGAGCTACTAATACTCGTCAAATATTCAAGTTTGTCAGTGGCAGATAAGGGTTCCAAGAGGTCTTCTTAGCGAAGGTATATTATGTTTGCTCATGCTCAAAGAATTTCATAGGGCTGCTACTCTGCAAAAATTTGTTACCAAATTGTCAAAATCCAAATTCAATACCGGTAAAATTGGGTCGTGAGATGCATTTTAGGCAAAAGTAGAGGGCGTGTCCTGAAAAATTTCCTAGGGGCTTCGCCCCCAGATTGCTGGAAGCTATTCGACTTACCCTTATGGTTTATTTTCGTCTTTTTCTATCAACTTTTACTGAATACAGAAAGTTGTGAAATCTGATATACCTATTCCGTTAGCACATTTAAGGACCCTATATTCGTCAGGTCTTCCAGCTAAATACCTCAAACAAAAGCATGTCTCCCGACTCGGAAAATTGATGGCCCTTGCCCCTTCACTCAAAAAGCTGAATTTCCGCCACTGTGCTTGAAGAACAAAGAGAATGAAAGTGACCACCATGCATGATAACTTTCAGATAGAATTTGTTTATACACCTCCAAGTTATCCAGACTTGAAATATAGCTCTTTTGGAGAAGATGAATGGAAAAATCATCTATGGATAAATATGATAAATTTGAACATTCTACTGATAAATCTGCCTAATGTCCGGATAAATTTAGTTGTTTTGAAGAACCCATAGCTCTTAATTGAGAAGCCTGACTGATTACATTCTACAAATATCTCACTTCTGATTTCAAACGTCTCCTGTCAAAAGCAGCATGAGTCAATGAAAGTTGAGCGTAACATCAGCATGACAAAAAAGCTGATTTCTTATCTACAAAACCAAACGTGAAATCATCAAAAACAAGTTGAGTCAGAAGATGTGAAATCATGCAAGGAAAAAAATTAAGCAAGTCGCTGCGTTCACTGATTTCTACGAACTAGTTTCCATTTGAAAAAATCTGCATTTTCATTTCACTGTTTTTCTGATCAAAAAAATGTCAGGTACTTTATCGCTGGTATGCTGAAAAATTTGATCGTTGGCAGATCCTCTTATCGTTCAACGTCAGGGATGTGTTCTAAACCAGGAATTCATTCTACCTCAGGGCCCCTCAGCAACAGGTAGTTGCTCATCCGATCGCTGAGGTGTTTGGGAGTGACAGGAGCGATAAATGTGATCATGTGAAAACGATGCTTTTAGTTGACTTGCCAGGGCTTGCCGGTGTTAGATTTATGACGATGAGTCCCTTTTATCCCTGCGGTAAACCTTGTTCAAGAGGGACTCATAATGAAACAGTGAAAAACTTCGCTAATCTCAATCCCGTGGAAGTGTTTTCAATTTTTCATTTTTCATTTTCAGTGTTTTCATTTTCAAGTGTTTTCAATTCTTCAATCGAATCGAAAATTCTATCACATTCACACCGTAAACAACAGTAATTCATCAAGTCAAAGAGCACAGGGAAACAAGAGACTCATCGTCATAAGTCTATGCCGGTGTACGATGCAAGTTTCGAAAGCAAACAAAGTGAAAGAATCGTGCGATTAGTCAAAATGTAATATGAATAAAACCAAATCGCTATGGTAAATCAATCAAAGCATAAATATGAATAAACCAAGCGTCATCAGATGCCCTGAAATCAGGATGGCTACTTCACGCAAGTTGCATAAGTATATAGGGCTTCTCTATAGCAGAAATGAGCATGTAGATGTTGTGATGCAGTGGTGTAATCCTCTTGACTTTGCAACCAGAACAATCAGGTATAGGCATGCTTCAAGCCCAGTAAGGGGTTGCAGACTCGATCAGGCCTTCTCTAGTTCTAAGATCCCAGGGTTTTCCTCTAAAAATCGAAAATTAGCCTTCATCTTCAGAGTACATCTGGTTATCAAGTAACCCACCGGGTGAGTCAACAAAGCATAGGCACTTGCCAAAATATAAAGCGAATTAATATCCTCAAAATTCAACGTACTATAGTTAATTTCATAGCAGAAAGGCAAGCTTTTATATATTAGTCTATTTCACTATAAAGCAGTCATTTCATTCTGGAGTTATTGGCGATTTACTTATAACATTTTACGGAAGAGCTTGAAAAGAACTAGAAGTTACAACCAAAGTTTACAAATCTTTCGATTTGAAATGATGACGACTGCATCAAAGTCTCGTCACAAGCTAAGGAAAACCATGCAAATGCGAGGACACTTATGAATAATACGTTTTTCTTCTAGACGCTCCTTATAATCGTGGTCACTGTTCATAAGTTGAACCTTAAAGAGGTTTGATCAGCATGTCTTATCCTTCATCCATCATGTTCAACAAACAGCGCCGTAACGAAATTGCCGATAACTCCAGAACAAAATGAGACACTTTGGGGAAATACCTTTCTAGAACTAAGTTCGCCTTTTAACTATAAAATGGGATGAAGTACGATGAAATAAGTGGATCAATCATAACTGTACAGTTTTTCAAACACCGATACTTGTTTTTGGCTGACCCATCTCCCTGACAGACAATCAATAGTAGGCGCCCATGATGTCGACTTTAAAGCATCACTAATGGGTGGCGGGCTACAGCTAGATTGGATTGGGGCAGATCGGATTCTGTGCATGCCCGGGATACTGCGAGGAGTTGTGTGGAATTTGGGGTGGGTGAGGGGTCCGATTTGTTCTGGTTTGGTCTAATTGTGTCCTGCTACTGTTGGTACGACAATCTTAAATCTATTTCTATTACACTTTAGTTTTGTAATCAGTATGAACATTTTTGGTTTAAAGGTGTGAAATCGTACTTTGTGAGTCAAAGAAAAGTTCACAGGTTTGCCGGGCTGGGGAATAAAACGTATGTGACTGATATTCAAAAATAAAATGTTTAGCTATTAGTCAAAGGCCTACTTGGATGAGAAAATTTTTTTTGTTTCCTAAAATCACTAATCTTTAGAACCAAAAAGTAAGAAAAATGTCTGAAAGGGGCATGTTTTTTTTTGGGAACGAGAATTCCACGTTCCATCCTAGTCCATAAGTTATTTGGTATCGAAAATAAAATTCCATTTCTCAACTGACTCAGTAAACTCATTGATAAATTCCATTTCTCAACTGACTCAGTAAACTCATTGATAAATTCCATTTCTCAACTGACTCAGTAAACTCATTGATAAATTCCATTTCTCAACTGACTCAGTAAACTCATTGATAAATTCCATTTCTCAACTGACTCAGTAAACTCATTGATAAATTCCATTTCTCAACTGACTCAGTAAACTCATTGATAAATTCCATTTCTCAACTGACTCAGTAAACTCATTGATAAATTCCATTTCTCAACTGACTCAGTAAACTCATTGATAAATTCCATTTCTCAATTCAACTTTCAATGGCAAATAAATCACGGACCAGAATGGAAAACCTGGAATTCTCGATTCCCATAAAAAACCCTTAAAAACAATTTTTCTAATTTTAGGGTCTTAAAGATGAGTGATTTTACGAAACAAAATTTTCTCATCTAAGTTAACGTTAGACTGATAGATAAACATTTAGTTGTAAACATCAGCCAAACACTGTCTTCCACAGCCGGCCAAACGTATAAACTAGACTTATGACGATGAGTCTCTTGTTTCCCTGTGCTCTTTGACTTGATGATGGCGCTTCGTAGACTGATGCCTTTTCGTCCCTTGTTTCCCTGCGTTCCTTGATTTGCTGATATCACTTGGTCAATAGGGACTCATAATATTACGCTTAAATAATGGGCCCACTTTTTCAAAATGGCCTAAACAGGTGGGAGTTCTCGTACACTCAACAAAATCGCTTCAAAATCTGGTTTAAAGAGCTCGAACATTGAAAAGCGAAGTTTTAGTACAAAGAATGATGTTGTGTTGACCTACAAAGCGCAAAATGCATACGTTTCAAGCAGTAATCTTCCTCTGTAGAAGCAAAATAGATCCATCGAAGCTGCGAGAACTCCAGGCTTCTTCAACCGTTCTTTAAGAGCAACAACAACAACATTCTGAATAGCGGCCCCTGATTGGTTAAAAACTGAATTCTAGCGATTTGATTGGTGAATACGGAACCACCCTACGCGGGCCTAAAGTGGGCCCACTATTTACGAGTAATGTTATTAGTCCCTCTTGACCAAGGAACGCAGGGAAACAAGGGACGAAAAGGCATCAGTCTAGATGGCGCTTCGGTCTCTTGAACAAGGTTTACCGCAGGGATACAAGGGACTCATCGTCACAAGTCTAAGTGTAAACTTGTTCTTGACTCAACCAGCAAATCATAGCTTTTTGTCAAGGCCCACTGAAAACAGCCTGAGGTGATACGGTTACCGTGTGTAAAATCAGTTGGAATGTTTGGCTTACCTTGATAGAATTTGCTGAATGATCTCCAACGCTGTTTTCAGGACCTGAGAATCTTCTGAGAAAGTTTATTATCATTTAGTTCTTGAAATAAAGTCTCTAGAGCGAGACGACACTCATGCCACGATGGAGATCAACCATTTCTACAAACGAAAAAAAACGTGTTAGCTCAATCATCAAATACAGTAGCACACGTAAATGCAAGCGCTTTACAGGAAGTCACACAGAATTAGAAATCTTCAGTTCAGTTCTATTTCACCTCGCATTTGTTGTTCTGAACGATATTATACCGAGAAGAACTTTTCAGTTGCCAATGCAGTACTGTAAATTAGTCCCTTGCCAGTGAAGACATATAATAAGGACACCATTAAAACAACTGGTGTTGTGGCGCCGTGGTGTAATCCTCTGACTTTGCAGCCAGAATAGTCAGGCGGATTGGGTTCGATACCCGGTATGACCCCACAAAATGAGCGTCGGGGTCGCGGAATCGATTAGGTCTGCTCTATTTCTGCGATCCCAGCGCTTGGCGCTGAAAAACGCAACTTCACCTTCACCGACTGGGACAGTTTTCAGAGGCCAAATACTTCCATGAAGCAATTACAACTGATTCTCGCCCTTGACAGACTTTAATACGTTCGGCAAAGTTCTTCAACAGCTTTAAACGTTCTCCAAGAATATAAGGCGAAACGGAGCTGTAAAATTTGAGAGACCTGTCTAAGGAATAATTCAGCTTGCATCTTGTCTTGGCCTAATGCAGGTCAGCTTATGTTTACGAGCAAAGATCAACAATGTATGTTGGATGATTGTGAAATCTGATCGCAAGGAACAATCTGCAAAAAATTATCCGTGAGGGCAGATGGTAAGCAGTATATTTGATCAAGTAAACAGATAGATCGTGCGTAGATTTATTTTATATCTCACACACATACGTGGCATGGCTTCTCAGTTTGCCGGTCAATTCATCAAGTCATAAATTGCAAAGGCTCTGGCAATTTGATGCCTGAACATAAATCTATATAGAAAGCAAATGATGCGGTGTATAGCTTAACAAAGACCTTTGAAATCTGTGTGATACTACGAGATAAACGACGGAATTTCAAAATTCTCTAAGAAAAAACTTAAATTTTAAGCGGAAATAGAGTCATTCTAGCTACAGTTTAGTCCTTGCCTTACCGTGAATCGATCTTGGACATTGAGGATCTGCAACTGACCAACGGCCAAGATAACTTAGATCTGGTCATTATCCCCAATTACGTTCGATGGGATTACACATGGGAAATTTACTAACCTGGCAAAACGACGCTTTCATAAATAAACTGCTAGATTTTTTCAATCATAGTAAACCGATGATTCTTAAAAGGCATCCTTTTAGTTCAATCTAATTCCCACTTGAACTATTTTGAAATATCTACTCAAATAATTTGCGGTATAGTCCCGGGGGGGGGGGTACATAACACGTTGAGGGTACGCGTATGTGCCGCCCGCATGGGTGGGTTTTTGGGCCCAAAATTCTCTAGACAAGGGTCCCTTTTTCGGCAGATTTTCCATAAACATGGGTGGGTTGTCCAGAAATTGGCGAAAAATAGTCAAAAATGGGTGGTTTTCCGCCAAAATTCATCATAAAAGTGGGTATGACAGCAAGTTTCGGTAATTAGAAGAGGGTACCTTTCTGAAAACCGGGCGGCAGATCCCTGTCCATCCGCAAGTCATGTACCCCCCCCCCCCGGGGGTACAGCATTTGCTTTGAATAACGGAAACATCGTACTGAACCCAGAAACGCAACAAAACACGGTAACGTGTAGAGAAGAAACTGTTAACTCCTATAAAAGAACAATAACCAAAATAAACCTACTGTAGGTTGCTGTTCTTTTACAGGACTTAAAATTTTTTTCTTTCTAGACACTGCAGTGTTTTTTTTGTTGTGTTTATGGGAGTAGTACAATGAGTCTGTTATTCCGGGCTACTTTCATATTTTTGAAATATTTCAGGCAAAAAAGTTGAACTGAAGCAAACGCAGATAATAAGAATAATAATAATAATATGGCTGACAGTGTGGTACAAACTAATAAATACCAACTAAGGCGAAACTTCAGCAAATTATTGGGGGGGGGGGGGGTTGAAGCCCCCCAGCCCCCTCGCTTCCGACGGGCCTGCTTGGCTGTTCTGCGGATTGTAAATAGTGCTGAAGATTTGAATATCGAAAAGTTTGGCTTTTAACAGTTTTGTTTTCTTTAAGACTTTTCTGTTATTTTTGACGATGGTTTAGTTTGATTAAGTACAAACTAAATAACACTTAATTTAAAACAATACATTTTTTACAAATGCTACAAATGCAACCCTCCCCAGCCTAATTCTTTATGTTTTTCACCAAAATGGAGACCGTATTGCTGCTTTTAATCACATCAGGTGTACTGTCCCGAAGTATGCTACCCTTAAACGCTATCGAATTTGTACCGAAGAATGCAGTCAATGCCTTGGGAAGTGAGAGAATATCTTTAATTCTCAGGTTGTAATTAATTTCTTTCCTTTGAATAAATCCCATTAGAAAGAAGGACCCATAAAAGACAAACTCTGAAGCAGAATCGTTCTTGATGCATTGCAGCGTGGCAATGCAACGAACTTAAATCAATTCAACTTTGCCGCAAGCAAAATCTCATGTGTCAATTTTGCTTAAAACACTTCTAATCTCGAAAATTCGATGATCTGAAGAAAAGTAGTTCAGCTGAAACTTTGTGCGTATATACGCCGAGTATCCGTTTGAAACTCTTTCAGAAGTAAAAGGTGTCAATGATAACAAGGAATAGTGTAACAAATAAAAGATCCAATCAAATACGAAAACGTTGGGAATTGAAGATGATAGATTACTGTATTTGCTACGATTCAAGCCACACGCCCGACAACCCATCATTCGACATCCCTAGCCTCGTTCTGATGTTAATTGTATTTCTATAGGGGCATAATTTTTCTCGAACTTTGGCCTGATTTTTGCGAAAGAAAAATATGACCTGTGTCAACCAACCTGAGCAAAACTTGTAGAAAATTTATCAGAGATTTTGTTCACTGGAAATTTGTTTTCATTCCAAAAGTTTAAATGGTCGGGTATCAACTATTTTTGAAGACCGGTCATAAATTCTTCTGGTAAACCCCATATGTATAGTATTGGTTCACCCTTACTTGGCACAATTTTTCCAACATCAAACAGGTCGACGAGCCACTTCGAGAAGAGAAATTTCTTGCTACAGGACTGAATGTTTTTTTATGTGTACGCGTGATGAAATCAGGAAAGGGCGCGCTCACATGACCTCCACCTGCCTCCACAGCTTCGAGGATTCAATGTGACGTCACACGTCAGCAGGGGTTGTCGGGCGTGAAGCCAGAACGTGGAAAATTAGCACAAGTTGGACCGATCATAAATTCACAGTGAGCACGATAAATAATCCACTGAGGATAAAACGCTGGCTGTAGACTTATCTTAGAATGTTGTTATTATTTATCTCTATTCCACGATACCGCAAAGGACTAGTACGTATATAGACGATTAAGAACAAAGGAATATTTTCACTTGTTGGGTTATGTATGACAATATTAATTAGCTCGATAATGAATATATAATATAGCTTGCACAAAGTTTTAGGGCGAGGCTTAATACCTGGGAATTATACCATAGCTATACTTTGTTTACAAAGAATTCATTGATCCGACTACAACAGGTGCTAGAGGAAGGAAGGAATAATAACGGGTGAACCCAAAAACATCACGAGCTAGATCATAACTAGCTCCCTGAAATCAAAAGCTATTGCCAAATGCTTTCTATCACAGTTTAGTTGATAGGCTTAGCTATCTTTTGAGACGCTGCATGGTCATTTTAAGCAATGACTACCATCCGAAAAACCATATTCAATGAAAATTTCGAATCCAGGATTCCTCATTTTGAGTGAAATAATCGACATCATATTCCAGTCAACATTTTGTGAAAAGTTGACATAGCGATGGATTAGAAGTTGTCTGGGGAATTTTTGTTTGCAAAATGATCGACCTCTGTTCCTCATTCAAATTTCATGCTCTGAAGCAATTTTAGAATTAAAGTTTTTTCACACTTTCCAAGAAATGGACTGGAAAGCGACAGAATGGTCCGAGAAATCAATGAATTTCCGCATTTTTGACACCGTTTCTTTGGACAGTGCACATATCTTAAACTGACCAAGCAACGTCTCAAAAGGTAGCGGAGCCTTTCAGCAACATGCTTATAACTTGTTTGTCTTCATAACATTTCCTTTCAAGAAAATATTTGCGATCTAGCTCGTGAAGTTTTTTTTTTGGGTCACCCGGTATTTTCTTGAAAGCAAATGTTATGAAGACAAACAAGGTATCAGCATGTAGCTGAAAGGCTCCGTTATCATTTGAGATGTTGCTTGGTCAGTTTAAGGTTTGGCTACTATCCGAAGAAACAGTTTCAAAAATACGA
Source organism: Aurelia sp. 3 sensu Dawson et al. (2005) (assembly GCA_964020215.1). Lineage (NCBI taxonomy): Eukaryota > Metazoa > Cnidaria > Scyphozoa > Semaeostomeae > Ulmaridae > Aurelia > Aurelia sp. 3 sensu Dawson et al. (2005). Next base: position 2,741,281 of record OZ026572.1, on the reverse strand, counting down.
AAAATACGGAAATTCATTCATTCCTACGACCATTGCCTCGTTCTCTAGTCGATATTTTGAAAGATGTGAAAACAGCTGAATTTCATATTTGCTTTGGAGCATGAAATTTGAATGAAGAACTGAGGCTAAAGGCAGTCTGTCACTTATTTGATTGGGTGATTTGGACAATGCAAAGAACAGGAAATTTCAATGGCAGCTAATCCTCTGACTTTCTACGGCCGTAGAAAGTCAAGACGGTTAGCCCACCTTTGTTTCAAATACACTGATTCACAAAGAAATCTGTGTAATACACTGATTCACAAAGAAATCTGTGTTGTGTCTGCCTTTAATCACGTTGCAAACAAAAAATTTTCCCAGACGACATCAAATCCATCGCTACGTTGAGTTCTACAAAATGTTGACTGGAAAATAATGATGATTTGTTCACTCAAAATGAGAAAACCGAAATTCAAAATTTTCTTTGAATCTAATTTTTCGGATGGTAATCATTGCTTAAAAGGACAATGCAGCATCTCAAAAGATAGCTAAGCCTTTCAACTAAACTGTTACAGAAACCATTTGGGAATAGCTTTTGATTTCAGGGAGCCAGCTATGTTCTTGCTCGTGAAGTTTTTTTAGGTCACCCGGTAGCTTACGAGTCATATCTTTTCAGATGACGGAGTTAATTGTTACTAATGGACGGATGGATGAATGGATGGACGGATGGATGGACGGATGGGATGGATCGCATTGAAAACAGCGACAACACAGGCCAGCCAGGAGATGACACGTACAAGGGATGCAAATTGAATCAAACCCATTGAAAGAACCTTTCGCGTGCATAAAGCGACGGTTTCTCTTCCATGATTTGCCAATATGATTTTTTTTTATCTTTTTACTTGCTTGGGGGATGATGAAAAATACATTTTCCTGATTTGAAATTATTTTCTACACCAGTAGGAATCTGGACGTTGGAACCAGGATGGATTACATTTTGAAACGAAAGACAATTCAGAAACTGGTGTTCGAATCTAATTCAAGGATTGGACGATCGACGGTTAGGCTTCGATTTTCAATGTCTGCATTTTTAAATCTACCATCTACCAGTAAAAAAACATTCCTCCCAGACCCTTTTGCTAAAAAGCCAACTAAAAAGCCAAAAGGTTCTGTATCTTCCTTTTAATACTGTTTCTGATTGCCGCACAGTCTAGAGCTCTAATTTCAATTTAAGTAAACAGCAAACAAGTCAACAAACAAACAAACAAACAAGCAATATTAAACAAACAAATGGACAAAGGTTTAAGTAGGGCTACCAGCAGGCAACTCTACTTAAAAACTCATTGAAAATGAATTCATGGCACAATAATGTAAACATTGACACCTTAACCATACATTAGGAGGAGTTGAGAATTTTTTGCGTTATAACGTATCCTCTCTTTTGGATAACTGCCTGTTAGTGAATGGTTGTAAACAAACAAAGGTTGCTCTGATAAAATAACAAGTAACTGAATAATCTTAAATAACGGCCTCATCATAATAAACCCGTAGACGCAACAAAAACAACGTAATCTGTAGAAAGAAGACTATCAAGACCTATAAGAGTGTTAACTCCTGGTTATTCAACATTGCTCTTTGTTACTGGTGAGTTACTTATTTCCTTCCTTTCAGACCATACGATTACTTCGTTTTTCTCTTGCAGATTTCAACAGTTTCCTCTCCCTACTTACAGGCTTATTTCGTTATTGGTCTTTTACAAAAGTTAACAGTCTTTCTTACAACACATTGCGGTGTTTTTTTACTAAAGAGCAATTGAACGAACGAGCTGATTTGCAACCTATCGAATAAACTAACAAACAACCTGACCAGTTGCCTTGATTAACGTGAAAACAATACACCTTTTCAACTAACGGCTTCGTTTTGGACATTTTTGAAAATTTCTTGACACGAAATTTCTGACCATGGATTTGGATTCAGCACCTCAAGTTTAGCCCAATTGCAAATTTTCATATTCCTAGAGTATGCGACTTCGATTTTATGGCGATAATAAATTTGAGAATTTATATGGGATTTGACCGTCAAAATCGTTCGGGGTGTAACTTTTCACTCTTAGTCATTACTCACGACCAAATTATATATTTTCAAATTTGTTTTCCTCATAAAATTAAATTTGCTAACACTAAGGTCATGAAAATTTGCAATTAGACTAAAATTAAGGTGCTGAATGTGAATATTGAGTCAGAAATTTCATATGACGCAAGCTTAAGCTAAAGAAATTTTGAAAATTCCAAAACGAGGCTGCTGAGTTGAAAAGGTGTATTAAACTAAGCTAAAGTAAACGAATAGATAAATGTCTAAATAATTACACATTCTGAAACACAATTTATTGCTTCACTTATTCCCGCTGCCAGTAATTCAAATTAAAAATTATTAATCAAAAGCTTCTTTCTTGACTGCGTAAAGCAGAAAAAATAGGGACTGTGAATGTGTTGAAAATAGCAGCCATATTTATATACACATCTTGAATTTCTTGTTTGCTAAATATTTTGAACTTTTTTGGAATATCTACCTTTGTAAAAGTGGATAAATACATCGGATAAATACATCGTAAGGTAAACGAATGCCAAAACAAACGAGCAAACAATTGAACAACTGAATACATTCACGTTATGTCTAGAAATTTAACGGAAGTCCTGTAGCTGAACTCGCCTGCTGTGCCTGCTGTTTGGAAAATATAAGTCAAAATTACGAGAAGCAAAGGAAAAAACGAACAAAATAAACTGAAAAAAGTTAAGTTATCAGCAAAACGACGTCAGAAGAGGCAACAAAATGAGAATTGACTTCTTTGAGGTCAAAAATAAAATTCTGTACAGGAAACAAAATCATTTTGCAGACGCTAGGATATATTTTTCATATGCCCACCGGTGTTTAGTTGGTATAACATCGGATGAATTGATCGTAAATAACCTAAATCTAAAAACAACATACAACAAGGCTAACAAAACCCAAAACAACAAAGCGGGCAACAAAATTATATAGAATTTCTTGGAGGTCAAACGAAAACTTCCAAACCACGGACTAGAATAGTCTGCGAGCTTGTGAGGCATTTTAACTATTCACAGACAATTTCTTACACGAAGCCGAACATCTGATAAATCGTTGGTAAGTAACATACAACAAAAACAACAAATACCCGACCACATGAATCAAAGGCTACAAAATAAGTGCAAATTTTTTAGGGCCAACGAAAACTTCCAAAGAACAGACCAGTATAGTCTGGCAACCTCTGCAATATTTTCTGTTCACGAACGGTTGTTTACGCGAAGCCAAGCATCTGATAAATCGGTGGCAAATAACATAAAAAACAAAAACACATACCCGGGCTAACAAAATCAAAGGCTGCTTCTCGTAAATGGAGGTTCTAAGTAAGCAAAGAGATCGTCAACATCTGTTTGACCTGCAATCTGCCAAGCAACCAACCACGAACCAACTAACCAACCAACCCGGAATGAGCTAATTCATTTGAGAAATCTCGCATTCACAATCTCGTGATGAGCAATATGAGCGTTCGATCCTTCACTGGTCTATTGTATTTGAATTTGGTGCCCGCTACGGGCAGGTGACATTGACAATGTGTATTAGTCCTTTATTCACCTGCTACGCTCTGTTCTGATCTGCTCTTCGCAAAATGGCTGACGGATAGGGGCTGACCTGCCATGTGAAAGACAGCGCATTTTGTGTACTGTTGTATATCATGTCAAAGACACCAGAAAATATTTTCCTGCACTAAAGGCCTCCGAAAATTTGCTTAAATTCATTTCTAATGCTTTTGAGAAATTGTAAGACCTCTGCCAGCCATAGGCCTACAAAAGTCAAGTATAAGTCTCAGGTCAATGCTTTGATTCATTAAATAAAAAACCAAGGTATCACGCTCAGCTCATTTGCTATAGAATAGATTATATTGTCTTCGGTTCTTGCTTGACAATAGATTATTGTCTTTTCGTGGAACTCTTTTATGGTATCTCTATTCTTACGAGCAAGAAAGCATTGTCTATATCAAAGGTCTCTGCCAACGATGCAAAATGCACCAAACCCACTCACTAAAGCGACAACAACAACATCAATTCAATTCAATGGGATGAGGGAAAGTTGCGTGCGGCGTCGGTAGAGTAACGCTTTTACCAAGCTAAGTGACTCTACTAAGCGAAACTACCACAAGGAAGAAGTTATTTGTTCAACAATGAAGAGAGTGAAATCAAGCAGTACCTGGTGAGCCAGGCAAAATATCTCACTTTTGAGAATTCATATCACTAAGAGTACTTTACAGAGTTGAATGATTCAAATCCTAGTTCAAAACCAAAAGATCAAAGTATTTTTGTGATTTTTTTCACGGTCTTATCGGCACTAGAAGTATATGCAAATCCAACTTTATAAAAATTTCATGGTCACAAAATCATTGAAAAAGAGCCTAAAACATTTATAAGGCCTCTCAGTACATAGAACAATACACAATTGACATTTCACCTCTCTCAAGAGTTATAAGACATAAATTTTCAAAAAAAATAAATATGATTTTCAGTCCCATGGTAATAAATGTGCAGTGGATATCCCTAAAGTTTGAATAATTACATTCTCTTAATGAGCGACGATTCCTTTATATTGATCAATGTTTTAGGCCCTTTTTCAGTCATTTTGTAACTATGAAATTTTGGTTAAGTTGGATTCTCCTATATTTATAGTGCTCGTAAGACAACGAGAAAAATCAAGAAAATACCTTGATCTTTCGGCTTTTAACTAGGGTTTGAATCATTCAAATTCATGAAACACTCTTGATGCTATGAATATTCAAAAGTATGTCAAGCAGTTAAATACATCCGAGTATAAATAGAACAAAGAGACACCGATTAACTCTTTGTCTCCTTAGCTCTGGTGCGTGCTAATTCAAAAAATTTCAAAAGATTGTTTACTCATGGGTTCCCTCGCCCATGAACGCACTTTTTAAACCCTGCCAGTTTCCTTTAAATCGGAGTTATGAAGCTAAAAACAACCCTCTACGGCGAGTTTCCTTTCATCTCGAAAACTGTCCAGAGAAGTGCTTTGTTTTGAAAACTATAAAGTTTGCAGGTAGTTTCTATAAGTTTCATTACAAGAAAAATAGCTGTCAATTAAGAAGATCTAAATCAATCAAACATAACGCAAAATCTGTCTGTTTGTTGATAAAACAACTCAGTAAGATCAACGAAAACGGACGTCTCTACTAAGTTTGCAATTGTAATTTCATTCGCCTTTTACAAGGTTTTAAACTATTTCTTATTATGCAGAGACTCTGGCACCGTCTTGCCAACACAACAAATTTCAAACAGTGAAAGCAGTTAAGAAGGAAATCTTCTTGCTAAATTAAACGCCGTTTGTACTATAGAATGATTGTGCAGAAGATCTAAAGACTTTCTGCACTATAAGGGAATGGACATAGGTAAAAGCTGGCCCGGGCCAGGTCAAAGATATAACTTATTGTATTTTGCAATTTAGATGCATCCAGTTTCATTGTGAAGCTAAAGAAACAATGGATTTGTGGGCGTTTCTCTGGCCTATTTATATCGGCTACGAGATATAGCTACGTCTGCTCCCTTTACTGTAGCAAAGATCAACTTTCTCTATATATGGATGCTACATGTTCTATTATAACCTTTCTATCACTAATATTCAGTGCTTTTTGAGCCACGCAACCTTTATCATAATCATGATCATCATCTCATCATCAGCATTATCATCGAAATCATAGTAATTATGATCATGATCATGATCATCATCAACATCATCATCATCATCATCATCATCATCACCATCATTGGCTGAACAGGTATCAAGCTACGATACAGCAAATTTAGGCCTGTTATGAGCGGTCAGTGGCGCATCCAGGTATGGGACCCCTAGCTTACAGCTTCTAAGTTACCTAACGGCAACTGCAGAAGCAGCTTGCCATTAACCGCATAATAACGCACATTCTTACCTGGTGTTGAAGTATAGTATAACTGTGTTTAAGCGCCTTCTCGGAAGATTGCAGGCTTCTCTTCTCTTCGCTGTATTACACATTGCATCACATCTTACAACTGGATGTCCATTCTAACAACCTAAATGAAGATAATGACATATCAGTGACACTCTTCACGCCAAGAATAATTCAAATGATAATTCATCATCTTGCGAAAACTACAAGATAAAATCTCTTGTATACTGAGAAAAAGAAAACAATCTTGCAGGTGCATTTATTAAAGTGAAAAACTGAAAAATGTTCAAAGCAATTGAATTCTTAGCTTGTAAGTCTACCGTTTCTTAGTTACCATACAAATTTAGTCTGAGCAATGAAAAAGTTACAACTGTATTATGATATGATATCATGTTCAGATATTTTGGGCCTGTTTACATAATTCCGGCTTGCTGAGATATCTCACCTCCTAGCCGGGAAGTTTTCTCTCTTTGCATTTGCATGGGAGACAGAAGCGAGACGGGATAAGAATTGCCATTAGGTTTCACCGACTACCGCAACAAAAGAATGATCATTACCGCATGAGCATCGACGTCAATTTCAACCCGGTAAAATGGGCTATCCTGCCTCTTTCTGTTTACATCGAGAAATTATCCCGGCTAAATGGGAGATCCCGCTGTGCCGAGACGAGGAAGAAAACATTCCGGAAAGAGCGGACGTGATCAAAATCCTATGTAATCGCAGCGAAAATTATGTTTTTCTATATGCAGCCGGGGTATCTCGGCTAGACGATAATCTCGGCAAGACAGGATCACGTAAACTGGTTCCTTAGCTACGAAAATACCATTAAACATGAGAACTGTGGAGACTGGGTCGCTTCAAAGAATGCTTTTCTCACCCAAATATTTTGTGAGCTTCCCTTCAGTACTTTAGGCAAATAACTTTTCGCTTCCCAACCTACCTCAAACGAAATTCCACCGCAGATTTTGAGCTGGTGAACGTTGGGAGGCGGAATGCTGTCCTATTTGTAAATTACTCGATTTAGCTCCGCCTCTTCAATTTAATGCTCAATATAATTAAGACTGTGGAATCCAGTGATGTCTCAAACCCAACAGGACAATATGGTATAGGTTCTGAGCTGTATTTAAAATGCCTTGATCTTCTTCATTAGGCGAACAGTGTCGATAATTAAAACATCGGCTATTCCTATGATATACCCCGTAGGTACTTGGCAGATCACTTCATCTGCCTTAATCTGCATAACTGCTTTTTGCTGTGGTTCAACCTCGTTCCCTCTGCATAGTACGACATAAACTGTGCTAGCATAAAGGTCGACTCTTTGCAAAACTTTACAGGTATTGAGTCATGATAAATAAACCTGTTTTGCCGTGTATCATGTAACCCATGTGATAAAGATCAATTAAAACTCCTATCAAACTTCAAAAGACGGCAGTTGCACAACGCGCTTTATGTGATCAGTTTAATTTCAAATGAACTTTAAAGGGAATAGACATAGCTATATCTCATAGCAGCTATAAAGAATCTTACCCCCAACAAACCAATTGTTTCTTTAGCTACACAATGAAGCCGGATGTGTCAAAATTGTCGAGTACAATAGATTATATTTTGACCTGGCCCGGGTCAGCTTTTAACATGTCGATTCCCTTTAGCCAATCAGATACGCCACTGAGAAGCGTGAGTCAGCAGATTCTTTATATTCGGGTATACGCAATCTATCTAACATGGCCCAATGCCTTTAGATTAATCGTATAAAATGTTATTGGCTGTCCTTTCAACTAAAATGATCTAAAGAAACTTTAGGTAAGTTCCCAAAATCCCAGAAAGGGCAGTTTTGATATTACTATTAACTGCAGAAATACGGTGTTTTTAAAATATATACCAGTTTTGAAGTTGCGACGACATCAAATTGCTAAATCGTAAACCGTAACAGCTAGAGATTTAGGCTTGCTATCATCTTGTAGCTCTTTCAAATTGAGTATGTCTTGTATTAGTCATATTGATTTCCTCAATCACTTGGCAAATATGTGCTTTTGATGTTCCCCAAAGCATTAACTTCTTGTCGTACATCCTTTCATAAACATAAAAAATGCAAAAATGACGTTAAGATAAAAAATTTTCTCTTTGGAATTAATTACAGTTTAATTCAAATTAATTACAGTTTCCTGAGAGCAATTACATTTACACATTGAATTTTGAAGTTTTGTACAGATTCTGCTAGCCTATTGCAATTGCTAGCCTGAAAATTAATTAGCCTGCTACTGCTAGCCTGCTAGCTAACTGCTGGCCTGCTAGCCTATCTACCAATATGCCTTTAATAATGCATGATAAGCAAGCAAAAAATCATTTAAATTGTTTGCAAATAAAAACCTCTACTGATTGCTGCACAACTTCCACGCAATGATGTCCTCATTAACTCCTCAGGCGATGAATTTGAAATTCTGGGACATAAAATTCCCTATTTGTTACTGCCAAACGATGCGTTTCAAATACGCTCCGTTTTCGGTGAGAACCCCAAAAACGGGCACTTTGTACAAGCTGCTGATTAGCGTCTTTTTGAAAGATACTAAAAAGGCATTGTATTGACAGGGACTTACGGGACATTCCACGAAAATCAAATGCATGCAAAGGTTTATATCGTTATCCCGATCAAAAAGCAGATTTTGTCAGCCCTCAGAAATCGTTTTCCTTTCCTCTATCGCACTTCTCAAAGGCAAGACATGGAGAAAAACATATGGACCGATTTCAATTTTAATACCCCTACTATTTTTGAGCTTCGTTGTTGGCGAACAAAGGCTGCAAATTTTCGTTATTGTCCGCCGGTTAGTCGTCGGCGAGCATTGATGGGTTTGTTGCGTGTCGCTCTTAGAATTGAGTTTGAAAATCCTGTTGTATTGGTTCATTGATGTGTCCACGATCAACTACGACCAAGAGAAATGATCGGCTTTAACGACAATTCTTGGTATCGTTCTCGAATTCAAATGCGAGGTTATCGCTGAGTTCTCGGTCTGTCGTCTGTGGCCGGTTTGAGCTCTATTTAAGGTGGGGAAATATCGGGAAATGTTGATAATGATATGAATGTTCGTTTTATATGCAAACGACGCAGTTCGCCGATATCCAGTTTTTTCCCGCAATGCCCCTTTAACGTCGTTTTGCTGGAGCAGTGTGAACGCCTATGGTATTCATAGTGCATTTATTTGAAAAAGGAGCAATGTGAACGAGCGGGGTTTCAACAACAAAAACAAATCAAAGTGAATACGGAGCGTTGTGAACGAAGCCAAAGTTTAGACAAAGGTGCTCAGTTTTCGGACAAGATCTGCTATAATACTTTATTTTGGGCATAAAAAAACAAGTCTACCATCACCTGTAGAGCAGGAGGACGTCCTGCAAGCGAATCTTCCCACATGTCAGAGCCATTTAACGATTATCTTCAACAGGTGATGATTAGCATTGAGAATGTGCACATGGAATATGATCGATCTCAGTACTTTTGGTGTAAACAAAGTAGAAATGGCACGAAACTAGTCATCATAGTTTTGTTTAATCTGATAGGGCATGCAGTCGAATCAATGTGAATTAAATAACACGGCGTGATTTCAAGATGTTGTCCAGGACATCTTTCCTTCTATCTACCAATATGCTTTTTAATAATGCATGATAAGCAAGCATAAAATCATTTAAATTGCTTGCAAATAAAACCTCTACTGACTGTTGCACAACTTCCACACATGATGTCCTCATTAACTCCTCAGGCGATGAATGCTAAGGAGGATATTTCAAAATTGGTCCAAGGTCCCTACGGAGCTGCAGGAGAGTGAGCAAGTACAAGCCAACTCATTCTGCTAAACTGTACCACTCTGTCCAAAAGTGTACGAGACTTGTGAAATAAAACTGAAAACTCTTTTCTAAATTTATACCAAGCATCCGAATGGAGTTTTAGGACGCCGAGAAGCTGAGCTGATGTTGTCTCAAACTAAAACAACTACTTATGGCAACGATAGTTTATCTTTTCGTGGTAGCATATTATGGAATTTCCTACCTAATGACAATAAAACTGCCACATCCGTCTGTTCCTTCAAATCATGCATAAAAAATAGGGACCCTATGGGGATGTGCGAAGAATTCCGGTGCATGTAAAATATTGGGGCGAGAATGAATTTCTATGTGGTCCATAGATTGGTGGTGTCAAAGAGGACACTGCTTGTTTGTTGCTGTTGTATTTTATATTCTTTTGATAATCGAGGGAGAAGTCTGGAATGTGAAAGCCGAGGTGAAAGCCATGAATCTGAGAACTGGAATTAGGTGTTTTGGAGTATACAGATGGAATTCTTCGACACAAAGTGAACTCGTTACTTCCAGTGATCATGTTAACTATTAGGATGTGAGACAAATCAGTTGTTTTTTTCTGTCTCAGCTAGTTACTCATCGTTTACATGGGGAACTAAACTTCTACCCTAAAATATCGGCTTTAGTAAACATACAATTTCCAGACAATTCCTTGCTCTGACATGCTTCAAAAAGCGGCCTAAGCCCCCTCGAGCAACTTATTAGCAATCTCCTCCCGCAGATAACTTTCCTCTCTTTTCAAGAGTAAAGGCTGGGAGGAGTGGTGGAATTTTCAAACAGTTGCTTTGTAAAACCACTTAATGAATCCGGCAGGAAAACAATTGCACTTGTATATTATTTCAAGTGAGAAGAATCATTCAAATTCCTGGTGAATGGTAGTGAGTACAGGTTGGCAAACGATTGTCTTTTCCATCTTACTGTTCTGAGCTGCACTCACTTAACTTTGTTAACAGCTAATTTTCATCATAAATGTCGCTGTCAAGTTGCCAGATAAAAGTTCAAAATTATCTAGCCTAATTGAGGCTCTGATGACTACTTCAATGGTCAAACTATTTCAGGTATGCCTACCTGTTGTTACACTTTTGGCACGAAAAGCGTCCGTAGATACCTACCTACCTAGCTAGCTACCTACCTTCATACCTACCTCGCTTCCTTCCAATACAAACTCTCCCCCATCACATAATGTGCTCATTCTTCGCACATAAAAATGGAATGGGGAGAATTTTGTCGTAAAATATGCAAATAGGGTATTTTAAGTATTACGTTGGCTGTTTGATGAACTGTAATTTATTTTGTTTTTTGTAAATAGTTGGTCTTTATTACTTCTTATATTAGAGCTATTTTTGTAAACCGACTTTAAAGAATTTTATAATAATGAATAATAATAATAGTAAGATTGTCGAAGCAGCGTCCTGGTCCTTCCTCCCCATGTGACCATGCCTCATGATTCCTATAGCTAATGGCGATACGAAATGCGCAGTTCGGCCAGTTCCGTTGAAATCAAATCTGCGAAGAAAAAAGATAGCTGCGAGGGAAAATCTGCCGTGGAGGAGAGAGTGAGAGGAGTCTGCAAAGGTAAATTTTAGGCCATCGAAAGGGGAAAATGATGATGATTACAGAGCTGGGGACAATAAATGCCATGGAAAGTTTAAAGGTACTGCCAACAAAGTATGAACAATTTTTCGAAGCAAACAATCACCGATACATGTGAACGAGTTCGGCCTAGAAACACTGGCTGTCTTGACTGGGCCTAAATCAATATTGAAATGTAAACGGAAATGCGCATTTCATATCGCCCTTGCTTTAGTCTGGAATCATAGAGGGTTGGTCACTCTCGTTGGTCACTCTCCTCACTCTACCTAGTAAGCTCTGCAGGGCGGGGACTCGAACCAACAACCTTCAGATTGACACTCAAGTGTGCTACCAATGACCCATCCCCACTCTTGCACTAAACATTGCACAGGCTGCACTAGACGAAGGGGCTAACTTTAACTTCCTGCCTTATTGGCGCTACTGGAATCTCGAAGTTATGCGTGGTGTCCTACAAAAGTACTCCTGTTTGAAAGTCACCAAAATTCAATTAACTGCCCAATCTTTACTCCTTTTCTTTAGCTCATTGATCAAAGACCAAATTCATTTTTCCCGGATATGGCTGATGCGACACTAATGAAGAAGCTTTGAAGGTACTGTGTTGCAGTGGCGTAATCTTCTGACTTAGCAGCCACGACAGTCAGGCAGAGTGGGCTCGATACCCGGTAGGGCCCCATCCATTTGAGCGTCATGACAAGTGGTCGCGAACTCGATTAGCGCTTCAGTACTTCTGCAATCCCAGCGCTTGGTGCTAAAAACCGCAATTTCACTTTCACCTTTGCTCTTTCAGACAGAGAGGGGGGAAAAGAAGAGGGAAGAGTTTTTGGTGGTAACATCATCGAGAGTTATCACGGATCTGGCCTGGCATCTAACAATGGATGGATTCCGGTACATTATCTATAAGTTTTAATCGTTTGTGGCATTTATGTTTAACTGTGCGAAGTTAAAAGTTTTTCATGTAACGGCCATGGGGTAGTCAACAGTCATGGTCTCTTGCTTGCCACGGTATCGCTTGTAGTATTGTAAAGTAGTTTGTAGGTAGGGTAATCGGTAATACGTTGTGCAAAATTTTCAGTGGCAAGAAAGACGAAATGGAACAGTTTACAAAGTATGCATTCACATATTTCATACCGCAGGGAATGGTGGGTTGGGTTTTACTTCATTGCAGAAGGTGTAGAATTCTAATCGATAGGCCTATTGACCTATTTCTGAATGTTTCTGAAGAGTGACCTGTTTCTGAATATTAAATTCCATGAATCAATAGCTGCGGTAAATTAACACGTTTGATACATGCTTGAAAATAACTATTATTTAGTTTATCAATAGATAATGCATACATGACACTAAACTGTAAATTCGAAATTAAAAGATAGATTTCCATTAACATCTTACATAAAATAATTTATTCATTTTAAGATACGGACGATGAAGGTTTTAGGTAACTACAATCGAAGGAAGCTAAGGTGAGGGGAGAAGCTCACTTCGAGGGATTATAAAGTGGTGGAGAAAATGAAACGAGGAATTTGAGCAGATATTATACCACAGATTAAACATCACGAGAGAAAGTGGCAGCAAGAAAGAGGTGTGAAGACGCACGGAAAGATGGGCGAGGTACATCGAGAAGCTATTGCTAAGGGTCAATAAATAATTCTGGATGACTTTATCATCGAGCGGATTTCTTATATTCCATTCGAAATAGGAAACAGACGACCATGTATCTTTACCTTCTGTGATAGCCACAACGTCATGTATTCAGTGTTTTCTTATAACAGGCCTAGATCTGATATTCTCGATAGGGTAAATACAATATTGCTACCACGTGGCTTTCCTCTCTTTCAGATGAAGTTTAACTGAAATTTATTCTGTCTGGCAACGAAAGGTAAACCAATGACATCAACAGGAAAATACTCGAGACAACGCCAAAAATATTCATGCTTCAAAACGCTTTTAAATATTGTATTTATGCAATCTCCAATGCACTAGCACAAACTTTTCCTCAGTTAACTTTAGTTTAGTGGCTTTTACTTGTATTCTTGTTAATGGCTATAGGACTCGCATTTACCACCATCCTCTATAATTTGTCATTCTTTTTTATGAGGATGTATAAAATCAAAAAAGTGTTATTGATGGTAAATATTATTGACAACCTTAAGAGCTTACAAAACTAAAGTGACTCAAGCTTAAATTTACAGAAAATGCACTTATCGTTTGGATGTATTTCAATTCACTAAAAATAAATAACTCTGAATAAAATCCATTCACTGTCTAAAGGAAGAATACTTATCGTCTTTTTATCATCCCATTTTCTCCAGGAGTGCAGTCACTCGTGCATCTATGCTGTTGCAATTTGCTTGAATTGCCTTCATATTTTCACCGAAGTTTCCCTCCAACTAATAAACAAACAATAAACAAACAAACAAAAACAAACAATTAGAGAGATGAAGTTTGGTAACATAAATTTTTACAATTGAACAGCCTTAATGCAACAATTGATGCCATATCATCCTATTTCTAGCCAAAAAGTCGCGTCTTGCGATCGCAAAATGAGGGATTTTGAAGTGAATATGAAGAAATTTTCTCTCTTGTGATTTCGTAGCATGCATGAAAGCCAGGTAGCTCCTTACAAAGGAGTTGAATGAAAAGGCTTTACAACATGAATTAGTTTGACCCTTTAAGATTTCTAAGACTTTTTCAGATTCTTAAAATTTCGAAATTTTCAAAGATTTTTTAGATTTGCCAGGATTTTTGAAGATTTTTTAGGAGTTATTTCAAACGTGTTAGAGATTGTTGGAGTGGTTTACCCCTCGCCTTGACCGACATGCACGAAAAGAAATTTTCAAGAGCACGACCTCAATAACACTTTGGTGCTTTTCACAAAATCTCTCCGCTTTTTACTGGATATATTTCATTGGTCCAAGAACGAAAATAACATTTGCTATAACAAGAAACCTGACTCACAGCTACGCAAGGTGGCATCTTCAAGCCAATATATAGAACTGGCAGCTGTATTTTGCTTCAGATAATTCTATAATCCCATTTAGATTGAAAAAATCCATTTGTATTGCTTCTCTCAATAACTGATCCTGTTGGAGTTTAATAAACTGCAAATCATGCAGACACTAAAGTCAATGGTATTAAACCTACTGAGCACTATCTGAAATAATGAGATCCCGAAGCTGTAGAAAATTTCAAGGAGAAATAATTGCATGAAATTAGCTACCAAAAACGACGTAATTCAAGACATTGTAGGCAGTGGCGTAACAGAGGCAGTCGGGGCCCTAAGGGATTTTTCAGCTCGAGGCCCCCCAGCTAAGAGCATATGTAAAATGATATGATAGACATGGAAAAGGAAATCCAGTTAAAAATTTGATGCCAATGGTTGCAACCTAGTGTGTTGTCTAAACCAGCAGCATGGTAAGGACGAATCAACGTGGGCATCGTAATAGGGGGTCTGGGGGCGAAGCCCCCAGGAAAATTTTGACAAAATGTCTGCTACTTTGGCTTAGGAAACGTCTCCTGATTACATCTAAACTGTTTAAGACAACATCACTTACTTTTGCTCAGAGGGCCTATCTCGCTCCAACGCTTACCGTGTCAAATTGGAATATTTGAAAAGTTTGCCAAAGTTTTATATGAATCACCTCCTTCAGAAATTATTGCGTAAGCAACCTTTACTTTGGCTAAAAATGCTTTTCACAATCCCATGTTTGCATGCTCCAAAATTAGGAGCCTTGTCACGTTCCAGCTTTTTTCACTAAACATCACACTCTACCGTACCTATCTATACCCGACAACTTTCCCCTTGTTTTGAAAGAACCTGAGGAATATAAATATTTTTGACAAAAGGAGGAAGGCCTCATCCCATCAACACGCTTTTCATTTAGAGTGACAAATCATGCAGGCATGGGGCCCCTTGGTAATTTTATCAAAGCTAAAGCACCAGTTTTACAATGAAATGACAAAGGAATTGTACTTGCTTGGGGCCCCTTCGGGCCGTTAGAGGTCGGGGGCCCTTAGTTTTTGAACTAAAGGTAACTTTAGTCCGTTACGCCACTGATTGTAGGAATCATGTACATATTTTTCTTGTTGCGCGGCTAAAAATATAAAGTAGCGTAAGGTAACTACCGGGTGAGTAAAAAACTAACAATCACTGTTCAAAGGATGCTGCTCCCTGAATGTAACGACCACAATACTGGCAAATATATCATGTAATGCTGGACGTGTCCAACTCCATTTTAAATGTTACCTTACAGAAATCAGTCACTCCGTTTCGAAGTTATGAGGAGTTTTTACAAGAAAGCTCTTTCGAGAAACCTTCAAAACAGGCTCAAAGTAACGACCAAATTTTCTTCATTTTTCTGCCTTACAGCAACGACTTAAACATGATTTAGAAAGTGCTATCCTTTGTGGAGAATGAAATCGTCCGGAATAAAATTTGGGCGATTCATCCTCTAAAAGGGATAAAATGTGTCAAATTATGCAAAAGCCATTGCTGTGAGGCGGCCAATCTGATCAGGATTTCGGCCTGTCTTGAAGGTTTCTTGAAAGTGCTTTCTTGAAAAAATCCCTCATAATGTCAGAACAGAGTAGCCGATTCCAGTCAGATAAACTTTCAAATAAATCTGAACAGGCCCAATAATGAATAATATATCTGCCTGTATCATTGCCTTGATATCCAGAGAGCAGTGACCTTTCAAACGGGCATTGTTTTTTAAGTTAACCGGTAGGCCCACGGCTAGAAACCTGGACCTGGGAAAGTTCACTTCCTTAGGTTGATTAGCTTGCGTGCAGACTAAATTGGCTTGAATCAGAGAGGCTTCTTCTCTGGTAGAGTCTGCAAATAAGCGACAAAAAGCAAGTCTGCTGATATCAGCATAGGCATATTTTGTTTTAACTGGCGTGTGCATAAACAAACCTAGCTGAAAAAAACTTATTGTTTGGGGGTACTTTGATTACCTTATTTTTAATCCTAATAATGGCCGCCCCATTTAATCTAATTCAATAAGAATAATTACGAGAATTCCTTCAAAGTGTTTTTCGATCAATTAAACTAAAAGAGAACAACATAGATTTCATTTCACCAATGAGGTTTGGTTCCTCGAGCCTGGGAGCCACACGTGACTTTAGACAGGCTTTCTGTTGCTGATGCGCAAACTCAACTGCAGGAGGAACCTCACTTCACTTCAGGGAATCAGTAGAGTCTGCACGCAGGATAAGGTTGATTTGTACAACGGTAAACAAGGAATACCTTTTGCAAGATTTCTTTTTGTGACTTGAGATTGTCTTTGATTTGACCCTGAGTAGATTCTAGCTGCGTCATTGATTGGGCAAATGAGCTCGCTGTAGATTGATAAAGAGTGAGTAAGCAAAATGCGAGCAGTGAAACTTCAGGAAAAAACTAAAAGATGCACCCTGGCAAGTGCCTTAATGTTGGACAACCTTTTAAACAAATTTTCTGCATAAGTTTGGTCAAATAAACATATATGATTATCATGATATGGCTCAAAATAAAGGCTTTATACCACATTCACACTGACACAGTCAAACAAGCTTTACTTAAACTAGGTCAGATTTCAACCAATCAAATGCAGCGGATTCGTTGGATTGCCCAATTAGAAGGCTCAATTCGATAACCTGGTTTAGTTTAAACAGGTTTACCTTGCAGTGTGAATTGGGTATTAGATTCATATAAAGCTGGACGTAGTTTGTTTCCGTAAATTTTTGCAATAGAACGTTTACAATTTAATAGAAATGAACTCTTCACTCCAAACTATTTTGCTGTACAGAGAATGATTAAGCTTATCATTCTGAGATCTGAACACTGCAATATTAATTTTAACCAGCGATTGGTTGCATACCTTGCTCATGAAGTGATTTTAGCACTCTTAGTCGATTTGCCTGCAAAAAAGAGATGGTTTTCATATATAAAGCCATAAACTTGATCTGACCCCTGACCCCATGAAGCAAGCTGTCGAGGTCATATTCTCCAGGAAACGCACCACAGTAAATCATCCCCCTATCTCTTTCAATGACACGCAAGTTGTACGAGTTAACGAGCATAAACATCTTGGCATCATATTGGACTCTAAACTGACATTCTCTAGTCATATTCAATCAATTATTTCTAAAACCAGACAAGGTGTAGGGATGTTACGCTTTATGTCCAGATACCTGCCTCGGAAAACACTTAATGAACTGTATAAGTTATATGTTCGCCCACATCTTGATTATGGTGATGTTATATACCATATTCCATCTAAAAAGTGTGACTTCACTAACAGCCATACACTGAATAACTTCATGGAAAAACTAGAGTCTGTGCAATACTCTGCTGCTCGTGCAATAACAGGTGCATGGAAAGGTACTTCTCGAAAGAAACTTCTCGAAGAGCTTGGTTGGGAGACCTTAGATCTTCGGCGATGGAGCAGACGTCTTGTCCTTTTCTATAAAATTGTCAATAATATTACACCTGCCTATACTAGAGACCCTATTCCTCTTCTTCATGAACTTCCTTATTCTTTTCGAACGAGACCCGCGACTGGGCAAATATATGCAAGAACTGACAAATATGAGTCAACGTTCTATCCTAATTGTCTGGCAGAATGGGAGAATATTGATCCAGAAACACGTAACGCATCCTCATTAGGTATCTTCAAGGAAAAATTAAATAAGATTATCCGTCCCACTCCAAAACAGGTCTTTGGTATTCATGACCCTAAAGGACTAGCCGCTCTCACACAGCTTCGAGTTGGGTTAAGTGCACTTAATTTTCACAAGTTCAGGCACAATTTCAATGACACATTAAACCCGATGTGTCCTATAAACGATGGCGTTGAGGACACGGAACATTTCTTGCTGCATTGCCACTCTTACCATCTGCAGAGAAATAGTCTCCTCAGCCGCGTACAAGCAATTTTGCTTTCATACGGTTTGTTGAACCTTTCCAATGAGGAACTGGTTTCGTTAATCTTGTATGGTGATGAAAGGTTACCTATTGAATCAAATAAAGCGATCATTAAAGCAACGCTAGAGTTCATCGAATCATCAAAAAGATTCTCGTAAATCATTTCAATGAAATTACCTCTCCTCCTCCCACCTTTGTATCATTTTATTTCTTTTCGTAGTTTGTAGTTTGTGCTGTAATGTACTGTTCGTTCATTATTCTTCGTGTAAATGTTTTATGTTAATTGTTAATGCCACAGGGTTGCAATGTATTCTCATTCTCCTTGTGGCATCGTCTTGTAACTATGTTCTGTCATTGTAAAATTTTAGACTGATGTAGAAAAAAAAAAAAAAAAAAAACTTGATCTGATTACAGATAATCTGCCTTAACCACGTGCACCGACATTTTATAAATTCTTTCATCCGCAGTCCTGTTTTAGGAACATGGCATACAGAGCCGTTTAACGTCTATCAATTTTGACCAATGAATAATCACGTTGTCTGGCTCCCTGTGGTCATCTCCCATGGCAGTTAATATCATCAACACCGGAATTTGAAACCACAATATCATTCTTACGATATCTTGACAGGACAACAAATTGCTTTGTGTATGATGTCACGACAACAGGACTGCAAATGAACATATCCATGCAAGTTCGGCGCGCTTAAGACTGCCCAGAATGCACTAGAGTAAATTCCTTGGGTTAATAGGCGCCCCCCAAACTGAATACTGGCTTTCAAACTCCCTAGTACCCTATAAAGGGACCCAATATTAGATGACAGTACTTACAAGTTCAGGCACTACATCTGCTAAACCATCCCATTTGTGCATGATCTCATAAAGCTCAGCAACCTAAACAATTGATAGGAAACAGGTCAATAGGATAAAATGCGAGGAGATTATTTTCCTTGCAAAATGATACTTCCATCCAGCAAGAGAAAGCTTAAATCTGCAAAAAATACTACTTTTAAGCGGTAACTTCTCTGGAAAGCTTTGGCTTGGTCTCCAAACTTTAACGTGATCGTCTGTCACTTAATGTTATATCTTGCACAGCTTTCAAATACATTTTAGAATTTTTCTTGTTTTTGTTATCTAAACTTAGAATCTGAAACCAGGTCGATTTGCAAATCAGTGGTCAGTCATAATTTTACGATGACGTTAAAAGTTCACCTTGCAAAAAGACACAACTCACCGTCTCTTTACCAAACGACAGGGAACAAGGCAATATAAAGAAAATTTAAAATTTGAAAAACGGTGCCAAAGACAGTCAATATTTGGATCACAAACCTTGCTCTCTTTGTCTGCATTTTCAATGGCTTCCTTCTTGGCGCCAAGTTGCAGGACATGTTGCAGAACACCCTACAAACGGAAACAGGGTATAATTTATCTGCCCTCGTCATGAAACTAGTACTGTAGTAAATTCAAAAGACGAAACTGCAACATTCAGCAGAAATCTATGCAATCTACAGAAATCTTAAAGTTCGAGAGCGAGAACGGGGATTCATTACTTTAATCTGTAGCATTGTTATTGTAGTTTAGTTTAGTTAATTATTTGTATATATGGTTTATTTATGAGAAATTGTATGTAGAGAATTTAAAATATGAAACTGAAGCTAAAACTGATAAAACGTGGCGATTCTGTGCAATATTTGCTATTCGAAATACGTTACCATGTTCTAGTTGTCTTTAACGCAAACAGCAGACAGAAACTAATCTGAGAAACCTGACCTGTAGGCGAGTATCAACAATATCGATATTCGTTGGATCGAACAGTGACATCTTTGTCCTTAGAATTGTAACAATGTCCTGAAAAAGATAAGCTTCTATATAATACTGTATCAATCAAAGATAGAAGAACTTAGAGAGAGATCCAGGAATTTCGTCTTCATTTTACTAGGCTACAAAACTTAGTTTGTAACGTTATCGTAAGATTTACACCTGACTGCTCATACCAAACAACTAGACGTTCAAAGGTTGGCAACATCGGAATCGAAAGTCTGAGCTTCAGAAGATAAACCTTGATTCATGTAGGTTTTAGCCAAAGACTTCTGTTGTACATCTTCTGAAGCCAATGTACTCCAATCTAACGATGAATTGCATGGAAGGCAAAAGCACGTTATAAGATTTTCCTACTGTCTGTGCTGTGTTTAAAGCTTACAAATGAAACAATATGGTGAAAATCTACCAACTAACAGCGTGCTTACTTGAAGCATCTACTTTTAATTCCAGATGCTGAATAATTTGAATTGTACTTACCATTAACGACATGTCACTATTCTCTGGCTCGGCGATTATTCCTGCCTGAAATGAATAATATATAAATATATATTACACGACTGATTAAAATCTAATATAAAATTAGTATATATAGCAGTAGGTTTTCGATAAATATACACTGATCACTGTTGAGAAATAAAAGCATTTCTATCGGCAAGGACTCTTCAACTTTTGCATAAAAATGAACGGTGAATAAAATCGTGGGTCCTCAAATGTATTAGTCTTCATTTTCATGTTCATTTATTAGCTAACAGGGAGCGTGGCCCTTCAAAACAGAAGGGCTGATTTTCAAGGAGCCATCCCATAAGATAAAACTAAAACTAAAACGAAAAATTTGAAAAAATTGACCGACATTAAGGACTGTAACTAAATAGATTTGACGATCTAAATAAACTACTCTTGCTTTCACTCAGCTGAGAGGCTATTCCACAACTGTGCCCCTCTGAAAGAAAAACATTTTGACCGTTTGTTGTTTTCTTTCCAAATGATTTCACGTGCCTGCATCAGTGAATACAACTAAAAACAAGCATACGTACTAGTCGGTGGACAAAAAGTGTTTAAGACCATCAATAATTCCTTTTTGGTCAGGAATTGAAACTTTTGTGGTTGCAGTTTTGCAAGAACCAAGTCGATTTTACAGAATGTATGCTAAGTAATTATCAATTTCATCTCGTCTACAAATTGACATATTGAAAGATCTGTGAAATAGATATTTCAGTTTTAAATCTCTCTTTAACATGTCACAAAAGTCTGCACCAAATTAGATGTCCCGTGAGACTTTCGACAACGCAAAATAAACCATGGAAAATACTTACTTCTATTATTCGTGGACGTTTTTGTGAAAAAATCTCATTTGAGAGAGATTTTGTTGTCAATTGAATATGGGACATTTTAAGAAGCATCCAGTAGAAGAAACATACTTACAGTTAAAATATGATTTACAATACCACGGCACTTACCATCTTCTGGCTGTCTTTTCCCATCAAATCTTCCATGCTTTTCAGCCTTTTTTCGAGTTCTGCCACCTAAATGGGAAATTCGAGTAAGAGTTATCCTTTTGCTTATCAAACTAGAGAAAATTTGCTGAAGTAAAAAAACCACATCCATCTATCTTCCATCATATCATCTCGCTTGTGGTAGCCTACTGAAACTCGAAAAAATTACCGTGTGGCGGAAAAAGTTACCAGATTTAGTAAATTCAGTTTGTAACGCAGGAATAGTTGCGTAAGAGGCAGATAGCACAAAAATCTTTAAAGCAAAGAAGAAACCTGACTTTTAAGCAAAAAATTCCTAGATATATCTATAAATAAGGTTAAATAAGGCACAATTTTGAAAGATTTTCATACGCTCAATCCCTTCTCAAATGATTTTGTGGGCAATATGTGTTTCTTTGTACATAAATAGGCAAGCGCCAATACAAAGCTTAGCAGCGAGAGCCTTCGTCTTTTCCTTTCCCGTGATATCATGTTTGCAGTAAAGCTTTACCATCAAAAATGACTAACATACCTTTGCAGTCTGATTAAATTTAGCATGTTCTGGGCGGCAAAACAATTCATATGACACATGTTCCTAAAAACAACAAAAGCAAAGTATTTATTAAGGTCCCAACAGCTTAAAGAGTACCAGCATAGGAAACCAGCTTAAAGGCCCCCAAAACAGAACTATGATAATCAAAGTTACAAATTTCAATCAACAAAACAAAAGCAAAAGACTGACTCATAAGGTCAATTGTTACATTACCTTATCTCCTGCCTCTTTTCCAACTGATTTGGTCTTAAAGGTTTCCACTTGATTCACAATTTGCCTGCAATAAACATTTGAATAGCCATATTACTACCGAGAAACTGAAGCATTAATGATAGTGATGAGAATGAGAGTAATAGCACTTCTAAAACGATCAGCAAATTGCCGAGGAACTGTACAAGACAAAATTGGAACGCATTTTTGTACAAAAAGTCCCTCGGGCTTATGGTTACATCAAAAGATCAAAATATAGAGATCAAACTTACCCAAGCCAGCTGCCTTGAGGTCCAGCAGCGAGTTGCTATGGTACAAGAAACACATCATGAAAAGAAGTCCAGTCTGAGATAATGACTCAAACATTTTTGCTTGGTGTTCAAAATTTCTGATTTTGAATTTCTTCAGTTCTTTTTGTAGTAAGTCCATTTAAAGATGTTAGAGCAGTTGATAAAGACAGGTTAGTTGTATTTCTTACTTCACTGAGGTGGCAATATTATTGAGGCATTTCCTTTGTATTCTTTTAATATTCTAGAAAATATCTAGAGAAATATACCAAAAATTACCAGACAATACGACATATGACTGAAAATATTCACAAAAATCCTGGTTTAAAAACCTATTAACTTGACTGCACGCAATTTTCGAATTAATAAATTACAGTTATATATCTTTAAGAGGGGATTATCTTCTATGCTTACCTGTGTTCCAACAACTTTTTCTAAGTGTAAATCTTGCAGCTACAGGAAGGCAAAGATTAGTTGAAATAAAACTCAATTGTCAAATTTTGTCAATGATTTTAATGCAACGAGAACAAAATAAAAATTAGGCTAAACAAGGAATTCAAGAAAAAAATTAAACGAAATTTGCCAGACACTTTGAGTTTTGGCAGTTTTTGTTACTGGTACTTTTTGTTTTTGAGTGGAAGGCAGTTCACTCATTGCATTCAGTCTTTCAAAACTTTCAGTTTCTACAATCCAATCTGCAATTTGAGTCATAGATGTTCAAAAAAAATTCATAGACATAAGGCATCTAGTGTACATTATCATTACCTGTTTTTGAAGTTGGGATACCTGTGAAGAAATTAGAGAAAACGATCATTAATAAATATTAAATCAACTTCTGCTATGAATTCTACCTGAAAAGCCTACAATTACTGTATTCTAATGATTTGTGACATCATAATAACAAAAGGGGACACAAACTGCTTTCCAACTGAATCCATCGTTTCATCCATCCACTTTAAAGTTAGTAGCTAAGGGGTCAATGTTTGTTTTGCGGAGCACTATAATTTTTGTTTGAAATCAAGTTGATACAAAAAATTGTTAAGGGAGATCAAGTGACAAAGCCAACTCATTCAAATTTAAGCCAAAATTTAAGGAAGAAAAAGCATCACCTATTGATCAAACACAAAGTATGATTTGAAAATTCTCATTTACCTCGTTTGCAAGAATCACAGGTGACATCTTTGCCTCTTTATCAGAAGATTCTACTGTTTCCTGCAAATTAAGAATGAGAGATAAAAAGAAATACTCTAAGCAGAAACTATCTGAGTACCGAATTTACCATGCAAATATCTTTGTTATTTCTCATTACAAATAGATATATAATTGTGGCAAGAGGAATGTCAAAATGACTAATCTATAAGAACAACGTTACAATACATGTAAGCTTCCCCTGATTTTTTGATTCATGGAAGATTCATTAGTCCAGTAGTATGTGTTCCTTCTAGCAATCAACTATGAGTTCATACTCACAGAAATTTGACTAATTTCTTCTGCAAATTGTTGAAGCTCATGTTGAAGTCGCTGATATTTCTGTTGTGGTGTCTCTTTTGCAACAACCTCACCAATCTGAACGAAATCAAGATTTATTAGTCATATCATATCTCAAATCAAGAGCTTTTTCCAATCAAGGTTACAAAATTATATAACACAGGAAATCTAAAAATTTTTCCAACAAACATAAAGCTCAGCAACAATGGAATTGATCCTTTCAATTTTTGATACCACATTTCTGTTAGCAAACTTCAAGTTGAGAAATGAAATATTATGCCTGTTAGAAATAGAAAAAAAGTGGTGCGTGCATGTAAGCATGCACAATTCCTTTGACTAAGTAAGACCCTATTTACATGATGCCTGTAGAATTGTAAACAGCAGAATTCTATGCCGCCTTGGAAAATGAGCTCCTGTCTATATGATGCTGGCAGAATTTGAAAACAGCATAAGAAAGTGGCGTTTTGGCCTCTTGTTTACACAATGCCAGTAGAATTTCAGGTAATTCCATAGACAATGACAACTGATATCAACAATCAATCAAGATAAATAAAGCAACGACAACAAAAAGGACAACAGGGAGCATTGAAAATATTAGCTTTGTGATGAAAGCAGAATAAAATTCTACCCGCAAAGTGTGCTTACACAATGCCGCCAGAATGTGAAAACAGCAGCATTACAGCTGTTTTGCTAACCAACACAAAGTTCTGCATGCAGAATTTCCAAAATTGTGTAGACAGGAGGCCAAAACGGTACATTTTATGCCATTTTCAAATCCTACCAGCATTGTGTAAATGGTGGCTTACAGAGATGCATAAGCAAATATGAAAGATGATCTTACATGCTTGAAAGGTCATCAAATGCACTTTGGTTTTGCTTACCAAAGTGCCCTTGGTTTACATCTATTTCAAACATGCTTGGACAGGTAGGGAACTAATCAAATTTTTTAACTTACTATTTCATAGACAGTTCTTGTGTCATATCCATTCTTTTTTCCAGATCCAATCTTCTCTGAGAAATCTTTGAATAAAAATGAGCTATATAGACAATGTTTAAAGTGTTAGATGGTCAAATGTCATCAAAATTGAAATCTGACTTCTCCTTACATGATGATATACTGTATGTGAGAATTCTATTTTCATGTTTTTTACTTGATATCAGTAACAACAATCTACTGTGAACATAAAGAGATGTAAATTTTGGCTTTCAACAGTGTGCTTTTGTGTAATGTGGTCTTCTGACTGTTCCCTTAGCAAGATGAATAGTAGCACAGGCCTTGTGCACATTAATTAACATGGAGAAATCTTTACTTCTCTATTATGACAAGAACTCTTGAGCCATGTATGAAAAACTGTAAATTTTTCCAAATGAGAATTCTTTGGAAAACCATTGCTCTAGGCCTGTACAGTAGAAATCACATCTTACAAACTTCATCTGCTTGCCTGAGAGTTCCTAAGAAATCATGAGATCCTCCTTGATTTCAAAAGGTTTCACAGTCCCATACTGTATCCTGCAAGAGTGCTTGACAAATTAGCATGAAAAAGTTATCCTGTAGATTCAGACCACTTAAGCAAATTCCTTACCCAGGCCAGAAGAATCCACATATCTGTCTTTGAATGCACCAAATGCCTCTTTATGGTCTATCTTGTAGTGATCAACTGCTTCACTTGTGAGGTCATTCTAGAATACAACACATAAAGAATGGTTATTAGGTACACTACTAAAACCAAATCTACATACGTCTTTAGAAACAGTACTTTCCAAAAATTGATTATACAGTATTCAAAAGTCATTAACTCTTTGATGCTTAGATTAAATTGTCTACTGATGCCGCACAGGACCTAATTATTCAGAGACACTGGAACAGGCATCAATTTGGTCATTATACTTTTTCTGGATGCATAGGTTACTTGTAACTGTGCAATTAGAAAAATTTTCTCAAGCTGGCAAACAACTGCAGAGTCCAAATCTGGTGTATGATGGTTTGTGATTGCTGTTAGTGAAATATCAGATATAAAAAATGTTGTAACAATGCCCTTGCAAAAATTTGACCATGAAACATTGTGAAACATGTTTGTTCATGTTATGACTGTGGTCTGCCATGGTGTTTGACCATGCATTTTGACCATGTTCTGACAACCTCAGTCAATATCAAAATCCTCAATTTTGTTTACAGTATGTGTTCGCAGTGAAGAGGCTTAATGTAAATCAGCTGCTGAATGATCACAGTTGTCAACTGATTAAAAAATTGTTTGTTTCATTCCATTGCCTCAAATAAGTTCTCAAAACATGTGCAAACATGGTCAAATATGGTCAGCAAGTAGCTTAGCATTGGGTTAGCATTGTGAGATACGAATATTCACATCATCCTTGAAGGCTGAAACCGTAAAAGTTTAAGCTTTAATAAATGATAATTTTGGTTCTCATACCTTATAAAAATGTACCATGTGAAAGCAAGTTCAAATCAAAACAAAATCAAAGCCTTGAAAGACATGAAGGTACAATTCACAGAAATGATACAAAAACTTTGTAAGATTTAAACTTTAAGAATGCAAAAAATCATTCCAAATCACAGGGAAGTTCTTAAAAGCAAATTGGATGATATGACTTACAGCAATTCCCAATTTTCCTTCTTCACAAGTTCCCTCTGTCTCAAATGTATCTTTCTGATTTGCATCCTAGCAGCCAAGGGAAAAAATTTACAACTAGGCCTAGCATGTTATAAATATTGGTGCCAAAAAAGATCCATTATTGAGAAGCAACAATAATCCACCATTATGGCCTACTACACTTAAGCTAAAAATTATGGTTGATGAACCTACCTGTACTACAACGTAAAAATTTTAAATCATACTTGGAAATTCTTTGTTATTTTTCAGGCTACTAATCCGAACATGATAAGATAAGATGCAATGCAATACGCTACTGGCTGCATGGTTTCAACGCAATATTTGCAGCTGAATGATGAATTTGAAACTTTTAGGCCCGACATAAACTAACCAAAGAAGATATCAGTCTGTTAGATTCAGACGGTGCGTGGCGTGTCCGTACATTCTAACTAAGCACGCTGTTATCTAAATGTTTTTGCACTTCTTACTTCTTTTCACCAAAGTACCTGTCATAGTCATACTCACAATATAAGGCAAACTGGCATATTTTTCGGCCATCTTGATCTCTTTACGCCCTTCAACGAAGGGCACAGGGAAACAAGAACAATAAACAGGGAAACAAACAGAATAAAACGCTGCCCCGCCGCGACGAAAAGTAGCCTGAGATCAGGCTAAAAAAAGAAAAAACAAAAGGCCTGTTAACAGGCTAGACGAAAAGACGTGGAACATGAACAACGTTTTTGATACTTTATTTAACGTTGGATACATAATCTAGCTTGATAATCAATAAAGACAATGAGCTAGTTGATACCAACAAGTCAAGAGTGCTTCGTTCTTGATCTTTGTTCTGCCGAAAGAGAATTTCGGGCAACTGGAAACAGACAACCGTATCACATGATAAGAATCTTATTCTGTAACCATCAATAACATTGGAATGGTCTAGTGGTCTAGATTCCACATACGATACCGGCACAATTTGAAAAAGGTACAAAATGTGACAGACAGGCTACCCATTCAAATCAAAACGGCTGATTCTGAAAACAACAGATTTTGAAAACGGCATTGTATGAACACTGTTTACTTTCAATATTTTTTGCAGGGGTGGCGCCAGAAATTTTTTTTTTTTTTTATATTCCATTAAAAATTTACAAGACGAATTACCTATTACAATACCTACTAATTACTCTACGAAACACTACAAGGACGATAATACCACGGGGAGCAGTAGACTATGACAACCCCGTGGCAGTTAACATAGAATGAAATAAAAACTACCGGGTGAATCAGGAAAGATGCACCACCCGCCCGCAAAGCCGCACCCAAGAGCCACCAACCGACTCGCACAATTCATTGCGAATTTAACGTTGCATTTTCCGACAGAGGGGCTAGAGCTTCCGACAGGGGGGCTAAACTGACTGAAAAAATTGTGTTTTCGTGCGCTATTTTGCCAAATTTCCTCCGACGAGAACCCAAATTTCCTCCGACGGGGGGGCTAGATGCCTCCGACGGGGGGGCTGTAGCCCCCCTAGCCCTCCCCTGGCGCCACCCCTGATTTTTTGACGTTTGCAAAATGAGGCTGGTGAATCTTTTAAATGAAGGTCAGATACGTTTCTTTGGCATCAAATAAATCAAATTCCATAAAACTCAGTGCATGTATGACCTTGACTTAGCAGCAACAACAAAATCGAAGAAATTACAACGACTGTTCTAGTAGAACAGAAAATTCTAGCCAGGTAACGCGCTCCCTGGTTCTGGCGGTTTCTAACCCTGCGGCTGAAGCGCCAAATACAACAGAAATTATCCATTTTGTTGAGTGATTGATTGATTGATTGATTGATTGATTGATTGATTGATTGAATTGACTGACGTTACATATCAGAAAGCTTCGTCAAAGACAATATCACGTGCTCAGTTTCGCTCTTCCTCTTTGTTCTGGAGGAAGGAAGAAAGAGCGAGGTCAGAAATTGGAAGAACTGATTTATGTCAAATGGAAAATATTGGTAGATCAAAATACAGCAACTTCAAACAAAAGATATAAAGGTGAGCAGCAATAAAGGTATCTTTAAAATTTCTTTCAAAGTGGAGCAGCAGAAGTTCACTTTTAAGCAGGCATAGGCAAATAATTGCATACATTTGGGGCTTGGGGATCCTCAATTCTGTAAAGCACTCACTCAGTTGTTGTCACTAGTATCCCGTTTTCAAAGTTCCAGAGGTACGAAATAAATTTGAAAACTTGTTTACAGCCGGAGTCACGTAAAATACGCTTGGATACCCCTAGTCTGTGTTCCAGACCATCACCAAGGAGGACATGGTCTGGTGATTATCTGGAACATAGACTAGGATATCGCCAGCAAGCTTTTGCTGCTATTGGTTTCGACGAAATTCTGTTTCTAAGAAGTCTGGTACCCAGGGTATAAGAAGTACTGCTCTTGGAATGAAATCTGATGTTCTTGCTATAACCACTGGGTGTTACCCTAAACTGACACTGAGTTTCAAAGTTCTTGTTTTGCTCCTATTGATGCCTTAGAATCAAAGAATCCTATTGACTTTGCTCAGACAGTCACGTCTGCGGAAGTATACCAAAGATTTTGAGTATCTTTTGGAGCAAAGGAATTTGGTATCTATCCACGTAAATAATCTACAGTTGCTTAAGACCGAAATTCATAAAACAAAGTCTGGCTTTAGTCCTCCTTTCATGAAGGATATCTTCGCTGCCCGGGGGGGGGGGGGGGGGTAACTACCATATATGGAGGTACGGGATGTGCCATTTTTTGGGGTGCCTTTTTTCGAGCAGAAAATAAATTTTGGGGTATCACTTTTGGTAAAATCACAAGTAGTCATAAATTTTGGGGTGTCATTTTAGAAAAATACCTCTTTAGGGTATTGATTTTGATCAACTTTCACTTAATTGGTTAAAATTTTGGATGGCTGTCACAATTTTAGGGTATACATTTTCAATGGTCTGTAAATTTTGGGGTATCGTTTTCGCGAAAATTTATAAATTTTAGGGTGCGCTTTCAGACATCAAATGGCACACCCCCGTCACCCGTCTATTGAAGTTACCCCCCCGGGCTTCGCTGAGCGGAATTAAGGCACAGTAACGACTCACGACTCGCAGCTGCCAAAGTGCATACAACAACATATGGAAATGAGACTATAACTTTCCTTGGAAATAGACTTTGGTCGACTTTACCAAATATAGTCAAACAAGCAAGCACACTTCCTATTTTCAAAAACCATATTAAATGTTGGAAGGGCGAGAACTGCAACTGTAGTCTTTGCAAAACATATATACCACAGGTTGGGTACCTAACATGATATGTATCAATCTTTATTTTTAAACGGCTGTAATATATTTTCTCTTAATTTTAGAGCTAGTAGACCTTAATTCGCAGTAATGTTGCTATTTGTAAGTTTGTGCTACAATCGATGTAATGACATTGCAAGAAAAATACGTAGGTAAAAGTGACGACTGAATGGCTGTCTTTATATGACGTCAGTAGTTCAAGTGGCTCGATTGGAGATTATTCTAGAACATCAGGGCCGTCCAGAAACAGCACGGGAGCCAGGGGCGGGTGTAGATTGGGTCCCCAGCGCCAAAGGCTCCGGAAAATTTTGGACCACGCCCTTTTTCTCTCGGATCATGCCCTCTTATGCAATGGTATAAGGATGCTTTTAGATGAACATGCCCTCTTATGAATTATCAAAGTTTCAGATGGAAACTTTGTTCTCGTATGCAAAGACTAAGCTGAGAATACCAGAGGGCAGACAGGCCGAGAAACGTTCCTGATGAAAATTGAAGACAAAAATACAGCCCCTAATGGGCTCAGGCCCTCTGGCAACTACCCTTCCGACCCCCCATTCTCGACGCACCTGAGAAACTAAATTGATGGTAGGACTTGACTGCTTAAACTTGCCTTGACATTTAGTCTTTGGTAAGAGTTCTATTCACTTTTCGGGTACTTTTCTTGTTGCATTCTAGACTTATTACGTTGAGTCCTAGTAATCGCTACCACCCACGCACCCGCCCCTCGCTCATAATAGTATGAGCGAGGGGTGGGCAGGTGGTTGCGATTACTAGGACTCAATATAATAAGTGTAATTGCATTCAAGATGTTCCCAAGTTTTCAAAAGTATTTACCCCAAAGCACAGCATAGAAATACTAGGGTTGGGGGATCTAGAGCAAAGCTCAGGATGCGTAGCGTAGGTTTTGTTTTGACATGAAAAACAAACACATACACATGCTACGGCATGATTCCCTTGAGGAACCTGTAACTTCATCATCAAAAGTTTTACCAGGAATTCATCTTTCAACGAAAACAATAACCTTCATTTGACTTCCGTTCATGTCTTTTCTCAAGAATTATTGAAAACTGGTCCGCAAAGTTCCGTTGAAGGTTTTAGATTGGCATACAGACCATACAGATACGGATTTATAAGATTGTAACTATTCTGTTGGGGAAAACGTGAAAATCAATGGTTTATGTTTTGGCCGAGAATTGTTATAATAAGGATGCTTTAGAACTGCATAAGTGTCCAAAATGCCATGGATTTCGGTAGGAACTTACTAACTGAAAGAATCTTGTCAGTGGCGTACACTTGGGATGGGGGCGGGGGAGGGGGCTGCAATCGCCCCCAATGTTGGCTAAAACCAAGATCTTTTGTTAAAAAATGATAGGAATAAACAATGCCTTTTCACTGAAAAGATACTGTAGCTTCTCCCCTAATATTTGGCAAAGTTTCCGCCACTGAATCTAACTAACTACCTAACTCAAGAACTAACTATCAAACTAACTTTTGAAAAAGTAATTTCACTGTGATCAATTCGATAACGAAAATATGTGGCTTTTCTTTTGGAATAAGCTAAGCATGTAACAATCCAGCAAACCTAAAACTAAATAATACGGGGACCCGTATCTTCTGAGTAAACCAATATAGGAACAGAGCCTTTCTCATTGTTGACATTCTCATTCAGCAACTCACGGCGACATAATATTGTCCCACGCAGCTTACAACCCTCTTTAGTCGATCAATGACATTCGATAACATTTGCAGTGCCTCTAATATTAAAAAAGGTTTCACAGTAAAATGAATTTTACAAAGTGTGTCAATATTTACTACTGAATTTTTAACAGTGCAGAAAGACAAATCAATAGAAATCAACAATTGCAACACATCACTTGCGGAAAGGTGTCAGGTTTACATGTGGAGGTGCGGACATCCCTTTGACAAATCGGTACAAGTATCTAGGAATACTACTGTCATCCTCTGGTTCATTTAAACCAGCAATAGACAATCTCTGTGACAGGTCAAGAAAGGCTTATTTTGCAGTAAGAGAAGTCCTAAGTAAAGTAGGATTTGACTCCACTATTACCTTAAAAATATTTGATTCACTCATAAAACCTATAATTACGTATAACTGTGAGATTTGGTCGCAATTCAGTCAATACCAGACAAATTTTCTGCGCAACCACGCTGAGAAAGAGCGTCTTGTATTTGAAACAGCTCTGAAAGAACCAGAGACCCAACACCTTCGACTATGCAAGAGTATACTTGGTGTTGTAAACAGGGCTTGTAGTAATCTAGCTGTTCTAGGGGACTTGGGAAGAATGCCCCTTAAGCTATTCTGTTACAAACAGATGCTACTCTATTTCCATAGATTACTGAACGTAAGCGAAAACAGTCTTGTTAAAGAAGCATTTAATGAAAGCAACTTGTTGAGAAGGGAGGGACACTTTAGTTGGGTGACTTCAATACAGCAACTATTTCTAGCTCTAGATCTTAACTTCGATTTAGACAAGTTCAAAAACATGAGAAGAAGTTCTTTCCAAAAGCTCGTAGAAAAGAGACTGCAACAAAAATATCACACATATTGGCTAGAAACCATTAGTAAAACACAGGGACAGTCAAAAAAAGGCTCCAATAAACTGCGGACGTATTGCCTTTTCAAATCTCGTTTGCAAAAAGAACCTTACTGCTCTTTGCAGGATAAGGATCTTCGTCGAAACATGGCAAAACTACGCTGCAGTGATCACAATTTACGAATTGAAACGGGCCGAAGAGAAGGCATTCCAGCAGAGCAGCGATTATGCCGCCTGTGTTCTCTAAACAAAGTTGAAAACGAAGAACATTTCCTTTTGGAATGCCCAGTTTATCAACCACTACGAGTAAAACTCTTCCTCGCGTTTGAGAAGGAAATAAGAACTTTTCACTCTTTTGATAATCGACAAAAATTTATTTACCTGATGTCTTGCGAAGACCAGAAACTACTCTTAGAAGTCACGAAATACATAAGGGATGCTTTTAAATTACGCCCAAATATCCCTGCTCTAATACCATAGAACTATCCTAGTCATCGTATATATATCTTTAGTTTTCTAATTGATTATTTGTTCTTCATTATAGTTCTTGTTATATCTTATCTTATTCTGTGTTCGGGTTTTGTTAATAGCTTAGATTCGTTTTGTTTAGTAGACGACGCTCCTTATATTAGTGTAGCAAGTCTGATGAATTGATGATGATGAGGAAAGATTAAATTTACTCTGGCCTGCAACCCCCCTGCAACGCATTAAACATTTGCTTGTCTTTC
Source organism: Aurelia sp. 3 sensu Dawson et al. (2005) (assembly GCA_964020215.1). Classification (NCBI taxonomy): domain Eukaryota; kingdom Metazoa; phylum Cnidaria; class Scyphozoa; order Semaeostomeae; family Ulmaridae; genus Aurelia; species Aurelia sp. 3 sensu Dawson et al. (2005). The sequence goes on along the minus strand of OZ026572.1, from coordinate 2,707,934 downwards.
AAATTTGTTGCAGAAAGAATTAACGTAAATGTTAAAAAGTAACCCGACAAAATTTACAACTGAAATTATTTGTCATTACTCTGGTGGTCAGACAAGGCAAAAACACGTCTAAGAGAGATGAGTTGTAGGAAATCAAATTACTGTAAAGGCTCAAAATCCTAGCTGCCGATGATTACAGGGACTTGTTTTTCATCAGAGCTCAGAGCCGATATAAATGTTTCTCCCGGTTTCTCCAGTTTCTTAGGTCTCAAAAGGTCATTGATCGCCCAACATCAACAAATAGAGCAACAACAACAACCTTTGAACATTTTTAACTGCATGGCATTGTTTGCTGAATTCGAAGTGATAGTGTATTTATTGACGCTGACCTAATTAATACCCGCCTCTGCCAATATAAGGATCATGCGCCAAAACGCGAGCCTTATATGGGCATAGTCAATGTGAATTCAGCTAAACAGTTCCTCAGGCATACAATGCAAATTTTCACACACTCTAGACCATCTTGAGCACTAATTAGTTTTGCAAAGTTCAGCAAGCGGAAGAGGAGTTTATTTACTAACATTATTCCCACACTGCAGCTGATACAACGGTAGAAATATACTTTGAGGATCTTGGTTCCACAGGGCATTGCTTTGGTAAATACAAGTTTAAAGCATTATCATTACTGTTGGTTCATTCTTACTGCAGAGCGAGATCCGATTTGCATGACACAGCCCTAGCATCCTGATGTCCCCGACATCAATCTGACAGCAACTTGGCATCAATCGGAAACCTTATATGCTTGTTCGATAACAAGCTATCACAGAATATTATCTGCTGTTTCTTTTATGAGCTGAGAAAATTGGTAAGTACGTTGGTAAAGCGGCAAGATAAATCACTTCATGAACCCAAAGTCCGACTACAAATTGATCTTACAGGTGAGTTCTGCAATGATGTGCAATTGTTCACGTGAAACTTAAAAAATGCAGCATCTGATCATCTAATATCTGGGACTTTAATTCAAACCGAAGATTACTTTGTTGAAGCTCCAAAAACATTTGTGTCGCTTGAATGCCTACTGTGAAGGAGGTGTGTCTCCATTTTTGATTACAAAGTCCAACTTTGTAATCAAAGAGGGCACTCGATGTCAGTCAGTAAGAAAGTCACGCTCGTTAATGCAATTGATTAGCGTTTTACCGCTGCTAATTAGCACTGAAATAAAGAAAGCGCATCGTAAGCGCGTACAGCACAGAAGTTTCCTGCGATCCTATAGCAAAATTTGACGTCGGCTTATTTCATGTTAGACAGATTTGACCAGGGAGCGCCGAAGGCGCGGGAGGGGAAACGGCCATTCAATTGATTTCCGATGTGTGATGCAGAATTCGAAAACGAGGCTCCGATTAATGGCGACTTCCGACGAGAGTTGTGAAGAGAGAAGCACTAAATTTTCGCAGCTACTGCTGGTTTTGTAGAGGGGAACAGCATGATAGTTTGTTGTTCCTGGGTTCAAAGAATGATAGCTTTGAATAAAGAGGTCGTTTGAGTTATTTGCACCTACAGAACAGAAGAATGAAGATTCCTGTGTGGCAAGAAGTTTTGTTTACGAACAAACTGCAGATTTGGCATAAGTTTATGTATGACAGAACTTTGTGAGAGACACAGAGTCTTACAAAGAAATCTACTGGTTTCATTACAAAGCAATTCATCTCAACAAGAATGAATACAACACTTCTGATGAGAAAAAATTTTCAGTGAAACAAAGGAGAGAGCAAGTCACACAAACATTAATTTATGCCTGGCTCTTTGAAAAGAGGACCTGCTTGAGAGCACTGTTGTCCAGTGGTGTTATCCACAACTGACATAGCCTTCACATTACAGCTCCTTGCACTACTTTGAACATAATGACAGTTGACAAGGGTTGTAGACTTGATTATGTCTTATGTACAGTAACTCCAATGCCATGTTCACATTGATATAAACTAATCAAATATCATGCCTTCTTGATATAGGGAAAACTTCCAGTTGAACAATTGTTTGCTTATGAAACAAACTGAGTGAAATTCCATTAGATATTACAGTTTCTCTGTCATAGAAAGACTTGATATTTCTTTCAATTTTTACTGGAAAACTAAAACCATCTTTGTAGGCAAAAGTGGTATGATCATGCTCCTGTATCCAACTTTTTGCATGAAATTTTGAGTAGTTCAATGTGCCAAAATTTGGAATGCTAATTGGAGGATAATTTCAAAACTTGCCACTGAAAGTTTCTGATTTAGTTTTTACTATTTGGGGCAAAAGTTGTGGCATAGTCTTTGTGACTGTGGAGATGTGTTTCTTGACATTTAAATGTGTTCTTCTTTGTTCATTTATCTAAATTTTCATTGTTATAATTAGGTCTATGATGAATAAAGTGAAGACAGAAAGTATGTTCTATTCATCTTCTTACAAACATTATAGGTGTCAAATTCATTTGATGAGCTGCTGTGAGACCACTTTTCTATTAATATTTTGTGCTGGTAAAATTTGGAAACTTCAAAAATTGACAGAGGGTTGCAAAATGACTTTTTGAGCACACAATTTTGACCGTCAGTTCCAAGGGCTGTTTGCAAGGTACTTTCTGTTTGGTTTCTACTTTTGTTTTCCTGCTTTTTTGAAAGAAAGGTTAGTGTTGCTGCATTGCCAAGTACCACAAACACCACACCCACACTGCTTCTCATAGTGAGTGGTAAATTGGTAATAAAAATTCACATACAGAATAGCTTTTTGAAGATGAAGATATATGAGCAGATAACAAGAATTCATTCATCAAAGTCCCCTCTAACAGATGGTTGCGGTAAAGATGGCACCTATGAATTTTAAACCAAGATCCTGCAAGGTCTTGAAGAAATCAGCTGATTAAATCAATAAAAATTCAACGTGATACAAAGCATCATGGTAAAAGATTCCTGTCTGCCATTTTGATTGCAATCATCTATTGGTGCATGGTATGGAATTGATACACTTAAAAGACTTGATGCAGTAAAACAGTTTTTGAACTGATAATCATTTTTATATTAAAACAGCTTAGATAAAATAAACACCAGTATGAGTAGCCTTCTCCAAAAATGGAGAAACCATTTGGAAGCAATTAGAAGTCAATTCAAGGTTAAGAAACTCTTTTTGATTTTAGGTTGAGATGCAAAGTTTATTAAACAAAAAGTGCATCACTACCTAAAGTTAAATTAAAAACTAATAAGAAACAAATTGTGGTATTGAATGATAAACAAGTCATATGAAACTTCTTGGTCTAAGATCATGCAATAAGGCATCTGCATGACATTTTATTAGCTTTGACTTTTGGTGTCTCATAGCTCCCAAGTGTGCCTAGTTTCATAAGATCAACAGTTTCAAAACTCTAAAATCTTTGATCTTCCATTCAATCTTCCATCTTGCACAAGGAATTACTTCATGGTAAATGTTCAAAGGATGTCCATGTGGACTTTATCTGTGCTGACAGCTCTTTTAAAACATAGCTATAATTGTTCACAATGAGATTGGTCACTTTGCTGTCATCACATCAACACACCATCTGCAAGAAATATCCAATCCTCAACAGCAAGTGGATCCTTCCCCTGCAACAAAATGAAGAGAATTATTTTAAACTATCATTTACAACATTGATTACATGACCACAGGGAAGTGAGAACTTGATCTACCTTTGTACATACTGCAATTAAAATACAAAAATATACATTTTACAGCGATTGCCAGATATGTGAGTTCTGGGTGGGTGCAATAGTATCAAGATTCTTTAAACTGAAAGTGCATGAAAAACATAAAGGGCTGTTAAACAACTCACATGCCCCCATCATGTGGTACCCCTTTTGGGTTAGTGATAGAAAGGTTGAAAACATACAATTATTGTAAAATTGTTATATTGCTTTGTAAGACAGCCTTCTCTGTCCACATCCTTGTTTCAAATTGCTACATTGGAATCACAGTGCAAAAAGTAGGAGTGACTTCTTCAGAGAATTGAAGGCAACCATCACAGCTTTAGTGTAGCAAAATGAAATAAAATTTTTACAATCATCAGATAGATTAGGGCTTTGCTAAGTGACAGTAAACAAGAAATTCAGTGGGTAATAATGAACTTCGTAGAAAACAGAAAGGCACCTTATTGGTGTGATTAGTGGCTTGGCCTAAACATTTTAATAGCAAACCACAAGACCACAAGTTGAGCCCTTCCAAAGAAATCACCTTGAAACCAAAAAGTAAAATGAAGTGCAAAGATCAGCTTTGTAAAACAGACAATAGCTTCACTGAATGGAATCAAACCGAACATTAAACAGGTAATAGTAAACTTTGCAGAAAATGGAAAATCCAATGGGTAACCAGGAACCTAGCAGAAAATTGAAAGCCGCCATCGCATTGTTGTGATGAGCGAGTTGCCTAATATTTCAATAGGAAAACGTAAGGCCAGAAGGTGAACTACCGCAAACAAATCTGCTTGAAACAGAAAAGTGTAACAAAAAAATGGGCAAGGTTTACTTTTATTAAACAGAAAACAGTCTCGCTGAATAAAATCAAGCCAGAAATTCAACGGGTAATAGTGAATTTTGCAGAAAATAGAAGGCCAACACAGTCAACTGCGATTTTGCTTTGTACTGTAATAGCAAATCTAATAGGCCTGAATGTGCAAAATACTCGAAGCAAGTTCAAAGCTCTGAAACTCCGATATGTAACAAAATGTAACGAAATCCTTTTGCAGACAGCTTACTGTATGATTTTACCATAAGAATTTATCTAAATTAGCGTTTGGGTTCATTTTGGTAAGAAGAAATTGAGATGCCGCCGAGGTGTAGCTGTGATAAACAATTCCGACGTTTTTGGCCTGGCCAAACAAAACATCGTCAAATGAATATTTTGGATGGTCGTATAACCTTGCAAAGGCCCTCAAAACGTAAATTGACCTTCGAGTAATAGATCAAAATAAGCATGAATTACTCACATAGGTCATGATTGCCAATAAAATGAGTTTTCCGAATACAACTCTGCTGCTTCTTCTTGCCTTTTCCCGCGAGTTTCAAGTCAAATTCTGCCGCTGCCTCGTTTGCATGTGCATCACACATTGGTCTATGCGCTCCACTGGCCGTTTCCCCTCCCGCGCCTTCGGCGCTCCCTGGATTTGACACCATAAGATGGATAAATTACTAGGATGTTTACCCTGGCAAAGCAACAAATTCACCCAGAATTGGCACGTTCTTGACTTCATTAGCAGCTTAATTATGTCAAAACAATCGTTTTCTACAACGAACGAATCATTAGCCACTTATTGATAGTACTCATTATGCAAATAACTCAACTTTAGAGGATGATGTAACCGGCGGCCTGCACAGAGGCTAGCATTTGCAGCATAACCAAAGGTAGAAGGACCCCCTCCTACACAGCAACGGATGCAATCATCGCAGGTGAAGTTGAGACGAAAGGTGCAGAATCCCAGCAAGCAATGGCGCCATGGACTGGGGGAAGGGACGTGATCACACTGAACCAAAACATCTTCATGCATATCATTCTGCACAGAGGAATCTTCGTGACTGCTTGTCTCAAATTAGATGCCCGCGAATAGCAACAACTGAAACGTTCTGTAGGGTTCTGCATAAGTAATTTTGCGTTATCGTAAATCTCACATGACATCTCATTTGACACAGATGCACCAATGGTTTTGTGCACGAACTATAAGCAAACTAGGGGTAATGACTTTTTATTTTTGCGTATCATTCTCGTTTGACATAAAGACCAAAATATTGCCATTGACCTTGAGGCGATTCTTGTCCTTATACTAGGAGCAACACTCATCTCTCTGACTGTAGCAAAAAACAGAATCAACGATCATTTGGGGTTATGAAGAAATCAATAATCAGATATTCTTATGCTTGTTTAGCTCAGGACGGACTTTGTAATCATCCAAAAGGATCTTATGTTTCTGTCTATGAATAGAACAGATTTCAGCTTAGGGTTTAATACCAACTGGCGTAGATCTGACAAGTAATTGCTGACTTATGCACCAATGACTCCAAATCAGGAGATACTTTGTAAAGATATTGTCAAATATTTGATAGATTTGTCTTCGATTCCTCGCCTTACTACAGCCAGAGTTCCAGACCGTTCTTGGTTAATAGCTTCATAGGTAAGTAAGTGGCAAGAAAAAATAATATCAAAATTTACGTTGGATCTACACAAAGGAAACAAAACATCTTGAGCCTATTGTGGCATACTCCTAATTGTTTGGATCTAAAACTGTCCACAACGTCTGGCAATTTCGCCAGGTTCTTGAAGTGGCTTTGAGTTATGAATTGCCCAACAGTATGAAGAAATATAATTGGATTCAACAAGTACCGTGTCATGTTTGAACCTTTTCGTAATGAAAATCTAAGCAGACATCCTTCTGCCTTGTTGTTGTTGTTGTTGTCTCTCTTGAAGCAAAATGGCCACCGCCTGGTCATATTTTGTTAAAGCAAACTCAAGTGGCATATGAGGCGCTGATTACATGGAACGGGCTGGCTCGGTTCACCGGGCTGGCCCGCCTTAGAGGGCTGAAATGATCTGAGCGATTACATGGGGATTTCCAGCCCGGGCTGTAAAATATTTGGCGCTATAATCGCATGATCTGGTCATAAAGCGTATGCGTTGCAGATTTCTCAGGCCACTTTGCCGGGCCAGCCCGGTCTTGAATCGATTACATGAGAAGAATACTCAACTTCCAGCCTGTTTTGCCGGGCTAGCCTGGTACGCAGCAGACGGGATCTCGGGCAACTAAGTGGTTGTGACGAAATTATTTCTTCTTTGATCAAATGGCATTGATCTTCAAACAAACCGGGCAAGAATCCACCAACGCAGACGCCATAAACGTTCAAATAAAGTTTGCCAAAGAATAACATATTTGTGTGAAATCTTACCAACACCTGGCATAAATGGTTGCATCTTACTTGTCACCACCTGCTTGACAATTTCGTAATGTTGGATTAAAAATACGTCTGATTTCAAAAACAAGAGCACACATATTATCATTACCAAATACAAAGTCCCAAGAGAGAAAGGAGGAAGTGTTGTCATGGGTTTAAAATGCTGATTTTGAGAAATTTCCCAAACAGACGCGTAGGCATACATTTTCACATGATTGACGGCGCTTGTTGTTCAATTAACAAAATTTTGATTTACAGCCACATGCTTCCGGACATGTTTGTGCTCGTAGATGTCTGGGAGTGCAATGCCTGCCGAAAATCCTTGGCAAAATCGTCGTTTCAAAAGGAGTTTGTTTGCATCACGTTACCCTACTCCTTTGAGCTGATAGATCAGTACAACCAAAATAAACCCTTTTTCTCACTTCAACAACTGTAATGTGTATCTATGGTTTCCACCAGTCCATATTTGATACTAGATTGTCTGAAATTTCAACGTGCCCGCAAAGATTCCTGTTTGATAATGGTTCTTTAAAATAAAAAGCAATGTAAATCTTTAGAAAGGTAAGCATATATTTGTGGTGATATCAAAGGAAAAAGGAAAGCAAACAGAAAGCCTACCACTACCATTGCATGTATTTGTACGGATGAAAACTTGCCCGGCATACCGTGGTAACTGGCTAATTGGTCTGCGGAACATACATTTACCACGTGACGCCCTAGCTTTGAAAATGTTGTTGAGAATTAGATAAAGATTAAAGACATGGCAAGTAAACATCGCACGTCCTACGCATTCGGAATTAAAAGTGTGGGATATATTTGGTTTATTTTTGCCAACAAACACACTAAAAAGCAAAACGTTTTATAATACAGAACTATTCATTCAGATATGAATACTCGAATTTGATGGAGGAATAAGGATGTCAAAGATTTCAAGAGCTGCTTGGCAATGTGTAAATTTATGAGGAATAGCAGCTTTTACAGCATCTTTAGGAGGGACTGACACTTGGTTGCCATAGGGTAAGTTGTCACATTGATGGTAAAGGTGGGTTTGTGGTGCTCTGCACCAAGTGCTTTGATCGCAGAAGTACAGCCGACCTAATCGAGTCCATGACTCCTTGTCATGCCACATGATGGGGCTTTATCTGGGCTTAAACCCTGTCTGCCTGACTGTTATGGCTGCAAAGTCAGAGAATTATACCACTGCGCCACAAGACCTTCCCCGCCTCAACATCTTCGTAATGTCAATCGTATGCTTTGATTATTGCTGAGATAGTGAAAGAATCACATTATAACGTCCAAGAAAACATCTCGGGAAAGTTTCCTCGGGTTGTGTTTGCATTCTATTTGCGACTATGGCAAATTACTATTGTGACAACTAACTCCATTCTCTACTACATGCTCGATATTAAGGGCACACTATTGTAGAGTTGATCTATGCAAAAATAGTAGAATTTGGCAGACCTCCGTAATTTCGATATACACCAAAATTCATGAAGATGAAAAAGCCCTGGCTCCATCTAGGAAGAAAAGAGGCATAAATTATTGAGTTTGCATGTGCTGTATTAATGTTTCAAATTGTGAATGGGTTGGCACCACCTTACATGTCTTCTCTATTCACTCATCCAAAAAGTGTGCATAGCCACAACACAAGATTTGCAGCTAGTAACTCTTTGCATAATTCAAGGCTGCATCACAAATCTTTCAGTTATCATTGTATGAAAATCTGGAACTCTTTACCAGTGGACATTCGTAAAAGCATAACTGTAGAGGTATTCAAAATGAAATGCAAAGAACACCTCATGAGCATTGTATCTGCTGAAAACTTTGAATACAGTTGGACGATTTAAATAATGAAGTTACTGAAAAGTATTTAAGAACAGCATGACCCATAATTTTAAATATTTGTAAATTTATGTTTGTAACTTTTTAATAATCTTTGTTATTAAATTATTTTTTTATTTAATAATATTTTTTGTTCTATCATGACCTTTTTTTTCAGTTTTCAATTTTAATTTGTAAACCAGGCTGAAAAAAAGCTGTTAGCTTAGTCCTGTAATTTACGTTAAAGAAAGAATACACACATACATATTATATCCTCTGCATATCCGCAGTAGTGCTTGTGAAGTCAAGAAGTAGGCTTCGTTGAACCGAACATAACATATAACATGCATAACAATCCAAGTGTATCATGGCACCGATTACATAAGAATACTAGAATGATAGCGTCCATAGGGAGTCCATAACATCTCTCCTCTTCTTCGGAAATAAAATTTACTAATATCGATTATATGTTTCAGCAGTTTATTAATAAAGCAACTTTCAATGTGTGATAACTTGACCATAGTACATAGGCATTGTGCGTAATCTCCAGAGGTGGAAAAAGTATCGGAACCTGGGAACATAGTTCCCAGAAATTTTTTTGGGCTTAAATTTTCACAGAAAGTTTTCGAGGAAATATTGAGGCTTGAAAAAAATTTCTAAAATTTGAAATTATATTTTGAACACTGGGAATGAAAGTGAGCAAAAATTAGTTTCACAGAAAATATTCCTCCAGCTTCCCTGCTATACTTTTGATACAATACATTAGATTGAAGTTGACATTGATAAACAGCCCTTATGCTGTACAAAGAAAGTTGTGTTTAATTGGAAAAATCAGCTTTGTAAGGCTACAATTTTTGGAAGAGTCCTCAGGGAATTTTTTGAAAGTTAGTAAATTTGCTTGTAAAATACCACAATAAATAACACGTGGGTAAACTCTAATAGTTTGATATTTTTACAACTTGCAAAATTTTGCAGAAATTTTTCAGCCACAAACGTAGGTTCCCAGAAAGGAAACAATTTTTTCCACCTCTGCATCGCTGTTCACAAAAATATACAAAAGATACGTGTTTAGCAAAGAAGACGACTATTTTCGATTTCTCCAAACAACCCCCCCCCCCGGATTGTTATATCGAACCATTTCCAGCCCTCCCTGATTATTCTCACCCCCCCCCCGTTTATTTGGTACTCGAAAGTACACAGATAATGAACGCAGCTTTGCTTTGTTCAAAGAGAACTGACATCCTTAAAAGCTGCTTGGGCCAAGTTCAAAATATGGCCGATTGATTGTATTTGACGACTTTAGCATGTGTAATTTCATTATGTAGGCAAAGAAACAATGAGTGTGCAGGCGTATATTTAACCTTTTTATAGTGGCAGCTCAATGTACCTATGTCGAATTCCTAAACAGGTTATTTTGGATGATCTTGAAGCAGGCCAATTTTCAGTTTGAAAGGGTAGTAATGATTTCTCCTTTGTTTGCAGAAATTTCTGCTACAAGAAACAAATTGCTTGGTGTCAAGTAATGAAATAATCTGCTGAATATTGCTGAAGAAGTTGTCTTTCATCGGCTTTCTTTCTGGAGTTTTCTACCATAGTCAACAAGAACAGAGCGTAGATATAAACTTAAAAAACTAAGACTTATAAAGACCAGAGTTTATTGGAATTTGTTGGAAGTCATTAAAGGAAAATTCGTCAATAAAGGTATATGTGAAATACATTTTTTGAAGCAGGTAGATCTCAGAAGCGAAAACAAAATCAACTTTGATTGTTATAGCAATGAACAATCTGAGAGCCAATTTAAGAACAGGGATCAGAGCTTGAATAGACAAACAGATTCAAAATTTGAAATTGGAGCTCGCTGTTAGAGTAACAGAAATAGCATTGAAATATTGAGCTAAGGATCAGAGAAAATAAAAAGAACAACAAGATACCAATTGGTTTCAACCAGTTTTGTAGAACCAAGAATTTCCAAATTAAACAATCCTGACATAACAGAAATTCTGATAATTTTATGAAACAAAAAAGTCTTGAAACCAATTTCAGAAGTTCTGTTTGCGAAAAGTGAAAGTAGCCGGTCAAAGTTAATCTCTGCAAGATATTTATTAATTGAAGAAAGTTAAGTTTAGTGTTAAGGCAAACGCATAAATCATTTGAAAGAAGTTGGAAAATTTTAACAGATGCAAACCCATGCAAAGTAAGGTTATTTCATGTACAATATTAGCAACATAGAAGGTCAGCTTCACAATACAAAAAAGAAACTTTGAGTGCAAAGGAAATCGCATTTTGATGCTTGTGAGAAGGATTGTATGTTGATCCACGAGGAAAAGCGTATGACGAGGATCGCCACATAAATTTAAAAGGTCGACGTCACATCATCTTCGCAAAACAAGAAGTTAAAGCCTAAAGATTACTATCTTCTGTTGTAATAAACATAAAATTGCCAGTTGATACAAATAGATATTGCATGAGAAGCCTCTTTTGATGGAATAACACAGTTGGAGACTGAATTCTCCAGTTAGAGAAACAAAAACGACTATCAAAAACAAATGTTTCAAGATATACGGACCAACTTTAAGCGCAAAGAAGACTGAATTCTGTTGCATGTAACATAACAACTGTAAATTAATTTACAAAGAAGCAGGAGACGGCAGTCCCTCTATTTTGACGAAGAAGCAAAATACGACAGCTTCAAGATGTATAAAACAACAAAAAGCATAAAGAAGATTGCATTTTTCTGCAACAAACATACGGCTGTGATTCAGACAAGAAACACTTTAAGCACACAAAAGACGGAATTTTGCTGCTGGAAACCTAACTATTGTGAGTTAATTTCCAAAGAATAAGGATGTGAGAGTCCCTTGCGTTTGACGAAAAAGTAAAAATGACAGCTTCATAATATATATAACATAATCATGCGTAAAGAAGATTGAATTCTGATGCTCTTCGAGTATATGAGAACTGTGCTCTAGAAATAAGGTTAGTCCTTGATAAAAAAGGAAAGCTAGTGTAACTATATCAGGACTTTCTATATCATAACCTCGTCATTGCAGATCTACATTGCAATTTAGCTCACCAAGATGACTACAGCAAAAGCATGCGGCAATTTTAACGAAATACGGGGAATGTCATTCTTCACGGCAACAGCAAGTGCGATATTAGCAGTCGGAACAACAACAACACATGCACTGATCCTTTATGCAATCATCAAAGACAGGAAAAGCAAATTCAAACTATTTTTCTTCAAGCTTCTGCTAAACATATCCATCGCTGATATTCTCACAGGGATCTTCACTGATCCTTATTGCGCTGTGCTTCATGTTCAAGAAGGATTACTTAAAACACCAATTAGCATAGTTGTCCTACATGTCATCCTGTATCTATTTGGAGGAGTCCCACTGATGACAATGATAGTCTTAAGTGTGGATCGTATCATGGCGTTACTACAACCCATGACATATAGGAATGGCATTCAAGGGCACAGATCATGGCTTATCCTCGTCGCAATTTGGGTTTTGTCGGCAATATTGATTGCGGCCTATTTCGCAATGGGTTTCATTCCATATTTGATCTTGTTTGCAGCTCTCAATATCGCGTTTGCCATTATAGCAATGCTAGTAACGTACGCCGTGTATCGGAAGAAGCTTGGGCGAGATGTCCAGACAATAAACGCACAACCAAACGCCAGCCCAAACGAGACACCGTCAAGACGTCGCCAGAATCGAGAGAAACGCGCCACCAGAACATTCCTGATCATGTCTGTTGTCGTCATGGTGAGTTATTTCCCAACATGCATAGCGATGGGATACATGAATTCGTGCCGAAATTGCAACTGTGCCGTGGTGCATAGTTTAAGAGACATTGCTATTGTGTCGATTCTCGCCGGTGCACTTTTTAGAGCCATAAATTTCAGGGCGTGCCTCAGATCATTGTAAACGGGGCTCTGTGTAACAAGAATCGACAGAAGGACAGTTGACAATTCTCAGATATCGTCCGACCAACCGAAACTGTCCGCAAATGCAAAAATGGCGAAGAACTGTAATTCTAATCTTTGAATTTCAAGCCTTTATAAAACTGTAAAAGTTGTAATGGTGTCAAGGATCTAAACGCAAAATTTATGAATGTAATATGACTTACCTCAAAAATTTGTTATCATACAGTAGTTCATTAGTGATAGTTTGTAGAGACCTGGGAGCTTTCTGCAAAGTTTTGGCGTTATTTATATCTTAAAATCTAGAAGGAGGAAGATAGGTGGTAAGTAACAAGTTCATGGTACAGGTGTCAAAAATTGCTGAAAACATCATCAAAATTCTAATTTACTCTAAACAAAGATCTCTAGAACCAAGGAGAAAGATATTTGATGAATGTAGTGAAATGTTGTTTGTTATTCTTCAAAGGTCCACCATCAACCCGTTTTCTATTGTCTTCTGTGCATCTAATGTAAACATTAAAAACAGAGCCTAGGCCGTGACAAATGTCAATTTCGACGCCACAAAGGATCATGGTTAGCTATTGGTCTTTAATTTGGAGCTATCAATTCAAAGTTAAGTGAGATAGTTCCCATATAACGGTAACGAAAATTTCACAGAAAATATTTCAGTTTTCAGATATGAAATGAACGAAGTTCGGTAAAACTATCATTTTACCAATACTTGAGTATCTTACTTTTTGGTGGTTTGAGAGCTGAGTTTACTGTACATAGTTTCTCGTATAAATGCGTGGATTGCAGAGTGAAAAATCTAAATTTCATACAGATTATTACAGAAATATTAATCATCAGTTTTATTGTCAAAGAGTTGATCGTTGGTTCGAATATCTTAAAGTTGTTAGATTGCACTTTATTTGCTTAGTTGCCTGTTCATTCTTCTCTGTCATCATATCTCTCGACAGTATAGGTGCGTCAAAAAATGTGAACTTCGAAGCATCTTGTTTGCCTAGTTTATTTTAAGTAGGCTGATAAGATAAAAAGTATAGCTAAACTATAGCTAATTAAGGCCTGCAAAACCCTATCCGATATGATAGTCACTCCGTTCCGATAGCAATCCGTTATAGTGTAACTGGGCCTCATTGCTCAAAAGTATGTTTCGGAGCGGCGAATATCAGATTCATGCGATCACAGAAACTCCGGAGTGACTCTGGAGTGACTTTCGTATCACCTCCAGAGCGGAGAGATTTCTCTCCGCTAATCGTAGCTTTGTGTATTGGATTGGTGCGGCTTAGTACAACTCAAACCCCTATCGGATAAGAAAGTCACTGCGCTCTGATAGCAATTCGGTATAGGGTAACTACGGCCTTAAACCAATCAAATCAATTTGATTCTTGAAAGACCAATTAGAATGCGACAATGCGACATTTGATGACCTACCATGAACTAGCTGCAATTATTTACAAGTGTGAAAAAGGGTATTAGATAGTTTAAGTCAGTTCTATTGTCCCCTAGTTATGGGCGATTTTATAAAACTGTTCAATCTCAGCATTCTTCCTTAATAAAATCTGCTTGCAATTCAGCATGGTGAAAGTGAAAATCATTAAAAGACGGCCAAAAGAAATCAATTTCATCAATGTGTGGGTAATGTGTTAACTTAGCCAATAACATTTACTTTGTTAAAATCAGTGTCAAGTCATTTCCCAATTTTCCTTCTTCACAAGTTCCCTCTGTCTCAAATGTATCTTTCTGATTTGCATCCTAGCAGTGGAGGGAAAAAATTTTGCAACTAGCATGTTATAAATATTGGTGCTAAAAATATCCTTTATTGAGAAGCAATAATAATCCACAATTATGGCCTACTACACAAGCTAAAAACTATGGTTTGATGATGTGAAGCTACCTGCCTTTTAGTAAAAAGTAAAATTTAAAATCATAGGTTAAAATTCTTCGTTGCTTTTAAGGTTGCTAATCCGAGCATGATAAGATGCAATGCAATACGCTACTGGCTGCATGGCTTCAACGCGATATTTACTGCTGAATGACGAATTTGAAACCTTTTTCAGGCCCAACACAATAAAACAACCAAAATATCGGTGCGTAGCATGCTCCTTGAATTGAATCTACGTCACTGTCATTAATTCCGTATATTCTAACTAAGCACCTTGTTATCTAAAAGTGTTTGTTTTTCTCCCTTCTTTTTTCTACAAGGTACCTCTCATAGTCATACTCACGATGTAAGGCAAACTGGCATATTTTTCGGCCATCTTGATTAGCCTGATGCCTTTTCGTCCCTTGTTTCCCTGCGTTCCTTGGTCAAGAGGGACTAATAACATTACTCTTAAAAAGTGGGCCCACTTTAGGCCCGCGTAGGGTGGTTCCGTATTCACCAATCAAATCACTAGAATTCAATTTTTAACCAATCAGGGGCCGCTATTCAGAATGCTGTTGTTGTTGCTCTCAAAGAACGGTTGATGAAGTCTGGAGTTCTCGCAGCTTCGATGGATCTATTTTGCTTCTACAGAGGAAGATTACTGTCTGAAAGGTTTGCATTTTGCGATTTATAGGTCAAGACAACATCATTCTTAGTGCTAATAGTTTCCTTTTCAATGTTCGAGCTCTTTAAACCAGACTTTGAAGCGATTTTATTGAGTGTACGAGAACTCCTACCTGTTTAGGCCATTTTGAAAAAGTGGGCCCACTATATAAGCGTAATATTATGAGTCCCTATTGACCAAGTGATATCAGCAAATCAAAGAAGGCAGGGAAACAAGGGGCGAAAGGGCATAAGTCTACATCTTGATCTCTTTCCGCCCTTCAAAGAAGGGCACAGGGAAACAAGATAATAAACAGGGAAACAAACAGAATAAAACGCTGCCACGCAGCGACGAAAAGAAGGGGAACATGAACAACTTTCTTTTATACTTTATTTAACGTTGGATACATAACCTAGCTTGCTAATGAATAAAGACAATGAGCTAACTGATACCAACAAGTCAAGAGTGCTTCGTTCTCTATCTTCGTTCTGCCGAAAGAGAATTTCGGGCAACTATGGCACGCCATTTGTGTCAAAAGGTATTTTAAATTTTGGAAGTGGTTTTAAAATTTTGGAATTGGTTTTAAAATTTTGGAAGTGGTTTTAGAATCTTGGAAGTGGTTTTAAAATCTTGGAAGTGGTTTTAAAATTTTGGAATTGGTCTTAAAATCTTGGAATTGGCTTTAGAACATTTTAAGTTTTTGAGTCAGAAAGAGGAAGTTTGAAATTTAAAAACTATTTCAAAATAGTAAATGGAAGTGGTTTTGAAAACTTTTAAAAAGGGTTTTGAATCAAGGCAAATAGTGAATTTAAATCCTAGCGCAGCATGTTGAGGTAACCGAATGTATGAATTTTGAGTGGTACAAAAATGCTTTTGTAAGATGGAAATATTATGACATCAAGAATATGACAAAGCACGTGCAGATAGAAACGCAGTGACTTGCAAAAGTTGCCAAGATGGATGTGTGTGTCGGTGAGACAAATGTTGAGCATTGCATTTCATCCTCCACAGTTCATGAGCATGGGGAAGCTGAACTTTGTTGTCTCGGCTCAAGGGCATGTGACAGTTTGGTCAAATCTTCCAAAATTCTATCAATTATCTGTCTACTTCGCCCGCTGCTGCTTCCACCAGCCATATCTGTTGGCAAGTAACGCCTGACCTGAGGGCCTCGACACCAAACACGCCAGCAGCAAGTGCGCAGATTCATTGTGGCTATGCAATTTTCATTTCACTTGACTAACGTTTTTAAGTCTTTTAAAGCCTTTTCAAAACTTATCCTAAACCACTCCCAACAATTTGAAACCACTACAACGATTTGAAACTAATTCCAAGGCATTAATTCCAATTTTGATTAAGTCCAAGATTTGAAATCAATTCTGACATTTCAAAACCACTTCCAAAATTCTAAAACCAATTCCAAAATTCTAAAACCAATTCCAAAATTTTAAAACCAATTCCAAAATTTTAAAACCACTTCCAAGATTTTAAAACCAAATCCAAAATTTAAAATACCTTTTGACACAGATGGCGTGCCATAGGCAACTGGAAACAGACAACCGTATCCGAGGATAAGAATCTTATTTTGTGACCATCAACAACATTGGAATGGTCTAGTGGTCTAGATTCCAATCTAAACCTCAAGACTGTGTTAATACGATACTGGCACAATTTGAAAAAGGTACAAAATGTGTCAGACAGGCTACCCATTCACATCAAAACGGCAGATTTTGAAAAAAAGAGATTTTGAAAACGGCATTGTATGAACACTTTTTACTTTCATCATTTTTTGACGTTTGCAAAATGAGGCTGGTGAATCTTTTAGATGAAGGACAGATACATTTCTTTGGTATCAAATCAATCAAATTCTCAGGGGCACTGCAACGAGTTTGTTCAGCAGATTTCCTGCATTGTTTTCAAACTGTACCGTTATCAACGCAGTCTAAAACTCAGTGGACGCATGACCTTGACCTTGACCTTGACCTTGACATGCATGACGACTGTTCTTGCAGAACAACAAACAGAAAATTCTGCATCGAATACAACAGAAATTATCTATCTTGTTGATTGATTGATTGATTGATTGAGTGCCCAGGGGGTCACTCAGCACATGCACATACGGGGAGGTAAGTCCGATATTTTTGGTTAGAATATTGCCGAAAGTGATATTTTTGGGTTCAAATAAAACTAAAATTATGTTCATGATATTTTTTGGCATCAAATATTGTTAAACTGATATTTCTGGGTTCACCAGAAGCAATTCTCATCTCTATTTGCATTGTTTCAGGATATTTTATTTTCATATACAGGTTTCCAAGTATAAAATGAGGTGATATTTTTGGGTTGCCTGAAAATTTCTTGGACTGACCCCCCGTATGCGTATGTGCTGAGTGTCCCTCCTGGGATTGAGTGACTGATCGAGGGGCAAATCACTTGTCAAAATAGCGTACGTGACTTTTGTGATTTTAAAATCACATGACTTTCTTCTGTGATTTTTTAAAGATTTTAGTGATTTTTTGTGATTTTTTGTGTGATCTTTTATTAATTTCTCAGTGATTTGTGATGTTTTGTGCTTTTTGCAAGTGATTTATTGGTGATTTTGTGATCTTTGTGTGTGATTCCTTTGTGATTTCAAGAAAAGTGTACGAAAAAAGATCAGTGATTTGCCCCTCGTGACTGATGATAGTAGACTGAGGACAATATCACGTGCTCAGTTTCTCTCTTCCCCTTTGTTCTGCAGGAAGGAAGAAAGAGGTCAAAAATTGAAAGAACTGATAAATGGAAAATATTGGAGGATGAAAAGGTACAGAAACTTCAAAGCAAAGATATAAAAGGTGAGCAGCAATACGGTAGCCTGTGTCTCTGGAACACAGGCTACAATACGGGAATCTTTAAAATCCTTTCAAAGGAGAAGTGGCAGTTCAATTTTAAGAAGCATACGCAGGTGATTTCATACATTTAGGGCTTGGGGGCCCTCAGTTCTGTACAGAACTCATTCAGTTGTTACAGTTGTTATCTCTAGTATCCGGTTTTTCAAGTTCTGAGTGGTACGAAATAAGTTGAGAACATTTTTACAGCCGGAGTCACGTAAAATACGCTTTGATACCGTCAGCAAGCTTTTGCTGCAATTGATTTTCGATGAAATTCTGTTTCTAAGAAGTGCTGCTCTTGGAGTAAAATCTGATGTTCTTGCTACCTGGGGGGGGGGGGGGGGTACTTCCATACTTGACTTGACGGGATGTGCCGCTCAACAGGGTGTCCTTTTTCGGTAAAAATTATGCGACAGGGTGTCCTTTTTTATAAAAATTATGCGACAGGGTATTACAATTGATAAGAAAATTATGCGACAGGGTATCATGTGGAAGCACACCTTTTAGGGTTATCATGAAACAATGGATTTTGGTAAAATTTTTATGCGATAGGGTATACTTTTGGGCAATTTTTTATGCGACAGGGTACAGGGTGTTGAACGGTTTGCCACACACCCCCGTCACTTCCCTAGTCAAGCACCCCCTGGTATTGCTATAACCACAGGGTGTTGCCCTAAACTGACACTAAGTTTCAAAGTTCTTGTTTTGCTCATGTTCATTAAATTAAATTAAATTAATTTAATTAAATTAAATTAAATTAATTTAATTAAATTAAATTAAAGTTCAACTCAAAGAAAACAGTAGGAACTGCACGCAGTTCCCATTAACTTTGCTCAGACAGCAGTCACGTCTGTGGCAGTATACCAAAGATTGGATTTGAATCTCTCACTGTTTTTTTTCTCGATACGATAACGCACTGTACTGTTAGTGATGCAAATATGTAAGTTTGTGCTACAATCGATGTACTGACAAGGAAGAAAAATACGTAGGTCAAAGTAATGACTGAATGGCAGTTTTTATATGACATCAGTCGTTCAAGTGGCTCGATTGGAGATTTTATTGGAGAACATCAGGGCCGGCCCCAGGGGCAGGTGTAGATTGGGACCCTGGCGCCAAAAACTCCAGAAAACTTTTGGACGACGTCCTTTCTCTCTCGGATCATGCCCTCCTATGCACTGATAAAAGGATGCTTTTAGATGAACATGCCCTCTTATGAATTATTACAGAGGGTTTTAGATAGAAAATTTGTTTATCTCGTGTGTAGACTAATGTCCCATTCACACTGCAAGTAAAACCAGCTTCAACTAAACCAGGTTTTCGAATAGGGCCTTCTGATTGGTCAATCCAACAAATCAAGTATACAGTAAGCTGAGAATACCAGAGGGCCGGAAGGCCAAAAACGTTTCTCAGGAAAATTGAAGACAAATACAAAATACAGCCCCTAATGGCCTCAGGCCCCCTGGTAACTACCCTTCCTACCCCCCGTTTTCAACGCTCCAGAGAAAATAAATTGATGGCAGGAGTGGAATGCTTAAACTTACCTTGACATTTAGTCTTTGGTAAAAGTTCTCTTCACTTTCACTTGCCGTATTGCATTCTAGACTTATTACGTTGAGTCTTAATAGTCCCTACCACCCACCCCTCGCTAATAATAGTATGAGGCGAGGGGTTGGTAGGTGGTAGCGACTACTAGGCAGAAGCGCCGGGAAGGGGGGGCAAGGGGGGGGGGCGGTCGCCCCTCCAATGTTCTCCAGGACCACTTTTCTAATTCTTCTAATTCCGGCGTAAAAATTGCGGGGGGGGGGGGGGTAAGGCCGATGATCTTGGCAATTACAATGTGTATGGGTATACGTTTCTATAACCTTGCCATTTTGCATTTTGGATAATTGCATTTTCCCACGATCGGCACAGCATTGACTCGAATTTTTTTCTCATGCCGAAGCCCCCAGATCCCCGTTCTACGTACGCTCCACGATTTGCATATCTCATCAACATAGCTTCTGGAGGACGTAAATCAAGATCTTTTTCACGAATGAGGAGAAGGAATTTTGGTAATTGGGTATAGATAACGTAGTGCATGGTAAGAATCTTTCGGCGAAATGCCGGAAGGTTGCTGGGAGACTTGTGCTAAGCCATAGCATAAGTTGGCTTTTGAAACTTTTATTATAGAATTTTCCAAGACTTATAGTTGTTGAGGCCATGGAAATTGGACTGTGAGAACTGTTCCAGGACAAAGTAGGGTGTGTTTGCGCAAAAATTTTCCTGCGGATGCAATTCATTGAAAATAGTTACAAAATTGTGAAAGTTTCCCTTTTGGTCTTGGTAAGGATGGCATGTAGGATAGGCATACTAAGCCAAAGGATATCATGTTAAAAAATTTTACGGGAGATGCTAGTTTAAATAACTGCTGCAAAGCGTTCAACAATTCCAATGCAGCACGGGCTAAAATGTGATCGGTAGAAGTGCTCTAAGCCAAAGTAAAGAGCGTCTCCACAAAAATTTTCCTGGGGGCTTCGCCCCCAGACCCCCTCAGTGTATTCTGGACTTTCAAGTTTCTACTGAACCCGAAGCGCTCTTTCACAAACCGCATATACTCCATATTTCTGAAACTGATAGTACACAGTAACTCGTTGACAATTCCATTACCGAGTGGCGCATGTTAGATAGGTCGCAGAAATTTTTGGGGATTCAAAGGTTGGACGCTCGGTCCCCGGTTGGACGTTATTTTCTAATCGTGGTACCCTACTCGTGTTATTTAACAGACTCATTCATCTTAATGTCAATCCATAAAAGGAGCGTTGGTCGCATTTACAGCTAAAGTAGAGGGCGTGGTCCAAGAAAAAATTTTCTGGGGCTCCGCCCCAGAGCCCATCCTCTTTCGCCCCTTCAATAAAAAATCCTGGCGGCGCCACTGCTACTAGGACTCAACGTGACAAGTCTAGTTGAATTCATAATGTTCCTAAATTTTGAAAAGTATTTACCCCACACTATAGCATAAAAAAACTAGGGCTGGGGATCTGGAGCAAAGCTCAGGGTGCGGTTCGGTTTTGTTTTGACATGAAAAACAAACACATACATGCTAGGGCATGAACCTGTAACTTCATCATCAAAAATATTACCAGGAATTCATCTTTCAACGAAAACAATAACCTTCATTTGACTTCCGTTCATGTCTTTTCTCAAGAATTATTGAAAACTGGTCCGCAAAGTTACGTTGAAGAAGGTTTTAGATTGGCACACAGACCCTGTAGATACGGAGTTATAAGATTGTAATTATTCTGTTGGAGAAAACATGAAAATAGTTTATTTTTAAAGGAAAGTTTTGATAATAAGGAAATCTTTTAGAACTGCATTAGTCCAAAATGCCATGGATTTCGATATGAAGCAAGTAAAATGCACTTTTTTGTGTCAAAATTTTACATCTTATTTCACAAGCTGTTTACCTTGAAACTCAACGTCTTTTTACACTTTAGTGCTTGCTAACTGAAAGAATCTTGTCAGTAGCGGACACTTGGGGTGGGGGCGGGGGGTGTGATCTCCCCAATGTTGGCTAAAACCAACATCTTTTGTTAAAAAATGATAGAAATAAACAATGACTTTTCACTGAAACGATCGCTTCGCCCCTGATATTTGGCAAAGTTTCCGCCATTGAATCTTGTTCAGTAAAGGAAACTTTATAACTATCTTCAACTAACTAACTAACTAACTAACCAACTAACTAACTAACTAACTAACTAACTAACTAACTAACTAACTAACTAACTAACTAACTCAAGAACTAACTATCCAACAAACTTTTGAAAAAGTAATTTCACTGTGATCAATTCGATAACGAAAATCTGTGGCTTTTCTTTTGGAATAAGCTAAGCATGTAACAATCCAGCAAACCTAAAACTAAATAATACGGGGACCCGTATCTTCTGAGTAAACCAATATAGGAACAGAGCCTTTCTCATTGTTGACATTCTCATTCAGCAACTCACGGCGACATAATATTGTCCCACGCAGCTTACAACCCTCTTTAGTCGATCAATGACATTCGATAACATTTGCAGTGCCTCTAATATTAAAAAAGGTTTCACAGTAAAATGAATTTTACAAAGTGTGTCAATATTTACTACTGAATTTTTAACAGTGCAGAAAAACAAATCAATAGAAATCAACAATTGCAACACATCACTTGCGGAAAGATTAAATTTACTCTGGCCTGCAACGCATTAAACATTTGCTTGTAATTCAAATTTGTTACAGAAAGAATTGACGTAAATGTTAAAAAGTAACCCGACAAAATTTGCAATTGAAATTGTTCGTCATTTCTCTGGTGGTCAGATAAGGTAAAAACACGTCTAAGAGAGATGAGTTGTAGGAAATCAAATCACTGTAAAGGCTCCAAATCCTGGCTGTCGATGATTACAGGGACTTGTTTTTCATCAGAGCTGATGTAAATGTTTCTCCAGTTTTTCTAGGTCTCAAAAGGTCATCGATTCATGACATAATAACAGTTATCGCCACAACATCAACAAATAGAACAACAACAACAACCTTTTAACTTCATTGAATTGTTTGCTGAATTCGAAGTGATAGTGTATTTATTGACGTTGACCTAATTAAGACCCGCCTCTGCCAACATAAGATCATGCGGTAAAACGCGAGCCTTATATGGGCATAGTCAATGTGAATTCAGCTAAACAGTTCCTCAGGCACACAATGCAAATTTTCACACACTCTAGACCATCCTGAGCACTAATTGGTTTTGCAAAGTTCAGCAAGCGGAAGAGGTGTTTGTTTACTAACATTATTCCCACACTGCAGCTGATACAACGGTAGAAATATACTTTGAGGATCTTGGTTACACAGGGCATTGCTTTGGTAAATATAAGTTTAAAGCATTATCATTCCTGTTGGTTCATTCTTACTGCTGGTGAGATCAGATTTGCATGACACAGCCCTAGCATCCTGATGTCCTCGACATCAATCTGACAGCAACTTGGCATCAATCGGAAACCTTATATGCTTGTTCGATAACAAGCTATTCGTCAATAATCGCACAGAATATTATCTGCTGTTTCTTTTATGAGCTGAGAAAATTGGTAAGTACGTTGGTAAAGCGGCAAGATAAATCACTTCATGAACCCAAAGTCCGACTACAAATTGATCTTACAGGTGAGCTCTGCAATGATGTGCAATTGTTCACGTGAAACTTAAAAAATGCAGCATCTGATCATCTAATATCTAGGACTTTAATTCAAACCGAAGATTACTTTGTTGAAGTTCCAAAAACATTTGCGTCGCTTGAATGCCTACTGTGAAGGAGGTGTGTCTCCATTTTTTGATCTATGAATAGAACAGATTTCAACTTAGGGTTTAATACCAACTGGCGTAGATCTGACAAGTAATTGCTGACTTATGCACCAATGACTCCAAATCAGGAGATACTTTGTAAAGATATTGTCAAATATTTGATAGATTTGTCTTCGATTCTTCGCCTTACTACAGCCATAGTTCCAGACCGTTCTTGGTTAATAGCTTCATAGGTAAGTAAGTGGCAAGAAAAAATAATATCAAAATTTACGTTGGATCTACACAAAGGAAACAAAACATCTTGAGCCTATTGTGGCACACTCCTAATTGTTTGGATCTAAAACTGTCCACAACGTCTAGCAATTTCGCCAGGTTCTTGAAGTGGCTTTGAGTTATGAATTGCCTAACAATATGAAGAAATATATTTGTATTCATTTCATCAAGTACTGTGTCATGTTTGAATCTTTTCGGAATGAAAATCTAAGCAGACATCCTTCTGCCTTGTTGTTGTTGTCTCTTTTGAAGCAAAATGGCCGCCGCCTGGTCATATTTTTTTGAAGCAAACTCAAGTGGCATATAAATGGTAGTGACGAAATTATTTCTTCTTTGATTAAAGGGTATTGATCTTCAAACAAACCGGGTAAGAATCCACCAACGCAGACACCATAACGTTTGAATTTGATAGAAGAAATAAAGTTTGCTAAAGAATAACATATTTGTGTGAAATCTTACCAACACCTAGCATAAATGGTTGCATCTTACTTGTCACCACCTGCTTGAAAATTTGGTGTTGGATTAAAAATACGTCTGATTTCAAAAACAAGAGCACAAATATTATCATTACGAAATACCAAGTCCCAAGAGAGAAAGCAGGAAGTGTTGTCGTGGGTTTAAAATGCTGATTTTGAGAAATGGCGCAAACAGAAGTGAGGCATACGTTTTCACATGATTGCCGACGCTTCTTGTTCGATCAACAAAATTTTGATTTACAGTCACATGCTTCCGGACATGTTTGTGCTTTGTCGGAACAAGTATGCACTCACCAGGGGCAATATCCATTGTCTTTGTAATATTGGTGAAAAATTCATTAAAGATCTCAGCTATTTCACTGTCATTCGTAATTATCTTTTCATTCTCAACAAGTGTGATACTCGAGGAGGTTTGTACCTTGTCAGTGAAAAGTGGCTTCACAGTTTTCCAAAACTTTTTATTATCAGTGACACAGTTCATATCAAGGTTTCCATAATAAGATGCTTTCAAAGTTAATTTCATTATGTAGGCAAAGAAACAATGAGTGTGCAGGCGGCTATTTAACCTATTTATAGTGGCAGCTCAATATACCTATGTCGAATTCCTAAACAGGTTATTTTGGATGATCTTGAAGCCGGCCAATTTTCAGTCTGAAAGGGTAGTAATGATTTCTCCTTTGTTTGTAGAAATTTCTGCTACAAGAAACAAATTGCTCAGTTTCAAGTGATGAAATAATCTGCTGAACATTGCTTGTCTTCCTACCAGTAAGTCAACAAGAACAGAGCGTAGATATAAACTTGGAAGACCAAGATTTGTAAAGACCAGACTTTAGTGGGATTTGTTGCAAGACATAAAAGGAGCATTCGTCAATAAAGGACTATGTGAAATCAAAATTTTGAAGCAGGTAGATCTCAGAAACGTAAACAAATCAAGTTTGATTATTATAGCTATGAAAAATCTAAGAGCCTATTTATGAACAGGGATCAGAGCTTGAATAAACAAACTGACTCAAAATTTGAAATTGGAACTCGCTGTTAGAGTAACAGAAATAGCACTGAAATATTGAGCTACAGATCAGTGAAAATAAAAGGAACAACAAGATACCCATTGGATTCAACCAGTTTTGTAGAACCAAGAATTTCCAAATTAAACAATCTTGACATAACAGAAATTCTGATAATGTTATGAAACAAAAGTCTTGAAACTAATTTCAGATGTTCTCTTTGCGAAAAGTGAAAGTAGCAGGTCAAACTTATCTCTGCAAGATATTTATTGATTGAAGAAAAATAAGTTTAGTGTTAAGGCAAACGCATAAATCATTTCCAGAAGTTGGTAAATTTTAACAGATGTATGACCCATAACAGATGTATGTGCAAAGAAAATCACATTTTGATGCTTGTGAGAAGGATTGTATGTTGATCCACGAAGAAAAGCGTGTGACGAGGATCGCCACATAAATTTAAAAGGTCAAAGTCACATCATCTTCGCAGCACAAGAAGTTTAAGCGCAAAGATTACTGTCTTCTGTTGTTATAAACATAAAATTGCCAGTTGATATACATAGAAATTGCATGACAAGCGTCTTTTGATGGAATAACACAGTGGAAGAGACTGAACTCTCCAGTTAGAGAAACATAACTGTACGAAGAAGACTGAGTCCTCCTGTTAGAAAGACAACAACGACAAAGCATAAACAACGGCTTCAAGACATACAAACCAACTTTAAGTGCAAAGAAGACTGAATTCTGCTGAAGGTAAAATAACAACTGTGAACTAATTTACAAAAAATAAGGAGATGGCAATCCCTTCATTTTGACGAAAAAGCACAATACAACAGCTTCAAGAAATATAAAACATCAAAAGCATAAAGAAGACTGCACTTTTCTGCCATAAACATACGGCTGTGATTCAGACAAGAAATACTTTAATCACACAGAAGACGGAATTTTGCTGCTGGAAACCTAACAACTGTGAGTTAATTTACAAAGAATAAGGAAATGAGAGTCCCTTTTGTGTGACGAAAAAGCAAAAACGACAGCTTTATAATATACAAAACATAATCAAGCACAAATAATACTGAATTCTGTTGCTCTTCGAGTATATGAGAACTGTGCTCTAGAAATAGGGTTAGTCCTTGATCAGAAGGGAAAGCCATCCAACATAGGGTAAAGTCTAACTGTGTCAGGGCTTTCTACATCATAACCTCGTCATTGCAGATACACGTTGCAATTTAGCTCATCAAGATGACTACAGCAAAAGAATGCGGTAATTTTAACGAAATACCGGGAATTTCATTCTTCACGGCAACAGCAAGCGCGATATTAGCAGTCGGGACAACAACAACACATGCATTGATCCTTTATGCAATCATCAAAGACAGGAAAAGCAAATTCAAACTATTTTTCTACAAGCTTCTGCTAAACATATCCATCGCTGATATTCTCACAGGGATCTTCACTGATCCTTATTCCGCTGTGTTTCATGTTCAAGAAGGTTTACTTCAAACACCAATTAACATAGTTGTCATACATGTCACGCTGTATCTATTTGGAGGAGTCCCACTGATGACAATGATAGTCTTAAGTGTGGATCGTATCATGGCGTTACTACAACCCATGACATATAGGAATGGCATTCAAGGGCACAGATCATGGCTTATCCTCGTCGCAATTTGGGTTTTGTCGGCAATATTGATTGCGGCCTATTTCGCAATGGGTTTCATTCCATATTTGATCTTGTTTGCAGCTCTCAATATCGCGTTTGCCATTATAGCAATGCTAGTAACGTACGCCGTGTATCGGAAGAAGCTTGGGCGAGATGTCCAGACAATAAACGCACAACCAAACGCCAGCCCAAACGAGACACCGTCAAGACGTCGCCAGAATCGAGAAAAACGCGCCACCAGAACATTCCTGATCATGTCTGTTGTCGTCATGGTGAGTTATTTCCCAACATGCATAGCGATGGGATACATGAATTCGTGCCGAAATTGCAACTGTGCCGTGGTGCATAGTTTGAGAGACATTGCTATTGTTTCGATTCTCGCCGGTGCACTTTTTAGAGCCATAAATTTCATGGCGTGTCTCAGATCATTGCAAACGGGGCTCTGTGTAATAAGAATCGAAAGAAAAACTGTTGAGAATTCTCAGATATCGTCCGACCAACCGAAACTGTCCGAAAATGCAAAAATGGCGAAGAACTGTAATTCTAATCTTTGAATTTCAAGTCTTTATTAAACTGTAAAAGTTGTAATAGTGTCAAAGATCTAAACGCAGAATTTATGAATTTAATATGCCTTACCTCAAAAATTTGTTATCATAGATAGTTCATTAGTGATTGTTTGTAGAGATCTTGGAGGTTTCTGCAAACTTTTCGCGTTGTTTATATCTTAAAATCTAGAAGGAGAAAGATAGGTGGTAAGTAAGAAGTTCATGGTACCGGTGTCAAAAATTGCAGTATCGTTTGAAACCATCATCAAAATTATAATTTACTCTAAACAAAGATCTCTCGAACTAAAGAGAAAGATATTTCATGAATGTAGCGAAATTTTGTTTGTTATTCTTCAAAGGTCCACCATCAACCCGTTTTCTATTGTCCTTTGTGCATCTAATGTAAACATTTAAAACAGGGCCTAGGCTAGAAATATTTCCTGATCACACAAACGTCAATTTCGACGCCACAAAGGATCGTGGTTAGCTATTGGTTTTAATTTGGAGTTATCAATTCAAAGTTAAGTGAGATAGTTCCCATATAACGGCAACGAAAATTTCACAGAAAATATTTCAGTTTTCAGATATGAAATGAACGAAGTTCGGTAAAACTATCATTTTTCCAATACTTGAGTATCTTACTTTTTGGTGGTTTGAGAGTTGAGTTTATTGTACATAGTTTCTCATATAAATACGTGCATTGCAGAGTGAAAAATCTAAATTTCATACAGATTATTACAGAAATATTAATCATCAGTTTTATTGTCAAAGAGTTGATCGTTGGTTCGAATATCTTAAAGTTGTTAGATTGCACTTTATTTGCTTAGTTGCCTGTTCATTCTTCTCTGTCATCATATCTCTCAATATTATAGGTGCGTCAAAAAATGTGAACTTCGAAGCATCTTGTTTGCTGCCTGTTGAACAGATTCCTGGCTAACATAGTGTCGGTAACATACCAGTTTAGGGTCTATTCACACTGACACAGTTAAACCAGCTCTATTCGCACCAGGTTAACTTTACATAGAGTTACGCTATACCAGACTGCTATCTGAGCGTAGTGACTTTCACTCCGTACGGATGTTTGGGGTAGCAGATACACTACGACGCTAATCGGAGCGTTGTGTATGTGATCGGATTGATGCGGCATAGGGTAAATGCTCAAACGCAGCTTAAAACCCTATTCGATATGTAAGTCACTCCACTCCGATAGCCATCCGGTATCGTGTAACCAGTGCCATTAGCCAGTCAAATGAATTTGATTTTTGAATGACCAATTAGAATGCGACATTTGATGAACTAGTTGGGTTGAAAATAGCTGCAATTATTTACAAGTGCGACAAAGACTATTAGATAATAATATTTGGTGCGTTTAAGTCAGTTATATTGTCCCCTAGTTATAGGCAATCTTATAAAACTGTTCAATCTCAGCATTCTTCCTTACTCAAAGCTGCTAACAATTCAGCATGGTGAAAGTGAAAACCATCAAAAAATTGCCAAAAGAAATCCCCCAGTAAAGAAATTCCCCAGTAAAGAAATTCCCCAGTAAAAAGATTAGTAGGGTTAGCTCTGTGTCTACACAACGGCTTGCATGTTTAGTAAGATACCCAAAATAACTTTCATTTTCATCTAATTTGATCCAGAAGCTTTGAAAGATTCTGAGATGAAAAACTTGATTGGTAAAATCACTCGTGAATTGAGAAAGAAAAATATCACTGATCTTAACAAAATAAATGTTATTGGCTAAGTTAACATATTACCCACACATTGATAACCAGTTTTAAGGAATCTGACAAGAAGCTAGAAAAAACAGCCCTGCAAACGTGTTAACTTTTTTTCATTCACACGTTGTTCTGTCGATAAAAATTTTCGACGAAATATCAAAGCATTCGGGCAATCAGTAAAATTGATACACTGCGGCAGGGAACATATAATTCTTGCTAACTATGAGAAGAAATTGCCAAATTACTTGATTAAACGAAAGAAAGAATTTAAGTACATTAAAATCGAAAACTTTCGGACGGAAAAATTTCGGCAAAAATCTTTCGGACGCATTTTCGGGAATTTTCGGGAACGAACACGACATTAAACAACCAGCATCATCCCAAAATATACGTTAAAACTAATAGTGATTCTATCATAAATATCAGCTTACAGTTGGTACATGGTGATCATCACATCTACAATGGCATTTGAATGTTATTTTCGTTAGACTGAACAATAGCAAACCAGCTGTGAACAAAATTAAAAGGTGCTGCCATACATGAACTTGTTTCAAGAAACGCTTCAAGGAACCAAACTTTAGATAAAAAATTCAAGAGATATAATGGCAAAACGTTGATTAATGAACTTTTTATGCTATTTTTCTTTGTTCTTTACTATTTTCAATGAATTTAAAACTTTCGGACAAAAAACCTTTCGGACATCTCCAGATTTCGGACAATTCAACTCTGGGACAAAATACTATTTGAAAGTTTGATCGTCCGAAAGTTGTCGAATTTAAGTAGCAAGTCAACATGCATTGGTTTAATATTTGAAGTTTTAACAAGATTCCATGAAGAAATCTTCTTAAAGGCGGAAAGCTTCGTAATAGAGGTAAGTGGAAATTCAAAAGATACACGTCAGCATAAAGGCAGCTGTGTGGTATTTAATCAATGCTAGCGTACTGCTTACTTAAATGCGGCTTAATCAAGGAGGTGTCAAAACGTAGGCGAGATAGAAAATTGCGTCAACACGAAAGAAAAGCGTGGGGAAACATTTCTTCGCACTTAGTGAGTCATTTAGAATGAAATGTACGTTATTAATTGATAGGTAACAAAATACAAGCTATCACTTTTTAAGAAATTAAGTAGAAAGATGAATTTTCAAACAAATCTTTAATGAATGAATAATTTAGTTTACTTCAAATTTGGTGAAATTGCATTGTGATAAAATGAAGACTGGTAGTTTGAAATCAGTGACTGATTGATTTCAAGTGCTTATTTCGAAAACGGCATTCGAAATACAAAATAAGCACAATTTTACTTTTAACGAGATTGTGATACAAAATCAAATTTGTATAAAAATATTGATGAATGATAATTGATTTCAAGAGTTATTCCTTGTCCCAAAAAGAAATAAAAAAGTTAATAGCTTTTCAATTTTAACTTGAATGAAATTTTGACAGAACGTCGAATCTATAAATTGATATCATTGTTTCATCACCAATTTACGCGGAAATAAAAAGTGAGCAGCTTTTTTTCATTTTTTTTTAATGACGATTAGAATGAAATTCTAATAGGAGTTAAAGCAACGAACATGCTGTTTATTGTTTATTACAGATTTACAAATCTGGAAATTTGAAGTACCATTGTTTTTGACTCTCTAGAGGTGTAATGTTTTTCATCAGCTGCGTGTTCATTGATAGTCGTGCATGCGGCATGGTTTCTTCCATGCAGTATAAAACAGAGTTTGATTTGAGAATTTAGTAAATTTTGCACACTCGTGCTGAGTGGTTGCAAATCAAAATCTTCCACCCACCCGCCTCTTTCACATTTTCATGTTGGATCTTCTTTCTTTTGCAGATGCATCTGGAAAGTTTTGTCCAACATGGACGAGGGGACTAGTTTTGCGGGAAAAATGCAGGTTTTCCTTCCAACCCCACCTTCGGGAGGGTTATTTGCTTTTTCGGGAGATGGGCTAGTTCCCTCAAAGCCCAAATTGCCCTAATGATGAGAAAATGCAACCTTACGTTTGTCTGATGCTTATGAGGAAAGATTTACGAAAAGGTTGAAAATATCTGAAGGGCAGCCAAGCCCCAGCAGCCTTGGATCTATTTATGGGAGTGTAGCTTTAACCTTACAATGAAAAAATTTTGACAAAAGATCAAATTTTCGAATTAATATTAACGATTCAAGGTTAATTTCATATGAAATTTAGATAAAATGGAAAATTTATCAATCGATATTTATCATATAACATTGATTTCAAGTATCAATTTTCTATAAGGCTGCGAAAGTTAAAAACGAAGTAACCATTCAGTACTCAATTCGTCTTCTTTGTAGTTTTTGTGTAAACAAGAGCAGATTTTTGAAGTAAACAAAACGCAAACAAGATGTAAACATGTTGATCGAAGGAGAAGCAGCTGTAATGACAGAAAATTATTCGAAATTTGAATCCATTTAGAGTAATTTGCTGCAATTTAAATGATTTGTTTTCGATAAATTTCAGTCAAGGAGAAAACAACATCGGCTGTCTTTTATCCAGGTGAGCGCTTACCTAGAAATTGGATTGGTTTCATTATATGGTAAGTAAAACAATTTACAGTTCACGGAGAAACAAATAGTTGTTCTCTGAAAATTTAGCGCAGTTTCACATGTCTTATCTACAAAGTAGTTGACTAAAAGCATAGGTTCAAAATCTGTAAATTGGTGTAGATAGGTGTGTGTAAAATTCTATGACTTCGTTAAACCGAATGGCCTGAAGGAAAGATATCTTCAGTGCTATGCTGCTGCCGATGGACTCCAATAGAAGATGGACACAGGCCAAAAATGTCTATGTCTATCTTACCACGGGCCAAAAATATGGAACAGTCTCGCATTTGACTTGAAATCGACCAACAATGTCAACGCATTTAAACACAAGATCAAAGAAAATTTCTTCAAAAATATACAAAGAGAGCAAGATGACGTGAAGGCATAGTTAAGGCAAGTCTGAAACCATCGCTTAGCCATTGATAAAACGATATTTTGAGCCGTAAACGTCCTAACTAAGCACTTCTGTCTACTCACTGTGGCCATAGGGGCAAACGTTGATCTTTTGGGTCATTCTGTATTGGGTCGTCCAGGCGTGTTTATCCACCAAAGGTCCTGCTCCAAGTTTCTAGGTAATCTGAAAGATAACAGAAATGGATTGAGGTGGAAGATAAAGAACTCTTTGGAATGATTTTAATAAAACAAGGAATTTGGTCTTGATAAAAATGTATAGTTTTCTAAAATGATTGTGGCTCTTTTTATACCGCAGTAAATTTCTGCAGAGTTACGGAACATAGAAGATTCAGTGGACATTCCACAACAGCTCGAAGCATAAAAATCCGATAAACATTGGGCCGAAAAGATGATACCAAAGTGAATGTAAGTCCTTTTGATTTTTACTCACTAAACTTGAGCTGTTACACATAAAATAAACGTTCGCTTGAAATAAGAACGAGCAGGTTGTGAAGGAGATGCTAGAATCAATGTATAGATTCTGGAATACGGACTTAATCTGGGTTGGAATGTGTTTTAAGGGGAGGGAAAATCTCACCCAATGCTTGAATCTATGTTTTGTTTTGAGACTGGAACTGGGGATCTTACCCAATCCTATGTCACAGGGTACAGGTAACATTCAATACAAGGGTGAGGTAACTGCATAATCTTAGGCATAATTTGGTCATGCAATTCAACAGTCATATTTCTATTCCCATGCGCATTTTTGCAAAGTTGACTTCACATATTGTTTTGAAACGAAATCAGCCTGCGTGAAGACTCTCGGAATGAAAGAAGAGAAACAAATTTTCTCCTTCGTTCCTGTCTGCTTGACTTTGAGAGTCTGCATGCAGTATTCTGAAGACTAAAGATTAAGGCAAGGGGACTGGACATCACGATTGCAGAAATTCAGCTGTGAGGAAATGCCATGTCAGATTTGTGGCTATTATAAGAATTTTATGTAATTCCTCAACAATACAGTGATTGTTTCTCTCTTGTTGGATTTTAGGTTGCATGTTGAGATTCATTCAATGTCCACAACATTTGGAAAACAAGATTGTGGAACAAGGAACTGCAGCAATCAGACCATAGCATCAGACAATACCGTTACAGAGATACAATAAAAGCTGCGGCATTGCTTGCAATTCGTTGAGCCTTGGAGCATGTCATTGCAAAATGCTTCCTCGTTGTGTTTCCTCATATAAACAACACTGAAAGCATAAACATTGGTTATAACAACATATTCTTTCGTCGTGCCTGCATTGACCTACACAGCAACATCGAAGTGGGAGTAAGTATATAATTCTTAGAGCTTTGCAGCGGGTAAACATTATCTGGACCTCTTTCAAGTCATCTTTGGAGACAGAAGAGAGTGAAGAGAGGCTTTTTCCAACAGAAAGCAAGAAAAAATCATCGAGTTAGACCACTTCCAACAAACAGCAAGAAAGAGGCACCAAAACATTGTGTAATCGTGATGGCGAATGCAGATTCCTGCGGAGGCATAAACACGGAGCCAGGAATCTCATTTTTTACAGTTGCTGTATCACTAATTCTAGCAATTGGGACAACGATATTGCATTCGATTATCTTGCGTTCAATCATCAAAATTCGAAAAAGCAAGCTTCAGATTTTCTTCTACAAGTTGCTGCTTAATATCTCAATAGCTGATCTACTGTCAGGAGTCTTAACCGACCCTTATTCAGTCATCTTTCACACACAAGAAGGCCTACTACAGAAGCCAATCGAAATCAAAGTGATCCATGTCATGTTGTATTTGTTTGGCAGCGTACCCCTTGCAACGATGGTTCTGCTTTGCATTGATAGAGTATTTGCACTACTGAGGCCATTGACCTACAGAAAAGGTCCACAGGGACGAAGAGCATGGGTGCTTATAATCTTCACGTGGATAATCTCCGCTCTCCAGATCTCGGCATACTTCAAGATAGATTTCATCAGCTACTTGATCATATTTGCATCAGTGAATATCTCAGGAGCAATCATCTCTATGGTTGTGACGTCATATATCTATCACAAGAAGTTGGGGAAAAGAACAGTAAGCAAAGGACCTGGCAAAAGCAACGGGCCCAGCACTGATGCGTGCAGCAGCCCAAGTCAAAGCCCTGATAACAGCACAACAGCAGCTCACGTGAACGTTGTTTGCAGGGAAACAAATAAATCAGTGAAAGGAGAAAAGGATGGGGGATCCACCGAGAGGCAACGCGAGAAGAGCACAAAACGCGAGAGAAACGCCACGAAAACTTTCCTCATAATGACATGTGTTGTTGTTGTGAGTTATCTCCCAACATGCTTTGCGACGGCATACATGAATGCATGCACAAATTGTAATTGTAAAATTGTTCATAGCATGCGAGACATCGCAATTACGTCAATCTTGGCAGGCCCACTCTTCCGTGCAATCAATTTTCTCCTGTGTTTGAAGCCATTGAGAACAAGCTTGCGCAAAGGACTGCAAGGGGAAGATTCTTCGCAAATGTCACTTGAAAGGAAGAGGTCAGCAATGCAAAAGCCATGAAGTCGGATCTCTCTAGACTTTGTCTGGAAATCATCGACTTTTATAAAGTAAAATTTAATCTTGATTTCGTCTGTAACTATTCTTTGGCGATCATCACCACTGTCAGCTGTTTTATAACACACGATATTTAAGACATAAGTAAACTTTGTGAAGAAAGGTTGGTTGTTCATTTTATCGCGTAGTAGCCGAAATAGTTATTTGAATTTCTAGGCAAATAAAATGCCGATAATATGAAGCTCTTTTTGGCGCAATCCCAGATCATATATTCAGTAATTTTGACCTGCATTCGTAACCAACTCTTATCTATTATGAATGACGATAAACCGACATTGTTTTCAAGTATCGTTGGAAATGAAGGTTGTTTTCTGGCTGAAACCTACCGAAAGTAAATTTTATCTGCAGTTTTAAGTATTCACATATTACAGATTTGGAAATCAGTTTTTTAGCAATGGAATTCGACTGCTCAGCAAGGAAAAGCTGAATGTCGGCTGGAAAGATCCTATTTTTCTGGATACTTGTAGCACAAAATCTGTAGAAAATTTTATCATTTAAATTTTCAGTATTTAAGCAGTAATATCGGATCGGTTGTTTAAGAGATTTTGGAAATTGAAAGCTTCGATTTTGTAAGCCCAACCTGCTGTGAGAACAAGGTGACTTAGTCATTTCCGCTGTAGATGGGACTTGAAATGTGTATGTATGTAATGTAGTTTTACTTGATATATAAAAAAGAGACTTCACAGATCAGAAAATTGACCTATCCGTTAGGGTGGTCCCTTACAGATCATTATCATAATTAACTTGCAGTTTATGTCAATGGAAAAGTCTTGGCACAGACGTCTCCAAGCTCGAAAACAACTGGGCAATGTGAAGTAATTTTCGAACCTTCGCTGTCTTCTTTAACTTGTTACTATTTAAGAGCTTCTTGACTCGTAACATCATTCCATGAGGTGTTAGGTATACATGAACAGGTTCTTTGCGAAGAGCAAATGAAAGTCGAATTCT
Organism: Aurelia sp. 3 sensu Dawson et al. (2005); assembly: GCA_964020215.1. Lineage (NCBI taxonomy): Eukaryota > Metazoa > Cnidaria > Scyphozoa > Semaeostomeae > Ulmaridae > Aurelia > Aurelia sp. 3 sensu Dawson et al. (2005). Next base: position 2,672,352 of record OZ026572.1, on the reverse strand, counting down.
AAGAAGTTTGAATCTGCGGAGGATTTAGGCCCGTTATCCTTTCCATGACCTGAAATTTGCGCAGATAGTAAACCGTTTCTTCAAAGGGATCAGGTATGTCCCATTTCTTAGTAGCAAAGTGACAAGAAGATGGATACAACATCTTCTACTGGATTTTGCGTTGCATCCATTCTTAGAGACCAATATCTGTGGCAAGGCGTTTGCATAGACAATGATCATAAAACAAAATAAAAATGGAAAATATTCTTCGTTAGAAATGAACTTTAATTTTAGAATGATGATTTGAAATTGTAGTTTAATCTCCTTGGTTTTTGATTTTTCATATTCAGAAAGATACATGTAAAACTGGTGTGTACCCTCGTATTGATGTTGTCTCTTGGATGCATTCTGCATTTTGTTTCAAACAAAACACCAGATGAACCAGAACCGCAGATGCCATTTAAGGCCCCGTCCACACGTATCCGGATCTTTTTGAAACGCATCTATTTTATCTGTTCTGGGTTCGCGTCCACACGGAGACGGTCACTGAAAAAGAAGCTTTACGAAAATGTTCTCCAGAGTGGATCTTTCAGAAAACGCCGTTTTCCTGCTGTCGTGTGGATGGGTGAAAACGGTGCTTTTCGAAAACGCTGACGTCACAGTGTCAATTTACCACCCATAAGAGCATTCGTTCGGCTCTTTGGGGATCACGCGAGGGTATTTTGCTTGTCTGTTTTCTTTTATCGAAGTTCGAATGTCGAATATCGTTATCGAATATCGAATTTCACTTTCGAATAGCGAATTTCGAATGTCACAGCGTTTTCGTGTGGACGGGAATAATTTTGAAAAAGGTCCTCGTGTGGACGCGGATCATTTTTAATACGGATACAAAATATGCGTTTTCAAAAAGATCCGGATACGTGTGGACGGGGCCTAAATCGATTGTTCCTTGGAAAATAGTGCAAGATGTCTAAAGAATCTGTTTGCAGTCTGCAAGATGTTCAAATTCAAAATAAAATAAGTTTACAAACAAAGAAAAAGAGAACCACCAAGTGTATTTTGAGATTTTGGCCCGGGGGGGGGGGGGCACTTGGTCCTAATATGTACGGGTGTGTGCCTTTGAGGTGCTGTGATTTTCACCCTGTCTGGGAGCATTTTCCTCAATTTAAATACCCCCGTCTGGGAGCAAAATTGCAAAAAACCACACCCTGTCTGGGAGCAAAGGATCAAGAAAATACACTGTAGTCCTGTCTGGGAGCAAAAATTTGAAAAGAGTATACCCTTTTGGGAGCATTTTTGCAGAAAACGATACCCGGCTCGGGAGCAAGAATGGTGAAAATTATACCCTGTCCAGCGGCACATACCCGGTACCGAAAACATCGAAGAGTCGAAGTGTCCCCCCCCCCCGGGATTTTGGCTGTAGATAGCCGACAGAGTGAATAAAAAAGTTAACGTTGCAAAGCCTTTCCTTCGCTGCCTAAGCATCAGACTGCGTAAAAATTGTCAACAATGCGTTGTTAAGATGTCAACGCAGATAACAAAATTTAGTTGGTTTTGATCGGTCATATGATTTCACATTTATGAACAATTTTGTAATAAGCGTCCAATCTGAGAATCTTTCAAAGTGGGCGCAAATCCATGGTCAAAGTTGCTTACGATTCAGCATAACCATCTAAGAAAACGGCTACGCCCAAATGTAAAGAACAGTGGTGCTGGCTCTGTATCTGCACAAACGATGTCCTAGGGTAAAATATAGCCCAATAAAACTCTATTTACAACACTGTAAGCTTAAAGGTTGGCAAATTTGATCCAGAAGTTTAGGCCAGTTTTGAAAGATTCTGAGACGAAGCACTTTTATAAAAGCATTTGTAAACTGAGAAAAATAAGCCCGACTTTTAAGCAACCTATTATTATTGTTAAAACTGACAAGTTACTCACACAATGATCATCGTTTTTAAGGAATTTGATGAGTAGCCAGTAAACCTCAGGCTTGCAAACGTTTCAACTTTTCTTCATCGCCCACTTCCATCTATCATTCATCTATCATTGTTCTGGACAATCTCGTCCCCAGACGGAGTTCGATGCTTTACATTGGTCCTGGGATACAAGACGCCATTCTGCGATCTGATTGACTATTAGAAAAATAAATTAATTCTCGAAAACTGCCTAATTATTCGAATAAAAAATATGTAACCTTGTCACTGAGCAATAACAGTTGCTTTGTCGTTTAGAATCGAGGTCGCATAATTAGCGTTGCTTAGCAAACTGCGAATTCATAATGGCTGCTAATTCACCCATTTCCTAGGTGCATTTAATCGCAGTGTACAAGGGTGTTCATTCGGCTTCGTAATCAGCGTTATGACGCAAGAACACCCTGGGAACGAGGTTGTTTTCTGAAGCACCCAGCATGTTCATCACATCACTTGCAAGTTCGTAAAAAAGCTGTTTAATAATAATAATATGATATAATGAGGGATAAAGAGGCCGTTGGCCTATTAAACCCTTTAGCGTTCGTTTTCAAGCGTATTCATACACTCCCGTAACGAAAGTATCCGGACAGCCGAAACAAAATGGCGTCGAATTTGACCGTTTGCCCTTCGACCCCCAAACGGTATAGCCGTTGTGCGGCCATTTCAGGGACTGGAAACCAATAATTTTACCGCCAAAACTTTGTTTATGGATCACGCAATCAAGGAAGAAATTAAAAAGCAAAAAACAAAGAAAAGTAAACTTGCTTTGAAAGCAAAACTTGGTGTTAGCTGCGAGGAAACAAATCAACCGAAAACAAGACAGTATGCTTAATATATTGCCAGTCTTGGAGGCTGCTACATTGGTGGATGTGATTGTTTCTTCTATCAAACAAAGCAGAAACGATTGCAGTTTTGAAAATCGTGTGAATGGCATGGAAAAGACACGTGCCTAGAAAATGGCAAATAAATTTGAGTCTCGCATGGTTGAAGGGTTGTGACATCATTGTTGCCAAGGTAAGATTTAAGGTAGCTTACCAACAAATGAGTCAAATTTTTTGTGAAAATTTGAATTTTTTTTTATTATGGTTTCCAAGGGTAAATTTATCGAAGATTTTGAAAATCAAACCCATTGTTACCCGTCAGTCCTAGATAAGAAGTTGTTCGTGAGAATATGAGAAGTATCCTGTGATATTTACCATAGCAACGTCATAGCAACCATTTTATTTCCCTTTCCCGATTTTTAGGGTAGCTCTGTTAGCGAATCGGGCACTGTCTCTTCCAAATGAAACATTTCTGAACTACCTGTAGCTTTCTAGATCAGCATATGAGTGCCCTGTTGTCTATCCGGGACTTTTATCAGCAGTTTTATTTGATTTTCCTTGAGCATTGACTGAAATTTTTGTGAACGAAGGCTGAGATAGTTGCTCAAAATGGGATGAAAAACGTGCTCGAAAAGGACTAGAAAATGCTAAAGACAGTTTAAATTCTACAGTAATTGTAGCACCAAGCTAACAGCTGAATGGGAGAGTGATAAAAACGTCGATAATTTGCAAGTGGATGAAGCGCAAACCCCAACAAAGAGGCCTAGGCCACCTCAGCTGAGCTTTAGGCCAGAGAGAAGAGAGAGAAGTGCCCAGGTGGAAGAGATGATTCAGTCTTCAAAGCAGTTTTGGGCTAAAAGCTTTCCCAGAAGTAGAACAGCAACCAAAGTCAACAAATCATCAGAGCTTTGCAAATATCACTTCACTTGAGAGATTTTTAAAGAATCAATTGCCTTGGTAGCTGTCCAGAATTTCAACAGGAAAGAACAAGAAGAAGTCAACATGTTGAAGAACGATTTGGAATTATTTGAAACTAAAGTGCACTGTCTGTCCTTGTCAAAGTTCATATTGCACCTTAAAGTTCAGAGTGACTGGGGAAAACTTTTTGTAATGACAGCAGGCAACTGATTTTACTCTGGAGGTGAAAGACTTGTGGTATATCTTATATGTGAGTGGCCAAACAGATCACTGGAAACAACAACATACAAAAGTGAAGTGAATATGCCTAAAAGTGGATCCATGAGTTGACAAAGCCCTGTTTTGAGGATATGAACAGAAGACACTTTTGTCGCAAAGGCCAAAATGCAAATAAGTCATTGAATAAACATCATTTAGCCAAAATGCCCAAAGAGTAATTTGTTGAATAACTCAAGCTTATGGTGTCAAATCTGCAGTTCTTCAGTGTAATTCAAATCCATGGAGAGTCCCTGGATGAATGGAGACATTCTTTAATAGAACCAGGATGTTTTACCACTTTGCTCATATAGGCGAACAATTAACAGGTTGAAAAATACTGAATAAAAAGCAAAATAAACAGGAAAAGAGGAGAAAAAGCTCAGAAATATCAGCAAAGGGTACATAGATCTAGAAAGAGAACAAGAGGGAGGCCTATCTCACATATCTGCAGGTCACTAGAACAGACTGTCCTATGCAAAACTTTAAATTGCATTTTCTCGGAATTCATTTTTTACTGTAGCTGCTAATTTTGAAGAAAGATATCACAAAAAATATTGTTGGTATGGAGGTGAAACTTTGCATGGACTTAGATGATATACCAAAGAAGGGCAAGGGCTAAAAAAAATCCAGATTATACAAAGTAATGAAGCTAAAAACAAAGAAAGTAATGAGGCGTATCACCTTAAAAATCCGCCATCTTGAAATTCATATTAAAATCTGTTGTTGATATGATATCTTTCTGGAATTTTTTTAGCCTGTGCCCTCTGTCACCTAATAGACTAATTGCATGCAGCATATGAGTTGAATTGGGCTTTTACTTTTTGAGAAATCTATCTTTAGATAGAACCATGTTTTCAGTGATGAAATGTTGCTGATGTCAGCATTATGCAAATTTATGCAAATTAGATATGCAAAACTTTCTTTGCATTGCATGCTCGTTCATTTGATATGATGATATGAAGCCAAAAGTTTACTGTTAAAAAGTTTGCTCATTTGTTGGTAAGCTACCTTAATTTGTATCAAAGCCTCACAAATATAAATAAGAGCAAAGGTTGGCCTAAAATTGGTATCAGTTTGTTTATCTGTCATAGGAGAATCAACTTGAGCAAAATGATCAGGTCCCTAACAAATATCATTTGCAAAAAATCCGTTTTGAATGTGAGGGCCATAATTCTGTTGTTACAAATCCTTACCTCGATTGCAGCAAATGTTCCTTTCGTTTATCAATAACTCCTTCCTGTCGGGATATGACTTGAAGTTTCTTCCACATTTGCAAAGTCCAGACTTTTCTTCGCAAAGTGATGCTATCCAAGTAAACAGTTTATTTGGAAGTATATTTGAAATACCATTTTCAAGTTAGGATGATTTTTCTTTTGCGGTTGCTTTGTTACCTCACAGCTAACTTCATGTTTTGCTATCAAAATACGTTTACTTTGGTTTCTTTTTCAATTTAAAATTTCTTCCGTGATTGCGTGATCGATAAACAAACTTTTGGCGGGAAAATCTTTGGTTTCCAGTCCCTGAAATGGCCGCATAACGGCTAAACCGTTTGGGGGTCGAAGGGCTAACGGTCAAATTCGACGCCATTTTGTTTCGACTGTCCGGATACTTTCGTTACGGGAGTGTAGTTGTACTTCTCGTTACCGTAAATATCGTCATATAATTTCTCAAACTCTACAACTGACTTCGCATTGACTATGGCTGCTGGCAAATTGTTCCATTCGTTTATTACTCTGTTTGAGAAATAGTTCTTCCTTAGGCTCGACGATGAAGCAAACTTGAAAAGCTTCAAATTGTGTCCTCTCGTAACTGAAGTACTTCGTTCAAAAAATACTTTACTATCAGTATCGATCATGCCGTGTAGTATTTTAAAAGTTGTGATCATATCTCCACGTCTTCTTCTATAGCTTAACGTTGGGAGATTGAGGAAGAGTAAGCGTTCCGTGTACGATTTGTTTTTGAGTTCCTTCACTAACTTTGTTGCTCGTCTTTGCACCGATTCTGATGTCTTAATTTAACTCAAGGCAAAAATGAACCACTGATGTTCTAGACTAGCTGCTATACTCTGCCATATGTGAGTCGTCTTTGGCATAGACATAAAGAAGTTCAGTGAAATAGTTCAAAACTAATGGCCACAATGTCACATAGTCTACAAAAAATCTAGCTGCTGCTTGAATAATAGACCCTTACTTTCAAAACAAGTGTTTTTCATAAATGATTTACGAGAAACTCATTTCGTACTTTTCTCATCTTTGTTTAAAGAATTTATTGATGTTATGCTCATAATCTACAAATGTTAGTACCTTATCGTGCAATACCTCAACCAGAAATTGAAGCTCATGCTATAGTACTGCGGTTTCACTGCCTCTCTCACGTGTATATGTTACTAGGTTTAAAGCCACTACATTCCTGCAATCGCCTTGCGGGACTCGCCGCTCGAAGGAGCAAAGAGGGCAGAGTTTCCCAAAGCAAAATTCGCACTTGTTGCACCGTTATTGATGCAGCAAAGATACTAGCGCAGCGATACGAGAGGGTTGGATTAATCCAACTTTGGTGTGTGCGCCACATTGAAAAATCGCCTCAAGTGTGTGGATGGGTGGATTCGGCTCTGGTCTCTTTTTGTAGTGTCGTGCCCCTCACTCGGCCGGTTCCTTTGCAGGGGACACGAAGAAAATTGACAACCAAATTGCCAAAGCACTGTGATCCAGGCCATGTAATTAATGTGAAAAAATGAACTTTTCAAAATTCCATCGAATGTATTTTTTTCTTGTTGTCCATACTCTGAAGCATGTAAAAACGCAAAAAATTTTCAAATCAAGCAACAGGAGCCCAAGAAAACTTTCTTTGAAGTTAGGCCAAAATTGGGTAGTGTAAGCTTCTTGCTAGACCAGAAGAAGTCACAAAGCAGCATGAATTTTCAAATTTCCGTTTCATCGCTTGTATGTGCCCGATTTGAATGATCTTTTTTTTGTTTGGTAGATTGAACCTCGTAGAACATGAATTAAATCAGTTGATCAACGATTTTTGCTTTAGAATGTGGAAATTTTGTGAATTCATAATGGTAACCAACTATTGAAAACCAGGTAGCCTGAATTATCGAAACCGATTTCAACACTGAATACAAAAAATCTATATCTCAGAAAACTCTGAAAATCAGTTTCAAAATGGACTTCAGCCTATTGCTGACACTCTTGCCAAAGCACTTAGCAGAGGCTCCACGTAGAAAATTTTCGCAATTTTTTTACAAAGTCAAGTGAAGACGGGGTTTTTTGACAAATTTTGTCAACAACTGTCATTGCAATGCTGGCAAGGATGGATGCTTCGTGAGACAACATTTTCCATCATTTCAAAAACAAGAAGTATGAAGGAAATAATGGTCATTCCATGAATATTATTTTTTTGCGTTTTTTGCGTTTTCGAACGTCATTCACTTGTTTTTCGTTCATTCATTCATTCATTCATTCATTCATTCATTCATTCATTCATTCATTCATTCATTTGAATTATCAACATGTTGAGTACACAAATCTATTTCTATAGTGCATACACTGAGCATTTCAGGGAATGATTATTGCTAGGATCAAAAAGAAAAATTCGTCCGTAAAAAGTAATTTCATTAAAGTTTGGTTCACACCAGGACTTTGTTCTTGTTCGAGCCACTGTGTTACAGTGGTCATGACATACCAGAGAAAATGTTTAGGTGAGTAGATTTTGTTGCTTGAATATCAAAGTCTGTCTCGAATGAGATGTTAGGTGAGATTTCCGAAAACGGACAACTTTCTCATGGAAAGCTGTCCAGTTTTATATAGTGACGGGCATTTTAATGTGGCATCAAATTTGACACATTAAACTTTGCACATTACTATACTCAAATTTTTGGATTTAAAACTTTCATTCATTAAATCAAATAGACACTCGCCACATTATTCTGATGTATGAATGAGAAACAGGTGGGTGGCATTGGTTACGCAGAAAACGCGAAAATTAAATCCACTGAATGACCTGTGTTTCTTTCTTACTTCTCGTTTTTGAAATGATGGAATATGTTGTTTTGTCAAGCATCCATCCTTGCCAGCATTGCTATGACAGTTGTCGACAAAATTTGTCAAAAAACCCCTTCTTCACTTGACTTTGTGAAAAAATCGCGAAAATTTTCTACGTGGAGCCTCTGCTAAGCGCTTTGGCAAGAGTGTCAGCAATGGGCTGAAGTCCATTTTAAAACTGATTTTCAGAGTTTTCTGAGATATAGATTTTTTGTATTCAGTGTTGAAATCGGGTTTGATAATTCAGGCGACCTGGTTTTCAATAGTTGGTTACCATTTTGAATTCACAAAATTTCCACATTCTAAAGCAAAAATCGTTGATCAACTGATTTAATTCATATTCTACGAGGTTCAATCTACCAAACAAAAGAAAGATCATTTAAATCGGGCACATACAAGCGATGAAACGGAAATTTGAAAATTCATGCTGCTTTGTGACTTCTTCTGGTCTAGCAAGAAGCTTACACTACCCAATTTAGCCCTAACTTCAAAAAATGTTTTCTCGGGCTACTGTTGCTTGATTTGAAAATCGTTTGCGTTTTTATGTGCTTTAGGGTATGGGGAACAAGGGAAAAATACATTCGGTGGAATTCTAAAAAGTTCATTTTTTCACATTAATTACACAAAACGTGAAATCTGGATCACAGTGCAAAGTTAGCCAGACTTCATCACCTTCAAATTTGACACTTTACAACAACACATTTCCTACTGACATGTTTCGAGCATTACTTCGTGTAATAACATCAGTTGTTTTCGTTTTTAGTATCCTCTACTGTTATGGCATTTAACGGTGAGAACTACAGTAATCTATAACCCCCGATTGTAGTGTAAGAATAATTTTTATCACAAAACAATGTGAATTTCTCACGCTGGGTTTGGAGGCAACTCGATTATTTTACGTTGTTTTGCTTCCACCTCAACAGTACTTACATTTTGAGTTGAAATCTGTATGTCAAGCTTTGTCGATAAAAAGATTTACTTCATTATACAGGGTGTCTCAAAAAAATTATGTTCCATTTGTGTGGCTGCTGTGGAGGAGCTGTATATTCAATTGTCTTGGTTTATACACAGTTGTATAGGTCAGGATTCAACTTAGAGTTTGAGATGTTGTATGAGTCAATATGACAAGTGGATGCTGATTTATGGAAGGGAAATGGCAAAATAAATGGCATCCTCAAAAAACAGCACTGCTATGGATCTCAAGCAATGTCAAAATGAAGAAAGTTTGCAAAAAAAGAATTCCAGCGTTGAATTAAAATTTTTGCTAAATTTTTCAAAATGTTAGCTTTTTAAATGTTGGCGTGTTTTCTCTTCATAAGAGAACACTTTCTACCTTCTAGTGAATATGATAATACGATACCAGAACCATTTCTTTGGAAATTTACTTTATTTTGACATTGCTGAATAACTATAGCAGTGCTGTTTTTGAAGCAACCACTAATTTTGCCTTTTCTCTGCCATAAATCAGCAACCACTCGTCAGATTGATTTGAACGAGGTCTCAAATTGTAAGTTGAAGCATGACCTAGCTATGCAACTGTGCAAAAGCCACTGGCAAAAACTGAGATAATTGAGCCCACAGCTCCCTCACAGTAGCCAGACAAATGGGGCACAATTTTTTTTGGACACCGTGTATAACCATAGATTGAATCTATTGCAAACTTCAAATTCATTACTATCGCCAAAGGACCATGTACCATATTGAGGGGTAAATCATTGGTTTTTTTATACACCTTTGTTGAAATTACTCAAAAATCATACGCAACTTGCAAAATCGCAAAAAAATCATTGAGAAATGAAAAAATCGCGCGAAAATCACACCAGAAATAAAAAAAAAACACAAAAATCTCGAAAAATCACAGAGTAATTGCAAACTTGCAGTTCTATTAAATAACCAATCGCGAGGGGTTTGCAGTAAGTTTAGACAATAGCAATCAGTTTTTGAAGCGTGATTAGTCATCGTTACCATATTTCAGACCAGAATCATCTCTGGCTAAAGATAGCCGACGGCATGTTGTAAAAACCGGACCCTAGGAACCTAGGACCCCTGAGACCCCTAGGACCATTAAGTACTGAAGATGAAAAGGACCCTTTACACCAGAGGGTCATCACCACACTTAAACAATAGGCCAATGTCATCAAGCAATCAATTAGTAGGTTGCGTATCGTAAACTTCCCCTCTTCCATCCAATGAACTTCCGCTCCTATGAATCAATGCAGGAACCATGCAGAGAGTCCTCAAAATAGTGCAACGGGGGAGCAAAATATATTATAGAAGATACCTATGTTTGCCATTATATTTTTAGGGAAAATTCCTGCAAGCTCTTCATCCTGTGTAGACTCTGGCCCGTCATTCCCTTTGAGCATTGCCAAGTAGCTTGCAGCAACTTGATTTTTAGCTTCGGGTTGTCCCCTGGGTGGTTTGCTTAGAATTTTTTCGAAGTGGAATCATGTGATGAAGTACAAAGGCTTTCAGATTATTTTTCGTATCTCTCTTCGCCAAGAAAGATGAAACAATGAGTTGAAGAAGAGCTTGATATGTGCTTAATTTAGAGTTTTTCCGGTATATGAAGTACATCAAGATTTGCAGTTGAAAGGGATTTGACAGCGAACTTCGTTTGGGGTGGACACTCATTTGCCTTATTAGAAACATCCCATGAGAGCTGCCGTAGCCGCTACCAAAAATATTAAGAAAGTCGCGATTTGATGTTAATTCGAAGTAAAGAAACGCCAAGTTTTGGATATGAGATGCAAAGTGTTTCAAGCAAAATTGTAAAATTCAAACGAATGAAACTAAAACTTATGTCATTGCAATGAATGATCTTGTCATCCTACTTAGTTTCACATGAAAACAGTTTTTTTACAAAGTTTCCGTCTTTGACGACCCTCAGCACTCAATCTGTTAACTATCTTTTAAAATATTTGGAGCATCCCCCGTCGTGCTATATTGCGAGCTGTCTGCTTGATCCTTGGCATTGCTTTATAGGAGTGGAAGTTCATGGGATACAAGAGAGGAAGTTTACGATACTTGACCTCTTGTCTGGCACTTGATGACATTGGTCAATTGTTGTTTATGTGTGGTGATGGCCCTCTGGTGTTAAGGGTCCTTTTCATCTTCAGTACTTAATGGTCCTAGGGGTCTCAGGGGTCCTAGGGTCCTAGGGTCCGGTTTTTACAATATGCCATAGCTGACGGCCTTTCTGCCAAAAGCTTAACCCTATTTCACATGGGGGGGGGGCGTTCTTTGTGACTTTTACTCAAATTTAATTGGCAATCAAAATTCAAATGTCTCATTGTTCTAGATTAATCACGTGACCACAATAGCACCATATTTGGAGAGTAGTTGACAAAAAACGGCTTTGAACATCCATAAGTTCTTTGTTTCTCGTCCGAATTACTTGCAACATGTATCATTCGATTGCTCTTAATGAGAGCTTTTATTTGATACATAATGTTTGCTAATTTGCTGACATCAGCAAAATTTAATATCTATGATGTCATTTATATTTATGACGTCATTTTGCGAATAAACTAATGTATTAATAAAGATTTTTGTTGCAAATTAGTTTAATCTTGTTTGTTTCATGCATATTAAGTCGATCTATGTCAGAAATAGCAAGAAAACTACGGAAAACTGCAGGGACAATAAGTAGAAAGGAACAAAGAGCTAATTAAGCGCTAATTGGTCTATAAATAGATACTCCAGATTGCTTCAAAGTACACATTTTTATTGTACAATGTATTTCCTATCATTTGCGACTATTCCCATTAAAATCGGTTGAGTATTCAATTAAATAGAATTTTTCTTGTGAAGCAGCTATAAATTGGCCAGTTTTTCTTTGTTTTTTGGTTGCCTAGCAACACATCACGTGATTAATTAATTACCATTTTTATATTTGGAAAGCTTATTGTCCAAAGAACAATGGAGGAAAGTTTCATTGTTATATCTCTTGTAGTTTCAGAGAAAAAGAGGGGGCGAAAAACGCCCCCCCCCATGCCAAAATATCGAAAAAATACCCCATGTGAAATAGGGTTAAGCAATTATTGGCGTGACATTCTCCACGTCGAAACAAGGGGCTCTAATGTCAAATGCCCCAACAGTAAAAGGCTTTGAACTAAGAAAGGACGCACAAAATGAAAATATATTCGTACCTTGATTTTCATTCATCAAGTTTGGCCTGGCGCACTGTATATCAGGAATGTTAGAAGAGACCGACTCGCCTTGATTCTTCTGCAATGACCTAAAATTAGAAAGAAAAGAATGCATATGGGTTGGGTTTAACGGTTGTAATGATAGTGAAGTACTAACTGTTCACTCGTGTCAATCTCTTTAGGATTTTGAGAGGTACTTACAAAATGTCTCTGCCTCCTAAATTCCAATGTCGGGTTTGATTGAAAACTTGGGAACAAACTGCGCCACGTTCAAGTGGGAATGATCTGCGAATTAAGTACAGATGAAAGTTATGGATGGAAATGAGACACTTTACCGTCCCTAAATTCAAAGAACCATTGTTACCCAAGGTCCTTTGCGGGCATGCTGCATCTCCAAACTGTCGGAACATCAAATTTGGCCTAAGCAGAAAATATGGATGCATATCGCAGTGAAATTAAAGAGGGCGGCCTGGTGGGTTGGGCTTAGACCCTGGGGTGCTTGCGGCCTCTAAGGGCCTGTTCATATGGAGGCGAGCCAGCCCGCTTACCGGGCTGGAGCTCTTTGCCGAGATCTCACCTCATCCCTAATTCCAATACAATGTTTGATTTCTGTTCATATGAGTAGGCGGGCTGGCCCGCTTAGCGAGATCTCACTGGTGTAGTGGCGAGATCTCGGTAGGTGGGATGAAAATTTTCCCAAATGAACACTCCATCCCGGCTACCGAGACGAAAATGTCGCTATTGCTCATGCGCTGCGTCTCTAAACAATGGGCACGTGTCTCATTTTTGACACGTGTCAAATTTCTGTCTCGGCAAGCGGGCTGGAATTTCTCCATATGAACACAAGATAAAAACTGTCTCGCCTACCGGGCCAGCCCGGTAAGCGGGCTGGCTCGCCTCCATATGAACAGGCCCTAAGAAGTCTGGGCTCCGCTCGCCCAGCTCTTTCAGGCGGTATCTGGTTTCCTTTGCTTGGCGGCTGAGTCGCGGTTCTGTGGCCAGGGGCATTTTTGGCTTGCAAGTTTTTCCTTAAGGGAGTTCTTAGGAGATCTACCGATCAGCAACCTCTTACTTTGGTATACAACAGACCTAAGTGAGTTCTTAGTGAGCCGTGGCATCGCTACAACTCCGATCTCAACCATTCTAGCACAGGTCTTACCATTGGTTTGATTAGAAAATTGCAAACTCCGTTCTAAGCCATAAAACCACAACTACCATTTCCCATTTAAGTAAACGTGTATTTCTTTTCTTTGTTTTTGTTTTCTTTTATTTCGTTTTTCTTTTACTGGTATACTTGAGGTCTGTCTCGAATTGGATGCCAGGCGATATCTGTCATAATGGCTTATTACTCATTCAATCACTTTAGTTGTTTAATCGCAGGCATTTCTCGTTGTGGCATGTAATTTGAGACAGAGTAGTTTTAATCTCTATGTTCAATTGGTCTCGGGGTAGTCTTAGCCTCTTGCTCCTCGGGGTATCGTTCTAGTAGTATTGTATAGTCGTATAGTAATTTTGTAAAGTAGTGTAGTTTGTAAATTTACATTGTAATTTTTTAGATGATATAGAAAAAAAAAATTGGTCTTACCAGTGTGCAAATATCTGATGCCCTAAAGTAGGAAAAAGCTAGATTTGTTCCAACAAGATGCATTTATCAAAAACCATAAAATAAGCTTTCTCAAAGATGGGATGTAAATGTGCTATCACTTTCTTTCTATCATCTGAAATAGACCATACTTACGAATATGTCTCATGAAATAGTCATTATTCATCATTTTTCTCTGCCAAGTCTGCCAACTCTACCGTTTTCAGAATTCCCATCCTTTTGGTAACTGAGACTTTTCTCTGCGAAATCTACCGTTTACAGAAGACTTTGCAGACTTCAGATGTTCGAAAAATACGCCCCTAGAAGAGCGTAGATTTCACGATAAAGTTGCGAAGACATCGTAGCTGCAGTCAAGATTTTATGTTGCAGTGGTAAATTTTGGTAGCTATGCGTTACTAGGGGGCATATTTCAATCAGGCATTTAATTCACCCAACCTTAAACTCATTAGAAAAAGACAGATTGTGCTTTCAGATGGTTGCGTCGAATTGATTCAAGTATTAACATTTTCTGCAAAATCTGCAATAGGGCTGGGTTATGTTTTTTCTGACATAATGCTTTAATGAAATTGAATGGAAAGAGGGGTCATGAGATTTGGATCGTCTGGCAGCTGAATCCATTGATGTCAGGAGATGATGATAACATATCCCCTTCCACTAATGTCTCAACAGAATCTTATTCAGAAAGGATAGTTGCTTATGTAGTTCAACAAAGACAAAGAGTTTGAAGCAAATTGATCATAAAATTTAAGGATATTACTTTCCAACTGACAACTATGTCACATCCTTTCTGGTTTAATAGCTTCTTAGGTAAATACTTTTTAGAATCCTTTCTAGCCTTTTGCCACCCTTTAAGCTACAGTAGCAACCAAAGAGTTACTTTGCACGCTCGGCCCTGCACGTATATTTTCTTGTGAGAAATAACTTATAAGAAACTCAACTCTCGTATCACCAAAAAACTCACAAAACTTGAATGCTGAAAAACTATATCCAAGAAACTTCGCGCAACTTGTCACTTTTTATGACAAGAACTACTGACAAAGATAAAATACAAAGAACAAAGGACAGAGAAGGATGCAGCAAACGAGACAGGAAATTTTCTTATCCAATAATGACCAGTTTTGGGCCACAAATTTCTCTTCCTTTTACTTTCAAAGTTTAAACTGTAAATTATATTCCTGGTCAGTCTGACATCCTCAAGCCTCAAGGCTTTTAGTTTAACAGTGATTCTCAGAAAATTTTCCTGATTGTTTCCAAGCAAATACATATTGTGTGATGAACAAGCCCCTGGGCACAATGTTGATTGTCCTGGGTTTTGAACAGTTTGCGCACGAGTCTTGTTGAGTGATGGTAGATGGTTGTTGCTGTTGTGACTCCAAAGAGATGCAACACGTTTTCGCCATAATATACTGTAACTGCAAGGCTACGATAAGTAGACTTAACGTTGTTTGTTTGTTTGCAACCTTACTTTAATTCGATTTTTCAAATCTAGCTATACATACATACACATATGTACACATACAACTAATCGAAACTGAGGCTGCGTTTACACGGGGCCGGCCGAATGTTTGGCCGGCCAAATATTTGGCCACTAAGCCTTCCCGTTTACACGAGACCTGCCTGCCTGCGAGACCTACCTACCTGCCTGCCTGCCTGCCTACCTACCTGACCTACCTGCCTGCCTGCCTGCCTGCGAGACCTACCTGCCTAACCGGCCGAATATTTGGACGCTTAGCCGACCTTCACTCGGTCACCTAGGGAAGTGGCCTTCTTGCGAACTGAGCCGGTCAAATTTGTGAGCGGCCTCGTGTAAACGCGCTTAGCGAACAAAAATTTGCACGGTACCACAATCGAGGATGGAATGCTTTGAGTAGGAGGCCAATGAAATATGGTCCTCTGAGAAACTGGCGCCTTATTGCTAGTAATAAGACAATGCGCATGCCCATAAAAGATGGCCGGCCTCGTGTAAACACGAAGCCATACCGACCAAATATTTGCACGGTACAGCTAAAAGGCCAAATATTCGGCCGGCCAAGTACTCGAGCGGCCCCGTGTAAACGCAACCTGAATCTACTATATAACAAATGAAAAAATAATCCAGGAAATTAACACGTAAATACATAAACTAAATATTTTTTTTTTTTTATACATCAATTTAAAATCTTACAATAACAAGAACAACTAAGTATTAAAACTACGTGGACATAAATGAACCAAATTTACAGGATATCATTTGCAGGTAGGAGCATCCCATTATTTCATCATAACTTTGAAACTGTTAAGATCCTGTTAAGAGACTAACCAATCCTGTCAAGAAAACATTACACTGCTTTTGCGATGACCTGTCTTTTCATCTCTATTGATAAATAAAGAACAGTCAATAAATCTAGCAAAAAAGCAATAAACAAAAGGGTTCTTAATGACAAGAAAGTTACGTTGTTAATATTTCGCTGAATGACGTTGATATTCCTTGATTTAGCACAATACTGCGACAACCCTGTGTGTCACCACAAATTTGTCCTTTACTAGGTTCCCTTGCCTCCCAGTGATCTATTTGTTGTCACTAAAGCATTCATCAGTTATTGGGTTCGTTGCATGGTTGGTGGTGGGTATCAGCGGTCAAACAACTGCAGTAGGAACAAGTCGACTCTGTGTCTTTTTCCACTGTGGATGGGACCTGTGATGTATTTATGTATTAGTTTACTTTACTTGATATAAAAAGCGGTCAAACAAGCGATGCAAAATGTCATGGTCGAAAAACCAGCGCTGATCATTGGAGCACAACACTGTGCGAGCCCTTACCTGAGAACTTATTGGAAACTTCCAAAGCTCTTTTGAACCTAACTGTCGCATAAATCAAGTCCCTACCCTACTGAACAAATACATAATTTGCAAATTATCAAGGTGGATTGAGTTGGGAATAATGTTTGGTTTGGAAATAGCTGATTCAGTAAATACGTGGTTCGAAAGGGACTCTGAAAAAAATGACGTCCTAACAAAGGAAGGACGAATGACTTTGATCAATACCCAATGTAAGACTGTCCATGATTACATTGTTGACATGTAAAATTATTGACATTGTTGACAATTATACACAAATCAGTGAGCTATGCAGCACAACGGGCAGCCACATACCCCCCACTACCTAGATTTGTAAATGAATCCGTTAGCCCTCATTCGGGGACACTTCAGCATACACATAATTGGATGTAGCTAAGTCCGATATCTTTGGGTAAAATGTAGCTGAAAGAGATATTTTTGGGTCCAAATAAACTTACATTATGGTCATGATATGTTTTGGAATAAACGTAGTCAAACTGATATTTCTTGGTTGTTTGGAGGCAATCCTGGTCTCAATTTGCATTAATTCAGTATTTCATGTTCGATTACAGGTGTCTTAATATAAAGTGAGGTTATATTTTCTGCAATGAAGCAAGACTGACATTTAGGTTGCCTGAAATTTCTCAGACTGATCTCCCCGTATGAGTATGGGCTGAGTGACCCCCTGCTTGTCAGCAAACAGACCAAACTGCTCTCCATTTACTTTGCTGACTTGCAAAATTGTCTATCCCCTGCTAACCCAAACAAAAACAAAGCGCATGTGACATTTTCCATTCTCTTTCTTTACATCTGATAACCAATACAAGCACTCCAATAGCGCTAACTCAGCCTTTACCCCAAAATATCATGGCTCAGGTAATTGGTCAACTAGCATAATAGCCCGTTATAAACATTTTGCCAACCCTGCGAATATGACATTTTGCATAATCTCTCTTTACAGTTGATAACCGGCATGAACCCAGCAACTGCGCGTCCCTGCGCGTAGCCTAAGTCAGCATAAAGCATCCAATATCTTGGCTTTAGTCATTGGTCAAAGGCATATGTTCAATTATAAACGTTTTCCCAACCCTCTAAGTATATGACATTTTCCACCATCTGTCTTTGCAGTTAATAACCAGCACAAACTCTGCAACTGTGCGCTGACTAGCTCAGCCTGAAGGTCCCAATAGCTTGGCTTAGGTCATTGGTCAACGGGCATTACGTTCATTTGTCTATGCTCATCCAATTTACTTAATGTTTATGCGACCTAGCTCTTCCTCAATAACGTAATATGGATAAGAAGAAAATTGCATTTGCCTACGGCAGTTTTAGAATGTTGATTAAGTAATATTCAGTATGCAGTAATAATAATATCTTACCACACATATCGAATAAGAGCTAGGAGGTATGAATGGATGCAGCCGTGGATTCTGCATTTGTTAGATGTATGCCTGCATCTCCAGAGTAAAGACGTTACTGGTGCAAACATCTGTAGCTCAGTCCCTTAAAGGACAAGTCTGGGGTTGATAAAGTTATTGTTAAAAAGCAGCTTCACCAACTGCTGAACCTCAATCGTGAGTTCTTCCAAGTTTTGATGCCTCCAACTTTCATAAATTGGTAATGAATCTTCGTAAGTTAGGCCAAATATCGTCGCCATTTTGTATTTTGTACGAGTGTGCGAAGGCGTGATAAGGAGGCTAGTAATGTGAGTGGTATAATATCAACATATTTGGCAGCTTCGTTCAGGTCAACATGAAGTGACGTCATAGAAAATGACGTCATTTCGCAATTTCAGACTGGTTAAAAATCACATTGAATGAAAGATTACCACCGGACGTTAATAAACGACTCATAGAGGCTACCTAAATTCATTCACGCAATTAAGCGCTTTTAAATTTCTACTGCAAATCCCCAAATACAAGGATACATAGCCTTAGTTTTATATTAGTTAATATCTTTATGTTTAGATTTATAATTATATGTTTCATGGTCACAGGGTTGAGATGTATTTCTATTCTCCTTGTGGCATCGTTTTTTGAAATCGTTTTTGCAATCTTTTTTTGCAATCTTTTGTAGTTGTGTAGTTGTTGTATTTTTATGAGATTATATAAAAAAAATCACATTTGATCAAAGCGAAACCATGGGTGTTAGACACTGGAGTTATGTTTCAGTGTATTTGTTTCTGCGGAGGAAAAATTATACATTTCTGTGGATGAGGTTTGAACTTTTACGCTAGCTCCTCCATAGTAACAAAAACTTTTATCCTCCGGAATGAACAAAGCGGCGGCAATGAAGCGCAACTGTGGTGTCTAACCACCCATGGCGAAACCATGTATCAACACAGCAGATTTTGAACTAATAGAAAAGTAGACTTATGACTGAACTGTAGACGTATGACGACGAGTCTCTTGTTTCCCTGTGCTCTTTGACTTGATGATGGCGCCTCAATCAACAGAGACTCATAATATCACTCTGAAAAAGCTGGCCCTATTAGGCCCAAACTTTGCAATTCCTAAAGTACCAATCAGATTGCGGGATTCGGCAAAGAACAATGTTGTCGAATTTTCAATTAGAATGATGCAGTTGACTAAATTTTGAACGAAGTTGCTGCGGCAGGTAGCTGAAGATTTCTTTGGTATGTCTTGGTCTTAAAAACATGGAAAACGTAGCGTTTAAAGACTTATTTTGCTCTCACCAGATAAAGTGAACTTACTTCTTCACATTAACACCAATTTTCTTTGATCAAACGTCTGTTTGACGTGGTTGTTATCGCATTTTCTTTCGTAGGAGTGACCGTTGAACAGAGCTACGGCAGTCGTTCGATCATGATTAAGTTTTTCACTGTTTCATTATGATTCCCTGTTGAGCAAGGTTTACCGCAGGGATACAAGGGACTCATCGTCATCAGTCTAGCTGAACTGTGCATTATGGATTTTATAGTTTATTTAGGTGAAATCTGATTTTTAGACAATCTGACATGGTAACATGCCCGCAAAGGACCCTGGGTGACAATGTCTCTTAAGCTCAGTGATGGAACCATAGGAACTATCGTGACCCGTGGTTCACTCATACATTTAAAAGCAGGATTGACAAATATTCGATTCGCACGAAATAAATTGGGACAAAATGTAGAGATAAATCAGAGTTAATTAACGAAAATCTGAACTAATCCATACATGAGCGATAGAGTAATTGCTTTCTAGAATTCAACATTATTGATGTCTACTAGATTAGAAGTTCCATTAAGTTAGTCGCTTGTCGCTATGTAAAGAGTTGGATGATCCTATTGGTTCGCCAAAGATTAAACTTGCCTAAAATTGTTGTTGTCGTTCGCACTTTATTGCTAACTCGTTCAGGTTCAAGACGCAGTGTTCTAAAAACAATCTTGCTCCTCCGTTAGAGCTCTCTTAGCGACAACGCCAAAATATCGCTTAAATTACCCATCCAAAGCATTCCAATAGACGATTACGCTAAAATTTTTATCGCGGATATCTGGTGACATCTTCTCTTGACTTTAGCCGTTTTATCTATACAGCCTTTTGCTCTACGGGGTATCGTTCCAGTAATTTCATAAGAAGCGTAGCCGTTAATATGTTTTGTAACTTTTTAATGGAACTTGAAAAAAGCTCTCTAAGATAACTGAACTAGCAAATAAGTGACTGCAAAAATGAACCTACGTTTACACATATACCTTTTAATCATGAAAGTTGGAAAGATGGAAGTAAGAATGCTGATGGGATAGAGGTCAAAACGCAAACAAAACGACTTCTCCTCGAAACCAGAGTTTTGAAGAAATTGCTGTTGATGATGTTGAAGTTGAAGATGAGACATGATTAATTCCTTTGAGAGATGAAAAGGAAACGCTTTGTCGATTTGTCTCACAGTTCACCTTCTAAGAAATTTCATAATGATATTATGTGATGCAATGTTCTAAAAGAAGGAGTTATTAGGCATGCAAGATAATTGATAGAATGTTACTGATCTGAAGGGCTCTAAAAATAGCTTGATGGTAAACAATAAATTGCTTTATTGCATTAACCTGGTTGGAGAGGGAAGGAAGAATAAATGATAGCATTTTATTGTTCATACTAGAATAAAATGTTTCAGATTATTAGTATGAATTAACATAACAAATGAAACAATGCGCAACATTCTTTGGATATTTTCATAGAAGATGGAATCAGTTGATATCATTAAGAAATAGTTATCGGAAGGAAGAAGGAATGATGCCATTTCAGATCTGATCTCAGCAAAATGCTTCGGAATATGTGCAAAAACATGCAATCAACCAACCAAACAAAGTAATGGCAACAATATGCAACATTCTTAAAATGCTCCTCATCAAAGACAAAGTTGATTTCATTAAGAAATAGTTATCGGAAGGAAGAATTAGTAAACTATGTCTATTTTGAGATTTGTGCAGATTTCTATTTTGTCTATTGCTAATGGTTTTATGAAGGATTTACTACATCGGGGAATGACGTAATTGAAGATTTAAACAAATAGAACATAAAAATATCACAGCTTTGATACAAAAGTATTCACTAATCTAATTTCTTATCCATGGTAACATGGTCTTACGTGGGTCTAATTCAAGCTTCTTTGATGAATCTGAAGTTTAGAAGAATGTTTATTGACTTAGACTAGTGTCTAGCACTGAAGCAGAGTGTAAGACATTGAGTCTTGAAATACGACCTACAAAATATCAACCACACAAAAGCAGCAAAAATACTACTATTTTAAGCCTTCCTCCCATCCTAAGTTATAGAAGTAGCTATTAAAGCATCACGCTATGGAACGACTCAAAATTTAGGCCCCTATTTTTGGTGTTTTATGAAAACAGAGAAGATGGAGTCTGAGAGAAAAGAGCTTCCAAAAAGAATGAAAACTTCGGCCAGCGATCTTCATACATGAATTTAGCCTACCAACGGCACCACTTTTTTTGTGCATAACATTTTCATTTGTCGGCAGAAGGGTGTGTCTTGAAATCCGAGTAGAAAGGTGTCATTATCTCATGTTCAGCCTATTCAATATAAAGTAATAATAATAATGATGATACAAACCTCGTTCACAAGCCGATTACTCTGCCTAGCCTCGTTCAGTTGTTCTTCAAGTTAGTCGGCATTTTTCACTGTTCGTCACTCTACGTTTTTTTCCTGAAGACAGATAAAGAAGTTAATCATTGCATGTGCATTCAACAACGACAGTAAAGTAATGAAGGCACACCGTTTAGCCCCCTCGTTGCTGTATACTGGCAGAGGACACTGTCCACTACAATTCCAGAGAAACCCAAGTTAAAATCTCGCTTACAACTTCAGTCACAAATTCATTCATTTACTTTTTCACGTAGAAAATACATTTATCTAATTACATACCTCAGAGAAATTGAGTCAGTTGGGTGGTATCGAATTAAGCAATGTATCTCCTCATTAACTTAAATATACTTAAAATAAAGTTAATTGGTTTTAAAGAGCCACAGTCTAAATGGATGACCATGCACGCAGGTAAGATTAGTCCTTTCTAATCCAAGCGAATACAAAATGGCTGGGAATTTCATTCTCAAAAATGGCTCATAGATTAACTACTGCCGTCTTTTGTTGCGTTTTTTAGCACGAAATTGAGGGATGGACTTTGTAAGCCTTCTGACCTAAGCGCCAACCTCCAATGTGAAATGTGTGAGGGAGATGGGTGGAGTCACAGTTAGATTGGAAGTAAAGGAGACGTTTTCTGTTTTGGGTGTGTTTACATGAAATTCTCGTGTTTAGCTGGCGTTATTGGCATGACACAATACATATCCGAATTCCAAATGTATTTGATCAAAATGTTGTCAATCTTGGGTTGTGATCCTTCAATCATGAATAGCGAAAAAATTTATGCCCAGTTTCAAGACTTCGAAATTGAGCTAAAGATAGATATTAGCTATAGTGAAGATTATCTTAAAACAGTGATTTCTTGGGTTGTGTCAGTAGGAACAGATTATTTCTAGTTCGAAATTCCTTTTTCTTGTGATCAAAGAATAGTCTACATTGCAAGCTATTCTTTCAGGACGATTTTCCCCATTGTGACACTGGATCCCCAATTGCACCTTCTTGGCCGAAGCGCTATGATCATTCTATATTAAGAACACCTTCACCTTTCAGTGAGGGTCATTCAGTATTATCTATTCTAGAATATAATTAAAGAAGGCCACGTGCCACTGATGTTCCTACTTTTATCGAGAACATAACATATACTAGGTTATATATAAATATATATATTTATACAACTTTAATACTATGAAGAAGGCGGACGCAAAGAAAAAGACAGATGGCACACTGAGGCCTTTGGAGCCTACGTTCTCATTGTAAAGTCACACTCTGATGAGAACGTAGGTCCATCTTGTACCGGTACAGTGTAAAATGGGTCTCAGGCCCCGTTCACACTGCTCCATTCTTGTTATGATCTGTTATTGATGCATCGAAGCTACTCGCGTTCACTTTGCTCCGGTTTGGTACAACAACGGAAAGAAAACCATCCGTTTTTGTCCGTTCACATTGATCCACATGGTCACAAATACAAAGCCAAACATGTTTGTGCTCTCACATCGTTCTGGTTTTTTTAAAATTCTTGCTTTGGCGTTTTCAAAAAGCTCCGTTTTTATGGATATCCAATTTTGATAACGTTTTCGAGGACCTCCGTTTTTGTGCGAATCAGTGTGAACATTTCCACAAAATCGGAGTTTTCCCTCTTCGTTTTTGTACTAAAATGGAGCAAAGTGAAGGGGACTTCAGTAGAACTCATGCGCCGCTAGAATTCCTTGAAACATTGTGTAAATGGTCCGACAATGTTAAAACAGGAAAATTTTGTGGTTCAACTTTCAAACCGTGAGACGTAATGTGCAAACATGAAATGAAAGAGGAAAGATCGTGAGGAAAGAGGAAAGAGCAAAGAAATATTCTAAAGTTAAAACGCTACGATTTCAAACCGAAACGGAACACAAATTATGCCTGTCTGGTAAAGAGTTCCGTCACTAAAAGCAATTTGAAATTGTGTGCCAATCAGACTTCCAAATACGAAGGCAGACTATAATGTTGAGTCAGCAGCAAGTCCAAAGTTAGCATCATCTTGAATGCGTCATGGTTATTTTCAAGATTTTACTGCGCCATTCCGGAAAACTTCTGTTCTGTGAATATTGCAGCTCCCTTTCAGCCGAACTTTGGGCAGAGTTAATATTTGGGTATACATGAAAACCCTAAACGAAAATTGAACAGCTACCTGCACAGTTGCTGCTCCTATGAAGCTCATACAAAGAGGCAAAGCTCTATTTTCTTCTATTCTTTTGAATCTTAGTGTGATGGATGATAAGGCAAACAGCACAACTGTGTGGCAGCCCAGGCCCAGTTTGCTCTGAAAGGATAAAGAGTCGGATTCCAAGGCCTTATTCTCTGAATGTTTTCTTCTAGGGTTTGATCTTTGTGCCGAAAGGGCAAAGAGCACAATTGTGCTTTAGGCCCACAGTTTGTTTTATGCGAATAACGAGTCGGGTTCCACTGCCTTATTAAGAAACAGCCAGCGGTAATCCATCGTCGCCATCTGATCGCAAGAGACGTGCGCCAACCGACAGCCGCACTTATCTTGCGGATTATAATAAGGCGAAATACTTAGAACAAATCCATGATAATGCCAAGGTGATGTAGCATCTTGAGGAATCGATTAATTTTGAACAAAGTAAAGTTAAAAAGTAGTATTAGAAGCACGGGTTTGCTCTTTTATCATGATAAAGAGTTGCAACCACATTGCCACTTCATATGATCCATGAGGCTCTAGAACCTGAGATACTGCGGATAAAAATTTGGGTTCAGAGCGTCTGATAACTCAATGGGATGGTTCCACTGCTACTGCGATGCCGGTAGTTTTATTGTGAACAATATAATATATATACAATGTATTATCTTAAACGGAGTATTCATCGTCTTTAATATGTTTACTAGATGGTTCTATGAAGAAAAATGGATATTTCATCGATGCAGAATATAGATACAGCAACGACAACGATAACAACAGCAACAACAACAACAGCAACAACAACAACGAAAATTTTTTCGACAATCGATGTATTCAGGCAAAATTTAAACATCTGGACTTGTTGGGGAGACGAGATACGCCCCGTCCGAGAAAACCTATGTGTCCCCCCGTGCAGTAGGTCATAGCTCATGCGCAGTAGCGTTTTAGGGTTGAAGCTCTAACGGCCGCATGAGCTTTGACCCACTGCACGGGGGGACACACCAGCCTCCTCAGTCAAGCGTATCTCGTCTCCCCAACAAGGACGGACGCAATCAATGGATCACTTAGCTGACAAAGATATGGGACTGGGGATAGAGGTTTGATCTGGTAAATGGTAGATAAAGATCTGGTAAATAGCTTTTCACGAAGCTTTGACAAATGACGAATCTCCGTCAAAATGACTCCCTGCCTTCAATGTGTCACTAAATAAAAGACTTTTGCAAGCAATGTCCAGGATCATACTTCACGATGAACCATTCCTCACTTCCCCATCTGTATCCCGATCACGTTCAAGAACACAGTCATTTCGATCATGCCGTAAGTACGAAAGCGGTAAATCTCTGTTATGCGTGAAAAAGAGCAGAGAGAAACCTCAGTAATTTCCGCCCATACAAGAGATCTCACAAAAGAAGATCAAAGGAAAACCGGGAAGAAACCGACCATATTTCATCTGGTTCACATCCAACATTCAAGAAATAATTGACAATAAGTTACAGTTTGCTATTACTCGACTTCATCACGCAAGGGGAAGAGATGTATACATGAACTAGGGAGCCAGTGACTACGATCATGGACATAAATTATGAGACAAATTCATCTTTTCCGATATTTTAAGCTGTTGAGCATCCTTTCCCCCCCTTCCCCCCTCAATCAATGTTGAAGACTCCGAGAACCTTCCTTGACGCATCACCAACATTGAATAAGGGGGAAAGGGGGATCTTCAATAGTAAAATCTTAGGTTTTTGAGTTGTCTCAAACTATTTTGTCCATGATTGTAGATCCAAAAGCGTGCATTGCTCTCAGCAACGCATGATAGTCTTGTTGGTCTGTGTATTTGCATCAATTTTGGCATGTAGATTTCTTGCTGTCATGGGATTTGTCTCATTCGCTTTGAATTAATATTAATGGTGACTAAGATCTATGTAATCAGTCTAGGCGCACCCTGCCGTCTCTGTCTTCAAGTTCTATGTTCAAGCCAGAAGACTCTATATGTTCAATCTACAATCATGGACAAAATAGTTTGAGACAACTCAAAAACCTAAGATTTTACTATTGAAGATCCCCCTTTCCCCCTTATTCAATGTTGGTGATGCGTCAAGGAAGGTTCTCGGAGTCTTCAACATTGATTGAGGGGGGAAGGGGGGAAAGGATGCTCAACAGCTGAAAATATCGGAAAAGATGAATTTTTGTCTCATAATTTATGTCCATGATTGTAGCACCATATCATACCGACGTGAATGAGGCATTCCAAAAGAACAGACGTCATAGGGTCTACATAGTCGCAGTTATCACTATTTATAGACTGACAGACGCTCATTGTTTCATTCAATTCAATTCAAAAGATGTATGTGTTGCCGTTGTTGTTGTTGTTGTTGTTGTTGTTGTTGTTGTTGTTGTTGTTGTTGTTGTTCCGATAACCGGACTATTCGGTGAAAAGGGGCTCTAGGTACTGCGGAACTGACAAAGATAGTAACGTTGTTGCTGTTAGCAGCGATCTGCGAAAACTGTAATAGGCACTTGGGAGTCCATACATTTCAAAAGAGTCACTTACCTAATCGCAGCGTCAATAATCATCTTTCTTGGATTTCTTCAATCGCATCTAAAAAAATTAAAAAATTGTAAGAATGGTACACTATAAGTTTGCCAGATAGTGACGAACAATGGGTAATGCGGAGGAGCTGCACGTGACATTGTTTAGTTCTTGACATAGTTGATCTGGCGAGGGTTCATCTGGAGAATTTGCAAGCTTGTTTTAGCCTATCGGAAAAGTGGTTGCTGATTTATAACACAGGAAAGGCAAAAAAGTGGTTGCTTCAACAACAGCACCTTCTTTGTTCTTCAAAATATCAAAATCATGTAAATTTTGAAGGGAACATTATTTATATTTAAGGGAACTTATTTTTATCAGTAAGAAAAACTTCTAACCCTTTTTCAACTTTAGAGCACTAATTCGATCTTTGGTACAATACAGCAGTGCAAAAAGAAATTTTTATACCGGGTGTCCAAAAAAATCATTCCCCGTTTGAACAGTTCCACAACAGCAATCACTGCCTCGTTTTGAGCGATGTAAACGGCAATCCCTTGCTTAAAGGCTCAATTGGATCCATATAATTTTACTTGGCCTTTTTGCTCATCAAAAGACCTCAAAATATGGATTTTTCGCAAATCGTATGCTGGAGGAGTCCTTGAAAAGGTGGGAAATCTAGCGATGGAGATATGTTCCATTCCTTCCATGTTTTACATCACAGGTGTGAAAGCATACAACCGCTTGTCAATTTCTTAAATAGGTATTCAAAGTCGACAGTACGGTAAAGTGCGGACCACAGGGCCTTGTCTTGTGTACTATAGTTTTTCCGAATGACAAGCATAATCGTGCTTTTATGGACAAAACAGACAAATACGATTATTCTTGGGTCCCTTTATGGAGTTCAAGCTCCGTACTGTTGGAATTTAGTTCAAAAAATAGAATTTCCGTGGATTTTGAGGTGAAGGTTTAACGATTTTATTGATAAACCGCTTTTTGCTCTTTCTTGAGTATTTCAGGTATTCTGTTTTTCAGGAAAATAATTATAGCAAATCAATGCGCGCAGATACAGATATGAAACAAATACCCAAATCTAAGTTCAGCATTGTATAACTGATTTTCGTTAAATTTTTTATCAAATAAGACACGCATTTACTAAAATAACAGCTCAAATATGGAAAGATTTTTTGGGACACCCGGTATTTGATAACGTAATCAATTTTTGATGACTTGATAGAAATCTTCACTGTTTGTTGGGTTATGCGGTATTTGATGTTAGCATGTAACTCAGTTTCTTTTCGCGAATCTTACCTCGGAAAAAAGGCTCCGCAGAAGCAATAATAAAAGTACTTTGACAGCTGAATAAAGCGAGAAATTTACAACGTAAATGAAACTAGATATTACTGTTAAAAATGAATGAGATAGCCTCTATTACAAGTAATGAACCTGAGTCAATAGGAAAGGTTCACTTTCCATGTAAGACATACTTAAGCTTTGGCTCTCAAATCCCTTTAATCTGTCAGGAAATGGCCTCTAATCCTACACCTTAATCGTGTTGGTTAAAGAAACCATCGAGGGCACGATCTAACTTCTACCACGTTATTTTGGCATTAGGCCTAAGAATCACCCTTTTGTGCATTAAAACGCAACTGACAATTCGTCGATATCTATTGCCTAAAAATTGGCCAAAACACTTTAGGAAAGGAGTACATCTGCGTAATAAGCCCGCCTACCTTTTAACGTCGCAGGAATGGCTTTGGGGATCTACTGTTATCCTTATTATCCTATGAATGCAGTACTTTAAGCCCTATTTGCGTATGTAGTTTTCTGTGCCTTGAAGCCCTGAGAAGAAAGAGAGGTTAGCTTTTCTGTTCATTACAGTTCACATGAGATCCCGGCTTGAATTGCAAAAGAGGCAAACAAACTGCAGAAAAATTCGAGATGATTGAAGGTGTTGTCGTGCAGTAGTGTAATCTTCTGACTTTGCAGACAGAATAGTCCGGTGGACAGGGTTCGATTCGAGAAAGGGCCCCACCATTTGAGCGCCATGACAAGGGGTCGCTAGACTCAGTTAGGCATTCTTAGGTCTTCCCAGAGAGATATCTAAACTTCTGCGATCCCACCGCTTCGCTTGGCGCTGAAACTCTGGGAGGGGGGGTACATGACTTGAGGATAAACGGGGGTCTGCCACCCGGTTTTCAGAAAGCTACAAAGCTACCCTCTTCTAATTACCGAAACTAACCATCATATCCACTTTAATGATAGATTTTGACGGAAAATACCCATTTTTGAATATTTTTGCCAATTTCTGGAAAAATCCATCCATGTTTAAGGAAAGCTGCCGAAAAAAGGGACCCTTGTTTATTGTGGGCCTAAAAATCCATACATATGGGTGGTACATACCCGTACCCTGAACATGTTATGTACCCCCCCCCCCGGGCTTAAGATTCCCAGCTTCATTTTACTACGGAATCTGCCAGGTAAGCAAGTTGGAACGAGAGTAGATGATAGTTCATGGAATCTTCATACCTATGCCAATGTATTTGCTAGCAAGTTCACGGGCAACCCTTCGTCTCTGGTGGTTTGATTTATGTCCAGTGATGTGCCTTGAATCTGCAAAATAAAGAATAAACTCAATATTGTTCATTGCAGACAAGACGCCATCTATAAAAGCTCCAACTGACAATTTGAAAACTGTACGTCATTTTCATGTCAAGGCCTTTACTAAGTGAAAACGAGGCTAGCAAAGAAAGAAGCTAAAATTGCGACAACAGCTTCACATAAAGCGAAAAACTAGCACACTCCCTTCGAGGAAGCCCAAAAAATGAAACAGTGTTCCAACTTCTCCTCTCTGTGGGCTCCCAGGTTTTTGACCTCTGCTCTGCTGGGGACCTGTTTTTATCCTTAAAACGCTCATCTAAATGTTCAAATTCGAATTCTCACTTAATCCTGTATACCTGATGAACTGCTTCTTTATTGTTTAGAGAATGCCGGTCAACCAGCATACTTTGCGTGCGTCGCATTTTGCCTTTCGACTGCTGCAGCCATTTTCATATGACATTCATATGATTCATATGATTCATATGAACTGCTTCTTTATTGTTTAGAGAATGCTGGTCAACCAGCATACTTTGCGTGCGTCGCATTTTGCCTTTCGACTGCTGCAGCCATTTTCATATGACATCGTACATAAAGCAGTGCTCAGCAAAGGGCGACCGCAAAGGATGCTGGTTGACCGGCGTTCTTTAATCTACAAATATCATTGCATCACCTTCTGATTGGTTAAAGAGTTAGCCAACAGGAAACAGGGTACTGAGTGCTCGGGGGGGGGGGGGGTAACTCAGCCTACTATGTGACGGGGACGTGCCATTTTGCCCGAAAAATTGGTACCCACAATTCCGTAAATTCTGGTGGATTTTAGGGCCATAATTCCACAAATCGAATAAATATCTGGGCCAAAGTTCCGGAAATTGCGAAAAATCCCCTGAAAAGGACACCCATAATTCTGTGAAATGTCAAAAAATTGTGAAAATGATACCCATAATTCCGTAATGGTTTGAAGAAAGTACCCCTAAAAAATGGCACGTCCCCGTACTACGAACAGTACTAAGGTACCCTCCCCGAGACTGAGTGCAATATGGTTTTCTGAATTGAATCGCTCGCACACGGCTGATAAATGAGTGGCCAATAGTAACCGCTGGGGAGACGTCGGAGTCGTATGATGCTGTCATTCTTATGACGTCATTTGATAATACAGGAAATAGGATGGTCTGTGGCTCAAGCTCTCGCA
Source organism: Aurelia sp. 3 sensu Dawson et al. (2005) (assembly GCA_964020215.1). Taxonomy (NCBI): domain Eukaryota; kingdom Metazoa; phylum Cnidaria; class Scyphozoa; order Semaeostomeae; family Ulmaridae; genus Aurelia; species Aurelia sp. 3 sensu Dawson et al. (2005). The sequence continues at coordinate 2,642,215 of OZ026572.1, read as the reverse complement.
AAGAAGTTGATTTTTGAACTATGCAGCGAAAATGTGGCATGAAGAAGCATCATTAACCAACCTGTTGCATGTCGTAGACAGAAGTGCATGACGAAGGAAACTGAGGTCTGAGGATCGAAGAACTTCTAAGAGGCCTAAATATCAAATCATTGTAATGCGATTCAAGGATCTCCTGAGCAAAACAATCCTCTGAAATGACACGTCTTTTGAATATTCACACAATCTTCCGTCCCTGGACGTATTCCTGTTGGGGTGGGGGTACTGGTGACAACGTCATCTCTAACTTTTTCCAAAAGCAAGTGAAAGCATAATTTATGGCATAATTCTTTGTATTGATCAATCAATGTCTGTGTATTTCTGGCTGATTCAGCTTCTTTCATGATTACAGTTTAGTGTAGCAGCAAGCAAGCAAGCAAGCAAGCAAGCAAGCTAGCTAGCAAGCAAGCAAGCAAGCAGTATTTGGCGGCTATGCAGCCGCTGCGCTATGGGCCTGCAGCACTTAATGGAATCGATGGGGCCTCGCGAGAGGCGTCTAACTGCTTGTTACTGCCAGTGTCTCTACTTCTGATACGGTCCTTACTCTTCTGCATAACAACCACAACGTTTGCACAAACAGCTGCAGTGGTAACATAGCATCTTTCTGTCCCTTTTCGGCTACTTTGTGTCTTGGTATTTGCCAGCCTGCAGAGGTATCATTTACGATGCCTTGCTTGAATCGATACTGCGAAAACAATCTTGCATTTTTGAGGCATACAATTTCGATCTGTCAGCAATCGCATCGCTCAAGACTACTCTAAACCTTTACATGTGGGAATATGTGGTAATTTGAACCAGAATGATGGTAAAAGTACATGTCTGTTAATGGTATGTTAGGTATAAATTACAACGAATTTTATCAACTGTTGGTTAGATGTATAAGAAAGTAAGTATGAGTGAAATGTTCCTATGCCTTGACGCCTGGATAAACGGTTAACAGTTAGTCTAGAATAACTAAACATTTTGTATCGAATTTCAAATATTCAGTCACTGCTGAATTATTACCTAATTGTAACTTGTTAAAGGCACTGCCAATTTGATGATGCAAATCAGTGAGAGAAAAGGGGTTACTGAAAAACGTTTGGTTCTCCTCTGTTGCTCTGCACAAAGGGCCCTTGTCCACTAGCTCTGCGAAGCCCTGGCCACTAAGAGCCTACCCATAAGTAAACATATCGAAGTAACATAAGTTTCAAGCAAGGTGTGCCCATCGTGACGGCAGATGATGAAATTCACAGAAGAACCCTTTCTTCTTTGTCATTCGTGCTTATATCAGAAAAAATGCACGCCAAAAATCTTTCGGCAAGGTTGTTTAATGTTGATCGTTGGTCCCCTCTCCTTGAGGAGAATGTTGATGCATGATGATACTGGGAGGATCAAGATAATAAACACGACATAACATGATAAACATCTTACACAATGACATTACTTAGGGGTTGAAACATGAGCATGAGGAGCATGAGCGCATTGGGGATCAAACGTTTAGGAGAACTTATCATGGATTTGTATGCTGGCTTCAGTGAGTTAAAACTGCCCAAATAGTGCCTGAAATGCAACACAATTTCTCTGATAAGATGGGCTGCAGCTCCCCTAGCCCCCTGCCTCCTGTGCCTATGAGCATGGGCTATAGGCCATCAAGTGTGCAGCTGTGGGAAATTATCATCAATAGTGAGCCACCTTGAAGAAAAACGGAAGCACAAGATTCATACCATTGCAAGAAGAAAGCATTCATTTTTATTACTTCGTTGTTGCGATACACTCACAAAGAGTTGTGTCCCGTGTCCTCCAAACGAATATATTTTCGAACGCTGTTAGTGAGTCACTGATGCAGCTGCAAGTTGGGGTTGGGGCATTTACTTTGAAGAGAGCTCAACATGAAACGGAGAAAAATGAAAATGTTCAACGAGAAAATAGTCATGAATTGATGCTGGTTGTCGTTTTAGGTTCGCACAAACAATGAAGTTTATAGCCAGTCAAGATTTTGTCTTTTACCTCGCCCAGAACTTTCCATTTCATGTAAAGTTTGGCCAAGCGCATTAAACTGCGGAGAATCTCACCACCTAAGTCAAAGAGCTATTGCCCATCAAATTTTAAGCTGGAGAAAAACTAGCACGAACATATTCCTTGGAATTTTTAGTGATAAAAAGATCGTTGCATGGATAGTCTCAAAACCAAAGTCTATGAGCTTTGTATGCAAATAAGCTGATCACGAGTTTTTGGTTTTGGAATGAGAACTTAAAAATACGGACGATGTGATAATGACAATTCACTTTTCTCAGCTCAGTCGAGTGACAGCAGACATAGAGACAGCCTGAAGGAGAGAGAATCCTATATAAGAAATATTTGAAATTCTATCGCCATCTTGCTTTGCATCACCCCTCCACAATCACTGTGGCTTCGCAAGTGTAAGGCACAGAATTTTTTTTAAATCATATTTTCCGTGGCTTGGCCAGATTTCGCTGGTTAACCGGATAAAAACTTCAATCAATAAACGCGACGTTACGAACGTTGAGTGATATTTCAAGACTAAACTAAATATCTGTCTATTAGTTTTGATCCAAAGATTTCATTCAAGGATATAGCCAGAGCAAGCCACCCTAACTAGGAGCCAAATATGTTTTGGGCCAAAACAAAACAAATTTGAATAACTTTTTTAAGTCCCTCCTGCTAGTAAGGTATCAGAAAGTGATATTTTTGAGGTTCTACGTTTGTTCCAATGGCTTGCAAAATCTAACCAACTCACTTTATCTTTTCATTAAATTTATGAAAATAGCTACTAAAATCACCAACTGATATCGGTTGGAAAATATAGAACTTATGAATCGTTGTTCGTAACTTTTTCAGTGCGCAGTGAAAACTGAACTTGATTAAGCTATTAACGACCTACAATCTCTTACAAAAGTGTTGGACCCCTATGAAAATCCACGTTTTTCAGAAATATTGCCCCCTCCCCCCATTTCAATGTTGATTGCTTAGGCGAATTGTTCTTTTCCTGGATCTGCGTGAAAAGACCCTCTTTGCAATGCATTCAACATTGAAACGGGGGGAGGGGGGGGACAAAAATTCGATTTTTTCAGCAGGGGTCCAACACTTGTAAGGGATTGTAGCTCTTCGTTGGACATTCTCTGGATAATTAAAAAAGCATATTGAGGAACAAAATTAGGGCCATTGTCCCCATGGGACATGATCACCCTTAAATACGATGCTGCAACAGACCCTTTTACTTGCTGCTTGGATTAAAGGTCATAATCTGGCAAAGTATGGGGAGCAAAACGAAATGAACACACCTATGAACGCCGGGGATGGTAACCTCGTGTGCAACTAAAATTCGCGGTAAGACACAAAACCTTAATGCGCTCTTAGTTAAAATAATTGTGGCATTATTTCTCTAAAGTTATTCAGACATTGGGCTAATTAAAATGATTCAGAGCCGGCTGTAAAATGGCAGAGATTACCAAATAACCACTGGTCTTGCGTACTGACTACGATATTCTTTTGCTACTTCCGTCATGGAAGCTAGAAACGTCTCACTTCAGGCTCTCGTCAATAGTTTCTGTAACTTATATCCATAAAAGAGATGTCCGTTGCACTCCCTTCCTTCTCAAACTATTGGAAACTGTTTGTTCTGTCTTGTCGGAATTCCTTCCTGCTCCGAGAACTTACTTGCACCAAAACGCAAAAGCTCTGCTTTGGAGGCGCATGGTGACCATCCACCTCCAAAAGTGGATGCAAATTTGTGCTTCCAAGATTAATATTTCTGCTCTCAAAGCATCAATACACGTAACTTTTTTATAAGAAACTAAGAATTTGTGCCAGTACTGAAAATTTCTTAAAATTATCAGATTTAGAGTACAAAGGCCCGTTCAAATTGTACCATCGTTGTTCCAAAGTCTGTCTTCAATTCGACCAAACTCCTTGCATTTTAGAGGGCTGTTGTCAGCCAACCAATCATTAATACTCTTAGGATTTTCTGAACGAGCTGCACTACGTTTTAGTTCTACTATGCCCCAGAAAGAGGACCGGATGAAAAACCAAACCCGCCTGCAGGTCGTCCCCTAGGTGTCACACACAGCTCCCAAGCACAAGAAATACGAAGAAACACCAGCCAGTAACGACCCCGCCGGACATTAAAAGTACAGTGGGGAAATTTTGAAATCATACATTTTCAGCGGGGATTGAAAATATCGTGACGAGGAATAAAACTTCTCGGCTATTATCGGTGATGGAACTTGTATAATTTTTGACGGGGAAACAAAAATTTCAACGGGGAAGTAACAGAAACAAGGAGGGAAAATTGCTTTGAACTCAAATTTGACGGGGAAACACATTTTCCTGGCGGGTCGTCCTTTTACCTTGACGGGGCAGCTTTCAGCGGGGTCGTTACTGGGGGGGGGGGGGGTATGAAGAAAACCAACCAATCTACTTGGTCTCTCTCTGGTTTTGTAACAGATAAAATTGCAAAATGAAACAACTTATTCCTGCATACAATATCACCATATATTATCTACAAGACGGAAAATTCTTCACATTGGGAAATGTTAAATCGAGCTACTTGCGTTAAGCCACACAATCCTTGATAATGGGGCCGAAATCGTTTGCTCCAAGCCCTAAGGGACTCTTGGTTGGTATTGCCTGAAGACAGTTTAAATTCAAGAACATCGGAGACTTCTATATTCAAAGGAATTGCCTTGGGTCACAGATATAGGCAGATAGGTATACGCTCTTGCATATTAGGTCAAATAGAATTTTCGCAAGGGTCTAGATACAGATTAAACCACAGGAGCCTTGAATTAAAATGGGGTAGGTAAATGTAACACAGGTAATGTTTTGGTTTGGACACGATAAATGTAGAAAAAGGCATCATATCATTAAAAACTATCGCAAAAAGTTGAAAAATACCCGTTCTTGTAGATCTTCAAATAAAGGCTTTGAAGCAATGACAGTTAATACAGTCAAAATAGGTAAATAGCATTCAGTCACTGGTTAAGAAATTAAATCTGAAAAGGTATAAGGATTAACCTCAGAGTTCTGAAAAGCTATGAATGAAATGAAACTTCATCTTTTGCTTCTGTTTACTGAAAATCTGATAATTTAAGAAAATTTCTGTACTAGCTCAAAGCCTTTGTTTCGTATCAACAATAGATCTAGCTCTAAGAGAAAAATAAAAAAGTAGCGATCGCAAAGTGAACAGTTCGACTATGGATTTCAATTTAAATCTTCGAAGTGGACCAGTTAAAACATGAATACTGAACTACTTTATCTTTGTTGCGATCAGAATCTCAAAAAATCCTACATTTCCCGCGAAAAATTTTCGTGCTGACATCAGTCAAGCTCGTAACACTAGTATCGAATAAATATGCTATCAAAAGACAAGTCTAAAAAATGGTATACGTGAAAGGGGCGTAACATATCACGAAAATTTACATCAACGATGACAACTAAAAAAGTCGCATTATGGGGGAATTATCGACAAATTGGGCGTTACGTTTCAACGAATCCTGCTTTACGAGCTGAACACGTGTCAAAACTAATGATTGACAACGCAAAAGCAAGTCACGGGAAGTTCAGATGACAGGCAAAGTTTTATATCTCTGGCATGCAGTAAAAACCAGACCCTTGTAGCCTATGAAGGAAGCTACGTTCTAAGATGAATTAAGACCCTCTAACAGCAGCGGTCCTAAGACCACGTCGTAAGACCAGTAAACATTCTTGGGTATGACTAAGAAGAATTTTGCCTGGATAACGAAATAATGAGACCACGACTTCGAATGCGTTCACACGATGCCGGCACATTTTGAAAACGGCAAAAAATGTGACGGATAGGCCCGGGGGGGGGCACTCCCATACTTGACTTGACGGGATGTGCCGCTCAACAGGGTGTCCTTTTACGATAAAAATTATGCGACAGGGTGTCCTTTTTTGATAAAAATTATTCGACAGGGTATTACAAGTGATAAGAAAATTATGCGACAGGGTATCATCTGGAAGGACACCTTTTAGATTTCTCATGAAACAATGGATTTTGGCAAAATTTTTATGCGACAGGGTATACTTTTGGGCAATTTTTTATGTGACAGGGTACAGGGTGTTGAGCGGTTTGCCACACACCCCCGTCACTTCCCTGTCAAGTACCCCCCTCCCCGGGCGGATAGGCCCCCCGTTCACACGAAAACGGCACATTTTTTGCCGGTAGATTTTGAAAACGGAACTCTAACCGTCACATTCTGGAAACGGCATCGTGTAAAAACTCGAAAATGATGAAAAAAGAACATCTTTCGACGCTTTTGGAACGAGACTGATTGATTCTTTAGGGTGTAGGTACATTTCTATGGCATCAAAGTCTTTTCCGTCTAATTTCGCACCGTTTTCAAATTGTTTCGGCATCGTGTGAACGCTAGCTCAAATTTTGCTACCGTCACATTTTTCACCGTTTTCAAAATGTGCCGGCATCGTGTGAACGCAGTCTTAGATTACCAAAGTGTGGTGTTGAAGTTTCAAGCCTCGAGATATCACTGTTCCAGAGACTTTTCCACCGCTTACAAGTGGTCAAAATGATGAAAATAAGGAGAATCAGCATTCTTGCGTACTATTAGTACCTCTTCATTCTTCATTCTATTAGAGCCTCTCGTGTAAAGTATCTTTGTAGTAAAATTGAGATGATGAAATAGTATTAAAATGGCAGATGCAAGAAATGAAAAAAGTGCAAGTTATAGATCTAATCGGCTAAGGTTCGTTTTACTCATTCCAAGTCATGTGACCATGGTCTTAAGTGTTATACTTCTTTTGTATTCTAGGCACAAATTTTCATATGTTAATGAAATCAAAAGCTGCTTTATCAAGAGAGAGATTATTTGGCTTGAAATTGGTGTAAGCGAACTTTAGCCAATTTTGTCTATTGGTGCACTGAGGCCTATATCGTAGGACTGCTAGTATCACGGGTCCTCTCTCATACTCACTAAAAACTGTCTTATAGCTCTACGGTTTGGTTTTTGTTGTACGCTGTTTCGTAAAGTTTACACCTTTGTGGCCGCATGTTTGTATGTTCCATCTGATAATTCGGTGTTGTTTATCGGCGACGAGACGGAACGTGACTTTGACGCTGGATGGCGACTCGGTAAACATTTTACCGGTCACATAAAAGAATGTTGACAATTTGGCTGACGCATTTGTCTACAAGGTTTCTCAGCATCTTGCTGTGGCATCCATCAACATCATTTTTCACCGTCTAAGCAGCTTGCATCCTCTCCCTGCTTTCATCCAGTTACATATTCGCTCGACTTTTTTCGATGTGAGTCTCGTCGCTGTGTTTGAGGCCCTTCGGATTTTTCCGTCTCTCCTTCGCCATTCGACGAAAGTTGAGAATATGGCGATGACTTTTCGGTTTCCTTTTCTCATAGATCTGCTCTTCGCCGGCAAGACTTTATCATAGACATAAACACCCGATCCGGACATTCCAGGAAAAGCATCGCAATAGTTGTATAAAATTTTCTTGGAGGGTCGCTGTACGGTGCAATGAGAAAACCACATTTCATTAATGGGTTTATCTGCTGGGAAACCAGAGAACTGAATGATTCTACCTTTAGGTGTATCGTGCCAACCAAAACTCATGTATGGTCGACCGTGACGCTGGTCGAGTTCGAGAACAGCATAATCGTTCGCTATTTTCCCAAGACTCTCTTTCTTTATCCAAGCATTCGGCACGAATGCTCGCTTCACATTCATCCACTTGAAAGTACCACTCCTTCTCAACAAACCAACTTTGAGTTTCCAAAGTGGAGGGCGATATTTGATGCCATCGTGTACGCAGTGAGCCGCAGTGAGCACATGGCTGTGCCATATCAAAGTTCCAGTGCATCCTCTAGAATCGGCCGATATACCAAGACGAACGACTGACGAAAATGGAAATGCCTCCGATAATGATGGGTCGATATAAACTCTCGTATCTTTACCGAAGACATTTCTCCGTAGACGATCGTTCATTCCAAATGCGTATGAAATCAATCTCTTCAGTGGGAAACTCTCTAGAGCACTTTTCTGCGCGCGTGACCGTCTTTCATCAAGCTCCTCAGAGATCCCTTGGGAATCGAAAAAAGCCAACGAGAATAGCTTGTCGTCTTTCCTTAAATATTCTGGTCTTTGAAGATTGTTTACAACAGTCTCAGCGTCTTGGAATTGTTGGAAACTGTACATTTGAGGTTCAACAGCACCAATATTGCCGGACTCTGCAAGTTCTGTTTGTAATTCAGGCACTGCAATTTCGATATCAGATTCAACTATTGTTGGTAGTTCTGATGAAACTATTGGCGTAGTTGAAAGTTTTTCTTGACTGAAAGTCTCATTATTTGACCTTCCATTTAATGTTTGCATAAGGGCTGTCTTTGATCGTTCTTGGAATTTTTCCGTGTTTGTGATCCCAGTTTCTTCTCCATTTTGCGACAGCTTTATGACTCTGCCAAACGCAGTGCATTTATCAGTGATTGCAAACATGGCTACGTACACTATTACAGCAACCAACCAAACATTGTGTAATCCGTTCCCTTCCATCCTCATTCTTTTCTAACCAACTTCGAGTACCCTTGACCACAAGTGTTAGCAAGTATCAGGAAAGCACTATGGTTAAGTTATCTTGAAGTATACCCGTGAATGTTTCCTTGACTGAATGATCCTACCTTGCTCTCAAAAGTTCATTCAAACATCAAACTCGCGATTTCTGAGCGTCAGTCCTGCATCGGTTTAAGGGACGACCTTCCAGCATAAACTCCCTTCTTGAAATGAGCTCTGCGTAAGCCTGAACACGATTTTGCTAAAGCTTTATTCCTCTGACGGTTGACTGCTTTCAAATGATTTGCACTAATCCAACCGAGCTGCTTGTAAAATCTCCGTCAAATCCTTCAAAAATTAAATTTTTTTGTAACACAAAACAGAGCGGAACTGTGCTAGCGAACAGCCAAGCCAATACTGAGAGCAGTCATTGGCCGACAGAGATTTGAAAAGTGACAGTCGAGTGATGGTACCACTCACAGTGCAGTGAGTGACCCCAACAAATCAATATGGTTCATAGAGGCTTGACAGCTTCTTTAGATTAATCGAGCCAGATCTAAGCATGTGTCTTTCCTCGTCAGATTTCACTAAACGTTTTAATGATCTGTCATTCTGCTGACCACAAGGATCATTGTCACTATCGTTCAACCAAATGACCACTTCTCTTTTCCATTATCAGTTTAAATTGCTTGAAAACAGGACAAACAACAGCTACAACAATGTGTTACTTGAGGCTGTGAAACTACAGTAAAACGAATCAAAGGGAAAGTGCACAGACCTTCAGAGAAATAAGAGCGAGGGGCTACGAGGCATGTGCCCCCTAGATTTTGCAACAAACAAAAAAACCTTGCCCTTTTTACCCCAGGACGTGCCCCTTTTGCTCAACGAACAATGGCTTTGAATTTTGGAGTACATCAAAGCTTGAGATGCTTGCTACGGCCTAGCCTAAACTCTCTGATGCTAACAGACTTTTTTGAGGGCTGAAGGGTTGGCAGTAACAATTTAGGTGTACTATACCATATTCCATCACTAGCATTTTGAGATGGGGACAATGAGAAATTAAAGCATGGGAGAAGTTTGGGGTTGAGGGGGTAGGTCACCCTCACGTTGGCTAAAACAAAGATTTTTGTTTAGAGATGATGGTGATAACAACTTTTTCAAATGAAACAATAGCTGTGCCCAGTGGCAGATTTAAGGGGGCAGATGGGGACAACTGCCCCCCTTCATGATGAAAATTCAGTTTTGACACCCCCTTTTTGGCAAGAGAAGCGCCCCTTATCCTGACCCAAATGCACTTCTATTTTCAGTGATTCGTTCTTAATGTAGGGAAACATATAAACTAAGGCATTATTCATTAGAAAAACCAGAGAATGTTCTCGAACAATAACCTAAAAATTTTCATGCGGTGTCTTTATTCACTGCTCCTTCCAAAAAATGCTTTCCCCCTCCTCTGGACTGCCCCTTCCAGCTTTGGGGTGACCCGAGCTAATAATTCTGATGGATTTTACAGGAAATTCTTCCACAAAAAAATGTAATCTAAATTTCATTTCAAACTAAATATTGATATTACCCAGTTTATGGGAAACTTCCTGTCCAAAGTATTTTTGCCTCTATCAATAATTACGTTGGTTCTGGTTTGAAGCTTCTGCAGTCAATCAAACTGCTTGATAAATCAATATTTAACTGGAAATAACAATCATATGTAGATTCCCTGCTATCACTCTTTAAAAGAAAGAAATAATTTGTGAAGGATTCCATTAATACCACCTTGTCAACAAATGTTTCCACATGTTATTAAACATGCATTGTATTCACAAAAAGCATTTGAGCCTGCGCCGGCTAGGCTAGGTAAAGAAAGGGCCTAAATTGTGTGCTTGCGAGCTCATGGCGAAAGACCAGCTGAAAAGCAACCATTCATTACAAGAGTGGCAGTTGAAATCTAAAACTACGTAGACAAAGGAAGCTGTAAAACTTTTACCTTCGGCTCTTGTTCACTTCGCTGGTCTTGTTGTCTTGTTCGTCTTGCCTGTTTGTTTTGCCGTGTGCTTTGGCCATCTTCTTTCCCTCGTGTGAAGGCGCCAAAATCGGTAGTTCCCAGTCTCCTAATCATGTCTGAGTCAAGCAAACAAAGGTAAAATGTTGTCAGTGGACGTTTTCAAAATACCCCCACCCCCTCCCCCTAAAACGTCCAATTGAAAATCAATGTTATTTTTCCGATCACGAGAAAATTTCAAACCGTTGTTTTGCTGCATATCAAATGGGCCTAAGTACAGTACTTATGAAGTCGTGTTAGCGACATGCTTTCTATGACCATGCTCAACGAAAACGGACACGATATTTCACTACTGTCGAAATTCTTTCGCTCGCACTAAATATATATTCAGCAAATGAGAGCTGCAGAATAAAGTTTCTTGCAGAAAATTCTCGGGAGAAATGTCGATAAAACAAAAATTTTGAAAACGTCCGGTCCTTTTACCCCCTCCCCCCCCCCCCAACATCCATTGGACGTTTTGCGTGAAAGAATCGATTTGTGTGCGGCCCCTAATCGGGATCGGGGTGAAGAAACAAAAACTAAAGCATGAAAAATGATTCTTATCCAAACACCGGAGGGTCTGCCTTGGAGAAAATGTGATTATTGTTCAAAACATTAGCGATAATCATGTGTCTGAAATTCAGCTTATTTCATTTCATTTTAAAATTTCACTACATACAACAAGGGTGTTAGGACACGGATGTTTTGATTGATTATTTATTTACCTTGTTTGATCCCTGTGTCTTGTTTTGTTGTCTTGTTTTCTGTTCTGTTTCGTCTTCAACTGAGCGTACCTAGGCCCAACTGCTCTCAAGTTGTTCGAATACAGCTCCCTTGTATTTCTGTGTCTCAGTGCGCCTTCGCACAAGATAGGTTTTAAAACCAAAAAGCCTGCGAAGGCGCACTAAGACACAGAAATACAAGGGAGCTGTATTCGAACAACTTGAGAGCAGTTTGGCCTATCAGTTGAAGACGAAACAGAACAGAAAACAAGACAACAAAACAAGACACAGGGATCAAACAAGGTAAATGAATAATCAATCAAAACATCCGTGTCCTAACACCCTTGCATACAAATGCCATTAAAATAATTACAACATACCACAAAGCAACAAATTACAATAAGAAAAACAACTTGAAAATAGCAAAATTTATAAGGGAATTTGCATACAGGGAATTTCTTAAAAAGAGGAGCTCTCTCAATAGGTAAACTAATCAAAGAGAGAGCATCCCCTTGGTTAAAAACAAAATGTTAGAGTTTGATTGATGATAAATAAAGATTCAATTAATTTAGATATCCAGTGACGTAACGGTAATAAGGAGCATACTAAGGAGCATTCAGAGATTTGTGTAAAGAGTTTAAACCCTCCTTACTTTCTTGATATTATGGAAAATTTCAACTTGGAGTTCCATAGAAACGTGTTCCTTATCATAAAAGTGTATCGTTTCACCAAAGCCATCATATCATATTGGATTTATCATTTTCTTTGAATTGAGATTAACAGATGTAACATGGTACAAATGATATGGTTAAGGATTAATAACAAATGATGGACAGAAAATTTCATTTTGTCTCGCTTATTTTCTCATGAGTCTTTCCCATGAACTTTCAATCCGAGAATTTGCCATTGAAGGCTTAATCCACTATAAGGGATTTGATTGGAGAGACAAACTGATCCTTACCTTGATAACAAAGAACCAAGTTCTTAAAACTAGGCTTTAAGAAAGCTGTGGATTTATACTGTTTATGCTGTACAGTTCGTAATAATTTGTTCCAAACACTCTTGTATCCCTGTTAGCAGTAACAATGAGGAGCCTTGGCTTGTTAGCTGTTTTCTTGAGGAGTCTTGGCTTGAGGATTGTGCCAGAATCTCTTATGTTTTGGTAAAATGAGACACAACAGTTCCTATGATGTTTTCTTTATCATAAGCCATGCTGGATCGTAGGCTTTCCGGTTTTTGAAACCTCTCTTGTGCGAAGGCGCATTAAGACACAGAAATACAAGGGAGCTGCATTCGAACAACTTGAGAGCAGTTGGGCCTATGTAGGCTCAGTTGAAGACGAAACAGAACAGAAAACAAGACAACAAAACAAGACACAGGGATCAAAACAAGGTAGATAAATAATCAATCAAAACATCCGTGTCCTAACACCCTTGATTTACTTTGATATTTTTCCACCTTGTATGCATAGACCACCTCTTGAAACCAAGTGCGATACAGAAGTCCTTTTTGTAATGTGTTCCTTAATTTTATGACTTGATCTCGTTCCTATCTTTGGTACAATTTTACCTTTAAGTGCATTGTAAATTTGATCTTTGCGAAAAAACTGTGAAACAAAGTCGCTTAGTATTGCTTTCCACCAGAACCTTGTGTAGCAAAATATGCAATCGAACTGATAAAAGTGAACATGATTATAATTTCCTTTCAATCAAGGTCCTGCTTTTTTCAACATGTCTGTTACTTCCCAAGATGGTATTTTTATACTGTAAAATAAGTTTTGGATACTTGAATCTAAAAAATTTTTGAAAATTGGCTTTCTCTCCCTGAAACGTTCACCGTAGCGTTAACCTACTGGACAGAAACTGAAGAGGATTTTATAATCGAAACGTTTGTCGCCATAACAGTTGTGTTTTTATACTATCATTTCTGTTCTGCGGTAGAGGGTGGTTTAGTTTATTTTCTTTCCTTCTAGATAGAATTAAGCCTAAGAATATAGTCAGTTTCGACAGAATGGGCGACGATTGGCCTAAGTTCAATAATGGAAATAAGAAGAAAAAAGACAAACAAAGCAAGCTCTAACGGATGATTAGTGGAGACAATGAATAATTCTCAGTTTCATTCATTATCAGTCAATCAATCAATCAAGCAACCAATCAATAGTCCTAAAGACAGAAGTACTCTGCTCTAAGTGTTCCGCACATAAGAAACATGAATTTAAGAAATGTCAGACCTTGATTTTCAAAATGATATCCCCTAATAATATACCTATAAGAAACTGGTGTATAAAATAATATAAGAAACTGGTGCAAGCCTGAAAAAGACTTTCTTATTCAAAAACTATGTACACATTAGAAATTTAAAACACATGACAAATTCAGTGTTTCAGTTGAATCTGCCTGTACCTATTCAGATGATAACAAGAATTTCGCATGCAAATGAAGCAAAAAGTACCTTGCTGAGGTAAATGTAGCCTTTCTTGGCAGTGAAAATTTACCTATACAAATGAAATGGTACGTTGTGTATGACAATCATAAAGCTTTTATCTGATGAGTTCATTGATAGTACATTATTTTTCTAATAAGAAAGTTAAGAAACTTTACTCTGATTTGAAGTTTATACCTCATTTTATAAGAAACACATCAGACCTCAAATTGAAAACGTTGTTTCTTATATGCAGGATACTACTGTACTCTGCTTAAATAATCTGCTTGTTAATGAATTGTCAGCTTTAGATACAAATAATGAATGTACGGAATTTGACAAAATTCATCTTAAGGCATTTAGTCACGATAAACAGACGTAAGATCAAGAGGTCCTGTGGGGACGCAACCTTCATGTTATGAGTTGAGGTAGTTTTGGTATTAGAGGGCAATTTTGTGGTACAGGCACTTCGTAAAAACAAAACCTCTTTGATGTACACACCCAGAAGCATCAATTTGCTTGCTAATGCACTTGGAACCACATCAATAATTCTCCTCATTGTTTGAAACTTAAAGATGCATTTCGTCTAGCCATTTGGAGCCCAATTAATCATAGATTAACTGTTCTTTGAAAAAATTGATATAATATTCCCTGTGAAGGGGCAGGAGATATGTTTTGTAAGCTTCCTTTTATTGTTGGGGAGACGTGAAAGGTTATGTCCGTAGAAAATTATGTGTCCCCCCATGCAGTGGGTTAACTCTCATGCGCAGTAGCATTTTGGGGTTGGAGCTCTGAGCATTGCAGTTTTACAACGAAAGAGGGCTGGTAATGGTAGCTAAGATGACACAGAGCAGTGATAGACAGTGCATAAAATACTAGACATGCATATTTTGAGTGACACAACTTGAGGTGAATCATCTTCATTGGAGTTAAAACTAACGAGATGGTTTAAACAACGAAGTTTTGTTTGGAGCCAGATAACAAAGTCTGAAAAGGAAATATATTTTGTTGACCATTGATGGATTGCACAAGAAATTATTACATTAAATCTTAAAGTGGGACAGTCTTTCCTTATTTTCTCCAAAGACCAAAGATCTCCTTACTGGAATCATATTGCTAAAGCGACAGCCCCTAACCATTCTAGGCAAATAGAAGGATGTCTCAAAGTACATTAAGAAGTCAATGAGCTTAGAAAAATCTACTAATTGAAATTCCTCTATTTTACCTGATATGCCGTTTAGATTCCGTGTCTACACAGTGTCATATTTCAGGGTTATCAGAGTTGTGTTTCCTCGGCCTTATACTTTCGCCAGTGAAAAACACAGTTTCATGTTTCTAGGGCATCAAGAATATGACTCATATATCTCTACTTCATCTGAACATTCTGCTTAAACCTAGTAGTTTCACCATTGGAGACAAAATCCCTTTTAAATCTTATGTCGTCTTTCTTTGCAGAGAGTTAAAGATTTGTATCTAGATAAGGAAGCTAAACTCAAACAAGCCATATCTATGTTGAAGATAGCAATCATTGCTGAGTTTCTCACTCATAAGAATCGGGGCACGTTTTTTCGTTTTGAGATAATCTTGGGCATAATAAGGATCAGATCTATCTTGTGCCTATTTGATATGTTCATTAAATATTTACTGTCAACAGGCTTTGAGTCTTGAAGTACAAGGATATAGTTCTTTCACCCTTCTTTCATCATTTTACCTGGATTTTCAGATATTTGGGCAAATATTTTGTAAGAGCTCTACAAAAGATCAGTTGCATTCACTCATTTTTCAACCAATTTTGCGGTGATTGCTAAGAACATTAAAACCGACATATTTCCTGTCCGTCAAAACGTCACAACCTTTCAATTTATCTAGTATCATCTGAATTTTGTGAACGTGCGCGTAAGGGAATATGTCCCTCTATCTTATAGGTCCAACAAATGGTGCCTCTTGTGCCCTTCGTACGGCTGCTGTGAAGGAGCTATGACTTCAGTTGCCAAATTTTTATGCAGTTGTATATGCTTTAAGCTTGAGCAAAGATTTCAAACCAAGTTTGGGTCAATTTGAGGATGCTCTTTAAAGCTAGGAGAAAGTCAAATCAGCAGTTCCTTTTTTCCCAACATTGTTGAAATCCACTAAATATTGAGAAAAAGCCTTGCTAGCGATTTAGTTGAAATTTTCTTACATTTGAAAAAGGATCAATTGAAAAAAGGAAATTTGCTAAGGTAGTTGTGAAGTGTGTTGCTGTCAATTCATCAATGTATGGCCTAACTTCGTACTTCCAAAAGTGATGTGTCAGGCCCGTCGGAAACGAGGGGGGCTGGGGGGGGCTGAAGCCCCCCCAATGATTTGCTGAAGTTTGTTGATTTTGTAAGTGAAAAAGGCTGTAAAAGCTAAGGTCGTAAGAATGAAGATTCAAACTCGTGTATATTCGAGGAAGCTATCAGAATC
The DNA here is from genome assembly GCA_964020215.1 of Aurelia sp. 3 sensu Dawson et al. (2005). Taxonomy (NCBI): domain Eukaryota; kingdom Metazoa; phylum Cnidaria; class Scyphozoa; order Semaeostomeae; family Ulmaridae; genus Aurelia; species Aurelia sp. 3 sensu Dawson et al. (2005). Next base: position 2,626,021 of record OZ026572.1, on the reverse strand, counting down.
TATCCAAAATGCAATCTCTTGATGTCATGCAAGTCAAAAATTTCAAAATTTTCATGGAAAGACCCTCATTGGTCGTGATCCTTTACCTCCGTCAATGGCACATTTTCCAAAGATGGGGCGTTTTCCAACGATAAAAAGGGCGTGGTCATGCAAAATTTTCCCGGGGGGAAGCCCCCGGACCCCCTTTTTTCTCGCTTCGCTCACACCTCGTTTCAGCTCCCCCAATATCAATTTCGTTCCGTCGGGCCTGTGTGTCGCTATTGCATACCGTTCTTCTTATTTGCTGGGGAGATGAGACAGGCTTTGTCCAAGGAAACTTACGTGTCCCCCCGTGCAGTGCAGTGCAGTGCAGTGCTCATGAGCAGTGGCGCTTTGGGGCTGAAGCAGCCTAGCTTCAAAGGACCGAGGGTTCTTCAAGTATAATGGTTACAAGACGAGCTTTCGAAAAGAAATTAGGCCTAACTCGCCACATTCCTGCGCTGTTCTTCTACAGCTTTACACAAGAATATGGTTTTCGGTCGAATTTTGACATGCCGCAGCCGTTTACCCAGTGCAAAGCGGAGTTACGGCGCAAATGGTGAACCATCAATCAGATTGCCGAACGGCATCTTGTATCCCAGAGTAGAGGTATAGCAAACAACTCACTCTGTTGACGAGAGTGCCTGGTTCTTGCTTTGCTTCTCATTCGGCGCATAAAGATTCATGGTCATCAATGTGTCTTTAAAACATTTTTTTTTTACCATATAAAATTTAAAAAACTACAAAGCTGGTTTTCAATTTTCTATGGCTGCCATAGCTGGAAAGGACATGTCAGCGAGTCCCAACTACGACAGAAGCATTCTTTAAAACATTAGCGTCAAGGCATTTCCTATTGCGCGTCACATCAATGCTATGCACGAAAATGACATAGAAGCTTAGGACAGCATTAAACTATGAATATGCCATTGATAAGAAGGTTCTTGAATCGACGTCAAAATGTGACAGTTCATAAATGACGCTTATCCGCTGACTTTACCGCCATTATGATGGAATACTGCACGCATATTGCTTGCCATAAACAAAAGTCAATTGAATCCACAAGATCTCTTTTAGGGCCGAAGACAATGACACCTGTCTTATTCTACATGTTTTTAAGACCATAACTTTATACTTTATCTTCAAGAATTATCTGAGACTTTAGGCGAATTTTTGACGGCGTCTCAAAACATGTTTGTTTGCTCTGTAAGTATATTTCGACAAACTGTGATGATCTTGAGACTGTGTACTAACTACCCTCACTCGTACCACATTCAATATTCATACTGACACCTGACACTGTTACAGTTAAGCCAGCTTTATCTAGACCAGGTTAAAATTTTAACCAATCAAATGCGTTCGATTTGTTGGCTTGACCAATTAGAAGGCTTCAATCTAGATTGATGACATACCGTAGCTCGCTCGCTCCTTGCCTGAACCGATACACAACTGATATGTCGCTGAAGCGACAACAACAACATAAATTCAGTTCAATGAGATGAGCGTATGATGAGGGCCCTTATGGAGTGGGTTCATTAGGATTACAGGGTGTTCGATATCCGCATAACCGCGCGTTTTTAACTCGTTAACCGAGCAATTTTGTCGGCCATAACCGTAACCTTAGCGATTCTGCGACAATCCGTAACCGTCAACCGCACTAAAATGTGGAAAATATTACTCATAATATTACTCTCAAAAAGTGGGCCCATTTTAGGCCCGCGTAGAGTGATTCCGTATTCACCAATCAAATTGCAAGAATTCAGCCTTCCACCATTCAGGAGGCTTTGATGAGGTCATGAGTTCTCGCCGCTTCGATTGATCTATTTTGTTCTACATAGGAAGATTACTGCTTGAAAGGAATGCATTTTGCGATTGGTAGGTTAAGGCAACATCATTCTTTGTACTAAAAGTTTCCTTTTCAATGTTCAAGCTCCTCAGACCAGATTTCTACTCGATTTTGTTGCGAGTGTGAGAACTCCCACTTGTTTAGTCCTTTTTTCAAAAAGTGGGCAACCTTTTTAGAGTAATTATGAGTCCCGCCTTTTTGACCAAGTGATATCAGCAAATCAAAGAAGGCAGGGAAACACGGGACGAAAGGCATAAGTCTAGTCTCAACACGACCATTTGTCGAGATCGGGATAATCATCAGAAAATCATCGCTCGATCCAGACTCCTTTGCAGAATATGATTTTCTCATTGCTTTTAGTCAATGACACCGTGGCCACAAACTATCAAGCTATCAGTATCCTTTTGCAAGGGAGGGAGGTTGAACCTGGCAAATCCTTCAACTTGCCGTGACTCATTTTAGTTATACTTATCTGGCTTATCTAATAGACTTATCAAATCATCGTAGTTTCGCTACTCACCAGAACACAGCTGACAGTCCGCTGACAGCCAATGGTTGTAAAATTAATCAAAGTTTTTGAAAAAAACTTTGCTCCCTTCACCAATCCCTCTCTTTGTTGTGATGTTCGTGCTGTCCTCTAACTCGATCAAAATACCAAGCCCATTAGTAGACCCAGTCCCCAAACAAGCCTGAAGTGGGAAAGACTTCATGCACCTCAGGTGGATCAATCGATACGTAAATCAATACGTATACTTGGTAACAACAAGCTCCTGCAAACCGTAACAACAAGCAATAAAATAGTTTTACAACTTCACGAATTACAATAAATTATATTTGCTGAGCTTTTATGGACCATCGTGCATAATACAACAGCTTTATTTCACGAAGTCTCGTACTTGAAAGGCTAGACATTTAACCCTTTAGAGCATTAGATAGTCTGACCAACGATTTTGGGGTTGATGACATGAATTGAGAAACAGTGGGGAAGAACGGTGATCTTTAACCCCTTGATTTAGCATATGCAGATAGCATGGACTTTTCACGTTTTACCAAATGGAATTAGGTTGAATCCTTGAATCTCCTGTCCGGGCTCCTGTCACTGCAAAAGAGCAGAGTAAGGCTTCAGATCTCAGATCTCATACATTACGCTGAATAATAGTTTGACTTATGAGGTACTCCAATCAACAGGATTGACACCTGCAGCATGCTGAGTGTTTGTTGTAGGCAATTGCATCTGTCCCAAATAAGTCTCACGTCTGCCCCATAGCTAAATTCATATTTAAGGGGTCATTGTCACCCAGGGTCCTTTGCAGGCACGCAGAAATCTCAGATAGTGTGAAAAGCAAGTTTGGTCTTGGCAGAAATTATGGATCCACACTGCAGAAGTCGAACTAATTTGAAAGCGCTATTAAGTGCCCTTTTATTAACCCTAATCCATATGGCCTTTTTTCGAGCTACCATTTATGGGGGGGGGGTTCTTTCCACCCCCCCCCCTCTGAAAACTACCTTAGACTCCTCAGAATTCAATACAACTTGGCACAGTTACAGATCAAATGATTTCTAGCTTGTAGCGCAATTTGGGCGTGGCTGCCACACCTTATGACGTCACAGTGACGTCATGAAGTTGAAAATCAGTGAAAATCAGGCTTCCAAGTTAAATTTGAAATTAAAGAAGGTTTGGCAGGAACATTTTGCAGTTTTTGGTTCACTTTAGCCACACATTTGATGTTAAAATTTAATTTCATAGAAATTAATGATTTTAGAGTGATATTTTGGCAGAAATTAGCCAATTTGTATGACGTCATTTGTGCAATTAATTTTTTCTCTGTAAAATTAGACAAAAAGAAGCTGCAAAGTGGTTATACACCATTGCAAAAGTATCATTGGAGTCTTCTCAATTGAAAAATTTCGAAAAAGATGAAAAAATTTGCTAATTAGCCCAAAGTGGCCGCTATTATGACGTCATCATCAAAAAATGCTGACGTCATCAAATTTCAGAAATTCCGGTATCAAATTAAAGCTCTCCGTTTACTGATTCATTTGGTGTATAATACTTCATAATATGATCAAACCTTTCCATTGAAATCACCAAAAACAATGATTTGTTTGCTACCTGCTTCCAAATATGGGCATGTCACGTGACCTGTGAGCTCTATTGTTTGAAAATTTTTTGATCAAAATGTGGCAAATAGATAATTAGTAAAAGTCAGGTAGGTTTGGGGGACATAGTTGATGTCTTTGAAAAACACGGCAAGAAAAACCTTGAAGGGGGTGGAAAACACCATGTGGATTAGGGTTAAGCCTCTTCTCCAATAAGTCCCTTCCCTCTGAGCGAAGCCCCCTTCTCTATAAAGCCCCCCACTTTATCTAATCCCAGAAATTACCAATGATGTTCTATATAATTCGCTAGACAAGCTTGCATGTTAGTTTGATGGTGTCTGGGCTGGAGAATGTGTCAAATTTATGTATTTGACTCATTACACTGTATGTTGAATCTGCAAATCTACGGGGTAAAAAAACTGAAATGCTATCATATATATCCTTGTCAGTTGATTTTGTGAATAAGTCCCCTCTCGAATAGCCCCCTCTGGAGGGTCCGAGATTAAGACCCCCGAGGGCTTAACAGAGCTTTGACGGTAACAGAAAATTCGAATGGCGGCATTGTTTGCAGAGTGGCTAAATTTTCGTAGAACCTTATGTCAAATTTTTTTAAGATTTGGAGCCTATACTGCAACGGAAGCCACGAACGAAAATATTTTATTCTTAAGTAAACAAAAAAGATCTGCAAATTATTTTCAGGAAAATTTAAGTCTTGTCAAGGAAGCTCTCCATTCTTGCCAGTTTCCCTGCTGGCATCGACCACACATCGTGATTTGTTGTACCTGGAATTACAGAACATCCCTGACTATCCTAACACTTTCAAAGATGTCTTCTTGAATGTGGGAGTCCAACCACAAAAGTGTGATCACTGCTCCAACACCTTCAACACTCCTAGTTCCTTGTACATATATTTATTCCTGTCATCCAAAATAGGCCGTTGAATTTACAATAGATCTCTCTTTAAGCTATTTAAAACCCAAGCAAACAGAGTACTTTGGGCGCAGCGAATTGAACAATTTCGATTAAAATAGTTCAAGCATGAATAAAATGCACTCGTCATAATATATTGTTGAAAGCAACTTCCAAATTCGAATGGTGGCAAAAAATCGAACTGTCCATAATCTGTTTGGACATTACTGCTCAGGGAGCTAAATACTGCAGCTCTTTAGCTCTGTAGCCTTTAGCTCCCTGATTGCAACTATAACTCAGCGCTGTACCACTTGCAGTAGTTTCTGTTGGCGACCAGCGCGCTCGCCTTGTGCGCATGCTCTGCTGCAAAAGAGTATGCGCACTAGACAAACGCGCACGCCGCTTACCAATTCTTCTGAAGTAGATGTCGGCCTTTCATAAATCTGCGGAATAGAGTGCACAACCGGTAGGCCTGATTTAACGCTCTTCCTTTTACAAAATGACCACAAAAGGTTTCTTGAAAAGTAATTAGACAGAAGCAGTAGCCGGACAGTAAACTTTTTGCAATGCGCAGAGAACGCGCGGGTTTTAACTCTGAAAAATTGTGTAGCATAGAATATATCACAAAAATATTAGTATGCGAAGTTTTGTTACTAGTTATGAACTTCTAAAATTTATCCCATAATCTGCCTAAGGAAGAACTATTTCTCAAACAGAGTAATAAACGAATGGAACAATTTGCCAGCAACCATAGTCAATGCGAAGTCAGTTGTAGAGTTTGAGAAATTATATGACGATTTTTACGGTAACGAGAAGTACAACTATGAATACGCTTAAAAACGAACGCTAAAGGGTTTAATAGGCCAACGGCCTCTTTATCCCTCATTATGTCATATTATTATTATATTATTATTATTATCCCAAAACAAATATGTATCTCTGTGTTGCTCTTCACCAAAAATTCCTCTCGAACTCTCTAAGTCGATCTCATAACGACAATAGGGTCCGCTGAATTTGCTATACCGTAGAATCTCCGTTACATTTGCTGTACCGTAGAATCTATTCCAAACAGGTATTTTGACAAAAAGGTAGCATAAACGAAATGAATTTAACAGATCTAAATCATCGAAATTAAATCGCTACACCACTACTGATCTGCATTTTGAATCATCTACCGGGTGAGCCAGAAAAAAGTTCCCACTTTTGAAAATTCATAACACCAAGGCTACTTCACGGATTTGAATCATTCAAATTCTAGTTAAAAGCCGAAAGATCAAAGTAATTTTGTCATTTTTCTTGCTGTTCTGTCAGCACTACAAATATAGGTAAATTCAACTTTACAAAAATTTCCTGGTTCATTGATTACTGAAAAATGGCCCAAAACATCGATCAATGCATAAATGACCTCGCGCACAGAATAATGAAGGAAATGCAACTTCTCATGGGTGAGAGATATCCTCTAGGCGTTAATTTCCTTGGCACTGAAAATCTTTCGTATGTGTTTGAAAATCGATGTCTTATAACTCTTGAGGGAGGTGAAACGCTCATGGCCTATTGTTCGATTTGAATAGAATCCTTACGATTTGATCAATGTTTTAGGCTCTTTTTCCATGATTTTGCAACCATGATATTTCTATAAAGCTGAATTTGCCAATATTTCTAGTGCTGGTAGGACAGCGAGAAAAATCACAAAAATACTTTGATCTTTCGGCTTTTAACTAGAATTTGAATGATTCAAATCCGTGTAGTAGTCGTGGTGTTATGAATTTTCAAAAGTGGGAACTTTTTTCTGGCTCACCCGGTATAACCGACCTAATAACAACCAACCTCGTATCAGTGCAGCATCTATGACACAGTGTATTGTACAGTGAATAACTACCACTAAATAACAGAATAGGGATGGCGTATGTGGTGAATAGCAATCGACTTTTTGCTAACCTTAAATAAGCTAAATAACTTGCAGCTAAATATATAATATTTTACCGTATTCACATTTCACTATAGGCGCTAGCATCAACAAGACAGACCAAGGAAAGACGTGATGCTCCATCCTTGAGCGCACGTGTTTTTTAAACTAAATTCTTCGTAAGAAGTCAAACTCTCAGGGTAATAAACTTGAATGCTGGGAAAATTTTCTATTTACTCTAGAAAATCCAAAGCATCCTTTCACTTATTTCTTGCACTTTATGAATTTCTATAAATGATAGAAATAATGAGAATTGGAGGAAATTTCTCAGCATCCCTCAAAAACTTTTGCGTAATGAAAGATGAGAACTGCACGAAACGTGCAAAACTGCACCTAAATCTTAGCTTCTTCTAACAACAGAAAACAATTTGCAAATATTCTTTATGCAAAACTGACTTGCGTTTCCCTCTGTGTGATATATGAATAGGGTCTGCATAGAAATATGAATGTGATGTAAATTGAACTATGTCGAAGTAATGTTTAAAAGCATAAATAAAATGTAATAAAATAACATGAACAATATCCAATACCAACGAATCTGAAATTATATTGACGCCCAATTTAGGATGTTACTTCTCTGTACAAGGTGAAATAACACAGGGAGACCAGGATGTGATTGTTGCTAAAAATAGAAATTTTCTTTCGCAATAATTGTTGCTCAGAATTAAATTGTTTTCCTTTGCCCCCTCCTGCTTGCTCCAGGTCGCGTTTGTACTGTAGTTCCCTGTACAGGGGACTGCAGCACCATCGTGGCCGTGGCCCCGAGCAAGCAGGGGGGGGGGGGGGCGGCAAAGGAAAACAATTTCATTCTTAGCAACAATCTAGCAATAATTATTGCGAATGAAAATTTCTATTTCGAACGAAAATTTCTATTTTCGTCTCCCTGTGGAAATACCACTGTGACCAGGTGTTCCAGAAGAAAGGTATACAAATTTGGTTGGGTCCAGTGATGTGAATTTTACTTTAATCAATGGCTAATCATTCCCGAAATATTCCTTGATAGTTTACATGAACAAAGTACCTCGTTTGACGGTATTAATCTTTGCGACCAGTTGAAAGCCCAAACTCCATCCATTTTCAAACCAGAGCTTCGGCTGGAGTAAACCAAATCCATATATTTTTGCGGGCAGCCGTATGTGTTTTCGATCTGGATATGGAAATAGCATCTTCTACAACTGCTTGAGATTAGAATCCACAAAATTGTGAAAAAATTCCAAATCACTGCTCTTATGATCACAAGATGGAAAAGTCTTTTCCCTTTCTGGAAACCTAGGTTTATGGCTCGAGCTTCCTGCCAAATATTGAAAGGAGCGAATCACAAAATCTCCATTTGCTGTCAATTCTATAGCAGATGACCCAGAGGGACCAAACTGAGAATAGTCTTTACATAAAATGGTCAAAAATACCAAATACAGTTATTCATTTGTTGGTCAGTAGCAATGATCAAAACACACACAATCTTTTTGCTCAATATCAGAAATTATACCCCTAAACTAAGCTAAACCAGGTTATCAAATGAGGCCCTCTAATAGGTCAATTCAAGAAATCGAATGCATTTGATTGGTTGAAATGTAACCTGGTGTAGATAAAGCTGGTTTAACTGTGTCAGTGTGAATGAGATTTTTGTGACAATACGGATTCAATGCAACTCGGAAGATTAAGAAGTTGTGTCTTTTTTGTGATTCACTCAGTATGTGATTCACTCAGTAATTTGATCGCCAATCTGTTCTACCATTTTCTTCAGTTAAAAGTACCACTGAACACAAAAGAACGTCTTGTGGAAAAGTAACTTCTCTCATCCGATTGTCATACCAAATTTTAACGATTAACTATCAACTTGTACCCCATTCACACTGATACAGTAAAGCCAGCTTTATCTACATGAGGTTACATTTCAACCAATGAAATGCATTCTACCTGTTGAACTGACCAATTGGAAGGCCTCATTTGATAGCTATCTTAAATTGCAGCGTGAATGGGGTATTATTTTTTCCATTCTTCTTTGAAACTATCTGCAAATACACCCAGTTTACAATGAAGTCAGTTTTTTGAAACACCTCATTCGCCTCGAGATGATTTGGAGCTAAATCCCAAAAGCGTGCATTGCTCTGAGCAACGCATGAAATAGTGTTGCATGTGTATTTGTATCAAATGGGGATTTTAAAGACTTATTTCTGTGATAGGATTTGCATCATTCGCCTCGAACTGAAAATAATTGTGAATAAGGTCAAAATTTACATCCGACAGATTCCTGGGAACTGCCAGGTTCCGATACCTTTTCCGCCTCTGCTGACTATTTCTAAATATGTACTTACAGCTACGACTACGTGAACCCCTAATGATACTTGATGTGTACGTATATTCGATTTAATCAAATGATAAGCAGCCTAAGCCCGATAATAGCACCTCTCGAAATTAAAGATGAAGGGAACAACTACCTACCAGGTGAACAAAAAAATATTCATAGGCTCTTAGATCGCACATGGTTTCCTGCAAGCAAAGGTTATGAACACAAAAAGAGTATCAGCGTGTACCTGAAAGGCTCAGCTATCAGTTAAATGCATACCTACTGTTTGAAAAAACAGTTAAAAAAATACAGAAATTCCTTCATTTCTCAGACTTTTTCGTCGCTCTCCAGTCGATGTTTTGGAAAATGTGAAAACAGCTGAATTCTAAAATGAATGTGAAACAAGAAGTCAATCATTTTGCGAAAAAAAATTTGCCCAGACGACTTCAAGTCTATCTGTACGTTGAGTTTTCACCAAGATGTTGGCTGGAAAAAGATGGCGATTATTTCGCGCAAAATGAGGAATCCAAGATTCGAAATTTTCTTTAAATCTGGTCTTTCGGATGGTAATCATTGCCTAAAATGACCATGCAGCATCTCAAAAGATAGCCAAGCCTTTCAGGTAAACTATGATACAAAGCATTTGGCAGGGTGCTGGTTATGATCTAGCTCTTGAAGGCTTTTTGGTTCACCCAGTATCTTTATGGCAGCTTCTAAGAAACTGTTTGTCCTTTACTTGAAGTTTTGGAACAGGATTCCCCTTCTCCTAGATGCTCCAGTAGACAATCAGCTAAATATTACGTTAAAAGATATTTTTAGCAAGACCCTTTGCAGTATGGAACAAGTTAACCAATCACAGCTATCGAAATTTAATGCAACGCAAAGCATCAAAGTAAAATCTCCCTCTTTAGCGCAATCATCTATTGCAAGTGGTGTAAATATGGAGGTAGAGCTTAAAAGGCAACATCGAGCATTAAGGAAAATCTACCGGTGAAGAATGTACATTGTTCATTTATTCCATTTTCGTGCAGTAGCCTAGAATAAAGTAGAAATTACATTTCAACCGTAGAAGGAAGAAGGAAGCATTTGCAACGATGGAAACACGATCAATCAAAGTATAAATTTGTCAAAATATTCGACTTTGTACAAATATAATAAGTTAATAACAACGTTTCGAGCTTAACTCTTCATCAGGTTAGAGGAAAACGGCAGAATTGAACGTCGATCAATAGATTCGAAGGGTAATATCAAATGATAGATAAGTAGATACAACTTTGTTTTTCTACGATCAATCAAACCTCAAATTCAAAGTTTTGAATTACTGTTGCTGCAGAATCTTCATTTTTTGTATCAAAAACTACTATGAATCTGTCAAGAAAAACCTTCTGCAAAACTTTGATACAAGCCAAGCGATGGATTTCAAATTCACAGATACTTACGGGCAGACAAAATTTGTTGTGAAAGCCTATGCAGTTTGGTTTAGATAAGCGATCATTACCATACATGAAATAGCAAATCAGTTTGTTATGAAGTCGAATTTAGATGAACTTTCACACGTCGCAGTACAATCACCGATCGAAGAATTGTACCAACCAATAGACCTTTTAGCTATTCTGAGAAAGAATCTCAATCGAACGATACTATGCTACATCTTGTAGAATTTTCGAATGTGCACAATAGTGATAGCAGCTCTAACGCCACTCGATCGAATCTCGTGTATAAAAATGTATAAAAATAGCGCTCGATCCAGGCTCTTTTGCAGAATAGCTAAAAGGTCTATTGCCGATGAAGATTTGGCCTCTGTTGTTTAGACTTATTACCTAGAGTCCCTTGTTCCACTGTGCTCTTTGACTTAATGATACGCTTCGGTCAACTCAACAGAGACTCATAACATTACTCTAAAAACGTGAACCAATTTAGCCACAAACTCTGAGCTTCCTAGAGTACCAATCAGATTGCGAGACTTGTGAATTACTATGGTGATGGCAACAATGATGGAACTTCCGATTTAACTAAACAACTGATAACATTAAGACGAGATTCGAGATTAGAGGCCGTAATTCGATATTCGAGGCCGCAAGTCCATCATAATTCGATTGACGAATGCAGAAAAATAGGTCCAGCTTTTTCGCTTTTCACTACGAGTCCTTGTTGAGCAAGGTTTACCACAGGGATACAACAGACAGATTGTCATAAGTTTGTTTTGTTTGCATTGTTTGTTTTGTTTGTTTTGTTCATTTGTTTCGTTGCAAACGAAAAAGGATCACTAACAATAATATGATAACGAAAACTGCTGAATTTTGTCTGAAACAGACGATACAGATGACTGCCTTTTTACACCTAACGTTGATGATCGGCAAAATAATTTGAAAGCCATAATTTTTCAAATTCGTGGTGCAGGTTTTGACTCGCTAAACATACGAAAAATAAAAGATAACATGAGAAAACTTACCAGTGCTCAGTCGCTTCTAGCGAGACCAATAATCGAGAGAATGTAGATAAATAGAGTGACAATATCAATGTACAGATTGAGAGCAGCGAAGATGTATTCTTCCGGAGAAATCGAATATGCTTTTCCACCGCCCATCATTATTTGCGTGTCAAATACCAAATACTACGGAAAAATATAAAATGATGAATAAATTTCATTCAAAAAAGCAACTGGGACAATTTAAAAAGAAGTTGATGTCTCATCAGCTTAGAAGCACTGAAAATCTACAGCTACAAAATGTGAAGTCTACTTGATTTGGGAATTGACAAAATTGGCTAAGGTTTGTTTACACCCAGTTCAAATCAAGTGATCACTCTCGTAAGAATTCATCTTTTGAATTCTATGATATGTCTCATGCCATTAAAACCTCCGCTATGAGTAAGAAAAGTAGTATGACACTGAAAATGTCTAAGAGTAAGGTCACATTACTTGAAATGGGTAAAAATAGACGACTTTGTTTATGATACGAGAAGGCTGATGGGCAAGAAAGCATTGCGGAATCTACTACCGGAACAAAGTTAGAATCTTTTCCCAATTAAATGAAACATCAAAACATGATAATGGTACAACTGAAGCAGCCTGTATTGTAGTAACTTCAAGACATGGCGTTGAAAATTCTATTTTCGCTGCAAAAATCGATTTGATTGAATAGTCTCGTTGATATAAATCTTACTCTGTCCGTTACAAGAGTTAAAGTTCTTCCAAAATTACAAAAGTCTACTTTCGATGATTTGCACAAGCTCCGAAATTTACCTCAGGCTGTCCAGCAAAGCGTAAACCCTTCCAAATTGATCATTAAGAAGAACAATATTCCTTCAATTGATATGGGGAATACCAACCAGAACACTTGGACGATACTACTTACAGCAATGTTATCAATAAACGAAAAATAGATTACTTCATCTTTGCTACACATGGTTTAAAGAATAGAGAAAAGAGCTTTCACATAAAACTATTATTTTTGAGCGGATATCGACGGGAACTGGTCAAGATCACGCAAGCCCTCTTCGAATTAAAAGAACATTGAAGCAAGATAATACTTGTCTTATTTGATAGTTCCGAAACAGATTTGAAAACCAAACAAACCAGCTCCTTAAACCTTGATTAAGTGTTTTTCAATTATCCTCAATGAATGAATTTAAACCATGTGTTTAATTTACTTTTGCTCACAAATGTTTCTCAGACTGATCTCATGACATTTCAAATTCTTGGAATTTCGCACAAAGATGAGGACATATTTTTCTTCTTACTGTGACGTCATTTACGTATCCTGTTAGACTGTGAATGACGCCTGGAGCATCGCTCCTGGTGTTCACACCTTACAGTTACCACTATCAATCAATGTTAGTCTAATTGATTTGAGTCACGTAATATAGATTTCATGTTAACGTGTGATGGTCAGCCAAAAAACTACTTCTTTCAGCCTGTGTGCAGACTTTAGCGGCCCAAGCTAGATAAGCTTTGCTTTTCTTAGGTCGTATAGAATATAAGTATTTGAACAAGTTTTTATTTTGTAGTAGCTCGTATTTTGCGAATAAAATTGAACTGAACTGACATGAATTTACCCTCCACTGCGAAGGACAGCCAATGCAGATCCACAGTTCAAAATAAAGTCTTCACGCAGGTCACATATCTTCAAAAAATTGCTTGTAAGTGCAAAGTATAGCCCAGCTTAATGAATGCCAGTTGATGCTTATTAGAAACCACTACCTTATTCGCCAGTCAACTCCAGCAGATTGGCCTGGCTTTGTAAGGTAAAATTCATAAGTTTTGCTGTCAGAAATTTTCCCAGCCTTACAATTAACTCTTGGCTTTTCAAAATTTATTGTCTCCGATTGGTACCGACTTAAAAACCACCCTGTGGGTCTCATGTATCGAATAATTAATATTTGGATTAACTGTAAGCTGCTTGAGAGAATTGGCAGTGATTCTTAAAGTGGTGGCCAACAATACAAGCTGGCTAAGTGGTCTGTGAATTAGATATCCAGATGACGAGACATGGATCTGATATTCTGTACACAGTCTACAGACTTTGGTAATATGTTACTTTTCGGATTTTGCCGACTGGCGCTTGAATAATAGCAGCTAATTTTTGCCAGACAAATGATGAACGGTCTGGGAATTAAATGGGAGGAAAATCTGAAAGAATCGCTTTAGTTATCCTTAATCGACAAAATCGGCTACGGTTAGTTTTACCCCTTTTAAGTCATGTGACCATACTCTTGGGAACTTTCAATATCACTCTGCTTTTCATGGCACAAGTCTTTTTATTCATATAAAACAGGGGCGGATCCAGCTCAATATTGAAGGAGGGGCAGCCTGAAAAGAGGGCGCCCAAAGGACGATAGAGAAAAAGCGAAAAGAGAAAATTTTCGGGTTCCTGATTGAGAAAATTCATTAATTTTTGTACTAAATAACGTCCTGACTTCTACATTTGCCCCACATTTTGATCACAAAATTCAAACAGGAGTGTCATAGGATAACGACGAGGGGCGCATTTCTCGGTAAAGAGGGGGCGCCAAGCTGAGTTTTCATCGTGAAGGGGGGGCAGTTGCCCCCAACTGCACCCCCTAAATCCGCCACTGATATAAAATCTTACAATACATGTGTACATCTACATCCTACTACACTTTCCAATTACTATACAAACTATAAAACGCTACAGCGACGGGACCACAAGAATCATAAGACAATGACTACCCTATGGCCATTAACATAAAGACATACAACAAATAGCAACTTAATAAACAACTATAAAAAGCTACAAATACTATTAATTATTGATAACTACAGGAACCCTTTCACACATTGGATGTCAGGCATTGGAGAATGATACTGAACAATAGGAACCACGGACAACAAAAAACGAAGGGAAAGGGGCAAATCACTGCTTAAAATCACGTACGCTCTCGAAAATAATCACATTTTAATCACAATTTAATCACATTAATTGAACATAAATCACATTAATCAACAAAAGTCACCAGTAATATTAATCTCAAATTTTGAATTTTTAACTATGTTTATTTGTTTACTTTTATAAGAAAATGAAAGAGTTAGAATGTCCCTTTCACCATGTCCCCAAATTTATGTCAACACAATGTCAGGTATGCAAAATTCAAGCTCGGAAACATGAACATCACAAAAGCGCAAGATTCGGAAGTCCCTGCGATGGAGCAAATATGAAAGCCTCGTTCTCGTGTTACAAACAACTCTGCCAAATTGACATGAAAGTCTGTGACTTGATTTATGAAATAACTTACCGTCATGTTTTATCATTTGGTTGATCTATCTTGCTCTATCTTTCCCCTATTCATACAATTTTTATAGTACAGGAACTTATTTGAGAACATTTTGGAATATGTGATTTATTTTAGATAACCACAAATTAATCGCTTAAAATCACCAAAAAATCAAATTAATCACACGAAAATCAAACTGATTACAAAATGTTCACCAGTGATTATTAATCTCGTACACCATTTCAGGAGTGATTTGCCCCTCGAACAAAACAACAACGATAGCAGTTACTGCCGCTACTGATCTCCCTCCAAAGTCCCCACTGCTCAACACACTACATAAATACAGTCAGATCAGGGTTCCTAGTTCGCAACATCATTGGTCTGAAATAAAGTTGATTTTGTAAGATGACTGTTCATTGACCCTTCCTGTGCCTGACATCATATGTGAAACGGACTTACAAAAGAAACGGGGAAAGTTTCAAGTTTTTATGGCACGTTTTCAAAGAAATCAAAACATGTTTCATCAACATACTGATTGCTGGGCTTGAAATGGGTGCAAAAAATACCTTAGCTGGTTGGGTCTATTGGACAGTGGGGACTGTCTCATGCTTACATCGAGCAATCAAAGAAAAGAACGTGACCAGTTTCTGTGAAGACTGATCGAGCAATCAACGCAAACAACGGTACCAATGGCTAGACTAGTTTCTGTGAAAATGATACCCTTGGCTAGACTAAATTCTATATCAAAAGTGCCACGAGTTGGCGGCTTTTAGACCAAAAATTGCCAAATTTTCGCCTTCTCTGGCCCAAAATCACCAAAAAATTTGGGTTTCTATATAGAAATTACCAAAATTGGACTTTTCTTTGACCAAAATTGCCATAAAGCGTACCCTTGCCCTGACCAAAATTGCCGAAGAGTAGACTCTTGGCCAGACTAGAGGTCCGAAAAAGTATACCGTTTCGGGCGGCACATCCCCAGGTACCTTTACTATGGAAGAAGACCCCCCCCCCGTGCTTTAAGTATGATTAGCGGCTTCAAACCAAGCCTAAAAATGCATAGCCTGCTGCCCAACACATAATGCCCATAGTGAGCTGCAAATTAGGCTAAAATGCATTGTTTTGGACTATTTGTTTATTTCTCTGGAAAAGAAAGTTTTTGAAGTCGAAAATGGAATAAGAAAGCGTGATTCTCACTTACCATTGCAAAGATAAGGGCACCAAGGCAAGCATATATGAGTGACATGATCTGGAAAGTTAAGGCAAGGTTTATCAGTAAGAAGCTTAACACGCAAAGTAAGATATGAAAGAGTGACCTACTGCATAATCAGTGTAGCAAGTATTTCTCAATTTTACAAATACATTCTACAAAACATGAACAATTTTCACACGAAGTTTCTAAATTTTGCAAGACGATTTCACTTTCCATGAGAGGCTCCTTAATATTACACTACGTTTCACATTTTAATTACATATTGTTGGCAGCTTAGCTTCGACGACATCTACATCGAACTTCGTGTAATTGTTTATAAATCTTTATTTTAATCCAAGTTATCGGACAAATTTTTCAATTTCCTCATATACAAACATATACAAAGGCAAAAATAACTTCTCGAGATACATAGAACAAATAAGAGAGAAAATGACTTAGAAATCTTTGATAAAGTGAAGGAAAATTAGAAAACGATTTCCAGTATACATTTGTCTTCATTTTTTGGTTATCTGAGAGTTTGGTTTCTTGCGAAGCACTTCTCGCAGGCAATTCTCAAGAACCAGGATAACACATTTCTCGTGACCCTATTTTAGTACACCATATCTTGTCCTAAAAACCCCAAGATCCACAAATTGGAATGGATGGATGGTTGGACGCCGCACTTGTGTCTGACAGCCGCACTGTTATGCCTTTTCGGAGGCCAAACAGATATACTGCGACGGAGGAGGTTTTTGAGCCTCCTCAATGGAAGGATATAAAATTCCCATACACGCTAACGCATAACTGCTGTGTCATAACTGCTGTGTCCAAAAACCCATGTACAGAAAACATTTTCTTGGACTTCAAGACAATATATTTAGAAAATTTGATATCTTAATCTGTTGTAATCAAATCGACAAGAGGTGCTTGAACCTGCTGCTCAATAAGCCATGTCCTGTATGACGTAAAAACGGTCAAAGGGGCATGATCTGACTGCGCATAGACTCTGTAGCTCCTCCTCCAGACTGGACATGACAGCGTGGGAACCTCATAGCGGATTTCGACAAATTTTACACCTTCGATCCTAATATTATTTGATAATGTGTTGACAGTGCTCTGGCCAAGAAAACAAATGACATCTATCTTATCGATTTCAGATGTGAATTGGAAATCAATATGGGCCAGTTTAAAAAACTGAAATAATTTGTAAAGGGACGCAAAACAAGGCACATATTTTGGGTGAGAAACTGGAAAGCGGGTTGGAGGTGGCACTTTCTGATTAGTTAATCATGAACAAATTTACACATGAAAAGACTTGGATGCAAAGTCTTGGGCGTTACTAATTAGCTTACTGAATTCAACTTCCTGTTTGAAATGGGACGCATCGCTGCGTAGTAGCTCAGGCGCAAAGAAGTTTGAAATTTTTAATAATGGCGGCATACAAGCTTTGATGAGTGAAGAACAAAGAAGCAACATTATCGAGCTTTTCTCGCAATCCCGTGGAAGAGCAAAAAACGTGTTGGGTAGCTTTCAGTTAGAACACAGGGCTAAGAATGTGAGAATGTCCTTGAGAACATCGGCAACAACACTTTTATCAAAAATAAAGGCTTCTTTAATTTCAATTTGCTTTTAATAAAAAATTGATTCTCATTCAAGTAGACTACATTTCTATACCTTACGTGGATGGTAAATCTGTATGTGTCATGATAGAAATTCTTGAAGTTAGTCCAATAACAAAAGCTGAGTGTTCAGTTCTTTCCACAATTTACAAACAAAGTGACTTCCCCTGCCTAGCAGACGGGCCAAAACATATGAAATGATAATTTATGAAAATTCTGAAGCATATCTTTGGAAACAGGGACGTCAGGGTGAAGGTAGGGCAAGGGGGTCAAAGGGGAACGCAAGGGGTTTCCAGACCGAAGGCAAGCGAAGTGAGCCGAAAATTTGTGGGTTCAGGAGTCCTCCCTGGAAAAATTTTTGGGGCCACGCTCTTTAGATTGGCTTCAAATGCTGTCGAGAATATTTCAACTAATACAAATGATGTTCTCTCTTAAGAAATTTGGATTTGACTAATGCAAGCTACAATGATTATTCGAAAGGGCTTAATTCATGATTTTCATACCATCGCATATAACGTTGTCAAAGAAATCTATAGTTTCATTAAAAGGGCACTCTTGCCCCCTTGCCCCTCTTACAAAATGGCAGGAGGGGCGCTTGCTCCCCCTGCGCCCCCTCTCAAGCGTTCATGCTTGGAAAAGAGTGAAGGGGACTTTGGCCTCTGCTAGCCGTGGAATATAAAATGCCCTCTCAAGTCCAGAAGATAACTATATTCAATTCAATTCTATTCGTAACACCTGATTGCTGATCCGCATCCGATCTCCCCATAAGAATGAAGTGTGACACACGAGATAAGTCTAGCGACATCGATCTTCCGTAGTGATAACATGGACAAGCTTTTGATATATGGTAATATCACCACTTGACGGCTAGTTTGTGCAGTCTTTAGTAGGGTACAACACTCAGCTGCCGCGTATTGCTATCGGCTCTAAAGTTGTGTACGGCTTTCACACTCTATTAAAATATTTCTTTGGTAAAATTTGAAGTGGTGTTTTGTAAGATCATACTTGAGAAAACAGTGTAGCATTTATAGAAAATAGCACAGCGTCTCTGACAAAAAAGGTGGAACCTTGGATTTTCATATCTATTACATGACTTTAAGAGGACCTCGTGCGTGCATGAACGCACTTGGTTTTCAGCCTGGCCACGCAGTTTGCAGTAAACAAAGGATGTATTGTTTTAATCTATTGTTCTAAACAGTGACTTTCCACGCATCTAAGTCCAAAGGACGTAGAATTTCTAAATGCTGTAACCCAAGGCAAATCCTATATCAGACCAAATTTTCTTCAAATGTGATTATAAAGCTGAGTTTTCCGGATTCAGCCGCAAATTTTCTGGCTCTAGAGAAGAAGTTGTGATACGATGCCTTTTATCAATGGTTCATGTGAGGAATCGACTTTAGCCGATATAAAAACCCAATGACAATTTAGACAATACTTTAGAAAGGAAAAGATTAATCTTTACAAATAGTGGTTTGAAATGTTCACTAAGCACTGTTTTGAAATGTTCAAGAAGGCACAGATAGTGAACATGAAGACTGTTATGAAACCTATAAGAAACTGGTAAGAAACTCTGATTACTCAAAATCTGATAATTCTAAGAAACTTTCAGTACTGGCCCAAATTCTTAGTTTCTTATAAAAAATACGTGTAAATGATGAGAAGTAGAAACTGCAAATTAAATACAAAGAGGCAGTCAAAGTGCAAATCAAATTCTTACCTAGACTTATTACGTTGAGTCCTAGTAATCGCTACCACCCACCCACCCCTCGCTCATACTAGTAAGTCTAATTCTTACCCTGCTGTAGAAGAATATTGTGAGGAAACCAAAGCAGATGAGAACAATCAAGGCAACGAAGAGGCATCCACCCATCATCGTGAAATCGTACTGGAAACATAAAAAGACATGTTATTTCTTTGGGAGGATCTGCAAAAAAACTGACAAAACCCATGGCCAACTGACAAAGTTGTTATTCATCTGAAATTTCATAATCCTCACAACAGTTGCAATTTTATTGTCTAGCAGTTTTATCATCATTATCATTACTATTGCTAATGATGAACCAGGTAAGGTTTGAAATTTAATTATCTATCGATTATCGTAAAGGGCATCAGGTATCCCGCATCAGAAATATTACTCACGCTTGTCTACCTTATCCCTGTTTTAAATGACAAAGCTATGCACGATTCGGCAGCCACTCAACAAAATTATTGTCTTGTTGATATCCTAAAGAAGTAGTTGGAATATTTTTATCTGTGATCAACTTACTTATAATTTTACAACGGATTACAATGCATGGATGAATTTTTGGCCAAAAGATAATAAAGACTTGACACTTCTTGCAGGGTAATAACCATAGTAGAATCTATGTTTTCATCAGTGCCTTGGAACGACTGCAGTACGGTATGATTCGAGTGTCAGAAAGTACAGCAAAAATATATACCTTTGTCTGGAAAGCAAAAATTGTGATAGCCAACGACACAACCTATAAAATCAAAGTATTTATCAGGTGAGCAAAAAGTTGCATCTATTGTCGAAAGAATTGTATCTACTGCACAGATAGTATCCAACCGATTTAAAAAAGAGAAACTCTGTTACTCTTCAGAGGTCTTAACAGAATTGTGGGAATGCATTGTAACCTGCAATTTGCTCTCAAATGAAGAATGCCAACCTCCTCGTTCTCAGGGTGTCCTTACGTCATCCGCTGATCACGAAGCCGAATCAGATTTGCAGCCGTTATGGATTGCAGTTTGCTAGGTAACGCTGATCATGCAACCATGATCCCAAACATCACAGCACCATTATAATGGCTGTTACTTAGTGACAAGATTACATGATTTATGCTTGCTATTGTTCTCGAATAGCCAATCAAATTGCAGAACGGCCTCCGGTATCCCAGAGTAGAGGTAAAGCAACGAACTCACTCTGTGGACAACATAGGAAGAATTCCGAAAATGGCTGCCATAGGTATTGGCTTGAAGAACGTGGTTCATTCTCAATCAGTTCATCGGTTTGATTATCAAAATGATAAATTAGCAGACTAGCCTGTTCCTTATGAGGACCAAGTTTAAATCTCTCTCTTGAGTAAATATTCAAAAATCTTGGAAGGATATATGCCACTGATGTATTTTGAATTGAATAAATTTTTCATCACTGGGAAACAACGCAGATGCACAGTTGAAAACATCTAATGAAATGGGTGGGTACAAACTATGTTTGCATTTAAGTAAAATGTATTTTTGCTTTGGATGCTGTTAGTAATGATATAAGCTGGATACTTACAGCAACAATGCCCATAGCCATGAGCACCTCATCACGCTTGTAGAAGCTACAAGTAGAAACGTAAACATATACAAATAAACAATTTTTGGTGTAATAATTTAGTTTAATAACGCTGTTGGTAAGTGAATACTTGATTTTGTTGCAGGTTTAACATTTTTCTTTCCAGTTACAGGTTCATCTTATATTTTGATTGCTGTTCTTTTACGGGAGTGTTTCCCTACAGGTTACAAGTTTATTGTATGTCCATGGGTTTATTATACTGAGACCACTATATAAGGCTATTTTAAAAGTTTTTACTATAAATCATTTGTTTAAAAATAAAAAAAGAAGAATTAAGGAATACGATATCACATCTATTCGGTTACTGGCTGGGATTTAATGATCTACAAGTAAAATGAAGTAAAGACCAGGGACACTGCATAACGACAAAAATGACAGCAAATATGGTAAGTTAATATTAATCAATATATTTTGCCAATGTATCGTCCTGCCATGCAGGACTTCTTAAGGGCTGTTACGTGATAGTTACATTCAGGATTAAAGTGAATAAACGGAGAAAAGTGGTTGCACTCTATAAGTAAGACAAAGGAAGCTTCTACACACGCTATTGTTCTTCTAGCTAAACAATAAGTACGCACAGTTGAAATTACCAAATACAATAGTCTGATAATAGAATACCCAAGCTCCTTCCACACAGGGCTTTTATCTCTGTTGATTCTGTTTGAAATCAGAGGTGGAAAAAATTTTTTCCTTTCTGGGAACCTACCTTTGCAGTTGAAAAATTTCTGCAAAATTTTCCAAGTTGTAAAATATCAAACTATTTGTGTTTACCTACGTTTTAATTATTGTGGTATTAAAGGCAGTCTGTCCCCTATTGTTCTGAGCTAAGTTACGGGACAGACTGCCTTTAAACGTGAAAAATGAGAATAAATGGAACCAGGAAATGGATTACGTCTGTTGCATTGTGGCCTCGATGTCTGTGGTGAAAAATCGCGCCAAAAGTCTCGTTTTCGATTTCAAAATGGTGGATTAATCAATCAAACCAAATCAGGTGTGTTTTAGAAGACCTATCTACATTTGAGAAGCAACATTGCAGCTGCCAGAAATGATGTATGAAGAATGTTCTTTGCTCTTTGATCCATTGAACTGAGGTAGTATGTTTTATGACAACGTCAAAACAAACACTGCTCTGATTGATGTAATGATGCACTTATCCGCTAACAAATATGTAGTCACTAAGGCCTTATAAGGTCAATGTACATTAAGTAATTTAAATGCATAGCATCCTTATCATCAAGTCTACTCAACAACTTGGGCTTAAGGCATGCTTTAGATCAAGGTTTCATGAAATTTCAAGAAGTACTGGCCTGATTTCTTATTTGGGAAGCTTATACCTACAGAATGTTGCTTCATATGCATGCAACTGTGCAACACACATTACGGTTTGAGCTGCACCATCTGGAGGCACACAAGCATGCCATGCCCTGGCACCTTTTGATTCGAAGCTAAAAAAGCATAACCTCTGTTTTCTTTGAGCAGGCAAGCCTTTATTTGAAATTTATTCCCATGCACAAAAAGTCTTGAATTTGAGACTTGAATTAAATTTATGTACCAAAGACTGCTTTCAGAAGACAAGTTTTAAGCAACCGAATAATACTCATGAACCATATGTCCACAATTCTCATGCACAAGCAAACACAAGGCAGTAATGATTCAACAACTTTCACCAAAATGAAGGAAAAAGTCAGGGCAATTGTGGATTTGTGAAGAAAGCATGAGCATAAGTGTTGATATATTTTCAAATGATGAAATACATAAAATCAAGGTGTTATGTAGATAGAGGAAGAGAGTCAAGTGCTATTTAAGGCTATTTAAGGTCAAGCCTTGATAGCCAGATTAATCTTTTGGAAAGCAACTTCCAGCACCACCACTAAAAACATACAGTGCAGGCCTTGGACACATGCACACAATAAGAAAAATTTAACAATCTTTGAAGAATTCTGCATATTAAGGTGAGAATTCTTGTGCCATATGGTTGTATTGTATGATATTCTCTGTTCAAAGCAAATTTACTCACTTTCAAAAAACTCTTCTTTTCCAAAAATAGTAGCCCCACACTGCCCGTAAATAAGAACAGATTTCCCAATCAAATACAACTTTCTTGATACATCATAAGAGTGATAAGAGCTATTTAACAAAGTCAACTTCATCTCCTACAGTATTTACAGTGTATCAAAAGTAGAGCAGGGAAGCAGGAGGAATATTTTCATTTTGTGAAACTAATTTTTGTTCACTTTCATTCCCAAAGTTCAAAAGATAATTTCAAATTTTAGAAATTCTCTTCAAGCCTCAATATTTTCTTGAAAACTTTCTGTGAACATTTAAACCAAAAAAAATTTCTGGGAACTATGTTCCCAGGTTCCGATACTTTTTCCACCTCTGTTTGAAATATGTAAAATAATTTGAAAAGGAGAGGTTACATATGACCGGTTGGCTATGATGCCTAGTAAGGTCATACCCGTTAGTACCAAATCAGATTTTTGAATCTGTTCTTTCTCAAACAATTTGTAATGAACTGCGATGGATGTGATGTATAGCCAAAACATATTTTGAAACCTTAAGGGGGCAGGGTCACGTAATCGTAAACAAACCTGTTATCTCTATGATCTATATTGTTGTGCACACGTGGCCATTGTGTTCTGCTCAGATTTTGGTGGATGGGATGAATCCACAATAAAGTTACTTCCAAAAATCCAACAATATCTCTGTAATTCTACAACATATGAGTGTTTCGTTTGTGTCTCTACAAAATTCAAGAGTCCATCTTCAAAATAACACCTATATTTTGAAAAAAGTAGCGGAAAATCTTTGTGATATGGACTATCAAAAATACTGCAAAATTGTCGTGCCAAAAGAAGTTTGTTTACATTATGTGACTCGTATGTTTGGTATAGACCTATATTAGCTGAAATTTCGATGTTTAGCTTAATCAAAATACTCACGCAGAAATGACGCCAAGGAGATATCCTTCTGCCAACGTCTGAAAATGAGATCATTGGGAAAAATCAAACGGAATTTGAGCAAAATAAATTGAATGTAATCAAAATCGCAAGGACTGCCTATCTACAGTATACATATATAAAGTCTTTGTTTACATTCACGAACTAAACTCTTTGAAAGTATACACAATGCAGAATTTATCAACAATAGACGCTTTAGCTGTTCTGAAAATAATTTGAATTGAACGATATTTTGCTACATTCTGTAGAATTTTCGAATGTGCACAATTGCGATCGAAGCTCTCACGGCACTCAATCGAACCTTGTGTATAAACATGACTAAAAATAGCGCTTGATCCAGACCCTTTCGTAGAATAGCTAAAAGGTCTATTACAAAGAATATAAGCAGTAAATTTTACTTACAAAAAGACCCAGTAGACCAAGATTCAATGGAAATTTTCGTCTGAAAGAAAGGCAGATAATCTAGATACGTTCAGAAACTAGAAAACTAAGCAGCAATGATATACTTTTGTTTGGCAAAAACAAGAGGCCTTTTATATCATACCTCTATATTTCCATGTATGATTGTCTGTTAAAAAAATAATCAATTTGAGGACTGTACTGACCATTACACTATCTTTGGTCACAACGTTATGGGAACAGACATCCTCTACTTAATGGTTCATTCTTGCATACCGTTGCTACTTATTACATTCTAAGCTTTACATACTATCAGACCACACCTGTAAAAATAAAATTTCAAAAAAGAGACAAAAGCACCGACAAGCACAGAAAGTTAAATGAATGAAGAAGCAAATTTTACCTTGGTTTCTCAAAGCAAGCGATAACAATCATGATGACAATTGTAACACCCCTTGAATAAGAAGTAACAACAATAAAATAATATTGATTCATCACGGAAAACATTATAAACATATTTAATCATTTCTGCATCAACATCTTACAGTAGCTCTAGGGATTAAATAATAGTTGATTTTAGAATATTTGTACTATGAAACAGGGTTTCCCAAAAAAGTACTCCAGTTTCAAAAATCACCAGCATTTTTATAGCACCCATCTTCAAATTTCTTTTTTAGCACGTAGATAGAACCAAATTATTCTGCCAGGCATGGTCGATCTTGTGATCGGCTTTAAGATAAGTAATTTTAGCTCCTTTAAGGGCTGCCTAATTTTGAAGCATACTGCAAAAGGACCGATAATTACTAGATAAATTTCTTTTTGTCTATCAAGTTTCTAGTTTGCTCATGCATATCAGAAAGAAATTGAAACTATTATTGCAAACTTGAAGAATAATGAAATATCTAAATGTAATGGCTGTGGTCACACTAGAATCTAATTCCATCATGACCTGAACGGTTTCACTTGAAATTTATCTCAGACGTCAGAAAGTAGAGCATTATAATGATACAATGACACCTGGCCACACTTGCCTATCCCATCTTTTGCAAAGCCGCCTTGCTGTGGCTAATTTTCTTGGCATGAAAGTATTCATCACGGGACTACTTTTGTGAATCATGATTGGTTGATTCTGCTTAAACAACGCTGTAATTTAGGTCAGCAGAAAACTACTATTTGGCCTAGATTAATCATACAAACTGGGATTCAACTTCAATACCTTAAAATAAGGTCCTACAACCACATGTTTTAATCAAAAGGTACCCTGAAAGAAATTAACTTACCATGCTGCATAAAATGTTCCAGGGTGTCGTCTGACAAATAATTTTGAAGGTTGACTACAAAAGAAAATTACAAGTGAAAAAGCTATATAGCTACAGTAAATCGATAGAATCATATACCACCAGATTTTATGAGCACTAGAGTCTATTCTTAAGAAAGACATTGCACAATCAGGTCCTTCTTTTACCAGTGATCACTGGAAACTGTTATTATTCTCAGAATTACAGCATTCTGCATTTTTCTTTTAATTGCAAGAATTCACAAAAAGCATTGAATAGAAGGAAAATTGTTGTAAATCCTAAAGCAATAGCGAAAAACGGGACAACGATTGACACAGCCATAGCTTATGAAGGTCTTTAAAGGTGACCTGAAGTAAAAAATTTTCATTCCTGCAAATAAACAGCACTGTCAGCTGACAAGAAATCCTGTTTAAGTTGTTTTGATACCTCATTCTGTTTTCAAGGTATCCACTGATTCTAAGTATCAGCTGATGACCTCATATTGTCGGCCAATTAGTAGGATTCTATACGGAAATATAGCTGTATCTGATCTTTGAAAGATTACAGTTGTGGCAGACATTTCAGCTGTGCAGAATAAATGCAATGAACATCATCTCATGAATTGATATGACATTTAAAAAAGCATCTCAATAGACAATTGCGCTAAAGGTGGCGGCGAGGAATTTTTACCGAGATGCACTGCGTTTTTTAATCGAATTCCCATAGAACTGTTAAAGATTTGTAATTCAAACGCCATGCATCTCAGTAAAAAATTCCTCGCCACCATCTTTAGCGCAATCCTCAATTGAAGAAAAGGTCTTTGAATTGATTTCCCTTTGGAAACATGGTCAACCTTGTTTACTTCATTTATTATTTGCAAACAAAAATGATGCTATCAACCAATCAATTCATATAAAAAGTGGATAAGTTGAAAATGAAACAAGGTATAGATAAAAAGATATAAAACCACATTCCTGATCATTCAACAGTGCTGCTAATTTGCATTAATAAAAATTCTCACTTCAGATTCACTTAAATGTGGTACTAAGTAGAAATCTTTAGCTGTTCTGGTTCACAATTCAGACATCACAGGCCAAACACTGTTTGAAATATATAAGATGTTGCAATTCTGAAAATAATATCAAAGATTGCCAAAGAAAAATTATAGCAGAGTACTTGAAGTTTCTTTCTTCAAGCCATTGAATCAAACAAAAAAACCAACCATAATTATTAACTGACTGTGCAATGCATGTTAAAAATTTTGATACACAGACACGCTGCATTTGACTGGGGCAAGTGTATTGCATTTCAAGCTCTTGATAGACAAAGCAATTGGAGCCATTCATAAGAAACAAATGGATTAGCAGGAAAAGGCAATACTTGAAAAAATATTTCATTGAGGTCTGTGGCCATTTTCATATATACTTTCAGTAAAATGCTTTTGTTCTCTGGATGAAAAGCTGGTTAAGACAGTGTATTGAACTCTTAAAATTTTTAAGACAGTGCAGCTTTTGTAACGGTGCATTTTTTGTTGTCAATCACCTGGTGCAAACAAAAATATTTTGAAAAAAGACATGAAGAGGGGCAACTATATAAAATTACTCACTGGAAAACGAAAATGCACACAATTCCAATCGAGACTAACAGCTGAATGCACAATATAGAATAAACCTAAAAATTAAAAGTTGGATTGCATCATCCAGAAAATGCCTATAAAGAAACTACCATCTGGTAGCAGTTAAACTTGACATTTTGCTACATCTACAGTAGTATCAGGGTCAAAGGTGCCTCATAATTGTAGATTATTAACATTTTGACTGCAGGAATTACTCTGAAATGCATTGTCAGGCATAGGTCAGGCGTTACCTTAGGCCTACTTTCCACTGGGCGGAAAATTCCTCTTGCGTAAATCTTCCTTTGTTTGCAAGCACAATTCCGCTCGAAAGTTGAATGGGCTTCTACTTTTGAGCGACGTCGCTTTTCCGCAAGCCAATCAGATGGCTGGAAAAGGTCGCTGCGAGCGGAATATTCCGCCTAATGGAAATCAGGCCTTAGAGTTTGATACCTTGTTTGGGTCAATCTGACAAGTGGTTGCTGATTTATGGCAGAGAAAAGGTAGAATTAGTGGTTGCTTCAAAAACAGCTAATCTATTGTTCTCC
The DNA here is from genome assembly GCA_964020215.1 of Aurelia sp. 3 sensu Dawson et al. (2005). NCBI lineage: Eukaryota > Metazoa > Cnidaria > Scyphozoa > Semaeostomeae > Ulmaridae > Aurelia > Aurelia sp. 3 sensu Dawson et al. (2005). The sequence continues at coordinate 2,598,221 of OZ026572.1, read as the reverse complement.
AGTAATTGCAAAATAAAGCAGTTTTTCAAAGAAAGGGTTCTGTCATCATATCAAAACTTTTTACTATATTTTCAAAAAGCAGAAAGTGCTCTCTTGTGAATAGACAGCACTACTAACCCTTTAAAAAATCTGGCAAAAATTCTGATATGATGATAGAACCCTTTCTTTGAAGACTTGCTTTATTTTGACAATGCTGGAGAATAAAAAAATTGCTGTTTTTGAAGCAACCACTTACTATGCCTTTTCTCTGCCACAAATCAGCAACCACATGTCAGATTGACTCATACAAGATATCAAACTTTAAGTTGAAGCCTGACCTATGCCACTGTGTAAAAACCGATAAAATTGAATTTTCATCTCCCCCACAGCAGCCACACAAAAGAGGCACAACTTTTTTGGGACACCCGCTCTTAAATTGTATGTAGAATCCACAAAATATATGGGGTACTAAAAAGCTATCATGCATATCCTTGTCATTTGATTTTGTGAATAAGCCCCCCCCCCTCTGGAGTGTCCAAAATTAAAGAAGTCCCCTGGGGCTTAATAAAGCTTTTACAGTTTAACAGAAAACAACTTGTGCCCTGTCATTTTTATGAAGTTCAATTTCTAGGAAATACAGTTTGCTGTTATTTCCTAGAAACTGTGGCTGGTAAATTCCCTTGACTAAATAACTTCTTGCATTGAATATCTACTGGTAAGTACTGTATGTACTTCCAAAGAGCATGTTTGTGCTCCTGTTTAGCATAAAAAAGAATTCATTGACAAGGGCCCTACAACAAAACCAAATTATTTCCATAAAAATATGGCAACAAGTATCTCAGTTTGTTCCACGTTGTCAGGAATATATATCTTTGCAAAGTAGAAAACAGTTTCATTTTTCCATTGGTTTAATCAATCATACATACCTTTCGCAGGAATGCTGAAAATGAAAAGAAAAATTGGTTTAACAAGATTGAAATGCACAACATACTTTCATAAAAAAACAGTTGAATTAACCATTTGCATGCAGCAAGCCAAAATTTCGGCCAAACAAAAGTTCCTCTTGTATGCTGCGGGCCCAGATATGGGCCAAAGTACCTCCCATATTTCATTGCCTTCTGTGGATCGATTGGATGGAAAACAGGCAGAAAAATTGTGCTCAATGCTTCTGATAGGCAATCTTGTATTGTCTATGACAAAGATTTAAACTGTAAAGTCTTTCAGCTACGTATTGTATCTTTTCCAGAGATTTTTCATTGGTTTGCATAAGAGATTTCTTCAATAACCCTAAAACTCTGCAGACTGGACAATAAGCTCATGGCAGGACTGGTTGACATTCGGTAATTTCAAAATATCTGAATTATTGAATATTTACAGAAAGCCAATTTTTGTACAATTCATTGCCAGGGAATTATTGTGAGACACACAGGAAACAACTTATGTTGCATCAATCATCTGCCGTGTGTAACAGCTCTCTTTGCTCATGTTGGTGTAGTTCCAGGGAAACTTCTTAAACTTAATGAATAATCATTCCATGTTGGTTCTCTTTTCCTTTGGAGTGCAAAACATGCATCCAACCCTTGCATAATTCTTTGGCAAACAGAAAACAAAGTTTCCTGTCACTTTTCCATAGGGAAATTTCTGGCAGGGTGCATATTTTGCAGCTGAGAAATCATCTGATGGGAAGGTCAGCAATTTAAGTGGTCCTAATCTAAATGACTTCCTAGACTGCATATTTTGTTATGTGAAGAAAGTGTTACATGTAAGAGATGTTATGCCAGATATAGCCAGGGTGAATCTGGACATTTCTCTGCATCATAATAACAGCACTTTGCATGGAGGAAAAGTTTCTCTGTGCCAAAGATCTTCAGAAAATATGCAGCCAAATCCACCCCAGAATGGAAAGTTTGTAGAATGTGTAAGGGATCTCTCCTTCATCAGAATCATTTGCATGGCTGGATTTGTGTCACTAAACAATACTGCAGCTAAAATTTATACTGTGCGGCAGAGAAATCAGACATGCAAGGCAAACTTTAAAATCTGGAATCCAACCCGGGTGCATGGAAGATCATCTTCATGCAGTTTTCAAGCACACAATAGCTGGGCATGTATCTTCGGTGTACATTTTTGTGTTGGCAAACTTTCCAGTGTGAGTGACTTCTATTCTAACACTGTTCTCATACAGTTTTCTGATTCAAAATATCTTTTGAAACATTTTCCATGCCCCAAACAAATGCAAAACCAACCAATATCATTATCTCTATCTGTGTTTATTGGCATCTTTTGGGTTTCCTATTTGTTTGGTTGAACTGTGGTAGCCTGAGATCAGGCTCGCTGGGAAACATTAAAAATAAACAAATGAACTTTGGTCCTAAGTGGGCTATGTCCTGGGTGCATTCCGAGGCCTTTCCGCCGGAGAAATCCGGCGGAGAGCCATCATTCGATTTCCTCACGCCAAGGTTTTTGGTGGAGAAGTCTCGTTCATTGTGCTCTGGCGGCAGTTGGTGGTGCAAGTGACCATAAATTCAGTAAATATGAGGGAGTGGAGGCAGTAGTTTTCTTCACTCTTTTGTTCTCTGTCCTGTTTTTGGGCTTATCAACAGAATCTGTTATTACACTGTGTTCTTTCTCACTTTCATCAACACCACCAAATTGGCACTGGCGGCAAATCTTGCTATGCCCACATCCTTGGCGGAAATATCCGGCGGAGAGAAAAAATGGAATGCACTATGGGGCTATGTTGATTTAGGCTCAAGTAGGGCCTAGGCCCTTGCTGGGATTTGTTTGGCGGATATACGTACCCGCTCTAACGGATTTCTCTCCAAAATCTGAGGACATGATCCCTCCGCCATCATCATCTTGGCTGTTATCTAGCTCTGGTGCAGCACCATATCCGTAAGTGTAAGTCGTGGATGGCTGCATTCCCGTTGTTGTAGAAGCGCCTGAATAAGGAGGAGGCGGTCCTGCTGCTGGTTGACCATAGGCCCCTGGTTGGACTGGAACATATCCACCCGGTTGGCCGTAACCCGGCTGTCCATAGCCTGGTTGAACTTGGTTGCTGCCAGGTTGATTATACATTTGTTGCTTTATTTCTTCTGTGTTGCGATGATGTCTGCTGTGATTTATGTTCGCAATGCAATAAAAACTGCAGTCGCAGTCGTGCAATGAAACAAGCCACCTGCAGCCAAGGCCTTTCTCAAATGAAACTGCCTTTCAGGATTTGTTGTATCACATACGGCTCATCTACCAATCTCCTTCGCAGGTGACACTGCAACATTCATTTATCATGCATTTTGATTAAAAACTATGCTATTTAGGGGAGTTTCTTAAATTCTGTGACACTTTTACTGCCCCCGCCCAGATTCTCCTATGAGTTTCTTATATTTTGATCCTCCAAGTTAATTGATCGCTTACAAATAATTCGTACTCAAAATAATATCAAAACTGTACATTGTCAAAGGTTTAAGGTAATTTAGAGTGACCTTAAAGCTGAAATCAGGCTCACCAAAATGAAAAACATCGAAATTACGGAGGAGAGGAGAGAAGATGAAAGGGAAAATTGTTTCAGCGTATTTTTCGGGGAGATTGATCTCAGGCTAGAGTGACCTGAGGAAATTAAAACTGCAAGTTAAAAAACTTCCTTACCTTTTTAAATCCAAGTAGTATGGTTTCTTAACTATTGTTGAAAAAATTGAGATTGTAAATTCCAATATTTTCATAAAACTGCACAATTTTGCTTTTCTAAAAATATCAGCATTGTCAGAATTGTAATCTCATCAAATCTAATGAAGAACAGAATCTTTCAGAATGAGAAAAAGGAAGAGTTTAGGAATTTCAAATTGTTTCACAGTTTAGAAAGAGTCCATTTCGAGAGAGCATTTCAGAGAGCATTTCAGTTTGGTTAATGCTTGAATTTGATAGCAGATCTTCTAGCGTAATTCTTTTTATCCCGTTCAGGTTAGTTTTTCTTTGGTAGTAGTTAGTGTATGATTGAATCAAAGCATAGTCACAAGAAAGATAGACTTGCTCTAAGCAGTGACGCGTTTACCCATGGGCCAACTGGGCCCGGGCCCAGGGCCCCCCTAAAAATCTTAAAGTTAGGGGGCCCCGAGCAAAAGTTTGAAAAACCTATGAACTTTGCCAATTTGGACAAGGATAGTTTTATTGGGATTGTACTAAGATTTACATTTTCTTGTATCGGTGAATTCAATTTTTCGAGTTTTGCCGTATCAAACTATTTCGTTGATATTAACTTATTTGGTGCCTGAATGCCCGCCCTTATCCATAAACTTCATGCTAACTGAGTGCCGAGTACTATGCACGTGACACACAAATTCTTAGGTATATTTTAAGGGGCCCCAATCAGTTTTAGGCCCAGGGCCCCAACAGACTTAAATGCGGCCCTGGCTCTAAGTCTATTCCGTGGTAAATCAGCACCGAGGAAAATAATTATCTCTCCGCAGAGGTAATTATTTTCCTCAGTGCTGATATACCACGGAATGGACTTGGAGCAAGTCTATAAGAATGAGAGAACAAAGGCCGCATTGCTCTCTTCTGGACTATAGCTCTTATGACTATGATGGGACTATGATCAAAGCAAACATGGAATTAAAAAATACCAGAACAGGGTCAATTTGACAGAACCAAAGACTTGTCTTTGACGGTCGCCTTCAACGATGATTCGCAGAGAAGTTGCAAAACCCCATGCAATTAACTTGCCTCTGTTTAAAGATTTGCCTCACTCTCAAACAATAAACGAGAAAGGGTGGTGGCGACAACAACAACGACAACAACAATAATAAAAAATCAGCTGACAGACAGAACCACTGTTCTCTGTGGTAAAAGCACGTGAAGCGAAAGGCCGTTTCTACATCATTGGCCACCACTGCATCATTTGACGACTAGATCGGAGGTACTGCACTAACGCTGAAGATGGATAAGTGTGTTATTTTGCTGCTACTGGCCACAGTGTTCAATCTGCTAAGGATCTCTGGTGGTACAAGGCCACCACATATTGTGATGATTGTTGCAGATGACCTCGGTTGGAATGACGTCAGCTTCCATGGTTCTAAGCAGATTCCAACGCCAAATATTGACATGCTGGCAACAAATGGGGTTATACTGAATAACTATTATGTTACCCCAATATGTTCCCCTTCAAGAAGTGCTATAATGACTGGCAAGTACCCCATACACACTGGAATGCAAACAAGTACGGTTTTCGCTCCAAATGCATGGGGTGTTGACCCCAAAGAAGCACTTCTGCCCGTGTATTTGAAGACAAGAGGGTATAAAACCCATGCAGTTGGAAAGTGGCATCTTGGAATGTGTGCTCCTGAGTATCTTCCAAACAACAGAGGATTTGATTCCTTTTATGGGTATTATCTTGGCAAGGGGGATTATTGGGACCATTCTAATCAGGAAACATACTGGGGGCTTGATTTGCATGATAATGGAAAACCAGTATTCAATCAATGGGGTAATTACAGCACTGAAATGTATACAGCAGTTGCCATTGACAAAGTAAAACACCACAACAAATCAGAACCACTGTTTCTTTACTTGGCATATCAAGCAGTTCATAGTGCAAACAGGAAAGATGACCCCATCCAAGCCACTGATTACTGGCTCAATAAATTCAAGCACATTCAGAATGTTGGCAGAAGGAAATTTGCTGCAGTGACAGCTGCCTTGGATGATGCAGTTGGCAAAGTTTATGAAGCAATAAATGAAGCTGGAATATTAGATAATACAATAATTGTCTTCACAACAGACAATGGAGGCCCTGCTAATGGTTTTGATTTTAACTATGCTAATAATTATCCCTTACGAGGGGTCAAGGCTCATTTATGGGAGGGAGGTGTCAGAGGGGTTGGGTTTGTGTATAGCAATCTTATCAAAGAGCCAGGAAGAGTTTCAAATGATCTCTTGCATATAACAGACTGGCTGCCAACATTCTATACACTAGCTGGTGGAAACACATCATACTTCAAGCTAGATGGTTACAATGTGTGGGATACACTATCAAATGCAACTAAATCTCCAAGAGGAGAAGTATTGTTGAATATTGATCCAATGTTGTACAAGAATGCTGCATTGAGAGTGGGGGATTACAAAATCATCTCGGGGGAGGGTGGGTATTGGTCAGGCTGGTTCCCTCCCCCTGAAGTTGATATGAATGAAGAGCATGCTAATCAGCTGATGAATGATGCTGTGCTAAAATGTGGGCCAAAACCTGAAAATGTCACGTTAGATTGCTCAGCAAAACATGGACCGTGTCTGTTCAATATAAAAGATGATCCTTGTGAGTACAAAGACCTCTCTAAGGATCTCCCAGAAGTTTTTAATGCATTGTTGGATCGACTTGATGGGTATCGTGGTAGCATGATCAAGCCCAGGAACAATTTCACTGATGATCCATTATCTAACCCCAAACTGCACGGAGGTAGCTGGGAGCCTTGGCTTTCTTCTGTGTAAATTTTCTGTCTTGGCAAATATTAATTTTGAATACAAACTGCAACAAATTCATGATTATATTCTAAATAGCCTACTAGATTAAAAAAGATTTCTTTTGCTCTTTGTAAATTCTGCTGTTTTTTCTAATAATTTGTGATTTCAGATTCAGAACTGTATCAAATTTTATCACAAAGTGATGTAAATGGCTGATAGTCTCCAGTGTTTTATAGAATTTTCATTTGGTGTCAGTGTAAGATAGCAATAAAATATCTCAGTGTTAGATTTATGTTTTAATTTACAGTATTCACAAGTATTTATCAATATTGGCAAGCTCTCTCTTTTATCATTCATTTAATCTCATTGCCATCAGATATTATTACAATAACTACAGTGTGTCATGGCAGCTGCAAAGTTTGTTTTTGATGAGCAGTCAGGGTACAGCCATATAGACCAAAAACTTTTTAAAATCGATCACACCTCTTGTCATTTAGAAGTTCTTGTGCCTCTTCCATGTGAGTGGATTCAAGCTCCAAAGTCTTAAATTATCCTTTGTTGTTTCATTTAGATGATTCATTAGCTTGGTCTGCAATGGAAATCAGTGATCAGCAATGTATGATAAATTTTTATGAAGAAAGAAAATTCCTCAAAGGGAAATGTCATGAGATTGAGCCTTAAATGTTCAACAGAAATTCTGCAAATCAATTTTTCAGTTTCAGTTTTCAGTTTCATCATATTTAAATGTTTAAATATTTAAATTTTTATCATCTTCAGGGAATGAAAATTAGTCCACAAAAAACTGGGAGACAAAATTGGTAAGCTTAGGGTTTAAACAGCTCATCTGCACAAAGAAACTTTGTGAAAAAAGTTAGATTCATTTTTCACTCTTTTGATGCAAGGTTAGTCACTTGAAGAAGAGTTTGACTATGGAAGTTTAAACAATAGCAAGAATACAATATATTTTTTGGAAAGATAGAGCAAATACCTTCAGTAAAGATTAAAACAACTGAAAAGAAGACACTTACTTGAAGATTGTTGATGTAGTATCTTTTCTTGGATTTGTAGGTGGAGCAACTTTAGATAAAACATGTCTTGCATAATCAGAATTATGTACACCAACCTGTCTGAATGCATTCTCCATTTTCAATCTGTTGTCTGACAGCACCTGTAAAGAATCACAAAATGACAAATAAGAATGAATAGAATAACAAATTCTTAAAGGAACTGGGTCCATATAAATACTTGTGTGTTAACGCTGTCCTGAATTTTGCTGACAAACCGCTGATGGCCCTTTGTTATTGCACAATGTGCTGAAGTCATTAGCAGTGGGGATCAAAGACTTCTGAATCCTTGCACTATCCGCAGGAAGTTCTTTGGTTTAATTCCTATAGGAATTAAATGACAACTTTTGTTTCATAATTGAAAAGAAGTTGATATTGGCCATGAGCACGCTATTTGTACAGACTGAAGTGTACTGCAGATGAAAGTTTTTCTACTTGAAAGTGGCAAATATCTCGACAAAGCTTCCTGAAAGTTTTTTGGTATGACACTGATTTAATACATTGCGCATCGCAGTTCCTGCAGGTTGTGGTTAGAATATAGTTCACATACTACCTGGTGAAATTAAACACATTATTGTGTGGTTTTTTAGGGTGTTGCTCTATACCTGTTTGGCGTTGAAGGTGTGAATTGCAAATAACGGTTCTTGAAGTTCTTTCTCTTCATCTAATTTGGCTGCTTGTCGAGCTTGATATGCCTAAAAGTTGCAAAAAAGGTTTCCAGAAGCCATAGCAAAATTACTGTCTATCACTGTAAATGACAACAACGGACGCTTCAAGGCAAAACCTGAAGAACATTACAGTTTGTACATCATCTTGTAAATAGCCGATGCATCACAATGTATGTGGTGTGTTTTCTTGGAATAAGACAAATCAGGGTTTCACTTAGCCTTTACATAAATGCCGACAAACAATTGTCCAAAAATATTTGATTTGAGAAGAATTGCTTTCATCTAATCTCGAATCTGATCAAACATTCATGCAGAAAATTTGAACGGCCAGCATTCTATAGGAGTCCTTTGGATTTATCGGCAGCAAAGACTCACACCTCGAAATCAAATCATCTTGACAAGGTTTCTGTGGCTTGTTGGACGCAACAGATTTTTTTATCGAGCCGTATCCAAGTGACTGAGCTACCACCGTACTTAAAGGGCATCCCAAAAGCTCTTCGATGTTTGTTTAACCATAAAAAAGGGGGTGAAGAATGGCCTCCATGGTAAGATAGTCGTATCGATGCGTTTTTGAATCTATTCAGAAACCAAGTGCGAGAAAACCGGTCAAATACACACGGAGTTATCCGAGGGGCAATTCACTGATTTTTTTTCGTACACCTCCCTTGAAATCACAAAAAAATCACATACAAAATCACAAAATCACGAGGAAAATCACGTACAGAAAGCATCAAAATCACAAATCACTGAAAAATTACTGAAAAATCACACGAAAAAATCACTAAAAACCACTAAAATCACAAATAATCACAGAGAAAAAATCATGTGATTTCAAAATCACAAAAATCACGTACGCTATTTTGAGAAGTGAGTTGCCCCTCGGAGTTATCAGCTTTTGCAGTTAACCTTAGTGCAAAACCTGAAACCAGACGCCCTTAAATCGAAATTTTTGCAAAAGCAGAGTCTCGTTTATTCAAAGCAAATCAAATGAAATTTAAAAAGCACTTTCGATAAACCAACTTTTTCTAACTTTAAGACATGGTCATGGATACTTAGAGGGATCCTGCTGAGCACAACTTGAAATGACCCGTCTCTCAAGGATTCAGTTTTCTTTCAATGTTTTTGGATATTTACATTTTTAAGTAAATTTTGGCAACGGTTACAAGGATTTATGTTACTTTTGAAGTCATATTTGGCTTGTTCCGATATCAACGAGAGGTGTGACGTTGGATTGTCTTCTTTCACATCGGTTTTGGGACGTCTTTGTGAAAAACAAGTCAGTTAGGGGCCAACAAGTCAGTTAGGGGCCACTGGTTTCAGCAATCGCACCAGAAAAGAGTTCCCACTTTTGAAAATCCATAGCGCCAAGATTACTTCACAGATTTGAATCATTCAAATTCTAGTTAAAGCTGAAAGATTGAAATATTTTTGTGATTTTTCTCGCTGTCCTACCGGCTCTAGAAGTATTGGTAAATTAAACTTTGTAAACATTTTATGGTTACAAAATGACGGAAAAGGGCCTAAAACATTGATCAAATTGTAAGGACTCTATTCACACCGAACAACAGGCAATGGGCATTTCACCTCCCTCAAGTGTGATAAAACATTGATTGTCAAACAAATACTGAAGATTTTCAATCCCATGGCAATTAATGTAAAGAGGATATCTCTCATTCATGAGAAGTTGCACTTCCTTCACTATTTTGTGCGATGAGTCATTTATGCTTTCATCGATGTTTTAGGCCAGTTTTCAGTCATTTTGCAACCATGAAAGTTTTGTAAAGTTGAATTTTCCTATATTTGTAGTGCTCATGAGACAACGAGAAAAATCACAAAAATACTTCAACCTTTTGGCTCGTAACTAGAATTGAAATCATTCAAATCTGTGAAATATCTTTGCCGTTATGGATTTTCAAACGTGGGAACTGTTTCTGGCTCACCCGGTATACAGTAAATATTAAAAACAATACCATACTACCTAATCCAAGCCACCTGCTAAAATTAATACATCTAATAAATATACATACATGATTTAATGAATAAGATATAAAATACATGGTATAGAAATTAAAAACAAAATTTAAAACATGGTATATTAAAAATCCGAGCTGTTTAAAATCCGGAAATCTTGGCTCTGGTATTTCATGTTATCACAAAAATCAAAGTTGTGGTATGAACGTTCTGTGCAGTCAGCGCCATTCCAGCCTTTAATTTCTTTCTTAAACTCATTGATAAACTCGGACTTCAAAAGTTTGTAACTCTGTGAATTCTTAGCTGATTCCTAAGATTTAGGCGTCAAAAATTAATTAAAATCTCAGGAAGAGGGTTACGTAACCAGGAACCCGCAAATTTATCAGTATTTTCTAATATTTAATCAAACGTCGAACAATTTTTTGGAACACCCTGCATGTGATTCTGAAATATCACAAACGATCAAAACAGATAACTATTAAGTTAAATGATAATTAAGATATAAATTAAAACACACCTCAGTTGGTTCCATCACTCTATTTGCATCATCTGGGGCTTCAACTCGTACCTAAAAATAATTCCATGGTCGTAAGTTAAAAAGAGAAAGTACAAGATATCACCAGCAGACACGCCTTCATATTCGACGGAAATGTTTTGATTTTTTCCAAACAACACTAAAACAGATAGAGACAAAGCTGTATTATTGAGTGTCAGTTTGATAGCTTTTCTTTGTTTTTATTCTGTTTACTGACTGGTCAGCTGTTGGATTGCTAAGACGTTGTTAAAATGTTAGATCTAGGCTAAATCACTGGGAGAGCCTTGTATTGAAATTGATGTACCAAACTCATTACAAAGTTTTTCATTGTATAAACGCTTGGCAATCCAACAGTGATCGCCAGTTTACTTCGTAATATCATTATTTTAAAAAATGAATTCTAACCTACTAACTGCTAGTACGAAATACCCGTACAGGGATCTGTACTACAATATTTAAATTAGAACAATTTGAAAAAGGATTCGTCAATGAATAGAAACATCAAATAAAGTGAGCATGATCTTGTATATCGTCATAATTGCCCTCCGATTTATAATAAAACTACGCTTTCCTCTTGATGTTCCAATTCAAAAAACAGTCTCAATTTCTAGCAAACACTTATGACAATTTTCACAGTCTTCAGAGAAAATCATTTGTCGACAGCAAATGCTGGGAGAATCTAATTAACAATCGTGCTAAAAATGGTGCTCAGTGATTCTTTAACATGATATTTTGTATTTCATGCATTTCGATGGCTTTTGACCGGTCGACTTTCCTAGACACTATCCTCAGCACGATTTGCAATAAAATAGCATTGGCACCTATCATGATCATTAATCAACGAGATAAAATCTTTGATGTAACTTTTTCCGGATGTGTCAAAACAGAATTAGTCATGGTTTGATAAACGTGCTATAAAAGCCGTGTCCTTAAAGATTTCAGATGCTTTCTCTTAGTATCAAGATTTTATTCGCGAAGGACCTTTTGCTCAAAAATAAAACAATTTGAAGAAAAACACTTTTCCTCCAACCTTTTCCGAAGAAGAAACGAAGATTTTGAGTCTCTTTTAAGTCAAAGAATTTGATGTTCCTTAGATGAGCTTTATGGATTGTATACGGTAATCTTTCACACAATTGAACATTTTGATGGCTATTACATTCCAATCAGGGCGTTCAATTAAAACTTATATCCTATATATATTTCTTGAGGATAAATTTTAAAAGATCGTAGAATAAAAATCAAATCACAACAGAGCATTCACCTGCATCCTCAATTTTTCAAGCCGTTCTTCTTTTTCTGTTTCCAGCTGCCTTTCTTTTTCCTTTGCGATCTTCTTCTGCTCTTCTTTCTCCAGCAAAAGCTTCTCTCTAAATTCCACCCTGTTAAGTGACAAGAATCCTGACAAGAATGGTTTCTGATTAATATACCTTCCTAGAAACATAGTTGGGTATAAAATCATGTTCAATTTACTGTTGCCGTCAGTATCCAGTGCAAAACTTTCTTAGCGATTTGAAACCTGATTCTTAAACAACAGCGACTCTGACACGAATTCCCCTGACAGACAGTTATAGTTTAAAGATACTTGTTGATAAAAACTTCTCTTAAGCATTTTGTCATTGAAAATTTTTAGTTTACTAACCTTTCGAAAGCACAAAATCGTCTTTCCTCGTACCTTTTGATAAACTATAAAATGAATCAGCCAAAAAATTTCCCTTCGGTTCCAACCAGAGGCCTAAATGATGAACGCTTCCTTATCATAGCTTCAATATTCAAAGACATAGTCGCAATTTGCATAATAAGAAACTTTCGAAAAAAATCTAGTATACCGGGTGAGCCAGAAAAAAGTTCCCACTTTGAAAATTCATAATAGCTGGAGTATTTCATAGATTTGAATGATTCCAGTTCTAGTTAAAAGCTAAAAGGTTATGGTATTTTTGTGATTTTTCTCGTTGTCTCACGAGCACTACAAATATAGGTAAATTCAACTTTACAAAAATTTTATGGTTGCAAAATGACTGAATGGCCTAAAACATCGATCACAACATAAATGACTCCTCTCACAAAATAATGAAGAAAATGCAACTTCTCATGGATGAGAGATATCCTCTGCACATTAATTGCCAAGGGATTGAAGATCTTTAGTATTTGTTTGAAAATCGATGTCTTATCACACTTGAGGGAGGTGAAACGCCCATTGCATATTGTTCGGTATGAATAGAGTCCTTACAATTTGATCAATTTTTTAGGCCCCATTTCCGTCATTTTGCAACCATAAAATTTTTTACAAAGTTGAAGTTACCAATACTTCTAGTGCTGGTAGGACAACGAGAAAAATCACAAAAATACTTTAATCTTTCGGCTATGATTTAAATCTGTGAAGTAATCTTGGTGCTATGAATTTTCAAAAAGGGACCTTTTTTCTGGCTCACCCGGTACATAACTGGTACGCAGTTGCTCCGCAGCAATGACCACCTTAGAAAATAGCAAAACCAAATAACCTTTCTTTGTCTATTCGTCGCTGTTCTTCCATTTGTTCTTGCAATTCCATCAATCTCTCTTTTGATTTCTGTCTTTCAATCTGAATTCTTTTTTCTTGTTCCAACTGATGTTGCTCAATCTTTAGAAAGGAAAGAAAGTCCCTTATTTTCTCGACAATTAAATGAAAAGATTTGAAATGATCAAATTGTCCCATTACAAAACGTCCTGGGAATCACAATACACCTTTTCAATTAACGGCCTCGTTTTCGAAATTATTTGAAAATTCATTCATACGAAATTTCTGACCACGGATTTGGATTCAGCACCCTAAGTTTAGTTTAATGGCAAATTTGTACTTTTCTAGAGTTTGTGGTTTTGATTTTATGGCGAAAATGAATTTGAGAATTTAGAATAAGAGATTTGACCGTTAAAATCGTTGCGGGTGTAACTTTACACCTTTAGTCATTATTCACGGTCAAATCCCTTATAAATTTTCAAATTTATTATCCTCATAAAATTAAAATTGCAAACACTAAGACTACGAAAATTTGCAGTCAGACTAAAATTTGGGAGCGGAAAGTGAATCTGGGGTCAGAAATTTCATATGACGCAAGCTGAAGAAGTTCTGAAAAATTCCGAAACGAGGTTGTTTAGTTGAAAAGGTGTATTTATTGATCTGAATATCCCAGTCCTTAATATGATAATGAAACAGGCGAGAAAGCTGCCATCCCATATCAAGCAGTAAAGTCTTGATTGCAAAATTTTTGCTCAAAATACAAAAGCACTTTATAGATTCATGGTAACAATATAAAGTTTTGATACGGCTACACGTAATATAGTCACTTTGACTGACTGGAGCAAGAAATGGTACCAAGAAATGTATTTAGAAATTAGAAACACATGAAGCTGGAATACGCATAATGATTATGATCGTAATTTATGAACAATCGTTGCTGTAACGTTGATGAAAATCATGATAGGAGACCAACCTAACTTCAATTCCTATACAGAGGCCTTAACTTGAATTTTTCAGGCCTCTTTGATGCATCGGTGGAATCTATGCCAAATTTTGCAAATTGGTTGCAACTCTTTGGGTGTGACTTTGCATCATTTGTCTTGATATATTCGGTAGTTTTCCCCACAGTATCGTCCTTGTAGCGTTTCACAGAGTAATTTGCACGTAGCAAAACAAGTACGTAACTTATCTTGCAAAAATTTTTAAAGGAAAATAAAAAAGAAGCGACACTACCCACTGTAAAGTAAGGTCAGAAGCAACACACTTGATTTAAAACCAGATTTTTGAAAATTCTTAAAGTAGACTTACCTTTGACTTGATCTTTGATCTTCGATTTTTCTCTTTCTCCTCCGCTTTCCTTCTTTCTTCTTGCTCTAGTTGCTCTTTTTCAGCTTTCATAGCAGCCTCCAGTTTCATCATTTCTTGCTTCTCAGCCTGGTAGATTCTCACCTATGAAAGCAATCACTGCATGCATGTCAAGGGCACTTCTATATTATGGAAGTTACGAGATACGTCACCGTTGTAAGGAGAACTTCCGAAGGAACTTATGTTATCTAGCGGGTGAATAAAAAAACACTTGGCCTTTCACAAAGTACTACTCCGTCAACATCAAAGCAATGATACTGAAAGTTGTCTTGTTTCACTGCCGATATATTCATTAGATTCAGCAATTTACCCGGCTGTAATCGGTCATTCCTTCCCGTTGATGGTGGGAGATTTTCTACAAACACAACCTTCAAAAATCTGATGAACAAAAGCTCCTTTGTTTTCCTTTCTGACAATAATAACACGTAATGTACTAGCATATACTTTGTCCTCTTGGCAAAATGGAATCCTCCCTTCCTGAAAAAGTTTTTCATACTGAGGATTGCACCTGCTAACACTAGTTCAATTCATGGCTGTGAGGTAGCATAGTGGGGAAATTTGCCCGTTATCTTAGCACGCTGCACTTTCTCAAGGTTCTTTGAAGGGACTTTCTCGAGAAAATCCCTTGTAAAGTCTGAACGGAGTAACTGATTTCAGCCAAGAAAATAGAAAAAATAAGTGAACATGATGGCTGTTCAATCCACGGGGGGGGGGTTCTTCCATAGTAAAGGTACCTGGGGATGTGCCGTCCGCGAGGGTATACTTTTTCGGACTCCTAGTCTAGCCAAGGGTGTACTCTTTGGCAATTTTAGTCGAGTTAAGTCTAGGCAAGGGCCCGGGGGGCTACTTGACTTCATTTTGGACGGGGACGTGCCATCGAGGTTTCAAAAACATACCCGTTCCTTATACCAATTTTTCCAAAATGTATACCCAGCTTTATACCAATTTTTCAAAAATATATACCCGACTTTATACCAATTTTCCGAAAATGCATACCCGATCCTATACCAATTGCAAAAATTGCGAAAATCGATACCGTTCGTTATACCAAAATCATGAAAATCGATACCGTTCCTTATACCAAAATCGTGAAAAACGATACTCTTCCCGATGGCACGTCCCCGTACCCAAAATATGTATAGTACCCCCCCCCCCCGGGGGCAAGGGTATGCTTTTTGGGAATTTCGGTCAAAGAGATGTTAAAATTCGGTAATTTTGGTAAAAAATCCAACTTTTTTGGAATTTTGGTCGAAAAAAGGCGAAAATTTCGCAAGTTTTGCCTAGAAAATGCCAATTCAGAGCACTTCTGAAGCAAAAATTAGTCTAGCCAAGGGTATCATTTTCACAAAAATTGGTCTAGCCAACGGTTACATTTTGAAACTGTGGGCGGCATCCCCCTAACCGAAATTTAGCCGAGAACCCCCCATGGTTCAATCAAGTATCGCACATATTATTACTTTCACATTTTGGTAGCGCAGCCCTTCAAACGGTGCTAGTTTATCTGACTCACCCGGTATATGCATCCTTAAAAACATAATAGGTTGGCCATCAATGTTCCTCAATGAATAACACTTCTCCTAATTTCTTGCAGCTTTGGTGTATTTCCATGTTTTGAAAAATTTGACAAGAAAACAAACCTTTTCATGCCATTCTTCACAAATTTTTGCTTGCTTTTGCCTATCAGCTGATCTTTCTTTCTCAGCCTCATTTGCAGTGTTGGCTTCAAGGAAAACTGCCTTTATCCTCAGGAGAAGGTCATCTCTGTCACGTTGCCATGCATGCAATTGGTCTTTGAATTGATTTTGGAACGATTTGAAGGAGAACCACCAATCTTCGTGTTCCACCTAGGAAATCAACATATTTTTAAGGCTACTTCAACGAAAGCATCCAATTGAACTTTCTCAATATCAACTTCCATCTTCCATCTCCATGGAAGTTGATATTGATAAAGTTCAATTGGATGCTTTCGTTGAAGTAGTCTTAAAACTACTTTCCAAAGCATTCATGTCTACACGATATCCTGAAACCACGAAATTACCATGACTTCCGAAAAAATCATTTTCGTTAATCTACAGCAAGTATGTAAAAATTTCTACAAAATTATTGATAATTATTTTTCACTGAAAGGGTACTTTAAATTTATCACCCAAGAAATCAAGCAAAAGAAGTGTTTCAAAATCAGATAAATTCTATGAATTATCCACATTTCTCTCACAAAGATCAGCTACAATTACACTTACAAGAAGTAATAATTTAGGTTGAAAAAGATAAACGTTTGAATAAGACAATAGAGACAAATTCCTTCTCCAAACAAGGCATTGCAAAATCAAAGGAACTTACAATCTGGCTTCTAGTTTTATGAGAAAGATCTCGCAGCATTCTGTCGATATAAAGTTTTCTTTTGTCATGTTTCTCATCAGCATATTGTTCAAGAATGTGTTGAAATCGAATGTGGTCATCAAGTGACCATCTACCGGTTGGAGATCTAAAATATAAATATAGGATCCAATATTACTAGACAACGAACAAAAGTGTATCCTTGCATTTTGGATTAACCTGGTTTCAAAAAGTCCTTAATCTATAAGATCTAGAGTAATATCGCCCCTATCAGACCACCATCGATTCCGTGTTGTGCAACGGACTTGAATAAAATGTTAAAGTTAAAAGGAAGCTTGGGCCTGGCTAATCCAAAAAGCGCGGGAAAATTGTTTGCTGATGTCATCTCTTTGATATTTCTTCATTTTCACTGTTTTGTTTTGCTCAAAAGACTTGCAATAAAGTTTTGAAGTTGACCTACCTGCCACGAAGGTGTAAGTACAATTCACATTTCCTTTGATGTTTCCACATACTTTGTCTATTTTGTGTCGTTTCTCGATATCTCTTTCAGTTAACATAGAATAGTCTTCATGAATGTTTCCTCCAACTCTTCTCGTTTCATATCCAAAGAAGTTTCGAGAATCGCACACAAATTGCGAGACCTACGGTTCTTTTTGGAAGAGCACTGCAACTGACATTTATGTCCCCAGGTGCGTCCACCGCGTGAAACCCTTTCGATTTGTAGACTATTGACACATCGCGTGGTTAGAGTTGACTGACGTCAAAAATAAGAGTTAAAGGCGGGAGTGAAATTAACAATATTTTGAAATCATTTTCAATCAAATTAGGATTGGTCATGTAACTTTCTGGCTTTCTGGGAAAGTAAAAAATACTTTGTTGAACTGTCAACGGCCTTGAAAAGATTTTGATATGCTAAATTCATCGTTCTTCTGCGGTGGTCTGATAAGGGCGATACGGCCTAATTTATGCGTTTCAGACCTGTCCGTATTTGTGTGGTTCCAGCATGACAACAAGGAAACGGATGGAACAACTCTCACTTTGAGGTTTGTAGCAAGATTTGAGAAGCCTATTCAAGGTGAGTTCTCTTCCAGAACTTCTTTGACCTCTCCGAAAATCTTAGTTTTCTGAAAAGTGGTCTGATAAGGGCGATGGTGCTCTACTGCTGTGAAAAAAAGACAAACAATAAAGTATGATACTGTACTTTCAGTAACAAAATATGCAAATATTATATTCCTTCCTTCCTTTCACCATTACTTTCATGTCATTTGAATTCTAATTCTGTTTAATATGAGAACTATCTCCTTTTCTAATCACTGTACAACTGGCAATGATTGCAATCAAGACATATAACACTTTTCAGCTAGAAAACTAAAGAGGCTATTTCATTGTTCAATGATTATTTTTAATTTGTCTCAAGTTATCAAACATTTTGAAATGGTAGATGCTACAGAAGAAAATAGAAGACTTTCTCGTTTGGGGAGTCTAACTAATATTTAGTTTTGACCCAAAAATGATCCTGCTTTCCAATGAAGATTGGCTTTTTTCTATTCTTCAAACTGACATGATTTCCTAAAT
Source organism: Aurelia sp. 3 sensu Dawson et al. (2005) (assembly GCA_964020215.1). NCBI lineage: Eukaryota > Metazoa > Cnidaria > Scyphozoa > Semaeostomeae > Ulmaridae > Aurelia > Aurelia sp. 3 sensu Dawson et al. (2005). Next base: position 2,579,783 of record OZ026572.1, on the reverse strand, counting down.
GACATGAAAATGACATCCCTTAGCAAAATATTTAGTATGTTTGGAGCATGCTTCAAACCTGATACCAACTTATATTTCAAGTATGATTTGGGTATGTTTGAGAGCTTGATTCAAGTAGGAATATTGCACAGCTTGCACTAGCTTACAGCATGTATCGTTGAATTGGAAGGCAAACTTGGCTGAGTTTGATTGTAGTATGTTTGGAAATAACTTTAGCATCAGATTGCTGTCAAGTTTGATCAAGCTCTTATCATACATGCAAATTGGCCAAAATTACGTCCAACATAATCATTTCAAGCTCCTCATGCTCCTATCAAGTTTGCGCTAGCTGATCTGTGTCCTAAGGGATGTTGCAACAAGACAGGAAATTACTGTACACAGACACAAAGCTACAGTACCTTTCAACTGCATCTGCATACTTTTCTTCTAAATATTTGAAATGAAGTTCATGCTTATAATCCAAGCTATGGAACTCTGCTAAGCAATTTGCTTTGAGATCTTCATCAAAACATTCATATTCACAAGCTTCATTTGGTATCCCAGAGAATACATGTGGTAACTTCACGTCAACTTGCTCAATTCCAAGCTCAGACATGATCACCTCGAGTTCCTCTTGAAGTAATGCTTCATCTTCACTGAGCTTTTCCAAAATACCAGCCTGCTGTTTTTTCACAGAATTTGCAACATCAAGGACCCTTGAATGATCCTCTTCTGCTATCCCTAATATCAATTTTTCTCTATTTTCTTCCATCCAGACTTGTAAGTCTTCCCTCAAATCCCATAAAGGTTGCACAGTTGATGCCTGAAATTCAAGTCTTTTATCCTTCATTACCTCAATCATAGAAGTAAACTCAAAATACAAATCGTTCAGAAATGACCAATCTGAATCACTGAATTTTGATATGCAAATGTCTGTTTCATCTTGAACTCTCTCTAAAGAATGTTTAAGCCGTACATTCTCTTTCTGCCATACTTTTTTATGTTGTTGTAATAATGATGTTTCTTTTTTGTCTACTTTGGCTTTTGTTATCTTTTCAAGTTTCTTCAAAGAACTCTGTCCTGTGCTTTGTTTTATTCTCAAAAGAGCTTTCATTTTGTCATAATCAACTTCTTTGTATGTCCCAGCTTTGGATCCAGCCATGAATCTTGTGGTCAGCTTTGGGTCTAGTTTTGAGTAAAAATAAAGTTAACATCATGTACAGTATTCAAGACCTGTGAGTTCTGGACATCTATTCAACAATATGAGCTGACACCCTGACTTGCAAGGAAGGCCATATTCACTGAGATTTCAGGGGTCACAGTAAATTTTACAACTGTTTTCAATCGGGTGCCTATAATTTATAAATATTGCAGCTGAAAATAGCAACAACTATGTTGAAATTTCAGGAAATTATTTCAAAAATCCTTAGTACTATATATAAAGTTTAGAAGAGACAGTTCAGTTTGAATCTTAAAATAGCCCCAAGCTTATCAATGTTTTCAAAAAAATCCACCCAACACATCCTAATTTCCAGGCCCCCTGATATCATCAATTTCAAGCTTTTTAATTTTGAAAAGGAAATCAAGTGCATCAAATACGATGCTTTGTTGCAGGAGCGGATCCAGACAGGGTTTACAGGTTTCAAAAACCCGGTCAGATTATTCGAGAAAAGCTACCCTCTACGAACACGTGATTCACTCCTTTTGAACCGCAAAGAAATGTTCACTTGAAAGCAATGACTGCGATTGTCTTCCAGATGATTGCTTGGGCTATTGCGGTGGCGCTTCTTGTCGATGTGAAGCTCTTGTGCTTTGAACAAGGAAGCAAATATCTGTTTCCTGATGAACAAATGGTGGTGAACGGGCTTTTGTTTTGCCCTTTGATATATGGCATGGAAACAAAAGCACCGGGAAAATATCAGTCATCTCATCAACAAAGGAGGATTTATCTGTCTGCGTCATAATCTGTGCAGGACTGGATTGCACCACTATTATTGCACAACTGAATCCATTCATAAAAGTCTGAAACCTCTTGTTGACGAGTCCGAAACCAGTCACCACATTGTTCTCTCTGTCGTAAGGGAGTCCGAAACCTGTCATAAAAAGTCGCAACCCAGTCAGAAAAAGTCGGAAACCTGTGTAAATTGCGTAATACTCTCAACCAGTTGGTTGTGGTGGTTGTGATGCGTGATGTGTGATATCTTCGATGTTTCCCCGCCAAACAAAGTGGAATAAAAGGGACGGTGAGTAAGTACGATGTGATCTTGCTTCGCGATGTCGAAAATCTTTGAAAATCAGGGAGCTTCTTGAACGAAAGGTTTAGGGGAAGAGAGAAAAATGGGGAAAGATGTGCAGGCCTAGGTAACAGACCTTGAATGCTTGTTCCATGTGCAGCGATGGAATTCACACCGCGATATCATTCGATTTGAATGAATATATTGAGACAGGGTGTTTCCATATTGAAAAGGGCGTTTCCTTTAGGAAAAAGGGCGTGGCCCGAAAGAAAAAGGGCGTGGCCCGAAAACTTTTCCGGGGGCTTAGCCCCCGGACCTCCAATAAACCCTGTCACCAAACTTCCTGGATCCGCGCCTGTGTTGTGTGTACTCCCTCAAGATTCTTCGAATGCTCTCATATTCTTTGCAGTCAAATCACCTGGTGCATTCACGTTATTATATTTTCAAATAAACCAAGGTTTTTGTAGCTATGTTTTCTTACGACTTTTGTTTTCCAGGCTGGAATCTTTTTTCACGTTGGTTTCACTTCCCAACCCATCCCTCAATGTCCATTTACCTTACCTGCATTTCTTCCAAGCTGGTATTGATGACATGATAAAAAGCTTTTGAAATCTCTTCCACTCATCTTCGTTTCGTAGCTCTATCCTTTCATTTCACCACAGAAGCTGGAAGTTGTTGGTCTTGAGGTTGCGGCCAAACTGTCATGAATGAAGTTTGTTGCACAGCAACTACAGCAACAACAATGGTCCGCCCTGTTGGAGTTGCCTCGGATCGACTCTGATCGGATCAGCCAATCAGCTAATCAGCCAATCAGCAGCCAATCAATCAGCTAATCAATGAGCCTCATTTGAGCGCGGGCACCTTGGACTGGCCAGGCCAATCTTGCTGCATTGATTCACTATGGAGGAAGACAAAAGTCGAGGTGCCTTCTACAAATGGTTACTTGAAGAGAAAAGAGGGAAGCAAACATGCATGATAGGGAGGGCACAAGGAGAAGAAATAATCAGATATCTGAAAGAGAAGCGGGAAAAAGGAGAAGATGATCCAGAAGTCAGAAGCAAATATGACTCAGCACTCAGAGCGAGCGTCAAGAAAAAGAATTACAAATTACTCAGTGCGGTTGGTTTGGGAGATATTTTATGTCTTCCGGTCAAACAGGTCTGCATCAATCAAAGAACTAACTTCAGTGGAGGTCAAAGAACACTGGAGGTAAAGAAACAAGAAAGTTCACGAATCGATCTGAAAATATTAGTAAAATATTTGGCATGTACTTAGATTGACCTGACCATAACCATGACGAATGAAGTGTGTCTCATCAAATTCAATGTTACATGAGAACTCCCCTAACCTAACGCATAGACCTCTAGAACTATCTCGTTCTGACTGACATGACTGCCCACTTGACTTGAGTACACAGTCACCATGACTGACTGGAGTCTTTACGACATGTGCACCAAAAAGATGGTTCTGTCATCATAAGGTGTTGTGGCACAATGGTGTTGTTATCCTCTGAATTTGCAGCCAGAACAGTCCGATTCAGGTGGACAGGGTTTGATAAGAGTCCCAACACTTGAGGGTCATAACAAGGAGTTGCCAAATCGATTAATGCTTAGCTACTTCTGTGATCCAGTGATTGGCACTAAAAACCGCACCTTCACCTTAGTAAAACAATAACTACCTGTAATTATTTTTCCATATCCTAGTTTCACACAAAATTCTTTGGTTTGCACAAGCACAACAAATTTTCCAACCAAGCAGCCATCCATAAAAAATGTTCGTCTCACCCTTGAAACATTTTCTTGATGTCGAATTTATCTCAGACTAGGTCTGCAGAGTATGGCATTTACACATTGGAGATTTTCAATAGACTGTTCAAAATACACAATTAAAGAAGAAAAGAAACTTCTTCTTGCACACTCTGGAGATCGTGTTGAAAAGTGCCATACTCTGCAGACTGGTCTCAGACAATTAAATGTGCATTTTCAAAAGATTTCACTGTGTAGGGGAAGGTGGGCAGGCTGGGGTAAAATGGGTAGTGTTTGTTGATTGTTGGAAAAATAGATATTGAGTAGCCTGTGCGTGGACCCATTATTCAAAAGAAGAAAGGGTCTAAAAAGCAATGAGCAAGAGCTTGCTACGAGGCTTCTGGTTTTAAAGAAATTTAATTTATGCAGCCTTTGTTGAGACACGTTTCACATAATTGTTACTTGAGTGGCCATAGCAAGCTTTCCCTCTTTGTTTTGTAGATCATTTCTTCGTTTGAATAATGGGTCTTCTGGTCTAGGCTAATAATGAGCTGATTGACCATGATGGAAAACATGTACGTTATGCAAAACATCTTTGGCTTGGAGCAGCATCAAGAAACAATGGTAAAGCAATGTGTCTATTGTCTTTAAGCAATTAATTAGCATGGCAGGAAAACTTTGGCATAGCAAAAATGAACTTTCCACTGAGGCTGATCAACTTTCACTTTGTCATGGAGTATGATTCGAGTGGTTGTAACTAGATGAAAGCTGTGAAAGAGTTTTCCCAAGTCGATTTTTCCCAACAAATTATACCCAAAAATTTACTCATTTTACCCCAGTAGACCCGGATGCAAACAAATTTCCACATGGCTCAAAATTGTTATCACCTTGCATTATTGTCTTGTATATATAACTATGTTCTGTTGTTGTAAAGTTTTAGATTGATATATAAAGAAAAAGAATTTTTATCATAATGTGAAAAATTCATGTCATGTTACTGTGCACAATGCCTTGTGGGTACTGCATGTTTTGAATCACTAATATGATATTTATTTTTATATGATATTTATGATTTCTCTCAGACGGGACAGTCAAGCAAAGAGAGCCATGCCATGCTTGGACAAAATCGCCAGGTCATTTTCAAAGAAGATATGTACAATGTCATAATGCATGCTCATGTAAATGGTAAAAAGCACAAAGGGTACAAGGGAACCTATGATAAGGTAAAGTAAATGGTTGAATGAGTGTCTCAATTGAGACTCTTTCATGTTTTATTGAAATTAATCCTAAAAGCTGCAACAGAACTTTCCATCAACAATCTTGAAGATGCAGCACTTGTCTCAATTTTTGAGATGATTATTTTTCTTCTTCATAGGCCTAGGCACTTTTCTTTCAGATACACCTTTGGAGGAACCATAATGAAAACAAAGTCATTAGTCGCACTGACCTTTTCATGCCATCCCTGCCATTTTAAACTGGGGTGTTTTTAAACAGATTTTTAGTGTTTTTTGCCAAAAACTTAATTTATACCTGTACAGTAAATATGCAAACGCCCCTTCTGCCATTTTCTAAGAGGGGCAAGAGTGCCCTTTAATGGAACAATATATTTCTTTAACAACGTTCAGTGCCATATTATAAAAACCATGATTTTAACCCTTAAGTTGAATAATCATGATTGCAACTTATATTTTTGGTCATACCCAAATATGCAGAAGAGAACATCATTTACATCAGTTAGAATATTCTTAAAAGCATTTTAAGCGAATCTAAAGGGAGTGGCCGCAAAAATTTTTCTGAGGGAGGACCCCAGATCCACCCAACTATCGGTCCGCTTCTCTCATCAGCTGTCTAGAGTGCCCTTGCGTTCCCCTTTGACCTGACCCCCTTACCCTACCATCGCTCCAGCGTTCCTGCCTATTCTTTGGTACACCAGACAGATGAGATTGTCCTGTTTTACACTAAGAAATTTTTTCTCAATCTTTTGCCCAGGAGGACAACTTTCATAGAGCAATGCAATGGGTATGTGCTGCACATAAGGATGGGGTTTGAACTTCAAAAATCCCTAGATATGGGCCTGACAACTGTTCCACAAGAAATGGGCAGACTTTTGAACTGTAAAGAAAAACTTTTTGATATTTTTTTATATTGTTGGATTTTCTTTGTTTTGGCTCTGAAAATTGCTTTAGTGTTAACTTTATCTTCCATCAATGTACCTTTTAAAGTGAAATGATCTTAAGGCATGAAAATAGACCAAAAATCTTGTATGGGTCTTCACCTAAAACTTTGGGTGGCATGTCCCCATCATCCCAAGATCCAAGTTATCATGAGGATTTTTTATACTAGAATCACCCTTTCATGATTAAAATGGTTCTCAGTTAGAGTTTTTTTTCTGGTTTTTTCAGATAAATGAAACATACTGCAGTATTCCAAGGCAAGTTGTTTATAAGTTTGTGGAGTTGTGTGAATTTTGTGTCCTTCACCATGCCTGCTACACTCCAAGCCGTCGCAGGGAAATGAAGGCAGATTTTAGCAGTGTCAAGAAAGCAAAGAAAAGAAAGAAAAGAGTTGAATTCCCAGATGCCTTTCTTACGAGATGTCAAGTGAGTAGTGCTGCATTTCCTTTCTTTTGAATACTTCATACCAGGGCCGATACCAGCCATGACTGCCTAGGGGGGCAAAAAACCAAAATCTTCCGATGATAAAACCATCAAAAACAACAGCAGCAACAACAATTTCAGGAACATATGTTAAATTGATGCATTATACGAACGATCTAACTCCTCATTTACTAAAATTTGGCCACATTTCCCAATCCAACTTCGAAACCAACTCATTAGTGAATATCAATCCAACCTATGCCATAAATTCAATAATTTCCGTTGGAATTCTGTGTTTTAACACTAATAAATTCATGTCTTATGCATTATTTCTCCTCAAATTCCCCCAAAACTAGTCATTTAATTCATAAAGATGCCGACAAGAGAGTGAAATTTTCAACAATTGATCTTTTGGGGGGGGGCGCTCTGCCCCCATATTCCTCATTGGCTTCGGCCCTGCTTCATACTGTATTTTGGCACCCAGATCTCTCAATGATAACGTAGGCGAAAAGTGCAGTTTGACGAGAAATTGAAGGAAGAGACAAGCTACATTATTTGTATATATTCATTGTATTGAAATTTCAGTTATAAAGTAATTGACAAATCCATGTTTTACGATACCGGGTGAGCCAGAAAAAGCTTTCCACTTTTGAATATTCATTGCACCAAGAGTACTTCACAGTTTTAATGATTCAACTTCTTGTTAAAAGCGGAAAGATCAAAGTATTTTTGTGATTTATCTCACTGTCTTGTCGTTACAACTCTTTACAATAGATTCTCACATTTTCAGATTGATATCATTGATATGACCAAGACCCCAGATGGACAGTTCTCATGTATTGGCCATTTCTTTGACCATCATACGAAATACAACATCTTGTTCCCACTGAAATCAAGCGAAGCTATTTACGTTGCAAAGAAATTCTGCCGACACGTTCTTGGGAATTTCGGCCTGCCACGGATCTTACATTCGAACATGGATCGCAAGTATGTCGATGACTTGATCCACTGGGTCGTTCAATTTTGGTCCACTGACGTTTCAATTATCAATGGTGATCCTCAAAACAAGAAGGCATTTCCGCTTATTCAACAAAGACAAAGAACAATCATGATTCTCATTGAAACGATCCGTGCGAGGCAAAATGATTCCAACAGCTGGGCAACATGGCTGCCGGGAATACAATGTGAGTTTCTTATCAACTGAATTCTTTATACTGCTGTCCATGAAGCTAGATGTAAATCCCTTAGGGAAAACTTGTGACCTGATTCGTCGTTTTTTCGAGCTGATCTTTGAAACCTTTGAAGATCTCGAAAAATTTGAAAGTCTTGAAATCTCAAGAAGTCTTATAAATCTCAAGAAATCTTTGAGATTCAAGGATAGAATCTCAAAAACCTTTGAAAATCTGAAAGATGTTTTAAGTTCCAGAATCTCGTAATTTATTTTTGGAGTGATTTGCCTCTCGATTTCATTCGCTCACACTAAGACTCTTTAACGAACGGCCCCAGCTTCTGGCTGTCTTGGTTTTTCATCAGTTTGTGCCTTGGTCGTTTCTTGAGCTATGGTAAATGATATCCCTCATTACATTCGAGAAAAAGTTAATCGCTCATTTAAAAAGGATTTTAGAATGTATTTTTTGAACCTGTAGAACCCAAACTTGAATCCTGTTGTGGGGCAGCGTGTTGTCTAGTTATAGTGTATCTCTTTAATACGATTTATTTTTATACTGGTTGAAAGGGTTTATCGTGTGTGACTTTCGATAAAATGGAATGAAAAATAAAAAAATAAGGGGGTTGTTGCTCTGGATTTATAGCGAGAAAAGGGCACTTGTGATCAGTTCGTCGGAGGAGTCGAGGCTGCGCGCCAGCAACAATACTTGTGGATCGCAAATGCTCTCTTTAAGTTCAATTGATTGATAAAAATCTTCAAGGAATTCTTGTAAATTATTCTTATTGAATTAGATTCAGTTGGGCGGCTCATAACTTGGATGAAGAAGAAGGTAATCAAAAAATCCCCACATAATGGGCTTTCTTTGGCTAGGTTTGTTTAACAACATGCCAATTTAAAAGAAATATGCCCATGTTGATATCAGCAGACTCGCTTTCTTTCGCTGATGCGCAGACTCCACTGGAGGAAAAACCCCACTTTTCTTCACGGAATCATTAGAGTCTGCACACAAGGTAATCTTTGGCACGCACTAGATTCATGAATATCAGTTATTCTTTTTTGTTGTTGTTTCTTTCCTAGATTCCCTGAATACGAATGAATTCGAGCGCGATTTACCTGCCTCATATGACATTGTTTTCAAGGCTCGGCCTCGATGCTACAGTTATTCAATTCCAAATTCTGAAGTTCAAAAAGAAGAAGAACTCTATAGCACGTCTGATGATGAAGAAGAAATGGCTAACGGTGAGTGTGAGGATAGATCAGAAGATTTCTCTCAAGCAACCTTTGTCACCCCTGTGAGTAAAAGTTCAACTCAAATATTCGATGTCGCTCCCCGTGTGGATGTCCTGCCTACACATGCAACCGCACCAACAGATCGCATTCCACATGTGACTTTAGTACAAAATTCTGAGAGAACTGTTCCTCCTGTTGAGTTGGTGACAAGTGTTGGCATGGTCCACGAAAATAAACCTTTGGCTTTGTTAGCATTACCACCCGATCCAATTCAGAAAGGACATTGAGAAGAGAAGTAAGAATTTCTTATTTTTCCAAGCTTCTTGCGCAAATGTTTTCGTCCCAAATACAGGATGATATAAAAGATGACGCCTCCGTACAACGTGCACCTCTCTACAAAGGATAATGACATTGGTCCAGCAGGTCTCCGTTATATGGAGGTTCCACAGCATTTGTGTACGTTGTGTTTTGACACAACCTGATACTGTAGTTTGGAAGGCTGTGCTACTAAGATAGAACATCTAAAAGGGAAGCAACAAATGTTAGCATATTCATAGCCAATGGAAACACGAGATCAGGCATTATTTTCAAGCAATTTGCTTCTGGGCAGAAAAAGATAATGGGGATGCTCCAAAGACTTTTAGCATTCATGTTTTAGAGATGTTCGCATCTTATTGCTAGAGCAGCTTATTGCTAGAGCAGCAAATGTAAGATACTAAATATGGAGGCAAGCAAATAAGAGATAAAGTCTTTGTACTGATAAACATTAATGCATTAATGATTTATGTAGCACATTTGATTCAAAACTTGAATAATGTTTAAATTTATGTTTCATGTTAATTTACAGTTATGATCATATTATATACAGTCATGCTCCCACTCTGTATTTATTTTATGTCATATAATATTGTTTCAGGTTTATGATTGTTTTCAATGTTGATCCCACATTACTTAAGGATATTATCACTTTGCTGCAGTCAAAATACGACTGTGTGATTACTTGACATCATCTCAATTTTATGTAGTTCAGGATATCATCATTTTAACACAGTAACAGTAAAGTAATGAGAAGATTATCAGCCTCATTTTACTTCAGAAGTTTGTCCAAGATCACAACTTGTGACAAAACTTTTGGAAAGTATTGCTCGCTCTCTATCCGGTTTCTTCAAAGGTTCTGCAAATCTTTGCATGCATCGTACAGCGATTGCCACGCCTCTCAGATTCATTGTTGGTGCTTTACTTTCGCTTGCTTTTCGGTCAGAGGCAACTGGCTGTACGGTCTTTGACTGCAAAGAGAAAACAACGGGAAGAATAATTGAAGATGATCTCAAATGGAAACTGCTACTGATGCGAATGAATAATACTATTTGATGATAAAAAATATCTTTAAGAAACGAGGATATATTTTTCTACACAATAGTATCAGTTGCATTGGATTGATACCCAGGGGGGGCACTAAGCACATATACATACGGGGAGGTAAGTTCAATACTTCTGGGTTAGAATATTTGATATTTTTGGGTCCAAGAAAGGCTGTAATTATGTTCATAATATTTTTTTTGGCATCAGATATTGTCAAACTGATATTTCTGGGTTCGTTAGAGGCAATCCTCAACTTTATTTTATGCTCATCTACATGTTTCTGAATATAAAATGAGCTGATATTTTTGGTTGCTTTAAAATTTCTTGGTCAGACCCCCCCGTATGCATATGTGCTGAGTGTCCCCCCCTGGCGATTGTTATTGGAATTGGAAGCGATTATCCATCACAGACAAGGAAAGTTCTCTCAGCTGGTGAACGCAATTAAAGTCGCAAAAATTGCCCTGAAACTCAGGTAGCTAGCTCGCTTGCTGAGCATCCCAGAAATCGTTTTTAAAAGTAAAAATGAGCATATATCGAAAGAAAAGGGATATATGTAAACAACTGCCCCGGTCATTTTATTTGTTTAGTTCAGAAGCCGATTGGGAAGCGATTCAATTCTTGTATTTTCTTGTGTGTAATTAAAACACTGCTCAGCTTCTGAACCAAACAAGTAAAATACCAAAAGCAGATGTTTAGATATATCCCTCTTTTCTTTGATATATGCTGGTGTTTGTTCTTGAAAACCACAACGAGCACAGTGAACGACCTAGCTGCCGGGTTTCAGAACAACTTTTGTAGCTTTAATTGTTTTGAATTACTGGTTAATAGAACGTCCTTTGTCAGCAACGGCAGATTGCTTTAAATTGAGGTGTCAATCAAAAGTAAACGTTGTTATTATGTTAAAAACTCTTTCCTTGTTTGTTTAGATTATATTAATATCTCATCTTCTTTTCGAGTTTTTAATTTTTTGTAAGCATCAGCTGATGACACCATTTGTTTCCACTGCTGTATTGTATCTTGGAAAGGTAACAGTTGTAATAAACTTTGCACCTGAGCTACATAAATGGAAATCCAGGGCGTATCAGGAAAACTGCAACTCGACAGTAACTTGGACATTTTAAAGAAATGATAAGATTTGAGTTGATATGATGTATATCATTTTAAAGTATATGATCCAGTGGTGGAAGAAATATTTGCCTTCCTGCGAAGGAAAGTCAAGCTAGAATTCTCCCTTCCATTGTTGTATCAATCTTTTGTAGTCCCAAATTTCATTTGAACTTCAGTATTGTGTACAGTCATTTCATTTTTCATTTCATTTCATTTTTCATTTTAATTCTTTCAAGGAGGGTTGCCCTTCAACAAGTTGATTCTCAAGGGACCCTCCAATCTTTGTGATCCATCAGTGTAGCCGATAATCTACTAAGAACTGATGGATCACAAAACGGTAATGAAAAGAGGATTGTCCATAAATTAATTTTGTTTTATTCTTTCCTTCCTTTATTCCTTCCTGTCCTCTTTATATTTTCAAACTTTGTTTTCATTGTCCTCCAATCTTCTTTCCTTCTGTCGTTCTTCTTCCTTTCCTTTTTCTTTTCATCCTTTTTCATTTCATTTCAGTCCTCCCTTCATTCATCTTTTCCTCTCTGTTCCTTTCTTCTATTCTGCTTTCGCTCTTTCCTCACTTTTTCTTCCTTCCAGACTTACAAGCTTCCTGCGAAGCTGCTTGCTTTGCGGCTTCACGCACTTTTTCCTCCTCTGATATGATCTATTTGAAAATGGCCTTAGCTAGCTGACTCATTATACTGAACCTATAAACGCGACAAAAACAACGTAATCTGTGGAAAGAAGACGTGTTTTTTTGGCTTTTATGGGTTTAGTATGATGAGCATGTTGTACCACAATTCATTTGTTTACATACGATCTACTTCATTCCGGTGATATGCAGTTTGGATACCATTAACGTAACCTAAGCATATATAAGCCTTTGAAAAATCACCTTACGAAGATAAGGCTGCAACACGTGCCTCACCAAATTTGGGTAACTGATCTACGTCCATATGAAGAACCGATATCTGATAAGCTACGATTTGACTGCAAGTGGCTTGAGCCATTATCAGATATGCTTGAATCCACTTTAATGAAATTATTGTTTAAATGCTGTTGTGATTTCTAGCTGTATCTGGGTACGTAGGAGCCCAACCTCGTCCCTAGGGCCTTTTGTCATATTTAGACAAAAGGCCCTGGGGACGAAGTTGGTTGAAGCCTTTGACAGAGTTTATTAAGCTTTTTTCAACATGCCTAATTGTTTCTTTTCCAGTTGAGTTCATACATAGAGTGGACTGATTTTCTTAACCAAATTTTCTTCTTGTTGAAGTTTTCACCAGTTTTCTGATGATACCCTCTGTTTAATTTGTCGCTTCACCCAAGTCTGTACGCAGCCTCCACTTTGTTTTCTTTCTGATTAAACCAATCGCCTTTTCGTGGCTAGATAGCACAGTGTTGATGTAAACATTAGTGAAGAGGAGAATTAACAGTTGAACCGTGCTGGATGAAAGGCATATGCTAGATAAAGTGACCTCGTTTAGGCATTAAACACTACCAAATTCATGATATTCTGATGAAATAAGGGCAAATGTATTAGCATTATACGTCTTCATCTTGTCAGTTTAATGCTTAATTTCCTTTTGCCAACCTACCTTATAAATTCGCTGTTTAGTGTAAAAATGGCTTCTCCGTTAGTTAATGACTGTTTTATTAAGAAATACGAGGTCACCTCTTTTGTAGAGTTTTCTAGCAGCGCTCTCCTTCGGAAGTGACTCTTTCTCACAATCTGAGCATCTGAGCTTTAAGGATACCTGAAAGAATGCTTTTAAGTGTGGTCATGTATTAGGCTACATATAACACTGCTCCATTTTATATTTACTGCTCGAGCAAAACGGCGTTGCTTACCTCTTCTTCAAACAGAGGCCTCTATAAGTAGCTGTAAAAGGACCCCAAGCAGTAGCGAGGTTGAAGACCATTGTAATCAACAGCCTGTGGAGGAATACGACGGATCGTTTACAAAATGCATGTTTTCAAATTTGTCTGTTTTTGTTTGCGTTTTCGAAAAGCTCTGTCTTCATTTCACAGCAGTGAGAACGCCGGGCAAAAACGGATAAGTTTTACTGATGTTGCTCCATTGTCACATGTAAACGGAGCAGTATGAATGGTGCCTTAGATTTATGGAAAACTGTTGTAGGCAACAGACAAGAATTGACTCCCGCTCTCTTCCTCGTAATGTGCCATACATGTTTCCACAGATTCCGTTCTCTTGTTTCCTTCAGCAGTTCTTGCTTGTTTATTGTCCTTTTGGTACACGTTCTGCCATCCATGTACCCAAATTCGCAAAGTAGTTTATTGAGTGCCTTCCTCCACTTTTTCCCTTCAATGCTTTCTAGAAGCGCTAAAATTCTCTAAACTTTCTTTGCTCACTACATGTCCCAAAAACTCCATCTGCCATTTACTAAATTTTGGCACCAGTGTTTTCCAGTCCATATCTTCCTTAAACCGAAGAATGTCAGCCTCCTTAATGAATTGAAATATGAAACATGAAATATAGATTGCTTACCTCATCGAACCAAGCATGCTTAATCACATCAGTAGCAGTGCATCTGTTCTCGGTATTCAAAACAAGCATTCTTGATATCAGATCCTTCGCATTTTCTGACATACCATCCCAATATGGCGATGGAAATGTAAACTCTCCTTTTAGAATCTTTGAAAATAGTTTTCTTGTATTTTCTCCATAAAACGGAGGGAACTGGCATAACAATATGTACAGTACGACCCCACATGACCATATATCCACAGGGAGACCATAGTTATCCATACGAAGAATTTCTGGAGCCACATAGCTTGGTGATCCACAGACTTCGGTTAGATACTGTCTCGCATCGACGGCTAATCCAAAATCACATAATTTCACAATTTGTTTCTCTTCTTTTATTGGTGGAAAGATGAGAAAATTCTCTGGTTTAATATCTCTATGTACGATGTTTTTTGAATGTAAATATTGAACGGCCCTTGCAATGTCCAACATCACAGCTTTTGCACCAGGCTCTGATATCTCTTTGTTGTTGATAACGAAGTCATAAAGGTCGCCACGCTAAAGGAAAAGCAAGCAGAGTGTTTCAAATTTACAGTGCAAAGATAATTTGAAGTTTACCAGTGATCCAAAAAGTGAAACTTTTGAAAAACTACAGAAGTCTTATTGGTCTATGTTGTCGATCGTAAAATTTTCTTTTTAACATTAACTTTGCGAGCGATATAGCCTCACTACGATAGAAGACCCTGGGCTCGTCGCTGCGAGGGAGGCTGTTCGTTTGGGATAGTTTGGAAAGCGGAATATTGTTGCTGCCCTGTGATTCAGAATCTGACCTTTGGGCCTGCAGAGGGGAAACTGCGTAAATGACGTCATCAAGCAGTCCGAGATAAGGAAGTTTTTGGAAAGATAAGCTTTGAAATGATGAATCAAGAGTTTAAGGCCTAAGGAAGAAAATATCAAGTGTTGTCTAATTCAGGATCTGCTGCAGGGAGCTGGGGCGGTTCAAAGTTACGCAGTTACGCGCATGCGTGCGCAGTTTCTGCTCTGTCGCCTAAACCCCCTTTATTGCAACGACATAGCAAAGAAGAAATAAACAAATATTTGGCTTGATTTGACTTGGTAACTGGCAACTAAATCATCTCATTACTTTCCTATATCAGAGACAGATTTAAGATTACCCATGAAAAAGTAAAGTAATGGACAAAAATGCTTTTCCTATTAAGGAGCAAAAGTGTGGAATGAACTTCCTGCCGATACCAAACAGGCATGAATAGTTTTAAAAAATCTATTTAGGAAGTTCTCCTTTTCTCTTTCTTTTATGTTAGATTTTGTAAACATTGTATAAGGTTTTTATATATGGTTTTTATATTGTATTTTTTCTTTTTCATTATGTAATTGTACAGGGTGTCTCAAAAAAATTGTTCGACGTTTGATTAAATATTGAAAAATAATGACAACATGAACAGGCTCATCGAAAGATAATCCTGTTTCTGAGATTATGAAATAATTTTAGAGACTAAAATCGTGCAAATCGGTTGAAAATTCACTGAGTTACGAGCTCTCGAAGATCAAAAATATGCGATAGCTGAAACCAGAGACCCCCCAGATTACTTGTATTGCAAAAAGCTCGAAGACGGAGGTAAGAGAAGCTTATCCAATGTCATACTTCTTGGTGATATCACAGCAAACCAAATACGACTTCTAAAGTGAATTATTTCTTGCGATCATTCTCAAAATTCCTTAACATTGCGTAGGTCCGACAACAGTGGTTCAAAACAAAATCGGCGAGAGACTGAATCTGTTTCCTCAAAGCATCCATATGCTTGATAGTCAGGTTATCGAATACCTGTGTGAATCCCACTTGGTTCGCCCTGAAACAATTCAGAAAAAAGAGAAACGACGGCCTTTTGGACTTTTACCAAAAATGCCATTTCGAGGCCTCTGGTTTCAGCTTTCGCACAAACTTGAACTTCAAAAGCTTGTAACCCCACGGATTGCAAGATTCTTGAGTCAAAAATTAATTTCAAATCTCAGGACAAGCGTGACTTGACCAAAGGTCCATTCAGCGTATCGTTATTTTTTAGTATTTAATCAAACGTGGAACAATTTGTTTGAGACACCCTGTATATTAATGTTTTTAGTGGAGGGCCCCTTGTAAAAAAAAACTCTGGTTGAAGGGCTACCCTCCTTAATAAAATGAAATATCAAAATATCAAATATATCAGGTAAACATAAATATCAAATCATAGGCAGTTGGGAATCACAAGAATAGTGTCCGTATTGCCCATGGTTAGATGTGCAAGTCTCATCAGTTTACAAGAATCAGGTGAATGATATTTTGTTATGATGGATCTTTTATTGCCGGAATTCTATTCTTTTGCTACCTTTATTTTGTTCCTGCGTATGATGTTATTCTTGCAAGACAATTTCATTAATGGATCAGTCGGCAATTTTTCATGCGATTGATCAAACGGTAAAATCAAAGTCGATGAACGGGGGCCTACATCGTTTTGTTGCATGAGCCCTACCCAATGAAGGCTGATTTCCACTCTGTAGAATTTTCCGAGCCGACGGGATTTTACACAATAAAAAGTTTATCACGCGTAAAATTCTATTCAAATTCAAAGCGATACTTTCTCGTGCAAACAAAAGATTTTCAGTCCGCTCGGAAAATTCTACTAAGTGGAAATCAGCCTTGACGCATCTGACATTGACTGCTGCAGTCATTGACACGCTAGCCCCTTCATTACGCTAACCACTTGCTTTGAAACAAGTATTTGGGAGGCATTTGGTTTCAACATATTCATAGCAACGTAAATGCAAAACAACACAAGTTTAGTAGTCACGTAATGTTTAAATCTTGTGGTGTATTTTTCACGATTTGTTCACAGTTTGTGTAGCAAGCGATTGATACAACACGACATGCATTTTCGAATTCAAATCTGTTTGTCCTCGAACTAAAAGCCACTATTTTTCATTTGCAAACCATAATTTTGAATGCAAATCCCACAAACTTTTCCTTAATCTCCGTCAACTTCAAATCTCGCATTTCAGATAACGAATTCATTTATAATTCATCGAACTTATTTAACAACTTTGGGTTTGGGAAGACGAATCACAGTTTTTCGCTGGGTGTATACTTAATAGCAATTAATTTCATTGCATAGCTCTCTCCAACTTGTTTGGTTTGAATTTATTATATATTCTAATAAAGACAATTTATTTATCAATTTTGATTTCATGATGATAATGATTTTCAGTGAGTGCGTCAAAAAAAGTTTTGGCTTTGATAAAATGCGCAGTCGTGCAACATCAAACAAAATAGACAGATGAATCAGATCAAATCAATCAATTGATCAATCAATCAATCAATCAGTCAATCAATCGATCGATCGATCGATCGATCGATCGATCGATCAAAATCTTGATTGCTGTGTCAGGATATTTTGTAGCAGACAAGCTATTTGGGAACACAGCGTTAGATACCAAATACCAAGTTACTAGTAACTGCCTTGAGGCCAAACAAACCGCTCCCTTATTGGGACATGCAAGGACAATACACACATACAAGCACGTTTGCACATTCCTACTGCAAAGGTGCTTTGCCCTTCCCCCCTATTTCCTGCTGCATAAAGAGCACATTGAAATGAAAATGCCTCGCTAATCTTCACTATGCACACAAAAAGGTCATTAAAGGGGGGGGGGCATTTACAATGGCATCAACAAAGAGACCACAAGGAAGTGTTGTCAAAGCATGTCGATTGCAAAGGCCCCTCTGAATCCCTAGCCTCTAAATCCCAAACAAACAATGTTTTCTCCTTTGGCCTTGTCACAAACATTGCTTGAAAAACAGAATTTTTGGCAGTGAGGTAAAAATGAAGAAATGTGAATGTCAGCTCCCATTTATCTTCACAAAACTTTGAAATAGACGTTTTTACAACGATAGTTGTCCTGACATCTGTTTTGAAATTGGACTTATTGGAAGAACAATAAGAGCTCGAAGGTCACGGAGATTAAAAAAATAGAGGAATGGCAGTGAACTGTAAAAAGAAAATAATGAATTTGCAACGAAGAGAGAGACAAAGAATCGGGAATCGAAAAAACTGAGAAAACTATAGTTGCAGATACAACAGAGAAGATGAAAAAGAAGAAGATGAAAGACGCAAAGAAAGCAAAACAATCAGAAAGCAACGATACAAAGAAAGTTAATTGAAACATAAGAGAAGAACGTGGCAACACGGAAGAATGTAGCAAGGAATAAGATCGAGAACGAAATATAGAAATTTGAGAGCAATAAAACAAAGAGAATGAAAATAAAGAAGGCTAAACAAAACGAAGAAATTGGGCGGTAAACTAGGCAAATTGTCACATCTTTGACAAAAGCTGAAACAAAGAAGGCATAACAACGATATGAAATTGATATCTCACATACCTCTGTATACTCCAATACTACCAATATTTCTTCAATACCGAAAAATGCATCGATGCATTTGATGATATTACCATGATCCAATTTTCGCATTACTCCAACTTCATTGAACATCATCCTTGCTACCTCTTCTTTCTTCGCCTTTGTTCCTTTCAATTTGATCATTTTCACAGCATATTTCTTTGATGGGGAAGACTTGGCATAACATTGTTTTACAACAGAAAAATTTCCTTCACCTAATGCATTTGCAGTTCTATATCTATTATAAAATTCTGAAGGCTGTTTTGCAGTGGAAGCCATAATTATCTTATCGGCAATTTTCACGTTTTTGTGAAAGTCAGTTTACGGCTGCTGTCATATCCTGAGATTTTCCCAACAGCCTCCTTTTTAGTTACAGTGCTCTGAAAGCCTTCGACACCTTATATCATTTATAACAACGAAGGAGATTCCAGATGCTCATAACGCTTCTATGATATGAAAAACATGGTGAATTGATAATCCATCCTTTCCGACAACCTGCTATTTTGTTACCTGCGATGTATACGAAAAATCCAATATCACTTCAATACGATTTATTCGTTCTATTCCTTTCTCTGTGTCTGCTGTCAGTGTTAGCCCTGCAACAGTCCTGGCTAAAGATCAAAGAAGGATTACATTGAGAACCAAACTATTGCATAATGCAACGAACCGCTTGAAATATCTCATCTCTCCAATTGTGACGTCACATAATGAGTTATCAAATGGTCTCGTTCCCATGCTCTGCCTGATAAACTATGAATATTTGATTAGCTTTCGCTACGCCCTCTTCTAACTTTGGTTGTAAGAAATAATTTTTATTCATATTGATGCAAAAAACCTGCTCACTTTGTCAATAAATCGCTTCATGTGATTTCCGTACCTGTTCCGTGCGAAAATCAATAAATAGCCATTTGTGATGGTCGAGATAGAAATTCACTCTGTTGCCTGTATTTAAAAGACAATTCCTCGAGAAACTATTTGTCTCTGCAAACATTGATAAATCATGCCCTTTTCTTTTGTGAATTAGCGTAAAGAGGTAGAATTGGGACACAGCGTCAGTGAAAACCTACGATGTATACTAGCTGGTGACCATAAAGGCCAATTTCCAGTCAGCGGAATTTTCCGAGCGGCCGGAATTTTAGACAATCAAAAGTTGCTCAGCCGTAGCTATCAATTCAATTTCAGAGCAACATTTTCTCCCGCAATCAATAGAATTTCCGCCCGCCTGGAAAATTCCACTGACTGGAAATCAGCCTTAAAGGGGCAGGGTGATGTAATGTAAACAAACTTCTTACGAAATGACGATTTTGCAGTACTATTGATAGGCCATATCACAGAGACTTTCTACTGTTTTCGCAAAATGAAGGTGTTATTTTGAGGATGGACTCTTAAGCTTCGAAGAGAAACAAACGAAACACTCATATGTTGTGCGATTGCAGAGATAATGGTGGATTTTTTGGAAGTAACTTTGTTGTGGATTCACCCCATCCACCAGAATCTGTGCAGAACACACTGGCCACGTGTGGACAACAATATAGATTATAGAGATAATAGGTTTGTTTACGGTTACGTGACCCTGTCCCTTTAACTAAGATAGTTTTTCACCCTAAAATTTGGCTATCTTGCCGTTCTGGAAATTGCTTTGTATATGTGTCTGTCACAAAACAAATTGGTCCCACTGGGAGGGAAACGAAGGAAGATGAAATAAAAAAAGAGATTTCACCGTAAAATTTTGGAAACAGTTTTTCTTTTTTGAATAGTAATCATTGGAGACGATGCGAATTCAGTAGACTAGATATGTTACTTAAATTCATCATGGCGGCTGCCATACTTTCTGTAGCGACTTTGTGTTGGGAAAACAATCAATGTTTGGCGTTGCCTTCTGGCAATTTTAATAGCAAGTTCAGAAATTTGGTGGAGGTCTCTTGCAGAGAATAGAAGCCAGGTTATTCCGAGCGGACAGAAGAAAAGTAAATCAGAATATTTGTAGTATATGAAAAGATAAATTTACATCTAATATTCAGCATTTATTGATCGATACAACACAAAGAATTAATTATAACTTATCATAAATTATCAACTGAATTACATAACACTACAAACTGATCAACTGCAACACGGATTATAATTGCAAATGTATTCTAATCAAATTCTACATTGCTGTTTACTATTCAGCGACCGGTCGCATCATCCTGTTTGAAGAGCCATTGTCACCCAGGATCCTTTGCAGGCACACTGCAATTTCAGAATGTCTGAAAACAAATTTGGCCTAAACAGAAACTATACAGGGTGTTTCAGGAAAAACGCAACCCACTTTCATTCGATATTCTTCAGGAAATGATAAGATTTGAATCAATTTGACGCATACCATCTGAAAGTACAACAATGATATCCTTTTAGGTCCATTGTTTGAATTTTTCATTACTTAATTAACGTTTTCGCTAGTATTGTCTATTTTAGATGTCGGAAAGTAATAGTGCATTTACACACACGATAATCCACCTTTGTGACAGCATATTTTATCATTATCTACAAATGTATCTCATGAGGATCAAATTGTCTTTTTCCCTCCTCAAGGCATCACCTCAAGTGTTTCTAGGCCAGAAACATTTTGACAACATTTCTTTCATAATTTTTTACCGGAAAAAACGGGTTGATTATGCTTTTGCAGCATGCTGCATTTGAAATTGACCATACTTAAGAAAATATCAATTTAATGATAAATAATTCCATTATTGTATCCAAACTGCATATCATTAAGAAGAAGGAAGGTTGTACTTTCAAATGGCCTACATTACATCTATTCAACTTTGTCAATTTTTGAGATTTTGAATCATAGTTGGGTTGCGTTTTTTCTCAAACACCCAGTAGATCCATAGTGTGCGTACTTGGACCGATTGAACAGTTGTCAGAAAAAAACGTGGGGTGGGGTGTTTGGTAGGCTGTAATGTCACGTTAAGCCATCCAATCTTCCTGAACTAAATTTTTCCTTGCAGCCAAAAGCCTAACTTTGATCATAAACTTTTTCCCATTAAATTCTCTCCCATAATCTATCAGTTAAAAATGTTTTCTTCGTAAGACCTCAAGCCTTATTCACACAAGGTCGTTTGGGTCGTTAAAGTCGTGCAAAAAGACCCAAAAGACAAAGACTCAGAGTTTGAGTCCGAAAAAAATGAAACTCCATTCAGGCAAACATGAACAATTCTTGGAAATGCTTTGAGGAACTGTGACAATATTTTGACACCTGAAATGACACAGTTTTTGGATCCTGCGACTACAAACGGCAGTTTGGCACAAAACAAACATTTGTGGGCCGATATACTCAACTCAATGAAAAAGACTTTCCCACCAGGGGATGATCTTCCAAGTATATAGGTCTCAGAAATGCTGTTTTCATTGTCCAGAACTGTGTGCTTAATTGTCTGCTGTTGTATAAATAGAAGGGTTTCTGATGGGGTAAGGTGATCGTAGCGAATTGGGGGGGGGGATTACGGGGGATTACCTTCATTTTCAGTCTGCAACTCGGGGAAGCATGCAACATGCGGCGTGGTGAGCATTATATTTGGCACCTGTAGCACCTATTGTAGAGACCACTGCGTAGGATCCGGGGGGCACAGGGGCGCCTCCATGTTTCTCGAAAGTGCCATACACTTACTTTTCTATTAGAAACTTAGGTCCAGGGTTGGTAAGTAGCTTCCTAAATCTAGCAACAATTTCTAATGAGTTTCTTTTAGTCTTACTGTCGTTATTTTAGAGTTAATCTACTTTTTGTTGAAGGGCTTCTACATTACTTTATCTAAATCTCAAAGGATGATCTCAAAACGAACAATAACATGATTCGCACGGAAAACGATGCCAAAATACTTGCTATTACTAAACAGTTTCAATTCAGGTCGGATTATTTCTTAACTTTCGAAAAATCAAGCCTACAGTTTCATATTAATGGTGTCTCTTATAAGAAGATGAATGTATTTCAACTCTAACATAATGGTTTCTTTAGCGATTTTGATTTCTAAAATTTTCCAGCAAGGTTAGAAAACTCAGTCAATTGGAACTGTTCTGCTTCCTTCGTCTATGACCCGTAGTTTCGTCAAAGCCACAAATCTTCTTCGGCGTTGTTAGTAGTCACAAATTCCAAGATTCCTTATACCCCTAAATAACATAGTTTCCACGTAAACGTAAAGAACTATGCGGTCAAACTTATACAGCTGTACCTAAAACTGCGAAACTCAAACTAGGTATAGGATAAAGCCAGATAAACGGGGGGGGGGGGTTCTTCCATAGTAAAGGTACCTGGGGATGTGCCGCCCGCAAGGGTTTGCTTTTTCAAACCTTCTAGTCTAGCCAAGGGTATACTTTTTGCCAATTTTAGTCCATTTAGTCTAGCAAAGGGTATTTTTTTTGCCAATTTTCGCCCATTTAGTCTGGGCAAGGGTATACTTTTTGGCAATTTTGATCTAAGAAATGTCAAACTTCGGTAATTCCTGCAAAGAAACCCAAATCTTTTTCAAATTTTGGTCCTTAGAATGCAAAAATTTGGCAAGTTTTGCCTAGAAAATGCCAACTCATGGTATTTTAGATGTAGAAATTAGTCTAGCCAAGGGTATCATTTTTAGAAAAATTGGTCTAGCCAATGGTGCCATTTTGAAACCGTGGGCGGCACACCCCCGCCCGAAATTTAGCCGAGAACCCCCCCCCCCCGTGGCCAGATAAAAGTTTAAAATCTCAGACATTCAAAAACCACATTCGACATCAACATTTTGACAACGATTAATTCTTGCGTAAGATTTTCCAAAGTGCTAAAAAACCATCAGATATAAAATCAGTTAATTTGAAATAAATAACATATTACATTCACACTGAATAAATGGTAACCTTGCCATAAAATAAGAATGCATAGTCAAAAAAGTGAATAAATTCCCCTAACTATCATAAAGATTTGTTCCTAAGGTAAAATATTTGTAGAGATCGAAGAAATGCTTTAGACAACCCTTTTAAAACTATAGATCTAAAAAACTTCAGTTTCTCAATGAAGTATTAAAACCATATGGAAGGTTTTTGCTCGGTCCAGATCCTTTTGTAGAATGGCTAAAGGGTCTGTTTCTTCATTGAGGTATTAAAAGAACTGTGAAGAAGTTCTCCCCATCACATTTTGGACCTTGCATCTGGCTCGAGTCCACTTTCCGTTTCTTTGTCACGCTCATATAAGAGAAAAAATTCAGCTACAAATCACAGAATAGAGGAGTATCGCCCTTTTGGAACACTCTCGAATATTGACACATTTGACTACACAGCAAAACTTCGCCATGGCCAGGGCCTTGGTCTAGTTTCTCGCAAAAAGCGCGCGAAAACGGTTTGGTGACGCCATCTTCTTTGTGTCATTTGTATTTGTTGTTATATTTCCTTTCGTTGCTTTGCAAATTGAAGATAAAAGTACCGACCTGAAATGAATGCGTTAGTGTCTTCATTTTTTCAAGCTGCCTTTCTACAAGTCTGTTTTCTTTTTACTCCATTCGTTGAAATTTTTCGGCAACAACTGAACCTGCATGGCCTGTTGTTGACATTGAGCCTTCGAAATGAAAACTCAGTGGGATACTGCACAGTTGCTTGAAAAGTTCGCGCACCGGATGTGTTGATTTTACTGCCACGCTGACTGGCCTAAGCCGCCCTTATGGTGCACCTGTGACCGCTCAAGCCTTCCAGGTGACTTCCTGCTGTGTCACATGCTCAAACGTCATTTCCGTGTAGGAAACTTGGTGGAGGCAACGGGAGATGTCGGAATATCGGAAAGCATGTTTCCAAGCACTTGAGGGTGGTAAGGGGGAGGGGTAAGATCACGACGAAATACCAGCCTTTTCACGTTGCACATCAATTAAATTAACATTGGCTTTTCCTGCTTCACGCAAGGTGCTCGTAACAATTTTGCCCGCGTTCCAAATGGGCGAATGCTGGACATTAGGCCGCTCAGACCTCTCGGCACTAAAATTAATATTATGGAAAGATGGAGCGACAATCAGACACGTTGCTTTTAGAAAGATGATGTGAATAGCAAAGGATTAAAATAACGGAAGCATTATCTTGCAATTGTAACTAAAATTACTAAAATCTACTTAGCTCAACAAAGTGTTCCAAAAGGGCGATACTCCTCTATACCGGGTGAGCCAGAAAAAAGTTCCCATTTTTGAAAATTCATAACAAGGAGACTAATTCGCGGGTTTGAGTCATTCAAATACTAGTTAAAAGCCGAAAGATCATAGTGTTTTTGTGATTTTTCTTGTTGTCCTACCAGCACTACAAATATAGGTTAATTCAACTTTAGAAAAATTTCATGGTTGCAAAATGACTGAAAAATGGCCTAAAACATCGATCAATGCATAAATGACTTCTCGTACAGAATAATGAAGGAAATGCAATTTCTCATGGGTGAGAGATATCCTCTAGGCATTAATTGCCTTGGGATTGAAAATCTTTCGTATTTGTTTGAAAATCAATGTCTTATAACTCTTGAGGGAGGTGAAACGCCCATGGCCTATTGTTCAATTTGAATAGAGTTCTTACGATTTGATCAATGTTTTAGGCCCTTTTTCCGTCATTTTGCAACCATGATATTTCTATAAAGCTGAATTTGCCAATATTTCTAGTGCTGGTAGGACAGCGAGAAAAATCACAAAAAATACTTCGATCTTTCGACTTTTAACTAGAATTTGAATGATTCAAGTCCGTGAAGTAGTCTTGTTGTTATGAATTTTCAAAAGTGGGAACTTTTTTCTGGCTCAACCGGTAGATACATTACTACAAAATCTTACCGATGATTTATTACCTTAAATAATTGATTACAGTTCTTTCAGCATTAATTGAATGCATTGCATCTATTCCCTTTGCTGTTTTACTGTTTGTAACTTTTGTTTTTAAATCATGCCAGTTTCTTGCAAGCTGATAGCACAGTGCCACTTGATTTCTGAACGTAGAACAGCAGAATCTTCTTTAGAAATCAATCACTCTCCATTTTCAACAGTTTTAATCTTTCCTGTAACATTCTTTGAGCCAGCAACCTGATATATTCCGGTAATTGCATGAATTTAGCGTGTGTTCATTTTAAAACATACACAATACTAGGATGTTTTCGATTTTCGATGCACAAAATATTCCGAAATATTTTTGCTCTGATATGGGAACTCCTCATATTTACTAAATTCTCGCATTATCGTTTCCGAATCCACTTCTAGATGTATGCAGGCATTGACAGTATCCCTCTTGGTTTTTTTCGATATCATACCCGATATAATTGACAGCTGACTCGATGAATAAATCAATCAAACGTATATGTAGGATGTTTGACGTATCTCGCTTTCCACCAAAATCGTTCATGCATTCCCGAACCAATAATCCCTGTTCCATTGTAGAATTGAACGTTGCAGCTTGATGCGATATCACCATCAGCACAGGGCATTTGCGTGTTTGTTTTTGAAGGGCCTCTGAGCTCTGAGCATTCATAATCAGTGATCGACCGCTCATCGACATCCACTTGTCAATCAAAACGACGTGATCTCAAATGTGCATGGTAGCATTGGACTGGTCGATGAGCATTCACAATCATGATGATTGACAGCCATCTGACATCAATCTGTCAATCAAAACGACGTGATCCCCGTATCATAGTCTTTGTCTTCACCGAACATCTTTAACTTCCCATTTTTGGGATGTTTCTGCGTCCGTTTCAGTGTCAGAGTAGCGATAGGACTGTCCACAGTTTCAGCCTGTAATTGCTTTTCATTTTCAAGCGAACTTTCGCTGCTACTACTCAAAGGTTTTTTCTCGTCATCACGTTGATGCGAGGTTACTCCACCGTTACGAGTCTCGTTACGAGGTTGTAAAGTATATTCATCTAATTTCGACGATGCTTCGCGTAGTTTCGATTTCTTTCGATGACGCTTTATAGTCCATACAATGAGTATAGTACATATTATAATGCATAATATAACAGTTACCGCCACTGCGATGATGATATCTGATAATGCGAAGCCGCTTTTGCCTTTCACATTATTACTCCTTGCTCCTGTCTGACCTCCGGCTGTATTTACAGTCCCTGTAACGAAAAGATCATGCTTGATAGATCTGTAAACCTTGGAGCACACAAATTCGTTGACAGTGGACGGGGGATAACCGTAAGATTGACAATGAAAGTTATTTATCAGGCCCAAAGTTGTTGCAAACAATGTTGCGGCAGCGGAATTTGATGCATAATACACCCATCATGGTTGGTGAGACCCCGCAGTTGTGCTTCATTGCAGCAGCTTTGTTCTTCTGCAGAGGAACATATTATTTACCATGGCGAAGGAGCTACCGTAATCACACTGCTTCGAAACCTCTTCCACAGAAAGTTTTCAAATATCCTCCGCACGCGCATATGCGCTGAAACATATCTGCGGTGTTTAATTACCACGCACCTGCACAAAATGATCAGCGATTGTGAACACAGTAATTCCTACAGCCAATTAGCAAAGTAAAAGCTCAAGCCGTATATAATACCCTTGAAGCATCCCATTCCTGGGGGAGGGGGGAGGCGGCACTTCCATACTTGTCCTGATGCTTAATCTTTTGTGGCAAAGATTATGCGACAGGATGTCATAATTGATACGAAATTATGCAACAAGGTATGTATTGAAAGGAAAATTTTTAGAGGTCTCTTGGAACAATTCATCATGTATGCTTTTACAAAATTTTTGGGATCCATTTCGATACACATTCAGCTCTTTTTTGACAAACCCTTTACGCACGCACAAGAAGCGAGTTAGGCATCCTGGTTTCAAGCAATCCCTTACAGCTTGATTTGTCTTCATTTGTTGCTTGACTAATCAGCTGTAGAACTGCCATTGTACTGACGTGTTAATCAAAAGCAGCGGATGCCACTACCAAGTCACAGGGATTTTCCTGAATTCAGGGAATGTTTATTTCATGTTATGGTAGTCGAAAATGAATCATTCATCTCCAAGACAACAATGCGCATTGGGAATCAAAGATAACTAGGAAAAAGGTCAAGGGTTTTGTCCTTTGTATTGCTTTTTCAATTTGAAATAATGAAATCTTTTGGAATCTGAAACGAATTCTCCGGAATCCAGGGATGAACCATACCGTATGCAGAGAGAGGATTCATTTGGAATTGTAAATAGTGTCAAACCTTCGAGATATGTAATTGACTACGTTACCTGAAGGATTGGTACTCGATTTGATGCTATTATTACAAACGCATGTCCTATTTTGTACTCTGTCAGTAGGACAACCTTTTTTATTGGCACAGCTGCTGAAACATGTCTTCACTCGAAACTGAACACCAAATGAAACATCTTTTCCTTCTTCTATAAAACAGTAGCAATTGCTCCATTTACCAACCACTGTTTTATCTGGTTAAAACGAGAGAAGAAGCATAATGACATGAAGAACTTGCTTGAGATGATTAACTGTAAATTAGACTTCTTGTCGATTATATTCTTAACTCAAAGTCTCAAAGTTAGCATCGAGTTTTACTTTGCATAAAAGAAGGAAAGAAATCCTTTTGGACCCATTACACGTATTCTTTATATAAGAATTTGCCTGTAACAAACTCAACTATCAGATCGATAGGAGAAGGGTGTTAGGACACGGATGTTTTGATTGATTATCTATCTACCTTGTTTGGATCCTTGTTTCTTGTTTCGTTGTTTTGTTTTCTCTTCTGTTTCATCTTCAACTGCTGTGTACAACTGAGCGTGATTAGGCCCAACTGCTTTCAAGTTGTTCGAAGTTAACTCCCTTGTATTTCTGTGTCTCAGTGCGCCTTCGCAAAAGATAGGTTTCAAACCGCAAAGCCAGGCATTGTGGTTTGAAAACCTCCTTCTGTGTAGGCGCACTAAGACACAGGAATACAAGTGAGTTTTATTGAAAGAGCATGGGCCTAGACTCATGTTTAGCTGCACACGTCAGTTGTGGTACAGTTGAAGATGCAACAAAGCAGAAAACAAGACAAGAAAACAAGACACAAGGATGGAAGCAAGGTAAACAAATAATCAATCGAAACATCCGTGTCCTAACACCCTTCGACAGAACATTAGCAAAGGTACTTGAGTAATGTTGGAAAGGCTGCAATAAACTTTGTTTTTGAAATAACGATGAGGGCACATGTATTGACCATGAAAGTTGTTACAGATGCTCTAAGAAACTCATAAGAAACTCCAAGCACTCAAAATCTGATGATTTGATTAACTTTTAGTACTGCCATCAGTTCTTAGTCTCTTTATAAAAATACATCTCTGGCACACCACATCATAATTAAAACCGGTAATTTGGAAATGAATCTAGATTTGATGAATTAAATCCTTGTCACATAATTTTCATATCAGAGCAGAGGTAGCCTTTGGCTGATAGATAAACATTTTATTTTTGAATATCGGCTGCGGAAATTTTATTCCACACCCCATCAAACGTGTTAACTTTCTTTGAATAATCTGACATCCAACGTCAATAGACCTTTTAGCTATTCTGAAAAGAATCAGAATCCAGCGATATTTTGCTACATTTTGTAGAATGTTTGAATGTCCACAATAGTTATAGAAGCTCTAACGCCACTCGATCGAGCGCCGCTTATCAACATGTATGAAAATAACGCTCGATCCAGGCTCTTTTGTAGAATAGCTAAAAGGTCTATGGGAAGTTCAATGCAAATAGATCTTTTACAACTAAACAATAGAAATTTAGCCATTTATTGCAACACTTACGGATACAAGTTGAAACAGTAGTCTTGGGGGCACACTTTCTGCATTCCCTCGAATTCCCAATGCACGGTAATCCACCATTCCTAGGAGCTGGGTTATTGCATTTCTTTTCTCTTGTTTGAAATCCAGACCCACAAGCATCTTGATCACAAACAGACCACTGCGACCATAAAGACCATTTACCATCAACAGGACCCTCGGAAACCCATGATGTCTCATTTGGCACCTTTACAGCTGCAAAGAAAAAGTAGTTTATTTATTCGGCCATGTATTACCTAATCTCTTGAGATAAAATATGTTTGATTCAGGTGCCAAGGGCGAAGAATTTTTATGTGTATTTTGTTTCAAGTATGAATAACAACCGGATGCCCCAAAATAATGTTTTAACGTCTACCAAAATCGTATAATCATATATTTTACACCCCGATTTTAGTTAGCTACAAATCATTTTGCAATACAGAGGCTAACTTTGCTGAAATCCATTTCATTCAAATCGGTTTTTAAATTCAGCAAGTACCCCACTATAGCGTTCCAGATAATTTTACTTCCAAGCTCTTTTGAAAAACAGCTAGAAATTATGACAAAAATTCCTCTAGAGTTCAGCTTGAAAATAATGACGTCGCAGTAATGACCCCTATCGAACATATAAAGCAACCCATATACATATACATGTAAGAGAGACATGCCAGTCATTTATCT
Source organism: Aurelia sp. 3 sensu Dawson et al. (2005) (assembly GCA_964020215.1). Taxonomy (NCBI): domain Eukaryota; kingdom Metazoa; phylum Cnidaria; class Scyphozoa; order Semaeostomeae; family Ulmaridae; genus Aurelia; species Aurelia sp. 3 sensu Dawson et al. (2005). Next base: position 2,549,991 of record OZ026572.1, on the reverse strand, counting down.
TGATTTCCCAGAAGGAGGCCCTACTGGCTGTAATATTCTTTAAAATTGAAGCAAAATTTTATCGAAAGCGCTATAGTTCTCTTTGCAGCAAGTCCAGAAAAAAAAACGTCCGGGCGAAATAGCCCATTAGTGAGACAGTATTCCCAATTTTCGTAAAACAATTTTTATACCTTCGTTAGCCTTGCTGCTCGAAAAAAGGTGGGTATTCACTGACATCTGTCAATAAGTAATTAGCCTATGTTTAAATCAAATCATAAAATATAAACAACAAAGAGGAAAGACTTCAAACATCTCTAGAAGCAACATTTAAAACTTCGTTTTCTACGAAAGTAACATCAAGCAGGCATCTTCTAAGGTAAATTCAAAAGTTTAATGCAGATTACCAAAAGAAGCTGCTGAAAATACCTGAGCAATTAGCGATAACAACACTGGTGCCATTACAATCTTTATCATTACAACTACGGCAACTTCGTTTTCTACAACGACAGTTTCTGTCACTTTTGCCATCAGTGCATGTTCGCCAATCTGACCAAGGTGACCAATAACCTATGGTGAGAGAAATAGTGTTAAAAACAATGAACGAAATATAACGTAGCTTTCGTATTTCAATCCCAATTGCGCCAATCTCTACCTCCTGATTCAATCGTGGGTGAGCTTTTCTCACGCATCGCGTTATGTGATGCATTTGGGCGCACGGTAAGGCGTTTCCAGTTACGGCATCGTTGATGCAGTCGTCTTTGGTATCGGACTGTACAGTGATATAATATGGCGCAAGTTGCGAGTTGAAGTTTCGAGTTGCACCTATTTTGTGAGCTGCCATCCACACTGTAGAGTTATTCCTTTAAGCATAGAGTTGATTAGAATTAAAAAGGTTTATAATGTAATTGAATGGATCGAAACAAAATTTCTGACTAGTAGAAGCCGTACAGCTTTGGCGCATGACTTTGTCCATGAAAATTTCTCACCAATTTCAGTTGTCAGTAGGGATGGTATTTGCATTGGTCTGCTTTTAGAGCTTACTGAAGATAACTTCTTTAAGACTGCAGTATGGACATACCTTTCTTTGGTGGACATTTTGATACATCTTGAACGATGTCTCTGGAAAGAGATTCTTGCTGTCTGTGAAAAAAATTAATAGGATCAAAAGGAGTTTAAAAAGGCCCAGCCCAAATAGAACGGCGGGGAGAGCACAGGTAGTACATAGTCCTTGTTAACCTAAGAAACGTTTGCAAGCCTGTACTTTGTTACCTTTTCATCGGATTTCATAAAACTGGTTATTAATGTGAAGCGATCATGTACACGTAGATAACAAGATTCACCATAGTTGGTTTGAATCGGATGTACCGTTCCTTATTTCTGATCGATTTGATGAAATCTACCATTCTCAGGTTCCATGAAAACAGGCCTAAAACCCTCGTTCAAATTTGTTAGCAATTCAGCATAATGGTACTGGAACACTGTCTGAAAAGCATGGAATTGAAAATCTCCTGCCTACGATGACAGCATAAACAGGAAACTACCAAAAAAGGACACTTACATATTTCTGATTGATACGCATTTGTCACTTTTTGTATTCCATCCACAATTTGGATGACGGGCTTCAATACAGGAGCTAAAATCAGACATATCAAATTAGATTTTACATGAAAATACCCCTGAATAACAACAACTGAAGAGCGGTGGGATTATTTTACAGAATGCAAAAAGGTCATGGGTGGAAGGTAGACGTAACTTCAGAATCACTTCTTCAAAGAGTACGAAAGTCCCTTGCACTGGCAAAGAAAATTTGCTGAAAACGGTTAACAAAATTTCCGCTACGTGCAAAAACTTCGGTTGACCAATTTTCTGCATAAATTACTTCAGTATCTAATATTCATATTTTTAAGAGGCTTGAAGGGTTGTGCATAAATAGTGCAATCAGTAAGGCTCTCTGTAGATGTATGTAGGGAACATTACATACCTCTTATTGATAAATCGCGAACAAATATCCAGAGAAAGTTTGAGCAAACGGGAATCAGCGTTGATGTAAAGTTGTTGCTAAAATGAATGAAATATCCAAGTATTTCAACACAAGTAGTCTTCATTAGATACTCCTGGTAAGAAACTCAGCTCTCAAATTGCCGGAAAATTAAGAAACTCCAGTACTCCAAAATATAACTTAAGAAACTATTTATATGGACAAATGACATCCTTAACATAGTTTAACTTTCTTTCGCTTGTTTCTTGTATGATATTACTCGGAAGGTACTTGAGCAATATCTAAACATTGGAAAACATTCAAAAAACATTGTTTTTGAAATGTTCACGAGGGAACAGGAAGTGAAACACGAAAATTGCTATCAAACCTTCAAGAAACTCGTAAGGAACTCCGAAAACTGAAACTCTGACGATTTTAAGAAACTTTCATACTGGTCCAAATTCTATGGTTTCTTACGAAAAAGAATAGTCTACGTGTATTGATTCAAATCATCAGTTTTCCACAATAAATAAACATTTCAAAATCAAGAAAAACTTTCTCTAAAGTTAGCTCTCTCTTGAAATCTATGAAGACTATTTGCTTCTATATAGTCAACGAAACACGATAAAAATATGCCCTGATAATGTTCATGAGCAATGTGTCCATAGATGCAAAAAAATGTTTGTCAGGGAATATAATCACTCACCTTTTCTTTCCATAGCTCAAGACTCTTGATCTTTGTCTTGTTACCCACCTGGAACGATTAAAAAACATCCATTGCCACTAATTTCAAAGAATTTATCTTTTTTATTGGTTTTGCAACAAGTTCAAATCACATTTACTCAAAGCAACCAGTCAATATTGCGGAAAGCTTTACTAGTATGGAGCGACGAAAAATTAGCCTACGTTCATCCCCTACTATTTCCGTTTAGTTCAATATTGAATTGTCGTCCAAATGAATTCATTAATTCCATTCAATGAAAAATTCAAGTCAACGGAAAGTGTGAGATTTTATAGCCCAGTCGGGAAATTTTTTTGAAACTTTGTATCACTTGCTTGGGAAGATTTCTGGGGATCTTTGAGATTTTCGCAGACTTTTAAGATTTCCCCTGGGATTTTAATGAAGATTAGTGAGTTATTCCTGTTTTTCCGTGATTTTTGAAATTTTGAAGATCTTTTAGAATTTCGTAAGAAATTGTACGAGACTTTTAGGAGTGATCAATCCATCGATGAAAATCATTGCATGGCATAGTCTCCTCTCAGGTGACGGTGAAGTTGCGGTTTTAACGCCAAGCGCTGGGATCGCAGAAATAGAGCAGTTCTAATCGAGTCTGCGACCCCTGGTCATGATGCTCAAGTGTTGGGACCCTACTTGAGATCGAACCCTGTCCTCCTGACTGTTCTGGCTGCAAAGTCAGAGGATTACACCACTGCGCAACAACACCTTCAAACGATTACCTTGAAAGCAAGAAGGATTACCTTGAAAAGATAAATTTCATCCAGCATACACATCAGCTTCCCCGAAGGCAACATATGAAGAACGATGATTGTTCCAATGTCTGTATGAAAGAAACAAAAAATACTTTAAATCTTCATGGAATCGATATTCAACGTAGGACTTTTCTTTTGGTTACAACGGCAACTAAAATGTTTATTCGCAAATCATACTTGTATCTTTATCGTTGCTTCTTTCTGCCTTTCCCTGCCTTCCTTTGCAGCCCTACCTCAGCTGCTAAACTCGTTGCCTCGAGTTTGCAATGACCTAATTTCAATTTCTCTGTAAAAGCGAGGCTGTCCTCGTTTGCGGTTTTGTAATTTTCAACGGTGGAAACGGTGAAACGGTCTGAAAATCACAAAAATATAAACGAGGACAGCCTCGCCTTTACAGAGAAGCTGAAATAAGGCCATTGCAAACTTGAACCGACGAGTTGAGCAGCTGAGGTAGGGCTGCAAAGGATAGCAGGGAAAGGCAGAAAGAAGCAACGATAAAGATACAGGTATGATTCGCGTATAAATGTTTTATTTCCTTTCACCCATGAACTAATCTTGAACGATAGGACAGTGGGGGATGAGAAAATTGAGACTTGAATAGATAAACTTCTGATGCAAGCAAGTATGCTGAAAAGGGGTATATTTTCAATATGCAAGTAGTCAAATAAATGGTTTCAAGTCCATATCACAAAAAGTGTAAAGAACTGAAACGTTGCTAGGTCCAGGTTCTCCAATTAAGTCATTAAATATGAACCAGATAGATATGCTTATATTGTCGTAAAGTTTTTCTTGTAAACAGGAAACCGCTGCATTTAAAAGCGATATCAATAAGAAAAGTAGGGAATTTCAAGTAGCCAAACCTGTTCCAATGTAAAGCAAAGTGTGATTTTTCCCATCCTTTGCTTTAAAGACATCAGGAACGATCGAAGTGAATCTGAATAAAAATGAAATGGAATAGCGCTTACAAGGGTGGCGATTTCTGTAGGGAATCTAGTGTGTGCCTATTCAGAGTTAGGACAGACTTAAGAACCATATACAGGGCAAAATTTTGAAAATAAGTCCATAACCAGGATAAGATTTTGAAATATGACCCCATAAACAAGGCAAAATTTTCCACAAGTATCATCAAAAGACAAAGCTTCGTATTACTTGTGGAGCTAAATTTCTTTCAAGAATGTTTTTTCTCATAATATCTGACAATATCGAAGCCCCCTGTAGGAGTTACGCTCGCCCTCGACCGCTTACAACTTTGTACAGAAAATCTTCGATACTAACGGGCGAATCAATAAAAACAATCTGTGTTTGAAGGTCACAGCTCGCTAAGAAGTAGCAAGGCGATAAAGTTGCCAATTACATTAGTTGAAATATATTTCAATATTACCTGACTGAAATCGGCTACTCAGTTCTTAGAATTATGAGGGATTTTGTCAAGGAGGCCCCCCTAAGAAATCTTTTAACAGGTCAAAATTACGACCAAATCCTTCTAATACCTTGGCTGACAGTAATGATTTCAACAAGTATCACTCGCTGTAAAAGATTTCTGGAATTCTTTGAGATTTTCAAAGACTTTTGGAATTTTCTTTAGGAGCTCTAAGATTTTGTGAAGATTACTGAGATTTTCAAGGTTTACTGGGATTTCTGGGAATTTTTTTGAAGATCTTCTTAGGATCTATCAGGAAAGTATAGTACGAGATGTTGGGCATGATTTGCCCCCAGTGATAATCAGTTCATATTCAAAAGTAACCTTCCCTGTAAAAACATACCCTTCCATTTGTCGGTAGAAAACAGAATCAGGCGTTGGTTTAGCGCTGCCATACATAAATTTATGCAGATATGAAAACTTTAATGCATCTTCTTTCAGGAAGCTAGTTGGTTCTTTCCCTGGTCGGATTATTTCATTGTACTCTTTCATCGAGTATCTGCGAAGGCTAGCTGGGTTTACTTTGCACTGAAAATAAAAAGAGGAAGTTAAAAGCTGTTTGTTTAGAGGGGTTTATGCCATACAAAAACCTGCATCTGTATTAATTATATTAGTCTTTGTTTCAATTACAAAGTTTTACAGGTTTCTTTTATTGAGAGTCTTACTGTTGATCAAATATAGCGTCAAACCATGGGTAGTAAAACTCTCCAATGCAGAGGCTCCTCAAGGATACTGCGTTGTGGAGCGGAACTAATGCGAAGATCAAAAGGGAACCTCTGCGTAGGGGAGTAGGGCAGCAATACACCGTAGATGTGGCTTACATATTGATAAAACCTGTATTCCTATTCAGTGTTTAGTTTTTCTTCCACGACGTTAATAGAAGTATAGTGGAACTAACTTTAGATTTCAATCACAAAACGAGTCGGTTTAAGTTAGATCAAACCTTTGTTTCACGCTGCACAGCCACAAAGTCCTTTTCTTTTGTCTCCATTTTCATATTTTGTTTGTATTTGTCAGTAAACACCGTTATATGTAGTTCATTAGTTTGAAAGTATAGTCTTAAGTACATCGTTTTAGTAAATTCTTATATTGAATAAAAAATGTTTGAAATGAGAAGCATTGCTGCGTTGGAGCTCAGGCTCAAAATACAGTCTGAAATTTATGTCAATAATGGTGGCATTCAATAGAAGTTATGTGTAACGAGAAGAGATTGATTAAAAACCAGCTCTCTCGAGCTTTTTCTCGCAATCCTGCGCAAGAATACGGTGTCGATGTGCAAGAATACAGTTTTGATTCAATTACAGAACAGCCACTCGTATTCGTATTCCAAAGTGGTAGAGGTTGCAAAAGTTGACATTTCTTCAAGTAAAAATTTAGCCTGCGTGCACTTAGCTCTCCTTCACAGTGGAAAGTAAAGTCTGCATGCAGGCTAGTGCAAATTCAGCTTGTGGATTATCATTCATCATGACTATTAACTTACCTCAGTGAAGTGCTTAGGATTTGTGACTCGTTGCGAAACAGAGCCTAATTTGTGAACGAGAAAATCTCCTTCTAATATACTCTTCACATGACTCAGGGCAAATGCACACATGGCTGATCCTCGAAAACTGAGACTGCAAAAATAAAATAAACATAACTTCAATTCTATTTCTAATTTAGTGTGATCCATGAAAAGGATGTTGACTTTATTCTGAATAAAACTATGGCTGTTTTGCTCATAGACGATAAACAGCTAAAAGCCATAGTTGAATATTACCAATAGTAGCAATAACAATTGTCAGAGAGTGCTGCGTAATGGGTCTTTTCACAAAAATTGTTGTCTAAATGTTTACGCTTGTTGTCAATAGCAACTTATGCAGTATCATGACACTCAAAAATTGTTACAATTGTGCGACCAATAGGTTGGTGTATTGCCTTACAATGAAGTCAATTGACCATATAATGATGTCTTCTCTATGCCATAATTAGATATTGACATCATATTTCCAACATTGTGCATGCGCTAGTGTCTATGGCGACCGCAGCGATATACCATTTGACACAACCTTGTCCCCAGGGCCTTTTGTCATATTGGGACGGAGATTTTCCCGTTGCATTTGACAGCCAATATTAGGTTTGCAAAAATTGTTGAAAACAGACCAACAGACCGACAGACAGGACCCACTGCAACGCCGCTGCATGCGGATATTATGCTCCTTCGAAGCAATTATGTGACCACGTAGAAAAGTAATGTTGTTGTCAAAATTTACGCCCTTTTTGAAGATACCACGGAAAAGAGCTTTGCCTACTTAGCTACTGTTTATAAGGAAACTTCGTTCGAATTTGACAAAGCTGGTTCAGATATAATATTTAAAGTAGAAATGTGAAATAACCGCAACAGCATTTCTCATGGGGAGATGTGCTAGTTCACACCCCATGCAATTTCGTCTTGTGTAATTTTGTAGTTTTTGTGTAATTAGTTCCAGTTTGTAGCTAATTATTCGTGTAGTTTTGTAGGTTTGATAATTTTGCAAAAAAATGGCTGCATAATTTGTAGCTTTCATAAAATATGACGTTAACAGTGGTGTTAATTTAAAACTTACCTCGAAGTTTTGAATACTCCATAAAACATTTTTGTTTCATTGCTGTACACCATTTTTTCTAAAATTTAGGAGAGGATTAGTTTCATTAATTCATTGCTGTTTAGTTCAAATTTCCAAGAAGCTTAAGGCTAGATTTATGAAGGTTGAAGTTTGATTTATGAAATCATCTTATAGCCATGCAATGGTAGCAACAGTGTCTTACAGCCTCAATAGACCTTTTAGCTATTCTACAAAAGAGCTTGGATCGAGCATTATTTTTATACATTTTTATATGCGGGGTTCGATTGAGTGGCGTCAGAGCTTCGGTCACTATTGTGCACATTCGAAAATTCTACAAATTGTAGCAAATTATCGTTCGATTCTGATTCTTTTCAGAAAAGCTAAAAGGTCTATTCTGTATTGGCTTTCCGTCCAAAACGAAAATATACTGAACTGGTAGTACCCGTAAAAACGCAAAATATATAATACAATACTTCAGTTTACAAGGAAATGAAAATACCTAGGACATCAAATTTCATATCTTCGAAGCCAGGTACAACGCAATCAAGACGAGCTTTGCGAAATGTAGTCCATTGGTTTTCAAGAGTATGCAGTGAGCCTCCATTATCGGTCTGAAATACAAGGAGATGCACGTGAAATGTCATCTGACCAAAAAACCATGATAATTTCTACAAAGTCTCCTTATGACCAATTTGTTACAGTTTACATCGTCCTACTTGTTCAGGTGCATATACTAACCCCTGGCCACATTGGATAGCTTTTAAATTGTTGGAAAATTTCAATACAGCAACAGAGTTCTTGCTTGCAGTATTTATCTAATAGGCCTTTTCACGGAAAGAAAAGCATGCTGGGAAAAAGGGAAAATTTCAAGATTTCGACACCACGCAGCTTCGAATTTCGCCAGGTTTTATCGAGGCTTATTTTCGCAACAAAACCTCTCTCCTGAGCGAGCACAAAGACGTTAGATATCTTTTGTGCATATCGTTAAAATCCTTGAACTTCAGAGATTACGAAATGGCAATATGTTTTTCGATCTGATTTTTAGAAATCTTTTTACATAGCCAAAAAGAAACACGAGGAAGTTTCCAAAATCGCAGAATTATGCTTAGGCCCTTGCGACCAAACGCCACATTTAGGCACATAATTCTGCTATCAAATGAGGAAATCAACTGAAATTCAAAATGAAAGCACTTCATTTATCCGTGTAGTCGGATACAAATTTGCAGGGTGCTACCTAAACGTATATGAATGTAGGGAGGTCAGACAGCTCAGATCACATGTCGTCCTTCCCAATGAAAACTTCCGAATAAAGTATCTTTACAGAAACTGGGTTCAATTTTCCTACAAAGCGAAAGAAACCCTTTTACTGCTGATTTTTTCATCCAAATATTGTCGATAAAAGCATTTTCCAACATTTCATTGATGTTTCTACTAACTGCCATTTTTGAAATATCGTCTCTTCAGAAACTTATTTTAGCTCGTAAATCCAAGTCAGGTTTAGGCCTTTGAGTTTGACTGTTACTTGACTAAAGCTAAAGCGATGAAAACTGAAAGCTCCCATTAAAAATATTCTGTTCCGTGAGATATTTTGGGCATTATCTCCTCATCTACTATTTAAGCTAAGCAAAAAGATTTAACATGATATCGAAGGCTAATGTTCTGAGAGTTGCATGTCCATGACCTTTGGAAAAGAAAGAAATTAAATTCATTTTGATGCACTTCTCGCTCGCTATTTGTGATTGTCTCGATCTGTTGTTTTAGTCTCTGCATTTCTTCTCTGTTTTAATGTAACAAACACAGCTCACATGATTTAATTCCAGCAACAAGTCGAGAATAAATGTAGAGAATGAAAGATCTACAAACCTTGTCCAACTTTCTTTCTTGTAGTAGTTTCTAAGCATATCCATGAGTTCTGGCACTCCCAACTCAAAGAAAATGTTCACGATCTCTCGGAGGAAAGCGAGACAAATCAGAAACGATGAAAGAAATATTCTGCCCGTTTGATGAAACTAGTATCAACAGTGACAAAGGCAGCCATAAACTGCGTAAAATATTTTCCTGGCTTCTTGTTGCAACTTTGAATTCCACCTCGAATGAAAATCGATTTAGAAATAACGTGTAACAGAACTTAGGTCATGTGACAACCGCACTCGTATCTGCACTTTTAATCATTGACTGATTAATCTAAAGTGGTTTTAGCAAACTTCTTTTTAAATATCATTTTCTTGCACACGTTTTCTATTTTATAAGAAACTGGTTTATAAGAAACTTGTGCTTGGATGGCGAAAAATTTAAGAAACTGTAGTACTCCGTTCAATTTGTGCTAAGAAATTTTTGTAAAATCAAAGACAATTGTGAGAAACTTGTTGTCAAGAAAGAAATATCTGGCAGTGATAGAAACCACTTCCATCCAAGAAATAAGACACAAATTAAGAAATTTTTAGTAGTAAAAAGCTGAAATTTTCATGTGAAATTAAAGACACTTTTATTCTTAGAAAAGAACAAACGTGTTTTGGAAACATATCCATGTAATAGACCAAGGTGTTGAAGACGTTAAGGTACACATAAGTTTTAGAGGTAGCTTAATGTTTCAACAGGGTGTTGTGGAAGGAGGAGGGGGGGCCAAAAAATCTCTAAAGCATACTGTAAGTGCAAGCCAATGAAACACAGAATACGATGCCGGTTGATAATAGGGGTGGAAACCAAACAAGATTGACCTAGCAAGAGCAATCCCTGTATCGACTCACAACTCAAAATGAAACTTATCATCAGGTTGATTGTCAATCATCATGTTGAATCGTCACCCCACAAGTTATTTTTTCTGCAAGAAACTGCTTGTAAGAAACTCAACCATCGGATCGTCAAAAAATAGAGAAAATCAAGTACTGGAAAAATTTCTAAGAAGCCACTTACTTTAGTGGGGAAAATCCTTCGCATATGTTTACTTTATTTTAACTTGTTTGTTGTATCGTATTAAGGAACTACTTAATATCTAAACATTGGGAAGGCTTCATAAAACCTCGCTTCGAAATATTTCAGGATAGGACAGGAAATAAATATGACGATTGGACGATTGTTATGGAACATTCAAAAGAAACTCCTTAAACTCTAATTACTCAAAATCTGATAATCTTTAGAAACTTTCAATATTGGCCGAAATTCCTAGTTTCTTGTAAAAAGAAAGTGTAGGTACTTTAATCAATGCTTTCCTCTCGTCATTTAATAAGACATTGAATGATTAAAAGTGCAGATACGAGTGCAGTTGTCACATGACCTAAGTTCTGTTACACGTTATTTCTAAATCGATTTTCATTCGAGGTGGAATTCAAAGTTGCAACAAGAAGCCAGGAAAATATTTTACGCAGTTTATGGCTGCCTTTGTCACTGTTGATACTAGTTTCATCAAACGGGCAGAATATTTCTTTCATCGTTTCTGATTTGTCTCGCTTTCCTCCGAGAGATCGTGAACATTTTCTTTGAGTTGGGAGTGCCGTGCCAGAACTCATGGATATGCTTAGAAACTACTACAAGAAAGAAAGTTGGACAAGGTTTGTAGATCTTTCATTCTCTACATTTATTCTCGACTTGTTGCTGGAATTAAATCATGTGAGCTGTGTTTGTTACATTAAAACAGAGAAGAAATGCAGAGACTAAAACAACAGATCGAGACAATCACAAATAGCGAGCGAGAAGTGCATCAAAATGAATTTAATTTCTTTCTTTTCCAAAGGTCATGGACATGCAACTCTCAGAACATTAGCCTTCGATATCATGTTAAATCTTTTTGCTTAGCTTAAATAGTAGATGAGGAGATAATGCCCAAAATATCTCACGGAACAGAATATTTTTAATGGGAGCTTTCAGTTTTCATCGCTTTAGCTTTAGTCAAGTAACAGTCAAACTCAAAGGCCTAAACCTGACTTGGATTTACGAGCTAAAATAAGTTTCTGAAGAGACGATATTTCAAAAATGGCAGTTAGTAGAAACATCAATGAAATGTTGGAAAATGCTTTTATCGACAATATTTGGATGAAAAAATCAGCAGTAAAAGGGTTTCTTTCGCTTTGTAGGAAAATTGAACCCAGTTTCTGTAAAGATACTTTATTCGGAAGTTTTCATTGGGAAGGACGACATGTGATCTGAGCTGTCTGACCTCCCTACATTCATATACGTTTAGGTAGCACCCTGCAAATTTGTATCCGACTACATGGATAAATGAAGTGCTTTCATTTTGAATTTCAGTTGATTTCCTCATTTGATAGCAGAATTATGTGCCTAAATGTGGCGTTTGGTCGCAAGGGCCTAAGCATAATTCTGCGATTTTGGAAACTTCCTCGTGTTTCTTTTTGGCTATGTAAAAAGATTTCTAAAAATCAGATTGAAAAACATATTGCCATTTCGTAATCTCTGAAGTTCAAGGATTTTAACGATATGCACAAAAGATATCTAACGTCTTTGTGCTCGCTCAGGAGAGAGGTTTTGTTGCGAAAATAAGCCTCGATAAAACCTGGCGAAATTCGAAGCTGCGTGGTGTCGAAATCTTGAAATTTTCCCTTTTTCCCAGCATGCTTTTCTTTCCGTGAAAAGGCCTATTGTGGCACTTTCGGCAAACAAAGAAAGTCCTGCTTTGCACGGGTTTTAGGAGACATCTTAGGTCACCTACAAGTGAGCTAAGTTGGTATGACATAAAGAATATAAATCACCTTGTCTTCATCTTGCGTTTGTCCTTCTCTTTACCTTCTGGGGCAGGAAATAAGCTTCTTTCAGGTGTAACACACTGCAAGCGTTTAAGTCCATCGTTTCAACTTCCCGCAAGTCCCAAGTTACAAAGGCTCGTTCTGGCTTGCTCCTTTGTAGCTATAATGTGACGCAAGGGAGAGAAATACGAAGGAGCAAGCCAGAATGAGACTTTGTAAATTGAGACTTGAGACTTTGTATTTGGCCTAAGATTTCTCCTAAAACCAGTGTTTTCATTTACCATAAATCAGCAACCACTTGCCCTATAGGCTAAAGCAAGGTCTCAACTTATTGAAACCTATCCTATGCAACTCTATCGAGAAGCGGACAATAGAGTGCAAACCTCCTCCACAGCAGCCACACAAAAGCAGCACAATATTTTAGGACACCCTGTACAACTGATGTAATAAGTCATGATTACCTGGCATACTCTAACGACAGTTGCATGACGTTTCTGTGAATAAACGAATGAATAAATTTACTATTTATCAAAGCTTCAAATCTTCAAATTCTGGCAGCCGAGCAACGGACGGTTAGGCCACGAGGCAAGGAGTTGACCTTACCATGCTATTTTATTTTAAATTTGCTATGAAAATTTTCAATTAAATAATGACTGAAAATGGAGACGTGTACCTAGGGTAACGAAGGATGTGCAATGTTACCAAAGATTATCAAGTTTCTTTTTGTAAGAAGATAGCTTCGAATGAAAAGAAACCATTATCTAAAGGAGGATGGGGAGGAGGAGGAATATCATTAATTCTTCACAAAGGAAAATCATTTTATCAACTTACCCGTGACCTTTCCACCGCTATTTCGTTGAAAAATATAAAGACACTTGGATAAACTGCGATGCTTGATTTGAATTCAGGAGCTAGAAATTTAAGTGAACAAAACAAATTCAATTTTGAACTCGAGGGGAGTAATATGGGATGCTTATGATAAGCATGATACCCCATTCACGCTGACCCAGTTAAGAGAGCTTTAACTAAAGGCGTGACATTTCAACCAATCAAATGAATCAGATTTGCTGGACTGAGCAATCAGAACGCAATATCCGAAAATATGGTTTAATTTAAGCTGACTTATACCCCATTCACATTTGCAAGTTGGGGGCAGGACACTTCAACGCCACTTTTTCATTGAGCTAAAGTGATACTTCCTGAAACAAAAAGGGGACTTTTCGTTATATCTGCAAAATCTTGGTGGCACAACAAGTATATAAGATTTACAGGCAAAAGTTGAAATAATTTAAAAACACACACAAGTAAGGATAGCATGGATAGCATTAAAAAGGTCAATATGACCTTATTTCCATAATGGTCGTCCCTCCAGAGGTATTATCAAAGAGAAATGTGCTCCACAAACAAGGAGTTTGTGTCGATAACTGGGAAAAAATTCATTCTGAGAAATGTTAACCATGAAAACCTTTTCGCTGGCTGATTTTGGGTTTTCGGTAAAATATGTAGGAGCTATCATCTTGGCTTTGGAGATCGTTAAAGAATTTATCTTTGATCTTATGTTTGAAACTGTTGATGTTCTTTGCAGATTTTAGCTCTGATGGTAGATTGTTCCATATTTTAGGCCTGAGATATGAGAGACAATTTTGCCCTATGTTACTCTTTCGGAAAGGTTGATTCAATTTGTTTTTCACCTTGAAATGATCTGCAGTAGTTCAGTGTTGACTGACTTGGAGACAACTACTCCTAGTAAAACATGCTGTCGTTATTGCGTTCTGGTGTCTACATCTTACCAAATAAATATTTGTCATTTTATCACCTTCAAATCGCATTTCATCAGACTGTTTACTTGCGATTTTGATGCTAAAATCCTTCACCAAAAAAGTACACAAAATATTTACTTCATTATTCTTCACTGCTTGCGCAAAGATAACCTTCTTGCATCTTTGAGAAACCCTGGGTAAACTGGTGGGAGGTAAAGCAATTAGGTCTTAATGCAAATCCTAATTCTGTCTAATTATTAGCCAGATTAAGTCAGTACATTTAAATTTGATTTCTTAATCTCTGCCTTACTTGTTTTTGCTTCTTGGTATGGTTTTATCATAGAAATGAATTTGTATGAAAACAGGAGATCTACTTTTTCTGTTAGGTAATGGAAACCAGTAACGGAAAAAGGAGAGGAAAAACAACATTTTCAGCAGGCAGTCGCATCTCCTAGTTATGCTGAGCTGATGTTTGCAGTTGCTCGCAACTAGACTTATTACTTGAGTCGCTTGCTTCCCTACGCTTTCCAAAACTTTAACGAGATCTGTTCCATCAACAGAGACTCACCATTAGGCCTACTCTGCAAAAACTTGACTCTATTTGAGTCTGTTAAATCGCGTGCCCTGCGTGCCCTGCGTGCCCTTTAATCTCCTCGTGCCCTCGTGCTTAAAATTTCGGTGTGCCCTCGTGCCTTCGATGTTGGCGTGCCCTCGTGCCCTCGTGCCACCGTGCCCAAATTTTCGGCGTGCCCTCGTGCCATCAGTGTTGGCGTGCCCTCGTGCCCTCGTGCCCTCGTGCCCAAAATTTCGGCGTGCCCTTGTGCCTTCAATTTTCGGCGTGCCCTTGTGCCCGCGTTGCTTTAAAACGATGGATAACATCTGACATGAACTTGAAGACTTTTCATTTATTTTGACGAATGCACCACGTAGCCTGCATTTTAAGTGCTCGCAATTATCAATTTTTTTCTGTGATGATTAGGGTAAGACGGGGTAAAGTGAACTACGGGGGTACTTTCGAGGCTTGACCTTCATTTGCAGATGCAGTTACAGATCCAAGAATTCTGTTTGATTTGATGAAACAAGGATATCTAACGATACAGGAAAGATAGATGGTCATGACCATGAGCTTGATAACTGCATAAGATTTTTTTGTAGTTTTGGTTACCTCAGGGAGAAGTTTCGGGGTAAAGTGAACTACCTCGAAAAAAGTGTTTCTCTCCGTGGTGATATGGTATCTATATGCAATATAACATTTTCTTAAGTGTATTCCCATGATTATCCATCGATTTGTATTCAGTATGTGACTCAAATCTGTACCCAAAAATAGTTTTTGGTAAATATTTTGATTCTGCAAAGATTCTTCTCAACATAGGCCACCATTTCACTTTTTAATTTTATTCGATTTTTTTGGTTTTGACATGCAAAGGACTGCTTAGAGTCACAAGGTGAATAACGATTTCAGGTTCCCCTGGTATTTGATTGGTTTATTGAAATGTGTGCTAAGTAGTTCACTTTACCCCGTGTCGGGGTAAAATGAACTAAGCGAAGTGGTCTCCAGAGAGAAAGCTCTTTTGTAAGACAGTGGAAAAAGATTTCAAAAACATTTTTGCTGGATAAACTTACCCAAGGACATGATTTCAAAACAAAGTTGAAAAGTTTGCCCTCAGCTGCAGTCTCTTCTGCGTATCCTTAAAAAACCTCCAAAGTAGTCCACTTCACCCCGTCTTATCCTAAATCATCTCCTTCCTTTGGTGCAGCCTAGCCCTATCATTAATTAGATACCGTCACGTGTGCTTGTTGTTAAGTTCCGTAGATGTTTGTCTCTACAAAACTTTATCCATGTTTTAAATTTTCACTTCAAATTCTCTACTCAGGTTTTTTTGGATGATATTTAGAAAAAAAAGGATCACTAAGTTTCAAACTTTCAAGAAACATTTCAAGGGTCACATCCCTCAAAGAGTGTCCTGAACATCAACATTGAAGGCACCTAGGGCACGCCAAAAATTTAGGAACGAGGACACGAGGGCACGAAGGCACGCCAACATGGAAGGCACGAGGGCACGCCAAAAATTTGGGCACGCGGGCACGAGGGCACGCCAATATCGAAGGTACGAGGGCACGTAGGTCACGCCATTTAACAGACTCACTCTATTTAGGCCCTTGCTGTAGTTGTATCGATTAGCTCCTATAAATAGGCCAAAGAAACGCCCACACACCCATTGTTTCTTCTGCTACACAATGAAACGGCAAGTGTCAAACTTATCAGATACGATAGATCACATTTTCAACTTGGCCCGGGCCAGCATTCGAGTTCTTTCAACTGTGCGAAATGGGATCTTTACCGCATTTTATTTCTCGAGGTGATAGCACCGAATGGGCCTGAGAGAAGTCATCTTTTTCACTTTTCAATATGAGTATGCGCGCAAAGTTTAGTGCAGGGGTACAATGGATTTAGGACCTCAGTCTATTTTGCTATTACTTTAGTGTCTCCGTGTTATCCGTATTTTAATGAAAAAAACGTAGAATATTGAGCAAGGAGGTAGACTTGCCCCATAGGAAAGGGAAAAGATTACTGTTTCAGGCAGACTTATTACAGATGACGAAATAGACTTGGGGCAAGTCTAGCATACATGCAAATCACAAAATCAAACATCATCACACTAACAAAGTGGGTCTTTCTTCAGTGTCCTGGGCACGAGTCACTTGCTTCAAGTCATAACAAGAGAAAGAGTGACTTGTGGCAAGTCCAGGGGAGCTGACAGATTTGAATAATTGCATATGCATGGCCTGAAATAGCCTTTCATTCCATTTCCCCGTAATGAATTTGATGATGGAGACAAGTGCATGAACAATGTCTAGCTAAAGAAACAAAGGCGTGTATAAGTGTTACGTTCATTTCAAAGTGCCTTACTCTACAATAGTAGACAAATTACTTTGTGCCTTGTACGAAAGCTTAGCCTACGATCCTCTCTATCTCTTCAAAAGTTTGACCCCATATATGACCCTAAATTCATAACGTTGCTCCTTTTGTACAAACATCTCGAAACGGATAAAGGGTCCCCAGGGGATTGGGGCATAGATTAAAATCGTACGAAATGGACGGTTTTTGTTGATACTGAGAATCAGTAGGGTGCATTTAAAATTTACTCAAAGAAACGTTTCAGACTGAAAAATCTTATTTAGTAAAGGAACAAAGGTTAAACTCTGAACTAAGACATATTCTTCTAACTCAATCTCTTAAACCGTTTTATATATATTTGCCATAACATGAACAGTGCTAGGCTGATCCTGAAAAGAGTTTTCCAGCCTAACTTTGCACATTTCTAATTCCTCTTAAAAGCATTCTTTAATAGGATGATTAAAAGAGTTTCAGACGCTTATCAATGCGTCCTTGCATATGTAGGAGAATCAGGGGTTTAGGAAAAATTAATACAGGCTTAATAGTAGAATGCCATTTCAGCATTTAAGGAAAGATAAAAGGAAAAGATGCCATTTTGGCTGAAGATATTAGTAATTCTACTTCTTTGCATATGAAGGAGAATTAGGGGCTTAAGAAAATTAATTGTAGGCTTATGGTAGAATGCCATTTCAGCAATTTCAAGAGAAATGAAAGGCAGAGATGCCAGTTTAGCTGAAGGCGGTATTCATTCTGCTTCATTCAGTAGGTCCAATATGGGCAGACAACTGGATGAATGAACGAAAGAAAGAATAAATGAATGAATGAATGAATGAATGAGTGATTGGATAGCAGATAGATGCAATAGGGTCTGCAAAGACATAGTAATGACTGGAAAATGATAGATCGCAGAATTTGCAATGCCATTGTTTTCTCCAACAATAGTAGCAAGAGATAATATATATGAATTGACGTTTTGCCGACACTTGCTCACATTTTTGTTACACACATTCCACCGGAATAACATTTAGGTCAAGTGATACACAGCAATTGAGGTAAGTTCTTCATCTGAAAGCAAGCTACCACATTACAACTGAACTACATTCTCAAAGTTAGTTTGAAGCCACAATGAGCAACCTTTAAAAAGCTGATACTCACTCTTCAGCCTCATCTGATATAAAAAGGCTAAAGGTCGTGACCCGATGCCCTCTCGACTTGATGCCCTCTTGACCTCTTGGCGTGAAAAAATCTAAGCAACAGCTTGACATCAGGACTCACAAATAATAAGATTTAGGAACGATAAAGCTATTCAGCGAGCGATCAAAGCACGAGCTATGGCTGCATACAGTGAATTGTTACAGTCTTGATAATGTATTTTGAGCTGCAAATTATTGTCTTGATTAATGAAATTACCTTCTGAATGAATCAATTTCTTCAAGGATTTAAACGGCTTTACATAACAGGGTTGGTAAATCTAAATATTTTGCTGCAACGCAGTAGCTTAAGTTGGCCTTCAGGTTGGGTGCAACTAATGTTATAAGCTGATGCCATCCCATTTCACGGAGAGCCTTTTACTTAGCTAGCAGTCCCAAATTTCCTTGTTGAAGTCTGTTGTGAAGTGCACGAAAAGAGATGACATTCTCCATAAGTCAGTTCTCCATCACTCAGAAGGTATTTCGTAATCCATAGTGCAATGCTAGCGAAAAATACCATCTGTGCAAAGTATGACAAAATGTATCAGAGAACCTCAGTTGATGTTTGTACGGTTACTCAATAGATATCATCCAAAGACGGAGTGACCAGCTCTGGAGGGGACCTGAAAATTCCTTATAGCAATTTGCCTGTCTGAAGAATAGATTTCACACGTCTGGGTGCAGTTAGACTTGCTCCAATTCCGTGGTAAATCTGCACTGAGGAAAATGATTACCTCTGCAGGGGCAGTCGATCACGCTGTTTTTCTCTCACTGTCTATGTTGATTTGTGCATCCAGAGGTGAGAGATCTATTCTTTAGAAAGGTAATCACTTTGTGCCTTGTGATGTCGGAACGTTAACTAATTTGTTTTACGGAACCCAAGACTTGTTCCAGGCACCAAGTTTCCTTCAGTAAAAGTAGCACTCTGAGTAAGTAATCATTTCGGTTACCAGCAAAAAAAGGTAAACAATTTGGATCTGATGTTTCGGGAAAACGTTTAAAAACGTAACTTACCGTTTAGGCTAATTCTGTCTCGTTGTGTTACTATCATTTCCCAAGATGGTTTCTTTTTCTCTAAATATGAACTACTGATAACTGCATATCGTGCGTTTCTATCTTGGTATGTACCAGATATCAGTTCATCAAACCCTAGAATACAAAGAAGAAGTGCTGACCCTTTTGTTTTGGCCGATTGTGATTCAGCTTTGTTGAGAGCGAATCAACGGTGGGGCTCACACTGTCATGCGCATCTTTGCTATTGTCTTCTCCTCTCGTTCTTAGCGGTCAAGCTAATTTGCATATCACGTCATTGAAATAAATCATTACTACGCATGCGATCTGGAGCCCTTATTGGGGGATTCCTCGAGACTCGCAACTTAGCCTGCTCGTATCCCCAACAAGTGCCTGATACGAGTTATAGTCGATCTGTCTCAAATAACATATCGCAAGAACATGCCCGCAAATATAACCAATTGAGGTGTTTTCATGAGTGATTTTGCGTTATCGCAAATTTCATATGGCATCTAATTTGTGACAGTCTTTTGCGTGATTTATCATAATTGGCATTGACTTATGATGATGAGTCCCTTGCATCCCTGCGGTAAACCTACCGAAGCGCCATCATCAAGTCAAATAGCACAGGGAAACAAGGGATTCGAGGTCATATGTCTATGATTAGCATTGCTTTATGTTGCTGTTCTATTATAAACGATTTTTCGGCATCCCTTATCGGAAATTATAAATGTAACAAGATCGTACAGAAACATCCCCAAGCCAACTATATATAGGTGGCATGTACCTGTATGCCCATCCTTTCGCTTTTATTGCTTTGTATTCCAAATCGCAAAAGAGTGCTAACGCATTTGCCCTACACTGTTATTGGGTTTGCTTGTTTCCTGCAGCTTTAGTGACTGTTCATAAGCTGAATTTGTCCGGCATGCGATAGATTGTGTCAAAAATGTAATGGCAGGATTGCTTTCAATATTCATCGTTTCGAAGATTTCATGAAAATGGTTCAGTCTTCATAAGCGTACGAGGCAGGGGGCCGGGGGACAGTAACTCCCCAAAGTTGGAAAAATCTTCCAAAATCAGACCCACTTGGGCAAAAATCTTGCTTTAGTCGGGCAAAAATGTTGGTAAACAATGGATTTTTGTGTTGGGCGGCCCCCGAGATTTTCTCTTCCCGTGCGCTTATGTCAGTGTTGCTGTGCTAGGGTACAATAATACACAGTAGGGGACATCATACTTACTAGAAATGGATGCAACAGGTGTGAAGTTAACTTTTGGTGAGCACTTATTTCTACCATCTTGATTTCCAAGTAAAACTATGCCAGGGTCATCCAACTAAAGAAAAAAGAAATAACGTCTATTAATATGAAACGGAAGATGAGCGCCAGCGGTCATATTTTGTCAGCTGTAGATAGGTGGCTCGTACGTATTCACTCAGTTTCTTAAAAGAAGACACCGAAGGCTCAATTTTTTAGAAATCAAGAATCTGTGCTACCTCGTCCTACCTGGATTAAAGAAGCCAATTTTTTGTAATTTGTAACTTCAATTTCCCAGGTCGCTAAAAAATGTTTTGCAATGTACAGAATCGAAAAATATTTTGAAAATTGCTCTGAGTACGATTTTTGACAAAAATTGCAAAATGTGTTTCCCTGCTTCATGCTCGCTTTCTGTGCTTTCGCTTTGAATTCCCGGTATGACGTAAAGAAGTCTCGTGCCTTGTGCTGCTCTCGTATCGTAAAGTTTTTTACGTCTTTGACACCCCAAATAGGCACTTCAAATGCGGGATGTACGTTTGTTAGAGGATGGATTGATTTGAAACTACGTAAAATGATTTACATATTTCCCCAGTTGAACCCTGTACATTTGTGTGGCAAAGGTAGCAGAAAATTATATTGATTTATAACAAATAATAAACCATTCAAGAATTGTTCAATTTCCAAAATTGTTTTTCATCGGGCTCCACAATCCTTTTTAGAAAAACGGTAACATAACAACAGTAAACAAAGCAAGAAAGAGATTTGTATTTAACCTTATCGTTACGTATAGACACAAGCTAAAGAAATGGAGCCTGGGAAAATTTTTCGACGCTATGGTTTGACCGGTTGCTGTCTTTTGAGTTTCAATCGCCGCAAAAACATTCGGTTAGATAACAAAAGGAAATCTTAGCTGGATATAAGCGGAGAAAATAAGGTAATAAAAAGAAATTGATTCCTCGGCAGGAAGCATGATCTTATCTTATGAAAACGGTCAAAGCTTTATCTCGAAGAAGTCAAGAAACATCGAAGGTGTTCCAATTAATTTCTCTCAAACATAATAATGAATTTGAAAACATCAAATTTTGACTAATATTAATCTGGAAAACATCTAACTCTTTAGAAAGTACAAAAGTAACTTTATATTTCTGGTTTCATTAGAAAATTGATTTTTCTCACAACGATTTTCATTAATCTTATAAAAGTGTAAAGCTGTTCTCTCCAAGAAGTCAAAAACATCGAAGGTGTTCCAATTAACTTCTCTCAAACATTTAACGAATATGAAAACATCCAATTGCGAATAATGTTAATCTGGATAACATCTAACTCTTGCGAGAGTACAAAAATAAATTTATTTTGTTGGTTTCATTCAAACACTCATTCTCCTCACGGCTATTTTCATCAATTTTAGTTATTTTAATTTAAATTTAGTTTAGCTTACTTAGTTATAACGTTTTTGTGGTTCGTTCTATTGCGCAAAGTAGGCGATCCTGCTAAAATTCGTGAGAGTGAACCTTGACAAAGTTTACCAATTCGGCACAACCGTTCGTCCTCGATTAAGCCCCCACTGTGGAATAAGCCCCTCCACTAGAATAAGTCCCCCATTAACAAAACACATGCCCCCCAATAGGCTTCCATGAGTGCACTGAATTTCACAAAAAAGTGAATTCTATACATTCTTCATCTGGGTGTCATGTTTATTGCCACGTTACATACTTTATGTGTAACGTCCTCTGCTGAATCGTAGTTATAAACCACATAGTTAAAAAAATAGAGATGTTTTTATTTTACTTTTCCCTGGAGTTGTTTCAAAAACATCAGAGAGTGACACAAGACTATTTTTCCAGGTACGCACATGAGATGAAAAGAGTCACAGCACTTTATTCAACTTTTCATCTCTATTTGGAAAACAGCGAACAAAGCAATTTCTTTAATTCTGTTTTGTTTTCGTACAGATCACGATATTTCTGACAGGATATCTATGTTTCATAAGTCAATTCAAGTACTTGGGTCAGCAAAATAGAATAAAATAAAACAATTCCAGTTAAATACGGTCCTCTTGATATTTCAACAAAAACTGTTTTAGTAGCCTGATTCACAGACCAAACGAGAAAAGAGTTTCTCGTTTGGTCTGTCAATCAGGCTACTGTTTTAGACGAATAAAAAAAATTCAAAACTCTTGTTTTCCATTTGATACAGAATTTTGCGTTTTCCAAACAGGAGATTCCAAAAACAATATTTTACTCTTCGATTTCGGTGCCTGTTTGCTTCCGCAGAACACCTAAATAAATTTTTGACACCAAACATCAGAACACCAAGATATTTTCGATCTTTACAGTGAAAGCGAAAGGAGCGGAAGGAGGAAGGTTGCTTCCAGTGAGAGGAGTGTATGAAGGATTACAACAGGAGTTCCTTTCCTTGGAAACTTTAATGAATAAGAATGTAAAATGATTTCTTCATGCAAAATCCAGTT
The DNA here is from genome assembly GCA_964020215.1 of Aurelia sp. 3 sensu Dawson et al. (2005). Classification (NCBI taxonomy): domain Eukaryota; kingdom Metazoa; phylum Cnidaria; class Scyphozoa; order Semaeostomeae; family Ulmaridae; genus Aurelia; species Aurelia sp. 3 sensu Dawson et al. (2005). The sequence continues at coordinate 2,527,261 of OZ026572.1, read as the reverse complement.
AAAAGATGATATCGCGAAGGTTTATAAATAGCCTATTATATTTGGTAATCCAGCTCCTGGCGAAAGAAAGCAAGGCCAAAGAAGACAGTGCAGGAATTAGGTGTCTCTTTGTCCTATTTTTAGAAAAGCACTACATATCTCAGGTCATTCATTTTAACTCAGGTTATTCAATTTAAGATGCGATTCTAGTTTGAAATTTGACAACATGGTTGGTACGCTTCTTCAGATATAACTGTAATCAGGACTTTTAAACTATTGAAAAAACTTCAGTCTGGAAATGAAACGGAAGAACTCTTGCATGGTTTCAGCTGAATGGCAAAGTAAGAGGAGACTTGAGACCCGACATGAAACTCATGCCGGTATGACTTTTCATGCCGGCACGAGTTCGTATCGGGTGCTGTTCTCAGCTCCTTTTGTGTTTACAAGATGTTGGGGCGCCATGCCAGCGTGATAGTCATGCCCGCATGAAAATTTCATGTCGCTTTTTCATGCTGGCATGAGAAGTGTCCCCTTTAAATGGCCTAAAGGTTACCTCTGTAGAATGTTTCTCTCACAGCATCTCCTAAAATAAACGGCCAATCGCAAAGAAATATACAGGATGAGAACCTGATCAAACTGTCCAATCAGAATTCTCTTCTCTTTCCTCACCCACCCACTTTCCTCGCTCTCCTCCACAGCAGCTTTTCCCTCGCAGTTATCACTTTCCTTCACCGATTTATTTTCAACAGAACTGCTGGTACCCAGGGTACGCATTTCATGTCGCCCTTGATTAGGATAGACCATTTACATTACGTAAAAAAATTGTCAATTAACAGATGTAAAGTACAATGTTTACTAAAAATTATATATGATCCGTTCAGGTAAATTTTTTGCAGAGCTGCAAAAAGTTGTTGACCTTCCTCCAAACCTGAAATTTATGCTCTCAACCTTCCTCATTTTAACACAATATAAAATTACTGGAATACAGCTCGACGGTGTTTGTAAACCATACAAAAACATGTAATTAGGGACCTTCCCATATAATTTGTCTGTTTGGGTGCAAGTAGCAGAGCTCTAACCAGGTTTTAATAAAAGGGAGGCCACAGTCTTCAGGAAGCTATTTATTAATTGAAAGGTATTGGTGCAATGAAAGGAGAACAAAGAGTTCAAGGTGAGAACATCTAAAAGCTACTGGGTGTCCAAAAATGTACTCCTGTTTGCAAAATCGCCAAAATTTGATTACGAAAGTTATCATAAAATTTTTCATCTCTTCTATCAACAATTCAAAGATATCTAATGGTGGTGAACTATCTTAACGGGTATGAAATAATGCAGCGAAAACCTCATTCTAAGCAACAGTGTTCAAGCAACATCGCTAATCTTGCCTTTAATAACCGTTACATTGACAATTTTGCAGTATTCTTCAAGTCCACAATGACATTTCACGTTTCATTCTGAGATTCACGACTAAACAAGAAACTCAATAGAACAAGGGAAAGTACTCAAATAAACATAGACTAAGTGCTTTCTTGCAGAAGGCTTCAAAACCAGGCAGCACTAAAAAGAGTTTGATCCACTTAATCGAAAAATAAATCAAAAGATCAGCTTTGCCTGCAAAAATAATTTTTTTTTATCTACTGGTAAGAAAAAGAAATTTGAAGATCTGCCTTACAGTAAAATTTTGGTGATTTCGCAAGCAGAAGTACTTTTCTGGGACGCTTTTAAAAAATCTTTTTTTCCAGACACATATGCATATGTCCTCATAGACGTTCTCTCTTTCATCACATTGTCTGATCAAACCTGGTTTTTCTTCTTTGATATAGTTTTGAAATATAACCTCACCATCTGCATACTGTTGACATGATTTTTAATGGGTCTATGTATTTATTGATGATTCATTTTCTAAATCTATGCCAGCAATATAAAATAATATTTTTGACAACTAAACCTTCCTCAATTTTTGGCCAAAACCTTCCTCCAAACCAGGTTTGTAGGTTTGAAGTGTTTTTGCGTCTCTGATTTTTTGTGAAATTTCGTTTCTATCTCCATTAAGTCGTGTTGTGACCGGTGGTTGTGACTGCTAGTTCTGTTTGCCTATGAAGTGATCATGAACTCTGACTTTCAATTTATTAGAAATGTTAGCATTTTTGGAACACTTTTTCCAATGACGCACCAAACTTCCGATTTTCTGATTTTCTACATCTTCCGATTTTCTGAGATTTTTTATCTATATATCATATTTTGGTCCATTTAGAAAACATATCATGTCTCGTGACCCACTTACTAAAACTGTCACAAAAGACGTTTGCATCTAAAGAACCACCAAATGTTTGTTTTTCACTAAAACCTTCCTGTATTTGCGCAAACCCAAGACGGAACCTTCAGACGGACTGAATTTCACACGGTGATAAATAAAATATGTTGTGGGCACCGTCCTTATCTCAAGTTTAAAGTCCATGTTACATTAAACGTTTAAATCAATGCTCATGCACTGGCCTGCAGCGTCATAGTTTTTGAAACTGATGTAAAATAGATATTGACTAGTTACAATAAAGGGCATATTGAAAAGTAAAACAAAAAGTAACATAAATCTTTGAGATATAAACAAACATACAACGAGATGAATGTACAACATTGTATTTCGAATACAAATTGTCAAAAGACTTAACTAGACTTAAGAGTTGAGTTGCTCTATGCAACCTCTATGAAAATTTCATGACCATTTCTCTTCCATTCTTCACCACCATCATTTCGATTTTTTTGTCAATTTGTTATGAGTGGGCTTGGCAGGATTTCTAGATACTGAAAGCCAATTTAGGCCAACTGTGCATGCCGCATCTAGGCATGGGACCCCTAATTTAACGTCCCTTCCGAAGTACGGCGATGTAAGTTGTGAGGTCAGGCCTCCGAGGTCACCCATCCGGAGTTTGACCTCACTCGACCCAGCTTAACTTATGTTACTTGATGAAAACTGTTTAAGCCACCCGGCCACTCACCCCGTGGCATCTTACTTCTTTAAAGTCAAAATATGCTCAACAAAGTAGCTTTGGCTCAGGCCAAAATCATTTTGCATCCATCTTCTCTTTGTCAGAACCTATTCCAAAGACGTAACAGAGAACAAACTTTTCTCTTTAACGATTGAAGGCAAACTTCTCTGTTAAATGTGAATCCATATTTTCCGCTCAGGCCAAATTTGCCAACCCTGTTCCCAGGGTGCTCTTACGTCATACCTCTCTGATCTGATCACGAAGCCGAATGAACACCTTGGTACACTTTGATCGAATGCGCCCAGAAAATACGGTGCAAATGATTTTACAGTTGGCTAGGCAACGCTAATTATGTGACCTCGATTCCAAACAACAAATCGAATAATTAGGAAGTTTTCGAAAAATAATTTACGTTTGCTGTTGTTTTCGAACAACCAATCAAATTGCAGAATGACCTCCTGTATTTCAGAGTTGAGGTAGAGCAACGAACTCACTCTGGGAACGAGACTGCAGATTTGATTTTTTTTACAGTTTGAAATGGTAGCCTGCCTGCAAGGAACTATGCGTAAAAATGGCTCCATAAGAAAGTTGTGATTTGCACAATGGGAGAAACTGGAGCAAAATATACTGGACTAACCTTTGTAACATTGTAAACAGGGTTGAGCGCATTTGTCCCACAAATGACCAGCTTCTTGTCAAATGGTTTGATGATTTGTATATGATTCTGGCAGTCATCCTGTTGAAATGATAGAGCTAGGTTGATAGAGATAGGTTGATAGAGACAGGTTCATGCTAAGTTGTTTGTATTTGTGTGCAGAGCTATATTGCGAGAGTCAAAAAAGTATGAGTGGTTAAGAAACTCTAAAATTACGAATAATCCATCAGTAGCAGCGTACTGCATGCCGCTTTATAATGAAAAGGCTACATTAGATGTTAAAGGGGCAGGATCACGTAACCGTAAACAAACCTGTTATCTCTATGATTTATATTGTTGCCCACATGTGGCCATTGTGTTCCGCTCAGATTTTGGTGGACGGGATGAATCCACAATAAAGTTACTTCTAAAAATCCACCAATATCTCTGCAATCCTTCAACATAAATAAGAGTGTATGATTTATTTCTCTAGAAACTTCAAGAGTCCATCTTCAAAATAACACCTATATTTTGAGAAAAGTAGTGGAAAATCTCTGTGGTATGGACTATCAAAAATGTTGAAAAATCATCGTTTCGAAAGAAGATTGTTTACATTATGTGACCCTGCCCCTTTAAGATTTATTTTTCAATAAACTAGTTTTAAATGACGGAATCGTCACAGTAAACCCATGAACACACTTTCTGTGGAAAGAAGACTGTTATCTGCTGTAAAAGAACAACAAACAGAGTAAACCTGCCACCACTGAATAATCGAAAACGCATTTCTTCCCACACTTGTCAGTTTGGGTTATGCGAAGAAAAAATTAATGATACAAACAGAAACAGGCTGCTTTATTATGAGACAAACAAAAGAAAATTTAAGATCACACACATCACACCTGAGCTATTCATTGGATAAATTGAAATAAACAGCCACCAAAGATCAAAGCATTTGGCGCCAACTGTACCACCAGAATCTAGTACCACAGATCATTCGTTTTCATTAAAATAGCTCATTTCCTTCTGGAGATATCAGACATTTTGCAATCAGCAATTTCATCACATGTCTCAGAACATGCTTGGAGAAGGAATAGAAATTACGATGAAATTTTCTCCAATATTCATGTTATGAATAGAGACAACGAGCAAAAATATAGCCTCCATGGTGGAAAACAAATGATAAACATGTGTCTCTTGCATTTGCATATCTTCGATTGGCTGTATTTTAGAAGCGCGAACACAAGCACAAGGTAAACTAAATAACGTGCTACCAAGAACATGTGAACTGCCGAATACCATAGAAATACTCAGACTGTTTAGGTTGCAGTGATTGGTTATTCCAAACTTACCAAATTCTAGAAACAGTAGACTTTGAAAATATGGAAATATGTTTCCCAAACAGACGCAAATGTATGAAATAGTTTTTAAAACAGCACATTAAAATTCGCCAACGAAAATGAAAATCCATTCGAAGGATGCCAAACGTTCTGCCTTTTGGAGCAGAAGATTCAGAAGGCCTTCCAAACCTCAGTCGAACACAAAGCCCAAGTCTACAATGTCTACCGTTTTCAGAATTGCTACCAATCAAATCAAACACACTCTCAAGGTTCACACTAGGTCGTTTGAGTCCTTAGGTTCGTGCAAAAAGACCCAAAAGGCAAAGACTCGGAGTTGGGGTCCTTTGTCTTTGGGTCTTTCTGCACGACCTTAACGACTCAAACGACATAGTGTGAACCAGGCTTTAGTAGGTCTACGAATTTACTTTTACGAATGAAACCTATGATATACGTCTCAGAAAAAATTAAACGATACTCTGTTTTCTCGTTTCACCAACATAACAAAACAAACAAAAACAAGAAAATAAAATTCTTATCAAACAATGAAAATCTTTAGCATAGCAGTAAATTTGATCTCGACAATGGAAAACTGCCCCCTGTCGATACGTTAATCTGTCTCAATACATGATATCCAGTCGACATGAGACAATGTACAAGATCTGTCCTCCATGTTGGATGCAATACACCTTTGCCACCAGGAAGAATAGTCGTGTAGCAACATCACCAATTTCCTCACGAAAAATTCCAAAATTAACAACTTGAAAATGAAAATTTGAATAATAATTTGGAGTAACAGCTTAATTATTTATTGGTTTTTGACTGTTGTTTGTCGGTTACACAGCTTGCGATTTCATTCATAGACGCCATGCATTAAGGGGTGTTAGGATCGATATTATTGATGGAAAAGTCAATAACAAGAATTTATCCAACATTCTTGCATTGTCGCAGAGCTGTGGGGAATCGTTTACAGGAAAAGGTTGAGGACTAGAAAACAACTCGGATTTTGCTGCTAGGCTGTGGTTCACTACACGTATTTTATGACCTTTTATTGAAAGAAACTAAGAATATGGGCCAGTACTGAAAGTTTCTTACAATTATGAGATTTTGAGTACTAGGAGTGTCATATGGATTTCATAAAGGTTTCATAACAATCTTTATGCTCTCGTGAATATTGATAAAAGAATGTTTCTTGAAGCCTTCCTTACTACAGTAGTTTCATATGAAAAGTACAGTACGTGTTATCTTTTATCAATCTTAAAATTGTCCCGCCTCGTTATCATGAGAAATGCAGAAATATTTCAGGATTGACATGTTGACCTTAGACAGCCATTGTCACCCAGGATCCTTTGCAGCCACGCAAAAATTTCAGACTGTCTGAGAGTCGATGTTGGCCTAAAAGGAAATTATAGATCCACGGTGCACTGGTTGAAATGATAGAACGGTCAGAAAAATGAGCGTGCACGCAAAGGATCCTGGGTTACAATTGCTCTTAAAAAGTCAATATCTAGTAATCTAGCCTAAAGACAGAACAAAGCAAGACCGTGCAAACCTAAACTATTAGCTTGCTGTTTGATCTTCTATTGGAACAATTCTTTCCATTATTATGCAAATTAGAGATGTGACGTATGCCACTTTAACTCTGTCTTCTCGCTTAAAGGCAGGTTTCAATTTTTCTGACGATATTTACTTATGAATGGACTTGCCCAAGTCTCTCCAACGTTTATACCCAAAGAAACTGCCATCTGAAAAAGCTGCGTAGGAAGGAAGAAGTCTTGCCTATGCTAAAGCCCAAAAAACTGCCACCGGTAAAAGCTGCGTAGGAAGGAAGGGAACGCCTTTGCGAAGGAGGGAGGGCAATTTTGGGGTATTTCATGTACCTGTACAGTACGCGGAAGGGACTTGGGCAAGTCCAACTCGTGAACAGTATTTACAAATAATTGCATTTCTAAGCTATTACTGCTTTTATTGTTGAGCATATTTCCCCTGTTACCAACAATGCTGTAACCAAAGTCTGAAAGTAGCCCTTTCTTTATCCTCCCAATGTTTAAAGGTAGCATTCTCATTTCTTATGTATATAAAGCTGTCGAAACAGAGACAAAACAAAACAGGCCTGACAAAAACTGTGAAAATTCAAAGCGAGATTTAATTGTTTTGACTAATAAGTTACAAAAGGCACAGCTCAGGATGGTTTCGTTTTACCACAAAAAAACATCGTTTGTTGGTGAGTTTAAAGTATACTGTGAAGAGAAGAAATACATAGTTTCTGTCTGAAATGGCACAGTATTGAGCTTAGTGAATGTAGATTATAATATCTTAGTGCACTAAACCTGAAAAATTTGAAGACCTTCAGCTTTTAAATTGTTAAGAATTTGAGCGTATGGAAACAGTACGATCTGCTTGATCTATTTGTGTTAAGCATGGAGAGAGACCGGAGTAGAAAAATTTGAAACCATCAAGAAATGACTGCATTCTGTTCAAGTAGTTGTTTTTTAGATAAAAGTACACGTTATCATTTTTCAAATTTTAGGTTCAACTTTGATATGTCTTGTGATAAGTATTTTATTTTTGCTGAAAGTACCCTGACTTTTATTTGGAAGCCAATACCAGAGCAAATAAAAACAAACAAGAAAAATTAGATTTTCTATTTTTCTATCATCTTATTCAGATTGTTTCTTCTACTTGGACTCTGGTAGCCAGGGCAACCAGGCTTTATGAGGTAGGAGCAGAACACAGTGATATGAAGCACAAACTTTCCTGGGGGTTTCTATCAAAGAAGTTGTTCTCTACAAAATTCCAACGGAAAACGCATGGAGAGTCATTCACAAAATTGGCGGACTGTTTTACGGCTTTATGAGGTAGGAGCAGATTAAGTCACACATAGGGGTTGTTTTGAACTGCAAAGTTTTCAAGCGAAATGCGCAGATAAATCCGTTGTTTTCGGTAGCAGTAGGGGTTCATTCAGATGCCCTTTAGAAGAAGACGGTGATAAGAAAAAAACAGAGGATGAACGTCAATGTCTGGGGCGGTATCAACCAAACATAATCGTAAGAATTGTCTTTAAAATGAACGTGTCTTACCATGCTTCGACCTGTGTCTAGACATCTTTGTGTGCTGCTGGCGATGTTCCAGAAAATGCTCTACGAAAAATAAGACATCATGAAATTCTTAAAGATTTTTTGTTCATTACACGCAAAAACGTTCGGACACGAATACTTTCGGACATTTGAAACATCTGAAAAGTTCTATGTCCGAAATATTTGTGTGTTCTAAAATATTTAGTGTCTAAAATTTTTGCAACGGTTTCAAATATTGTCTTGCTCAAGAAACAGAGAGCTATCTTGTCAGAAATCATCATACTTTCGAACAAAATTTGCACAAACAATCGTTCTCATCTACCTCAACAATTATGATCGAATCAAAATTTCTGACACGGAATCCTACAAGAACTTGAATTGAAGTAAAGTTGGTAAAATTAAAACATTTCAATCATAAAACGCCTGAATTAAAGAGTAACTGTTATATCAGTTCTCGAAAATAGTCGCCAGAGCTAACCAGCAACAAGCCGCCATTGCTGTTATAGGTGGGCCTAAGATCAATGGCGGTTGGTAGCTGGCTAGCTCTGGCAATCTGACGAAAATCTAGATGCGAGAGCAAGTTAACTGACACAAGAATGAAAACCATAGTGTTAACATCGAATTGATAGAACGCTTTAAAGCCAGTAAAGGGCTGAAAATATGCTGATAAGTGGGCTTTAGGGGCTTTAGGCCTTTACGTTGATTATTGGGCTTTGGGCCTAAATTTCTATCTTCCCACCGTCCCTAGTTCTGCATTCACTAGACGATGAAGACAGATGCGACTTCGTCAGAAAGGATCGCTCGAACACTTCCCAAGTATTCCCTGGAGGAGAACGTACTTTTTGAAAGCCAGGCTGAATTAGGTTCTTATCTCAATCGTCGTTAGACTCATTTCAGTTTTTGATAGTTCTTACTCACAGCATCATTTTTTGCAAATTTTGCCAAAGGAGTCATCAACAAAAGGTTTTAAACCCTTTTATTTATTTTGCCAATGTTACTATCAACTTTATATCTAAATCTAACCATCAAAATAGCAATAAAGAAGGCCCAAATTTTAACCTGCAGGTTCTCATTTTTGTAGGTCCTTGCATGCGGGATGTTGCAGCTAAGATTGCCAATTGGAGGAACCCTCGGGTGCGAATTAGGGCGGTGGTCCCTTACCTATGCTTTGTTCTTTACTTTGAATAGCGGATCAAGACACCCAATCAGAATTAATCTTAGATCAGAAAGTAATTATGGCCTATGTACAGTGAGCCTCGAGGCGAAGAGGAGGCGAAATGGAACATACATAGCTAATGAGTCATGAGTCCAGGCTTGAGAGAAGTATTTACGTTATTTGTCTTGAATAAGATGCTGAACTGTTTAGTGATCATATGTTAAGTGAAAGGAAATTCAGCTGGTTCTTACAAAATAACTCAGTATAGATTTGCATCCAACTACAACGGGAAACATAATCCTTGAAATATAAATTTGATCCGCTCAACTGGATGAATATGCAGGATTTCAACTAAACCAATTCGATTTACGCAAAGCTTTCTTAAACAAACACTGAAAAGACACAATAGTTATCCAGTGCCCGGTTAAACAGGACTTAGCTAGCTTCCACAATAAGCAGCTTAAAAGGATGAGACGGTCTGGAATCGCTCACAAAATCTGCATTAGTAACGTCACGTGATGGTAATGTCACGTGACGTCTTATTGAAATCGGCAAAAGGAAGATAAAACCTTGCCGCATGTGGGCCAACTGAAATTCTCTTCGCTAAAGGCACTGTCAGACATGGAATGACCCTTCCTGTAATGCCGATCTGAAAGTTTATTTATGGATAACACTAGTAATAGCAACAGTCAGAAAGTGTTATGTAGTGTGTTTGCTAATTAATAAAATATTTCGAACTAAACAGTTGGCAGATAAATACCGTAAAAGCTCTATTAAGCCCCCCTCTCTATTAAGCCCCCCTCTCTAATAAGCCCCTCCTCTCTGAGTCAAAATTTGAAATAAGCCCCCCCTCTCTATTAAGCCCCCCCCCACTTATACAAAATTCTAGAATTTACAAATTTTTCCGTTTATTTAGCTATACAACCTTACATGTTAATTTTAGTATGATAAGGGATAAAAACTGAGTCGAATCTGTGTATTTGAGTCGGAAAATTGTGTGTTGAATCCGCAAAATATGGAATAAAGGAACTGAAAAGCTACCAAATATATCCTTTTCGCTTGATTTTGTGAATAAGCCCCCCCTCTCTAATAAGCCCCCCTCTCTATTAAGCCCCCCCTCTGGAAGGTCCAAAATCAAATAAGCCCCCCGGGGGCTTAATAGAGCTTTTACGGTAAATTTTAGAACAACAAATCTAATTTTCACTTACCCTTTTCGCCACAAATTTGTCTGCATCTATCACAAACAGGTAGTTCCTAGAAAAGATCAAACCGCTTCTAAATAATCAAGATTATATTTCTAGATTTAATAGGTACAGGTAATTTTTGTAACGGGTTTGTTTGGTGCTCAAATCATAAGTAGTTAGACATCGCAGTTATGTCTTTAGCATATATGCATTTAAGCAAGAAATTTGTATCCTTCTGCGGAGGAGGCTCTCTTACGCTTGTTCCTTCGTAGGAGTAAATGATGTTTCCCTCCGCAAAAGACCAAATGTGTTTCATTCGTAATCCTGCAGGATGTGTCTTAGCATCCTATAGAATTTGATGAAGAAATCCTTGTGTTTTGCAAAGGGTGTACAAAGAACATGCATGCCATTTGAATGGTTACTAGGGAGGAGCCATAAACGCAACTTTTTTAGTTTCCAAATTTTTGAATAGACGAGATTTCAACTTAGAGTTTGCCACCGTATTTGAGCAAAACTGACACGTGGGTGCTGATTAATTGCAAATGACAGTTAAAATTAGTGGCTGTTTCAAAATCAGAGGATTTTATTTCCACAATTAACCTTATAACTTGAATTCTAGCAACAAATGGACTTAAACTTTACAGTGAAAACACAACTAAGAATGTTGACTAGACAGCCTGCTAAATATTGTTGGTTTTAAACAACTTTATCACTTTTGAGAAGCAAAATGTCTGATGGAAGCATGTCATGGCCTGCAGCACCACTTGTCCTCCACATCACCATTTTCAGCAACTTAAATATGTTCAGTATTTTTATAATCTCCAGTTCATGACTACATATCTGTTTCACTTATGAACATCAGAATACTGGGCTGGATATGTTTTTTCTTTCAAACAATTTCTTTGATCTTAACATACCGTAAAAGCTCTATTAAGCCCCCCTCTCTATTAAGCCCCCCTCTCTAATAAGCCCCTCCCCTGTGAGTCAAAATTTGAAATAAGCCCCCCTCTCTTTTAAGCCCCCCCTTATACAAAATTCTAGAATTTACCAAATATTTTCCATTCATTTAGCTACACTACCTTCCATGTTAATTTTGGCACATTTTGGAATAAAAACTGTGTCGAACTTACGTATTTCAGACGTAAAATTGTACCTTGATTCCGCAAACTATGGGATAAAAGAACTGAAAAGCTACCAAATATATCCTTGCCACTTGATTTTGTGAATAAGCCCCCCCTCTCTATTAAGCCCCCCCTCTGGAAGGTCCGAAATAAAATAAGCCCCCCGGGGGCTTAATAGAGCTTTTACGGTAATGGATAAAGAATCATTTCTCTGGTTTTGAGACCACCGGCCATTTTTACTTTCTTGATCCATAAATCAGCAAATATTGATTAGGTTTACTCAAACTTTGTCCAATCTTTAAGTTGAAGTCTCTTTTGTTACACAACTTGAAAACGGAAGTAACTGGCTTCCTGGCTGCTCCGCAGCAGCTACTCAAACAGCACGCATATTTTTGGGACTACCCTCTAGTAGACAAAGAAACCAGAACAATAACGAGTAACATTTTAAAAGGAATCAAAATTTTCAATGCATATCATGCTGACCACAACAGAACAGAACAGGCACCAGGTTTTTCAAAAAATTAATAACTTTCGTTTTTGTTTGCAATATCCTGTGGAATATGAATGCACAATACTTTGAGTTTTTTTGTAGACAAGCACATGTAAACAATAACAAATAAACACGTCAGTATTGCAGAAGACCAGACAGAATGTTTCTCGCGGTTAACATAAAGATTTTAATGAATTTAGGCTTATTCGAAACGCTTCTTCACGAAAAGCCTGCAAATTGCAATTAAGCCCAATAAAAAGTAATAAGGAAGTCTATCAAAGATAACGCTTAAAACATACAGTTATCTCATATATCTAATAAATGGCCGGATTGTTTACAAAAGTTTTGTGACTGATATGCATACATCATGGTGGAGATTCATGTCTTTAATGTCATTTTGATTCATTTGTGGTATTCGATCGTGACATCGCAAATACATGACATGTATGATGGATCATAAGCGTACCAACCAAGGGGCGAAGAGGGCGAAAACCCTCCAAACACTGAAAAATTGACAAAAAATTGCCTTATTCGGGCATGAATCCGCCCTAAGTCCATCAAAAATCTAGGTAGACAATGGAATTTTCATTAGGTAGCCCCATAGGGTTGATCTTCTCACACGCTTCGGGGAACGATGCCATGATTCTTGTCATTACCAAGAAATCTGGTATATGTGACAGAGCTGAAAATGTACATGTTTGCACCAAAAATCGATCCTTTGAGGTTGAACTCAGCCCAACTTGTGAACTAACACATATCTCGATAAAGCACCAAAAGTTGATAGTTTACTTCATAAGCAATAGATTTAATGTATCACCTCAAAACAGTATTTTTCTTCCATAGAAAGTGCTTTATGATATCATTTGCCGCAGTTTTGGTCCTAACCTGAATTACAAACATGTTATGGGATTTCCTCGAAGTGTAGTCAGTTCTTTTCTGCCAGTCCAAATCTTTAAAACACTGTTGAATATGTCACAAAAGAACTCTTATATCAATATTATTCATGAATTGGGCACTAATACAGAACTACTTTTAGCGACTTTCAAGCAAATGGTCGCGTCCTTAAAACCTATGACCCCACAGGAGTTTCAAGCCATGACTTTGTGATATATTGCATGCTTCAGCATAACAGTTATGACTGCTAAAAATGATGCACACCTTCATGTATACTTCACTTCAAACAGTTCAAATGCAGAACCTACCATGACTCACCTTATTGAAAATTCAACAAGAACTGTGAAATACTTGCCCGCATTACTCGATAATTTTGAGCAATTTAAAGGCGCCCATTCAAATTCTGATATTTCGGGAAAAGCCTTCACAAGTCTTTGGACGTGGCGCTGTTTTGTTCTGCAAGATGCACTGCTGAGGGACCCTGTGGAACCAATTTAGCTGCGGAAAGCCTTTCGTGAATATGAAATCATTTCAAAGCATTTACCTTGCTCCAACCAAGAGATGACTGTTCGTTTTGTCAACGAAAATATCTGAATATTGTCTGGAGCCGGGATGACTGAATGTCTGCAGCTTGTACACTAGAAAGGAATGGGAAGAGGTTCAATAAACTATAGTCAAGATGCAAATAGGCTTTTAAAAGATGCTGAAATATCTGAAGAAGTACTTCCTGCAAAACATCAGCATGCTACTTTCGTCTTCTGTATTTGAATAAAGCAGACTAAAATAGAAGTTGACTTCGACGCAAGAAAGCAACGTGAAGTGAGTGCGTCATTTCTAAGACATTGTTCGTCCAACTGTGCCTCCTTATGTTTAGACATGGTGATAGCTCAAGAACGTAGACGGAGTAATGCAACCTGTTTCCGCAGGGCCGTTCCATCTTTTCCGACATCAATACTAGACTAGCTACACTAGTCCATCAATTTTCCTGTTTGTTGTTGCTAATGGTCAGCTCAATAAGCCACAAATCAGGGAATGGTCAGCGATGGATTACGACTTAGTGAAAACCAGACTCAAGGGTGGAGCATACAGTGATTGACTCTTTAGGGACAAGGGAACGAGGTTGGGAGTAAGATATCGATTACGGGAAGGATAGGAACGATAGATGAACGAATTTATATTTCTTATGCCAAAGCTAAAAAGCAACTTTTATCCTTGATCTTTGAACTACCAAATTGGATGGTAACTGTATTGTTATCATCATTATTATGACTGCATCAGACTTGTGGCTTTCAAAAATGATTTCAGCCAACTAGGCCTTCGTGTATCAGCCGTAGACTTGCTGCTGGATTAGCAACTCTTGTTTCCATGTGTCCTCCGATCAACGTCATGGCCTGAAGAGGACATTTTGCGCCAATCAACCAACTCAGATGAAATTCCTGTCAACTTAAATCCGCTTTGTCATTTGTCAGATCCTTTGCTAATGAGCTTGCTACGTCATGTGGCTAATTAGAAGCATGTATAGATATAGCACCCTATGGGGGTAAAAATCTTATTCTTCGAATCTGATTAAACGATTTATCATGAGAAACGTACAGAAAGTTAGATGTCGGTTCGGTAATTAGTTTAACTTATAAAAAGTATGGCAATCTTTAATCTGCTTTCATATCCATTTTCATTTATTTGGTTTTTATTCATTTTTCACATACAGTTGTCTTGTCTGGGTTAGGCCGAATTGTATTTTGCAGTATTTGGAAAAAGATTGTCTCATTTATGAGGACTTGGGGTTTGCGGGGGGGGCATTTAGAAGCTAAAAGGGGACAAGAAAAATATATGAACGACAGCATTTATCCTGATTTGTGAGGGTTAATCTCTTATAAATGATCCTCAACAGGTTGAAAGAAAAAGATTTCCAGGGACAACTTTTGCAAGACCACCATGTTCTAAGAAACTGGAACTGTATACCCTGGAGGAAAGGCATCGCCCCAAAAGAAACATTTTAAAGCAGTAAATGGTTTAGTTTGGAAAGAAGTACACTCATTCCAAAAGTCTCTTGTTTCGTTCCCCGAACTGATTTTTAACAACTATAAAAAGCGAAATTCAAAGGAACCTTTGTAATGAGCCTAGGAAAGACCTTGTGATAATTTTAGGAGAATTATGTTTATCAAAATGAACGTTTCGTGCAATTCCCAATTCCTAAGTCATTACTAAGATGATAAAACTTCTAAAGGTAGAAGTTGCAACTTTCTCAACTGCCAAACCTAAAGAGCTATCCCCTGTGAAGCAAACGGCTTCTTAACAGCAATAACATGAACCTCGCTTTTGCTAAAGAATGACCTGGTAACTCCCTTCTCCTTTCAACAAAGAATGTGCAAGTTTATGTAATGTCACTACTCTCATACCGGGCGACCTCAAAAGATTTCTATCTTATAGAGTAAACATCAGTCTTCAAACTATGTATTTGTCAAGCAAATCAGTAGTATCATGGTGGTTGCGGGATAAAAATAGCAGGGGCCTAACCAATGCTTATCCTACAATTCAAAACGGCAGATCAGATTTTGAAATAAATCTATGCAGATGACGCGGTTTTGAATTATCTAAAATTAATTGTTTGAATAATAAATGCAACAGTGACTCTTTCATCTTAACTCCTCAAAATGGTTGGTTACTAACACTTTTAAACTGTTTGTGTTTATAGGCGATGAACAGGCTTTAGAATTGTGCAATGTCAGTAGCTCAAATGCATGTTCTACTGTTGAATCCATCTTTTAAAACGCCCCTCACGTGCACCAAGCCCTCTCACAATATGTTAAGATTTGGGGCTAGCGGCTAGCTGAGCGCACATCATGATGTTTCTCTAGACGGCAACTGAACTGATAACGTATTTTGCTTCAAAAGCTTTGCAAGTTTCCAATGCTTTGCCAACGCTCACACGAGGATTTAAGAAAATGCTGGAAAAACCATCTGAACAATTACGGCGTCTTTTAAGCATATGACACAGTTTAGAAAAATTAGATACAAAATTTTGGTGTATCATCATTTGCAAACAACATCGCAGCTGTGACATTATATCGTCTGGGCAAAGATATACATCGGAAGCAGTTCAACAGGTCTCACTTGTGGGCGCGGCATAACTTTCAAAAGGCTCACTTCTTAGGGCTGAAAAAGTCACACTTTTAAAGTTTAAAGGGCTGAGGATAAGGGCACTTTGACATTAGACCAGGACACTTATGACAAATTTGGAGGGAAGGTATACCCTGTGCTACCCCACCTTCTTCGTCAATATGGATGAATCAAGCCACAGATCTATGATCGATCAACCTTGTCCCCGGGCATTTTGTCATATTGGGACGGAGAAGACAATCGTTTCGGTCCCAATGTAGCAAAAGGCCGTTGGGACGAGAAAGTGGTTGAATAGCTTCAATTGTAACTTTTGGTGGACTCCTAAGTTTCGTTAATAATCTTCATTATTTTTTCATATCGTGCTAAGTTGTCTCTCTTCAGTCTCTAATGGAAGTATGGCAGGTGTGCGTTTAAAATTGCATCTTTGAAATAAATTAAGCATCTTTGCCATTATCCATTTATACCAATTAAAAGACACATTGAGAAAATACTCTGTGATATGTCTAACCGTTGCGTGCGTTAGATAAGGCGACTTTAATCCGTGCAAGAGCCATTTTGCTCAACTTCACGACAAACTTAGAAACTAAGAATTTGGGCCAATACTGAAAGCTTCATAACATTATCGGATTTGGAGTACTCAGAGTTTCTTACAAGTTTCTGAGGTTCCACAGCAATCCTCATGCTCACTACCTGTGCCCTCGTGAACATTTCCAAAATAAAGTTTCTGAAGCCTTTCCTTAGGCCCTGTTTATATGAGAAAAAACACCTCACCTGCCAGACCAGGGGCTGACAGGTGAGGTAAGTTATAATTTTGCATTCAAAAAATAAGAAACCAATTAAGGAACTTTTAGTACTAAAATGAACAAAATTTCATGTGAAATTAAGAAACTTTTAGTACTATGGTCTGATCCAAGTTTCTTATGAAAAACGTGTACTCAAGTACTTTTCGAGTAATATGATGCAAGAAACAAGCGAAAATGAAGTAAACATATGCGCAGGATTTCCTTTGTCAAAACAAAGTTTCTTGAGTTATATTTGCGCATAACTGGAGTTTCTTAATTTTTTGGCAATCTGAGAGTTGAGTTCTGTGCACACCCAGGAAAACAACACACGGATTTCTTCTTATAAGAAACAGCTTATGCGAAACTCAACTCTCAAATCGTCAAAAAATCAAGAAACTCCAGTACTGGGAAATATAACTGAAGAAACTATTTATTTTGATATAGCAAATCATTTACATATGCTTACGTATTTGTGCAGGTTGCTGGAAGGGCAAACTCTGTTTTTATTCGAGGAAGGGCGTCTCACTCTGTAGAAATCTTGTTTGCCTTTGGCAAAATCTTATAGCAAGAAAAATCCGTAAAAATTCCTGAAAAATTCTATTGTTTTAAAAATTTCGTATGCCTTTTCAGGGGAATGACACACCCCGCAGCTTCGAGTTTCGAGTTTCCGCTCATGACTTTCAAAATTTTTCATCCTAACCCTGATCCGACATCTAATGTGAGACAGAATCTAGTAGTGTATTCTGTAGTTTTAACTTCATGTTATGTTGTGTGTCTTTATGTTCTTGGTCTTGGGGTAGTAGTTGTTTTTTCGCTCCTCTTGGTATCGCCCCTCCCCTGTGGTGCTATCTAGTAGTTTTCGATAGGTATAGTAGAACGATGAGATGAACGTAAGCATTGTTGTAAACTGTTTTAAATGAATAAAAAGAAAAACCCCTCGGTAAGGTTTGATTTCTTTCGAAAGAAAACATTTATTTCTTTGTGGTTGACCAGACCTGTCGGCAGCGTCTGCCTTTACGGTCACTGAGGAGGGAGATGAAGGGGAGGAGGAAAGAAGGATATGCGGGGAACGCCCCCTCCCCCCTGTTCTCTTCCCCACAGCTTTGCTCTACAGTGACAACAGAGGCTGCACGAAGGCCAAAACGATAAATAGAAAGAGCAGAAAGAAATCCGGAAATAAGCGGGACATAATTCTTGCACAAAAACATAAGCGGATTATCATCGTCCGCTCTGTAAACCTGTTCAACAATAAGAGATTTTTTCGTGCAAAGGGCGGTAAATATGTGTAGTTTTTTATTCGGCGCAGAACACACGCAGATCAATTTGCTGCCATTTTGGTATAGAATGCCTGTCAAGTCTGGTCTGACAATGAAAGATACAGTGATGTTCAAAATGTGCTGTGTTCAGCATTCTTTTACAGCGATATCTCTCCATGGGTGTTGTGGACACGATTTGGGTGTTGATCGTGTCCACAATACCTGGCCTAAATTTTCCAAAATGAAGTATTTCGTTACCTTTCTAGTTTTCAATTCGCTGTTTATCGTCTCTTTCTTGATTTGGAGCTGATGGCTTGCTCTTGGCAATTTGAAATAGGCCTAAAGTTCAAACTGTACCGTGCTCTGGAAATTATGACCTGAGAACTAGTTCCCAGATCGACGCGGCCTCCCAACGACTCATCCTGAAAATCAGGTCTGTCCTTTGTACCTTTCTCCGTGTTTGATTAGACAATTTTGGGTGTAAGGATTAAGAAATCAATTTTACCCAAAATTAATATTTGATATTTATGGATATTTAAAAAGAAAAAAGCCATTTCAAGGACTGAATAGATTCCTTTGGACTGAAAAGGGGCCTTTTCCGCTAAATATTTGAGAGGGGACACCTCGTCGGCAGTTGGTCACCTTGCTGCAGTTCATATCTCCGTGTGAAATTTTGATGAAATGGAATTCTGTGAAAATTAGGAGTATTAGAAATGAAACGTTCATACTTAGAGCTAGTTTTTTCAGCTATCCTATGAGGTAGAAATTAAATGATATTTGGTTAACGAAGAGAAATCAAGCGGTAACAATTTTCTGTTGGGTAAAGAGGCCAAAGGGCCAGGCAAAATCTAGTAATTGAATTACTGACAGAAAAGATATCAACTAGCTGACAGAAAATGTTTTAAACGTGACAAAACGCTGTTCTTTGATGTGTTTTAGGTTGCATAATTGATTTACAAGTTATTTTGTCCCAAAATGTATTGTGGCAAATGTTTATTAAATCCAGGAAAATTCTCCACGGAGGTCTATGTCCAACTTCCAGAAGAACTTTGCAAATACGATAGTCAAGAAGAGGGTCACCGAGAGGGGAAGCTGGAGGGTAGGAGGGGCAATTTGCCCCAGGGCCTCACAGTCTAGGGGGCCTCATCCTCATAAAGTAAGGTGCTCTACTCTATGAAGGTATCCAAAGTCAATGGATTTTATTAAATCTGAACAAAAAGAAATTGGCTTTGGTGGTCTCTCTCCATTCTATTTTTGTGAAACTGTTGGCCATACTTTGCATCAGTTTCCTTGCTTTCTAGAAAGAGCTTTTGATGTCTTGTGGGCTGCAATGTTTTTACAATACATCAAATTTGTTGTACAATTCGGTGTCCATATTTGTTACGATCTCAACAATAACATCGATAATGGACTTTGGACAGTTTGAAATTTTTCATCTACCTGCAAAAGCCGATCATCGTTAACTCAGACCCCAATCTAAAAACACAGATGGTCAAATCAACTAGCCTGTGAGCAGGCCTTTTGAAGAAGGTGAAAGGAGTTAAAACTCTTGAAGAAGTTGAAAGAAGTTGAAAAGGTCATTTCAATTTTTCACTTTTGCCTGATTTCAGGCTACAAATCAACGCGAAGCTCGTGGGATCCGGAGACATGTTTGGTTTGGCCACAGAACATGGGCCAGGCAGGTTCAACTAAAAATTGCACAAACAAATTGTGATTTAACGAGATTCTCGAATTGAGCTTTGGTCTATGCATTAACATGCTTGGTCTATTTTGTTTGTCTGTAAAGCCGTATCTGAAGGACAAAATTAGTTTTCATCATTCTTCATTTCACTGGTCTATGTTTGTTTGCAATGTTTCTCGAAAGTTCTTAGCACGAGTATACAGTGTAACTATACAGTACATTGTACCTTCTTTTACTGGAAGGGGCTGGCTTTACTAGCAAAATAAATAAAAGACTTGCAGCAGAACTTTCAGGAACCTTAGACATTGTTTACAAGACGCCGGTAGTATTTTAAAACGGCATACAAATCCCACATCATTTTACGCAGACGTTTTCATTTCAAATACGATAATCCAAGCCAAAAACTATTACATTAATGCTGGTGTAATATCTTTAGAAATCGGCTTACCACCGTAATAAATGAAGTCCCTTGGATTCAACGACAATAATTGAACGGAAACCTAATAGAATATCATTTTAATAAAGGATACTCATATGCATGCGAGGAAGGAAATTAAAATAAGATTGGAATCATCGGCTTACCATCAACCACATCTTTATGGCCTGTAAACATATGATATTTCGGCAGGCATGTGCTCCCAAAAACAAACTGCATACAACCCATAATGATGAATACTCTCAAAATCATCCAGAACTCTTCTGCCATTTTGCAATATCAAATTCCTCGATTTTCTACGAAAGATTGAAGATAACTTTTTTTGATGATGTTCTCTTTTGTTACAAGAAAGACATGCTTCCTTCAGTAGATGTATGTACTTGCCAAATAAAGCGATCCTTGTGTTAACACACTCTACAAACATTTACGTATCCACAAAACTGTACTTTCCTTGTCTATGCAAGTTATTTTTACATTGATTTAATCAGCGGAACGATGTGCTTGCTTGGCTGGCTCTCAAATTCGAATAATATTTCTCATTGAAGGACCAGGTGATTTACAAAACAATCAAGCGATTTCTTTCTTCAATCGAGAGTTCCCCTAAAGATTGGTCGCATTGTTTGCAATTTCTATTGGTTAGCTATGCAATTTTCAACCGTAACAATGAGCAGACAGGGGGGTTTGTTTATGAAACATACCGTAGTCGTCTTGTGTTTCAAAGGTTTTTTCTTTCCAGGGACCCATTCATCAAGACCACCTCACACAAACATGAAGGTGAGCCGGCAGAACATCATTCGAAGGCATTGAGTGATTCACGCCTTCGAATGTTTTAATTGATGATTAAAACACACCCAACCCAACGTGTGACTTGCCCCCAGTGATTTCAAATCGTCACAAAATAATATTGCTGCTTCGACAAGTTACGACACTGTGAACACAGTGCATTTCGATGAGCAATGGTGTCCTACCCCGCAAAAATCATCCCCACTATCCCAAAGGCAGTACAGAAGGGATGGAGATATGCCGTATTTTTGCTTCACGCTATCAAGACTTTACAAAACTTGACAACAAAAGTTTCCATATCAAGGCATTTCTTCTGGAGAGGAGCAGAGTTTCCACGACCCTCATTCGTATATGTGGTGTATCCACGGGTGTTGTGAGTTTTGTCCCCGTTTAAACTTTTGTTTTTACGTAAGAAACTAATCTAGGAGAAACTAGTACCAGAGTTAGGGTGGCTAGACTTTAGCACTCCAGTTTTATGTTTTGAAGGTAATAGAACACCTTTTCTAGATTGATCTTTCATGTGCAAGAAACATTTCTTAAACAGTTTCAGATATCAAATTACGAACTAGTCTATGCACTTATTAACAACAAACAAATCAATAAATTTCGTTTCTGAGAAGTAGAAATGCTAGTAATTTTGCTCGATATCTGCTTCAAATTGTGCTAAGTGGATAACTCTAAACTCAATATACGTCAAGCTATGGAAGACCATGATGTCTCTTACGAAAGAGACAGTTTCATTTTGAAATTTGCACCATAGCGACATTTCGTAGGCTGAATCAGAAAACGATTGGCAGCTGTTTCATCAAGATTTATGGAAACTAAATTTCCAAGTAAACAGGTGAAAATGAGTAAAAAACGACAGTCATTTCAAGAAATTACATCTTTCCCATAATTTATAGATTGAGTAGTGGGGAAGTCTAGTGCCGGACAAAAACGTGATACACTTTAAAACTCACTATAGAGGAGTTTTATTTTTCAATCATTTCCAGTTAATACATGTCATAAACAAGAAGCTGCAACTTAAATTTTAATGCATCATTCTTTATAATCAGCTAAAACTTAGCTGAGATGTGCGGATTTGAAATCAGGATTTAATTGCTTTAAATAACGAGGGTCAAACCTTAAGATATATATGGAAATTCGTCAACCAATATGTAGATCTTGATGGAAACATGTTAAAGATAACGTCAAGGCTTATGCCATCATTCGTACGTTTTCTACTTTCCTCACTTTAACTATGAGAACTCAAAATCAACTTTTACTCGGTTTTAAAACATCTTTAGTCGATTTTACTTGAAGTTTAGAAATCAATTTTCTGCATCAGTATACCGGGTGAGACAAACATTGAGCATGTTTGGTGAGCTGTGTAATGAAAAGTACGCGGCCGATATTCAGAATGCGATGTGGCTAACTTAGATGTGAAGATTTTGTTTGGGAAAATAACTCATCTTTCAAACCAAAAAACGAGGAAGATGCTGGTGAGGGGTTTGTAAGGGAACGAGAATTCCACATTCCTTTTTGGTCCATGATTTATTTGCCATCGAAATTCAAATTCAATGCTATTGTTAGCTTCAGAAATAGCATTTAAAATTCAATAGCAAGTAAATCATGGACCAAAATCAAACATGGAATTCTTTTCCCATACCAACCCTTACAAGCATTTCCCTGACTTCTCGGCCCAATAGATGGGTACTTTTAGACTACATTACATAAGTCCCTCTAACTTACGCTCGTTGTTGTTGTTGTCATCGCTTCAGTTGAGGGACTTATGTCCTTACGCTTCAGAATAGGGACTAATTAGGCCAAGTCCGCCGCGTTCACGGCGCGACCAATCAGATTGCTACTTTCTTAATATGGTCAACCCACGTGCCTATTGTTAGCGTTTGATTGGCTCATTAGTTCGAAATTCGACTTCTCGAAGCGAAGCGACGCTCGAAATGACGTTCGAAGGGACGCTCGACTTTTCTTTCGACGTTCGAAGGATGGAAGATGCTCTAAGGTTCTTCTGATTTTTCGTAAGATTTTAGTCCCTGTTTAGAATCCGTTTGGTCGTGAGTCCTTTGTATGAGTGAAATTAAAACATCAGATTGTAAATGTTGAACGAATACAAGGAATCACGTCGTCAGTCTAGGGTACTTTTACCAAACAAAATTTTTAAAGCTAAATTAGCTTTTGACTGATTGACTGAAATTCAGTTTTGAGTATCGGCTGCATACCTTTCATTCCACAGCTCACCAAACTTGTCCACTCCTTTTCACTTACTCGGCACAGTTTAAATTAGGGCCTGATTGGCCCGTATCTCAGTCTATCGATTTTTGAAAGAGATTTCTCAAAAGTGAAGGTAACATTTCTGTTTATCAAATGGTAGGTTTGAAAGTATTGATGCACAAGCTCTCTTCAGCAAGAACAACTATACCGTACTATGTGGTACTATGTATAGTTTTTTGCAGTATCCAATAAATTTGTGTACTTAACGTGGTCGTCACAACATGTGAATCATCACTATTAAATGTGGGCAAGGAAGGCCTATCTTAGATGTAGTAGTGGTTGGACACCAGTATTTTGGCTACAACATTTTCATCTAAGGGAGCTGTCATAAAGAATTAAACAGAGGGGGGCGGAAGGGATTTCAAAATTCGCCGCAAGATTACGTAGCCCAGTGCAAGACACAGAAACTGTTTACATGGCCCCTTAAACATCAGCAAAAATTATTTGACGACCCCAGGGCTTCAAAATGAACTCTGTAGTTCAGAAAGTTCTTCAAGAAAAATTTTTAGCACTTTACAGTTCAAGTTTTTGTCTATGCATCATGTTGTCAATACCGTATCTGTAGGACCCGGTATAACGTTTTAAGAAGGTAGGGAAGAACATGCAGATACCGCTGTGTTAGATACTGAGATGGAGAACAATATCACTGATCAAGAAAACAGCAAATATGATGCTGACAGTGTTTCAAACAATTGTAAAATATTGAAAGCAAATCTCGAAACAAATATAGCTTCATGGCCCATTTTAGTCACTTGTAATAGTTTGTTAGCCCAACATTTTCCATCCAATAATTTTGATGACCCTGTCAAATCCCTTCCGCCCCCCTCTGTTCCATACTTTATGACAGCTCCCTAAGAGAGAGGTCAAAGAAGGAAAAAATTATGATATTATCTGTACGGCCTTTGGCAAGATGTCTCCATGTCGCCAGTTGAAGAAAATGCAAAGAATAAGTTTTCCTGTAATAATTAAATGCCAAGGAAAGTAGAAAATAAGTAAATCTTCAAAGAAAGGGTTCTAGCCTTGCATCTGAATTTTTTTGCATTTCTAGAGGGTTTATAGCGTTGATCTGCAAGAAAATATTGTTAACCATTCGAATGTGACGAGAGAATCCTTTCTATGAGACAATATTTTGACCGCGCGGCACCTGCAGCGTCGCGCTGGCCCGCCATCGTACCGAGTAATTGTTTGGGGAGAAATTTGCTGCCTGTTGGCATTTGTAGCTGTTAATTACTTTACCTGAGCAAAGAATAGTCATTTGGTTTCGTCGAAGTTCGCTCTACAAAGCAGCTGTTCATCACGGCGAAGAATCTTCCACTGGCACTCTTGAATTTCTTCACTGGTCTTTTCACCAATACCATAGTCATGTTTGTTCTATTGATTATGCCAATACATACTCTTAGTTGTATCCTTACTCTTTCTCGTGTATTCAAGGTTTCACACTCCTAACTTGAAGCTTGACCTATGCAAATTTGCAAAAACCGTGACAACCGAAGATATAACTCCTTCACTGCAGCCACACAAATGGGGAACACTTTTATGGGATACTCTGTATAATGAAATCTCATATGTCTATAGATAGACTATTGTATTCATAAACTCGGCGCGTGTATCAATGAAACAATGGCGTATGGGAACAATGGCGTATTCGGGTGTTTCCTTTGTTTTCTTATTAGCTCTATTTGGCTCGGAACATTCACCCACAGTCACAGTGTTTGCACTGTCCTTGCAGCTGTTAGCGCCGCGAATCCCTCGCAGTTTCCATCGCAGCTCTTATTCGAGGCTTCACAACACCTTTGCAGTTTCTTACGCAGCTCTTATTTCAGATAATTAATTTTTTAAGTTTGTTAATTATTCCTGGTCTTGCAATGGCTTAGCATAGCAAACCAGGCCTTCCAAAAACATCTGACAACAGACCTCTTCTCCTCTTCTTCCATTTCAATATCTCTCTTGTGCAACTACTGTAGTCACTTTTCAATATTTGAACTGATCTGTACTTGAGTTGGAAAATTACATGACGTAAATTGATATGGGGCAAGCAAAAACAATCGCTCTTTGGCCACTGTTTCCTTTTGAAAGTTGTCGTGAAAACACATTTATCAATTAGATAAACAAATTACAGTTTAAAATTTGATCATGACGGTAAAATATTTAATGAAGATGGCCAAAGAAATGGACTATGAACAAAAGCAGCACCACCCAAGTTACGATTAAATTTATTGCTGAAGGTAATTGCAGTATTCAACAGTGGATAAATTCTCTTTTGCGTCATATGATTCTCTATGGTTTGCAGTCAGAATTTATTAGACTTATCCAAATCTTGTGATAAATTTTCTCAGGATTGTACACAAGAATAATTTGTAAAACCTTTGTCGCAAAACTCTTTTCAAGACACATAATGTCATCCACAATCCTTTGCAAGCACGCTAAAATTTCAGACTGGCTGAAAATCAAAGAAACTACAGATTCTCAGAGGAGCTGCTGAGCTTATGCAATAAGTCTACTGAAGTAAAAGTTTTTCATTAGTTCAGCTACTGAAGTGTGGATCCATCGCCATAGGAACCATGATTTTGCAAAACACATTGAGGTGCCCTTTCTACTTTCATGATTTGCTCCTTTAGCCATGGGTATTGTGCACATGATTTGTGTTGTGTGTCGATCGTGTCCACAGTACCTAGCCTAAATGTGCCTAAATGTATTCATGTATTCAGTTTTTCGCTACCTTGCTTGTCTCCAATTCATTGCGCATCTTCGCTTTCTTGCTTGGGAGCCGATGCCTTCGCACTCTACAGTTTGATATGGGCCTTATTTTCAAATTGTACCGCGCTTTGAAAATTATGACCTGAGAACTAGTTCCCAGATCGACGCATGTCGTTGGAAAGTCTGTTTTTTTTGTTTTGTCATTTCATTTTAATTCAATTCACTCTAGCTTCTAACGAAACTAATATAAATCGTATGTTTATTCTACAAACAATATATATTTGATAAACATATTTCGGTTGCTAGCTGTAAACACAACAGCCGCAAGCTGGCCCATCCCATTCTGCTTAGGCCAAATTTTATTTTCAGATGGTAGAAAATTTCAGCACGCCCACAAAGGACACGTAACTGTGGCTGCTGGAGAAAAGTTTTGTGCCAAAGGATGTTGAAAATTAAGAAAACAGGCAAAATGGACCTAAGCTTGCATTTGCTGTGGGTTTCTTGTAATATGATTAGCCGAATTTTTGAGGTGTGTCCAATCCATTAGCCAATGAAACTCTGTGGCTGTACGAAAAGTTCTTGGCGTTGAAGGTTCACGGTGAAGCTGCATTTAAGATGGTTCTCTATCGAAAATCAAGATTCTCGGGCCTCAATTCAAGCTGAAGATGAATTCTAAACAAACAAACAAACAGTTGGTTCAGGCTAGGATGGCTCTCTATTAATGAAAATTTCACAGTGATTTTCTAGGCGAGTCAAAAAAGTCTACGCGTTTCGTGGGCTATGGAATAACATAAGATCCTTTTGGATGATTACAAAGTCCGTCCTGAGCTAAACAAGCATAAGAATATCTGATTATTGATTTCTTCATAACCCCAAATGATCGTTGATTCTGTTTTTTGCTACAGTCAGAGAGATGAGCGTTGCTCCTAGTATAAGGACAAGAATCGCCTCAAGGTCAATGGCAATATTTTGGTCTTTATGTCAAACGAGAATGATACGCAAAAATAAAAAGTCATTACCCCTAGTTTGCTTATAGTTCGTGCACAAAACCATTGGTGCATCTGTGTCAAATGAGATGTCATGTGAGATTTACGATAACGCAAAATTACTTATGCAGAACCCTACAGAACGTTTCAGTTGTTGCTATTCGCGGGCATCTAATTTGAGACAAGCAGTCACGAAGATTCCTCTGTGCAGAATGATATGCATGAAGATGTTTTGGTTCAGTGTGATCACGTCCCTTCCCCCAGTCCATGGCGCCATTGCTTGCTGGGATTCTGCACCTTTCGTCTCAACTTCACCTGCGATGATTGCATCCGTTGCTGTGTAGGAGGGGGGTCCTTCTACCTTTGGTTATGCTGCAAATGCTAGCCTCTGTGCAGGCCGCCGGTTACATCATCCTCCAAAGTTGAGTTATTTGCATAACGAGTACTATCAATAAGTGGCTAATGATTCGTTCGTCCTAGAAAACGATTGTTTTGACATAATTAAGCTGCTAATGAAGTCAAGAACGTGCCAATTCTGGGTGAATTTGTTGCTGTGCCAGGGTAAACATCCTAGTAATTTATCCATCTTATGGTGTCAAATCTGTCTAACATGAAATAAGCCGACGTCAAATGTTGCTATAGGATCGCGGGAAACTTCTGTCTTGTATGCGCTTTATGTGCGCTTTCTTTATTTCAGTGCCAATTAGCAGAGATAAAACGTTAATCAATTGCTTTAACGAGCGTGACTTGCTTTCTTTCTTTCTTTCTTTCTTACTTTCTTACTGACATCGAGTCCCCCCTTAGATTACAAAGTTGGACTTTGTAATCAAAAAAGCATGTAATAAAAATATGGAATGAAAAGTATCTTTAATGAATCGTTTAATTCGCAATGAATTGTGCAAATCGGTTGGTGGCTCTTGGGTGCGGCTGTGCGGGCGGGTGATACATCTTTCCTGATTCACCCGGTGCGGTATTTTTTATTTCTTTCTATGTTAATTGCCACGGGGTTGTCATAGTCTACTGCTCCACGTGGTATTATGGTCCTTGTAGTGTTTCGTAGAACAATTAGTAGGTACTGTAATAGGTAATTCGTCTTGTAAATTTTCAATGGAATATAAAAAAAGTATGTGGCCGAAATTCAGAACTGAAAAGTTAATCTATCAGCCAAAGGGATGGGATAATCTTGTTTGGTAAAATCATACATCTTTAAGAAATGCATGTAACGAGTTTGTACAGGAATCGAAAATGTGGAATTGAATTTTACATTGTCAGTGTCAGAAATTGAATTTTAATCTCAATAGCAAGTAAGTTGTGGGACAGGAATGTGGAGTCCTTGTTCCAAAATATGCCAACCAGCATTTTCCTCTTTTCTGACTCTAAATGACGAGTTATTCTATCAAAAGAAATTTTCTCACCTTAGTTAGCCTTCGACTGATTGATTAGCATTTCAGTTTTGAATATCGGCCTCATATTTTCTATTTCACAGCCCGTCAAATCAAATGCTTAAACTGTTTTGACTCACCCGGTATAATAGATTCCTACATCATCGTAGCTTCACTGATGCACAATTGGTGTCCTATCGCTCATGGTCAAACGCTGGCTAGTATGATAGAAACTCCTGGATAAACTGCAGCTGTTTTGAAGCATGTGATCACTACGAGGTCATCTATGTAGCATCTAAATTTAGCTCGAAAAGACAAAACAATTTTATCAATATCATCTACGGGCTTTTATCATAACAAGACCCCTGCAAATTTGAATATTTCGACTTTTACCTTTCCTGCAGTTAAAAAGGAAGGAAAGTATGCATTTCTACCAGGATACCTAAAGAAATGTTTCCAAGAATAGAGCATTGGGAATATATTCCAAATAATTGTGTTTTAATCCTATTAACTTGGAATCATAAATGAATTTAAACCTGCATCAGAAATTGGTCGAGGACAACGAAACAATGCAATTCCTTCATCCCTTCCTTCAATTCCTTCAATTCCTAGGGAGCATCCCTTCATATTGATGCTTTTTCTAAATCTCCGTGTTGCAGTTTGTCTGAAATTCAATACCATTCAGAATTTTTGATATTAGAATACAATAGAAGTAGCATTGTTTGAAATCATTTTCTCTCCATTTCAAGAAGATACAATGATTTATGACGCATTTCCTACAATTTGAAATTATGAATACTGAAGAATTTCAGCAGATAAACCTAGCTATGAATCATCTAATTGCTTGAATAGCAAGCAACGAAAACTTCTAAAGGGCTAAAGGGATAATCATTCAATAAATTTGCAGTCAATGCCACCAGTGGATACATGTTCTGTCTGCAACATGTAGGGCGTGGCAGGCGTGGCAAATAGGTGGAAAGTAAGCGGTAGGTATGGTAAAAATGATAGCGGAAGCTAATTGCTACATTCTTTCACCACATCTACTCTCCATCTACTTTGCACGCCAAATGTGTCACATTTTCAACAAAATTGAGAATTTTTCATTTTTCATACAGCCCAACGTATTTCATTAGATTGGGGACTTTCACTCTGGGTACCAGGGTATGGTACTTTACATCAGATGAATAATTATGCATGATACCGTATCAGCTTCTACAAAATATCAAATGAGAAAATATTTATCATAGATGTATATTCAATAACCTAATAAGCTGCTAACTTACGAGTGCTACGCCGTGTTCCAGTCATTGCTACAAGGAAGAAATATTCAGGAATTTTGGTAATGATTTTAGGAGGTTTTTCAAAGTTTTCTCAAAGTGGCTTTCTCAAAATATTCTGAACAGAGTGATCGATATCAGCCAGAAAAAATCTAAAAACTTAACCTGTTTGGTATTCAAATTAGACATTGCAAATTATCGTTGCATTAATAGTTAGGGAGCGGCAGCTTTTCAAACCAAAAGCGTTTTTACTGACTCACCCGGTAGAATATGTAGCTATTTGAGACATCAAGGGCTATGAATTTGAATATCAGTTTTAAACAAATTCTATCAAAAATACTACTTACAATCATCTTTATTCAAATTTTCGTAACGCGTACTATTCAGGGGATGATTCATGACAAGATCTCCTGCTAGAATTCTTTGGCATGCTGCAAATTATTTTGGAAGCCCATATCAGTACTTTTGGAGAGAGTTTAATCATGTCATCAAAATTGTCTTTCTTCCTAGAGCTATTTTGTTAAAATGTTTAGACAAACAAACAAGTAACCCGGTGTCCAAAGCAGCATTGGTTTAGTAAGAAGATGCTTCTGCTTTAAATTTCCGTTACGTGGTAAATGACTCTTTATTTTGCCGTTGTTGTCAAAAGCAATTTCAAAAACCACCGTAAGTGTGAGGCATTACAGCTGAAAATAGGCTAAGGGGTCAAATGTTTTGAAGCTGCGAGAACATTAATTCATTTCATCTTCATACAACATTCTTTTGTTTTTAGAATCTAAGATGAATCTCAGTTAGCCAAAAACAGCTGGAATATTATTTTCTGTGAAATTATTGAAAATGCTAAACGCCGCAAACCATGTTGCCTCCAATGACCTCTGTAAGCAACTGAATTAATAATGAGTTTGATATGAACTTCATTAACTAAAGCGTAGAAATTCAAATTTGCAGCCAAAATAAGAATCGCAAGAATTATCTCAAGTAAATACTGCTCGTCGGGATCCTGGCAAAACGATTAGATCTGGCTCAGAGCTCAGACACATTGGAATTGCTAAAGATTTCAAGAAAATATATAAATACATAAAGGTCATCACTAGAGTTTTAAAGACATCAGATTCATCAGTTGGCGATCTATGAAAAACTGTAGGCACAGGCTATGAAAACTGATCATTATGTTCAATATTCTAAGGTGTAGGTTCAGAAATCTAACGAAGCTTGTTCGATATGAGTGGCCGTAGAGTTATGACATTGAGCCCCTTGTTTCCCTGCGTTTTAAGACTTGTTGCGAACGCAGGGAAACAAGGAACTCAAGGTCATGAGTCTGAAGAGAGCATTTGGAAGCTGAAGGGTCTGTCATATCTGCCATCGGTTATCATGAGGGTCAGGGTTAGACTCAATATATTTAAATTTCAGTCGTTGTTGTTCTTGTTGTTGTTGTGGTTGTTGTTGCTGTTATCATTGCTATTGTTATAACCTCAGTCGCGTCTGTCAAAGTGATAAATCAGTTCAGGGAGAGGGAGCAAGAGACCCTCAGAATAAGTCTACATTAGGGTTTGTCAGCTTCCCCAACGTCATTTCTGTCTAGAGGTCTGGACTCATAAACGGTGCCTGAGGCATGTCACCAAGATGCCCATTTTGGTATTCAAAAGTAAAATGCAAAAGTAAAGTAAATTAAAGTAAAGTAAGATTTTCAAAAGTAAATGCAAACTCTTTGCCACGGGGGGGGGGGGGGTTCTTCCATAGTAAAGGTACCTGGGGATGTGCCGCCCGCAAGGGTATGCTTTTTCAAACCTTCTAGTCTAGCCAAGGTATACTTTTTGCCAATTTTAGTCCATTTAGTCTAGCCAAGGGTATACTTTTTGCCAATTTTCGCCCATTTAGTCTGGGCAAGGGTATACTTTTTGACAATTTTGGTCAAAGAAATGTCAAACTTCGGTAATTCCTGTAAAGAAACCCAAATTTTTTTCAAATGCTGGTCCTTAGAATGCAAAAATTTGGCAAGTTTTGCCTAGAAAATGCCAACTCATGGCACTTTTGATGCAGAAATTAGTCTAGCCAAGGGTATCATTTTCAGAAAAATTGGTCTAGCCAACGGTGCCATTTGGAAACCGTGGGCGGCACACCCCTGCCCGAAATTTAGCCGAGAACCCCCCCCCGTCCTCTTTGCCCTGCAAGTTCAATGGCAAGTTAAATCGATAGCGGGCACGAGGTTCATCTGATTGTCTGCTATGGGTCATGTCTCTTTTACAGTTACAAATGAAACTCCCATCCAATGAGGTAACAAAATAAGAAGAAAGAATAATTTTCTCCCAGCAGATCAATTGCAGTCAATGGAATAGGTTGGTTTAAAATTTTAATCCTTTTAAGATTAGGGTTTACTGTTCCCTGCTTATCATCAGTCTAAAAGCACCGCGCCTTTAACGTCTGAAATTGTTTATCTGAACATGTAGATAAGATCTATTACATGTTGTCTTGCATCACATTTGTGATATCCTTGAGAATGGACAGCTTGGAAACAATGCTACTTGTGTTAAGCACCACCCAACGGGCCAAAACCAGACAACGGGCCCTGAAAAGACGGTACCAACTTTATTGCAAGCCAGTCAGAGAGCAGCTTTCACCTAATGCTATGCTCTGATTCGCCAATTTAAACCCATGAGAGGACACCCATTGTGTAGCATTTCTAAATTTACATCAGTAGCGAGCCACCTTAACTAATTATTTTTTTGTATTTTGAACTTATCTTTATTTTCTATACAGCCACCTTTCAATTTTACGTAATTGTGAATTTTTCAGTAGTGAAGTGAGCCAACTTAAGTATTTCAAACTGTTACGTACTGGGTGTCCTATCGCTCATGGTTAACCGTTGAAAGCTTTAGTGAATTGACCGGAGCTCTAGTTTGCTCTTAGACTTATATCATATCGTCACATTTCCACTGCTTGCCTGAAGTGGTGTTGTTTGCACTTTGCACATGATTCTACTCATAGGAACCTACTTTTCAACATCGATTGCAGTTTCCCTCTGCTTGAGTCCCAGAAACTCGAATTTTGAATGAAGCTGCAGGGGTGGAAAGTGACATCCCTTTCTACTTCCAAGTAACTTCAGTATCAAAGTTGCCATTGCGAAATCTACCAACTTTGCCACGAAAGAAGTTTTTAAATATCTTGTTAAATCAAATAAATCTGTGGTAAAAGAAATTATAAAGCCTTATGATTTTGCAGAAAGTGAATTCTACGTTGATAATTAAGACAGCACTGAACTTTAAAATTCCATGCACTGACAAGGCTAAAGAGAATTTGATCTTAAAAATTGTAAAAACAATACATTCAAACTCGCATATGAAATCCAAAGCTTTTAAGAAACTCTGGGCTAAAATTTTTGGAAAAGACTGCATCAAAATTGGAAAGAAGGATGTCCCAAAGTGCTCGATGCACACAGCATTCATTTTCTATGGATTTTTTATGGAAGTCTTCTTCTTACGTCCATTTTTCAGAAATTTTTCACTCCAAAATTAAAAATCTGTAGGGCAAAGTTTAATGAGTAGTGGTTCTCAAATTAAAGTTTTTGAATGTAGCTCGGAGCATACTACCACAGAACGAAAATTATACCTTAGAGAAGAAGCATCAATTCTTAACTTCCAGCTTCCAAGAACTGCCAAGAGACGCCACTTCGTAAACTTCTGAGGCGAATAGTTTCAAGCTCTTGAATGTCAGTTTCTTGGCTCTGCAGTTGCTCCTGTTCCTATCAAAACATTGACCCGACACTGAGATCCGCACCACAGGAGACAGGCAACCTTCCCGCGCTCCCAACGACCTTTAAAGTTGATTGCATACACCATAATGAATACACTTTTTAATAGATTTTCATGAAGAGTTCTGAAGATGCCCACCGCAGGCTGCAACCTACAATTTTTATTGTATATACAATAAATGACTCAAACCTTTGTGGCTTCAACCACAATTCAGAAAAAATAGACCTGATGGCTTTAAACCCGCTTTAAACATTTATTGGATTAAAGGAATTCATTAACCATCCCGCCACCAACAACAAACCAAACAAGACAAACTATTATTTCTGCGAAGACTTTTTCAGACAAGGTATTGCAACATGAAGACACTTGTAGGTCCGTTGCAAGCGCATCAAATTAACAAATCACAGTTTACTGATAGCATCATTTTTCTGTAGCGATAATCAGTAAAGCCCCTGCGGGGCATCACACTGATAAGTAGACCATACCAAACATGTTTTTTCTTTGTGAGAAACTTGGATCATTACATGGCACTAAAACTTTATTGACTAAAGAGGAAACTTTTCGCATTTTAGTGCTGAAGTTTCTTGATTCGTTTCTTATTTTTCAAATTCACAAATAATCACTCTTTACCTAACACTGTCGTAGATATGTTTCCCATATTTCCTCACATTTATAACATCATCATCAAGAATCTATCTAAAGTAGGCCCAAAGTAGGCTAAAAAAAGAATAGCTAAATTACAGGTAATTGTGGCCTACTATTTACAATATACATAATCTATAATAAAACTATTAGATAGTCTGTCTCAAATTAGATGTATGCAAATACCCGCGAATAACAAGAATAAAAGTGTATAGCAAAGGAATTTTGCGCTATCGCAAATCTTAGGTAACATCTAATTTGAGACAGACTTAAGGACATCTTGTGCGTAAACACTATTGACTTATTATTGGCTGTCAAAGAATAGAGCAACAACGGTTGAACTATTGTGACTACGTATCAAACTTTGGTCTTCCTTCATGCCATAGCACCATGAAATCAAAAATAGATGACTCAAGAAAGAGATAGAGGGTTATCTCTCAACTTTCAAATCATTTTCTTTATATTTTTTGCAGGTCAGAAAGAAACATTTGCTTTCTTTTGAAATGATTTTAAACTTATCATTCGAGATGTATGATATTTTGACTACAGTAAGATGAATAAACAAGGTCCTATTGAGTAACCTTTTTCAACTCCATTTTCACTTCATTCAAAGGAATAGCATCCACAAAATTGAAGTACATAAGTCATGTGTTTTTTATATGAAAACTACATGGAAAACTGTAGACCAAGAATTGAGAAAACTGAGTATTGCAAAAATGGTATTCAAGAAACAGAGGCATCTGGCATCTGTTTCATAACTTGCTATGAAATGTGCACGAAGGTGGAGGACGTTACACACGTTACCCCGCCCCGACCATAAATGGAACGTGAATTGGAGGAAATTTCTAAGAAACTGCTAAGAAACGTTCATCACGGAAAATCTGATAGGTTTAGGAAACTTGTACTACTTACTACTGGCTCGATTTCTCTTAGTTTCTTGCAAGGATTAGCTTTTATCGTCTGCTCGAGAAGTCTTCATTTGTCCACTACTGATTTATACCTAAATGAATGGCAATTTTGCTACTTGTTTGTCATCGTTCGCTGTCTGGCTTTTTGCGAGGCATTTTGCTTGATGTCTTGCCGCCCTTTACCAGGGGGGTTACCAGGTTGCTGTGCCATCCTGGGAACTGGGAACTAGTTCTCAGGCTGCAACTTTTAAAGCGCGGTAATCATTTCAAACACGAACTTTCTAGGCCAGAGGACATGTCGAAAAAGTCAAGCAGGCCACCACACAGAGAACCAGATGGAGAAGGAAGATGGGGAGAATACCAATAAAATGAATCCAAGCATGGTAAGGATGCTGTATGTCCGTTAAGCGGAGGGGGGGGGGAGGGGGTATCTGAAGTTAGCGGCCAAATTCCGCTATCCGTGACGAAATGGATTTTTGGACGGCCCCTAACGTTTTAGACGCCCGACCGAAAAATCTGATTTTTTTCATTTCAACAGACGGTCGGTCGGACGACACTAACCAAACATTTTTGAGACGGTCGCCTTGCCAATTTCACTAGGCCTAGTGTAGATGGACAAGATCCACACAAACCGTATCCACAATACTTATTATGGGATGAGTCTTGGTACCACTTGGGTTAATGCCCGGTTAATGAAAGCTTCAGATTTCACAAACCATCCACACTCCACATTCAAAAATTCCCAGAGACGTTGTTGGGGCAGGGGGCACGTGCTCCCAAAAGTTTGCAATTTCTAAAGAAGGATTTTCCTGTTCAGCTCTTAAAAGGTCTGTTTCATCCAGCATTCCTTGCATGCGTTGTCTCTTGGTTGGCCTTTGTTTGTTCCAGATTCATGGCCCATGACAATGCTTGACAATGGCGACAACAGGCAACCCAAGAGATGACACGTGCAAGGAATTCTGGATGAAACAGACCCTTTAAAGTCTGGAATGAGATCCCAATGAGTATAAGGGAGCTTCCTACCTTGTGCCCATTCAGAAAACAACAAAAAACATATTTGATGAGCTGACAGTTAATCAAAACATGACTCCCTCAGCACATTACCCTTCAGTATCTTTCTTTTTGTATGTAATTTTAATCAATAAAACTTTCTTTTTGCAGTATTAGATTTAGCCAAAGGGATTCCTGCGTATAGGTAGTGTAAATAAGAAATGATAATAGATAACAAACGAGTGCCCTTTTTGTTTCGGGGAGTACCTTTAGCCTAAGAGGGGAGTGTCCTTGAAGTGTCATGCCCTCAAGTTTAACATGCTTTCTACAGTCTTCAATATTCAAACAAAGCCAGCTAGAATGTTAGTTTGAGTTCAGCAATTGGTCCAATCAGTTTTCATAATCCTGACATTTTATGAGCTACCTTGTTCTAGCATGCCCCTAAATAGTGAAGGGGGTCAAATATCTACCTCACAGGCCATTCATTTTTATATCAAGCAAAGAACTTTTTTGAAAGTCCTCCGAATTATCAGAATTTGAGCAGACAGACCTTCTTACGAGTTCCAAAATGTTTCATTTGATATACGAGGAGGGTAGCCCTTTGCTACTGGTGCTGATCTTCAAGGGGTCTTCCCATAAAATGAAGTTAAAATTCAGATTAAACACTTACTTACAACCTAAATCCTATCTACAATATTCACAAAAAAAGATGTTCCAAATGTTGAATATAGGTTATTTTGTTTGAAACAACTTAGAGCGAATGCCTGCTTAGATTCAGCTGAGAGGCTTTCACAGCTTTGTTCCCCTGTAAGAAAAGGATTTTTGAAAATTTGAAGTCTTCATGAGCGGTATCCTAAGATCTGTTTCAGTATTACAGAGACTGTACCGTAGGAGGAGCACTGTGAGCTTTTGTGAAAAGGTTACACAGGGTTGCAGAGCCAACCCATGTAGTTGGAATTTGAAAAATGACCATTTTCATTCATATGTTGGTACAGTTGCTCAGTGACAAGCAACCTTTTATTTTTACGTTCTGTGCCCTCCTAATGCCTTTCAAACGTATATTTTTAGGTCTGTCCAATGTTTAGACATTGATCAATGACCTTCCCAGTAAAATGACACAGGCAACAAATGAAAAAAAAGTAAAAACATTTTCTTATCCGTCTCAATAAATATCCATAGCATGTACCATGTGGCTTTGTTTACAAATAGATTGGTTTTATTTGCAGATACTTATCAGTGTTTGCAGTTACTGCAAATAATTCCCAGACGGAATGTTTGCTGTATTTTAAAAGTGATATGAAAAGGAATCTTGTTGTCGGAAGAGACAGAAAAACTAATAATTCTTTACCATTTTTGGAAAGACTCAATTTCCCAACCAGTGCATGTTGCTCCAGTATGTTACTCAAACATGGTGCTGCATGTATAGCCAAGGCTTACTGCCTTTGCACGCACGACTATTTTTATTAAGGGCATTCATATGTATACTTAGATTCCCATTTTAAAACGTGGGGAGAAATTTTGAAGGAATTATTTCAATGCCTAAGTTTGGAATTTTTTTTTAAACAACATGTATCCGCCCACTTTGAGACTTTCACAATTTCTTTCAGCAAGGAAAAGTGGCGACGGAGACTAATGGCAAAAATTTCGATACTGTCAGCTGCTAAGAAAAAGGCTGCGTGGTTGAGCAAGCCGTCTCATCTCGTAAATCAAAGGTAGTTTTGCACTCACTTCTTTCAAGATGGTAAGGGGAAGGCTAGGAAAGGCGACGCCGCTCCCGGTCGCTCTAAATGAACGAAGGATACACGCATTGGATCAATCATCTGTGGTACGAGGGTCTTCGTGGTATTAGTATTGTTGCATAAAATCAAATACTTTGATCCCCTTCGAGATATCCTTGACATCTTGCAAAAGTCCTTTGACTCTCATGAAAACGTTCCCTGGAGGAGTAATACACAAGGCCCAAGGGGTGTATCACTCCGCTCTTACAAGGTGTATGAGATTTTTTAAATAATGCGATTTTTGGAATATTTTACAGATTTTTTTTCAAAACAAACGCACTTTTCTTAAAAATAACAGGATTTTTGCTAAAGGTGTACGAGATCTTTACAGAAGCTACGCCTCTCAGGAAGGCCTGTGGGCCTGTGTGTGTATGCTTAGCAGACCCATGTCGTTGGGTTACTTGCTAAGGGCCTGGCAGCTCACATCACACATTTTACGTTCCCTGAAGTTGTTGTGGGACATAAGTATGACCTTTGGCTTTCACGCCAGAGTAGTTGCGAGGGTAGAGGTTCGAGCCTAACCTCACACTGCATGTCAAGGGGACAAAGACATGGTTAGCAAGTAACTTCTGTACTTCTGGGATCCCAGTGGCTGGTGCTAAAACCCTGAGCTTCATTTCACCCTCATCAGTCGTTTGATAGTGCTAGGCACGTTTTAAGGACCGGAGATTTTCACACCATAAATATTAATCAAACAGATGACTCCGGGCCAAGCAGGACAAGCACTGAGCAAAATTTTGGAAAAAAACGAACGGAGACATGGTACACTTCTTCGAAACGAGAAAGAAGGAAAGTTTGGCCTACGAAAAAGAAAGGAGTTGAAAGAATCATTTCGCTCCTTTCTGTTTATTCATCCAGGCTTACTGTCTTTGTCACTTCTAAAAAAGAGTTTGTCTTCTAAAAAAGACCATTAAAGAACATTCTAACCAAGGGTAAAGAAATTTTGCAAAAGTACAGTAATTTATAAGAACTAACCTCTGGCAGAATTGCAGCTGAAACTTCACTTTTCCCACACGCGCAACCATCCATTCATGGTCCTACACTCGTTTGGTGATATTCTCAAGACAAGGCTTTGTACTTCCACTGCAATGTTGACATTCTGGCAATGTCAACTGGATGACGGATTTATGAATTGTCATCATTCGCAAACGTAAACTGGAAATTATCGCCGTCTATGAAGAAATGATTCACAGCATGCTTGACAAAATCTGCCTTGTTCTACCACAGTTATGATATCGTTACGTTCAGACAAAAACCATTTCATTATCTGCTCATTTCAACACCAAACCTAAAATATCCTTTATGTATCGATCCCGCAGAGTTTTTCTTATATTTTATATCAGTTGTTCTTTGAGAAATCTAATCGATTGGCTTTTATCTGTGATTCATTTGAAAGTTATCCTAGCATTTCAGGGCAGATCTGGGAGCTGCCCATTGCTTGGGGGCAATTCCACAGGTCAGTGCATAACACCATTGAACCCAGACATATGGCGCGCCGTCGCGGCCAAAAATGTCAATTTTTGTGCTTCGATGTGAGCTACTTTTAACGATCAAACTCCTCTTTTTGTCAGTCAAACTCCCCTTTTTGTCAGTCAAACTTTCTTTTTTGTCAGTCAAATTTTCTTTTTTGTTCATCAAACTTTTCTTTTTGTCGATCAAATTTTCATTCTTGTCGATCACAAAAAGAAAATTTGTGTCATGCAAAATAATCGTTGTGAAATTTGTGTCATGCAAAATAATCGTTGTGAAATTTGTGTCATGCAATTCAATCGTTGTAAAATTGTGTCATGCAATTCAATCGTTGTAAAATTTGTGTCATGCAATTCAATCGTTGTAAAAGTTGTGTCATGCAATTCAATCGTTGTAAAATTTGTGTCATGCAAAATAATTGATGTTAAATTTGTGTCATGCAAAATTGTGTCACACAAAACATATTCTAAAACTTTGCGCTACGCAAAAATGTATTCACAAACTTTGTGTACACACAAAAGCATAGGGGATTGAGTTCAAGCCGGGGGTTACGTTCTGTTCGATGCCCTAATCTGATGGAAGTATTCCCTTCCTCTTCTCAGACATGGCTGACATTGAGAATGTCGTTTCAGTTCTTACCAGTATTTTTCAACTTTGCCAGCCACTGTTACCTGAGGCTAGAAGCTTACTTTCTGGAATACTTAACGAGGATATTTCCAACAGAGGCAGAGCCTTTCTTGAAAGGTCAGAGCAGGTGGTGGGGATGTTACAAATCATGCAAAATCAGTACCATTTCGAAAGAGAATTTGACCATATGGTCTCCAGCTTAGTAGATATATTGAGCTCATATCGCCAAAAAGTTCAGAGGGTCAACACTGACGGTCAACGAGGATTTGAGTGCAGGATAAAATATAGTGGCAAGCCTGGACGGCCAGCTTATAGCATTTCTTACTATCAAGTGGAAGGATTTGTCTCACTCGGATTTACATGGAAGAGAATTGCAGAGCTTATATGCGTCGCCGAGAGAACGTTGCGCCGTTGGAGGCAAGAATTTGTCTTCGACGTCTCGTTTTCTGAAATAGAAAATGAAGCACTTGATGAAATCGTGGCTAAGCAATTGCAGTCTTGCTCGTCTATGGGCGAAAGAATTCTTGCTGGTGCTCTGCGATCACAAGGACTGTGGATTCAAAGGCAAAGGCTTCGTGAGTCTACAGGGTGTCCCAGAAAATTTGTGCCCCGTTTGCCTGAAGATTACGACAAAGCAGCGAAAGGTCCTCACTATGCTTTTACATTATGTTACTCTTCAGATGTTCAACTAGAGTTTGCTACCATCCCCGTAAACATCCGTTGAGGAATGATGGAGCTATGACGTTCAGAAGACCAAATTTACACCTGACGACTGAAACCAGCGGTCGGCCATTTTGTATTACTATTTTGCAACGATATGCAGCTTCGTGGATGAGCTGAAACAGTAGCCTCCGATTTTATAGCTCTAGCGAAAGTTTCAATAATCATCAGAGAGTTCAATATTTCTTTCCCCACGATCCTTCGTTGAATGTCAAAACGAAGACAAGGATCCCAAGATAATAAACAATCAAACGGCAAGGACAAATATATAGTCGGAATTTGTTTACAGGTGTAGTGAGTGAACCAATTATTTAGCTTATTGATCGGCTTTAAGAAAATACAGCTCCAAAAATCTTTTGCTCTTCTCGTTTCTTTTAGTTCATTATCTTCGGAAGTAAATCAACAATTGGTTGTAACAAATGAAGG
Source organism: Aurelia sp. 3 sensu Dawson et al. (2005) (assembly GCA_964020215.1). Taxonomy (NCBI): domain Eukaryota; kingdom Metazoa; phylum Cnidaria; class Scyphozoa; order Semaeostomeae; family Ulmaridae; genus Aurelia; species Aurelia sp. 3 sensu Dawson et al. (2005). Next base: position 2,486,424 of record OZ026572.1, on the reverse strand, counting down.
AAGAAATCCATGTTGGGAAGCCGACAAATTAAATGTGAAATATATTTTTGTCGAAACTTTTGACTTTTTATTACTTTGGGAATTCTTATCTTCATTTTTGCATTCCATCAAAGGTCGTGGGGTACAACAAAATAGTTGACCTCTCTGATGATTATTGAATTTTCATGAGAGCTATGACATTAGAGGCTGCAATTTCAGTTGATCCATGACTTCCATGAAGCTGTTTATCGTTGCAAAATAGTAAGATAAAATGGCGGACCGCTGGTTTCAGCCAACAGGCAAATTTGGTCTTCTGAAAGTCATAGCTCCATCATTTTTCAACGGATTTTCACGGGGACGGTGGCAAACTTTAATTGGACATCTGAAGGGTAACATCCTGGAAAAGGTTAGTGAAAATCTTTTGTTGTTTTGTCGCAGTCTTCAGGTAAACGGGGCACAATTTTTCTGGGACACCCTGTATAATGCGAGTAGATCCTTTGGGTACAGGGTGTCTCAAAAAATTGTTCGACGTTTAATTAAATACTAAGAAATAACGATACGCTGAATGGACCTTTGGTCAAGTCACCCTTGTCCTGAGATTTTAAACTAATTTTTGACACAAGAATCTAGCAAATCCGATAAAAATTCATGGGGTTACAAGCTTTTGAAGTTCAAGTTTGTGCGAAAGCTGAAACCAGAGGCCTCGAAATGGCATTTTTGGTAAAAGTCCCATAGGCCGTCGTTTCTGTTATTTGTCAATTGTTTCAGGGCGAACCAAGTGGGATTCAAACAGGTATGAGATAACTGTGAAGCATATGGATGCTTTGAGGAAACAGATTCAGTCTCTCGCCGATTTTGTTTTGAGCCACTCTTTTTGGACCTATGCAATGTTACAAGACCCTTTTTTGCTACACCTGAAATTACTTTTTGACACCAGAATCTTGCAAATTCGCTAAAAATGATGAGAGACGAGGCCATTAGCAATTGTTATCAACAGATTCCTCCAGGCATCTTAAACCTTCATTCAATATTATAACTTTGATAGCATTACACTGCGGTTATCGATGGTGCTTTTCAAATTCCATTTGATTTCATTAACCTTCACTTCGCATGCTGTTTAGGGGCGTCGGCTTTTAGCTTTGTACAGGAATGGCGGGACCGGGGAGCTTGGGGACAGGAGCCCACCAAAATTCACTGAGCCCCCCCATCGGTACTTGAGTTCTTGAAAATTGCTATGCACTGTCGGCACCACCGTAACTTGCTTGTCATGTTATAGCGAGTTTTGTCAAATTTTGAGCCAATCAGATAGGCGTGGTGCTTAAACATTTTGCTTGCTTCACTCGCTGTCGGCACTTTGACAATTTTTGCCTCCCCAAAGCATTTCTTCCCTGGCGCAATCTCTGGCTTCCCATAGACTTGAACTTTCGAATGCCTCGTATCTTTGTTAATTTTCAATCTATTTGCAAGCTTCTGGTGTCTAAAATTGATTTAAGGAATCAGCAACATTATTAATTTACTGTTGATTGTTTAGTTATTTTTTTCATGTTTAGCGAAACGTCGAACATTTTTGGGACACCGAACACCCTATAGGCAACTACCACATGATTGGTTACGTGACTAAGGCAAGCCCATATTTGCCAACAGGCCCTTAAGAAAGTCATTAAAGCATTCCAAAAGAGCACATGAACACGGAAGTTTCCACTGCAAAATGCTATTTCGGGTATTTAAAGTACCTGAACCAAAAAACAATATGTTTTTCACGTGGAGCTATACGGTAAAAAGCCGCTAAATTGTAACCACTTTCAAGAAACCTCCGACTGACTTTTTTGAGAAATGATGCCCTCGTATAAGAAACTTCACAGCCTGATTTTAGAAAGAACCCTTATGCAGAACTGTGCAATAGGACGAGAACTGCAACACGAATATTAATGAGCCTCTGTTTGAAGATCTGAAGACTCAGTTCTTGATTCAAATAAGATTTTCTCAAACATCTTTTAGAGATTTCATGTTAAGCAGCTATCTACTGTATACTTGGTTTGTACCCTATGATTGAGTAACTTCAGAGAGAATGCTAGGTAACGTGAACATACTTTTCGGTAATGATTCCTCTGGGTTTTCTTTGAATATTAAGTTGAAATCAATCAAGGTTTCTTAACGATATTACGAGGAACGCTTCAGCCTGTTTCAGATTAAGGCCCTTCTAACAGGAAACTAAAGATGCTGTTTTGAAACACTGATCTCCATTTTGCTGGTTCTTACTGTACAGAACGTTTATAGTTAGTTTTCTACAACCCAAAACATCCACAGTTCTTTCGTTGTGCTATAACGGGTAAGTCAGAAAAAAAGTGGGACGTTCGTTGAACTATTCGCATCGAGCCACTCGATCATCGCGAACTAAATTTTCCATGTCTGTAAGGGGGAATATGCTATCAACATACCAAAGTGCGTTAGGCCCTTCAACTGAAATCTTCTTAAAATCCTACCCAAAGGATCTACTCGCATTGTAGACTCACGAAGCCTTTGCCTTTGAATCCACAGTCCTTGTGATCGCAGAGCACCAGCAAGCATTCTTTCGCCCATAGACGAGCAAGACTGTAATTGCTTAGCCACGATTTCATCAAGTGCTTCATTTTCTATTTCAGAAAACGAGACGTCGAAGACAAATTCTTGCCTCCAACGGCGCAACGTTCTCTCGGAGACGCATATAAGCTCTGCAATTCTCTTCCATGTAAATCCGAGTGAGACCAATCCTTCCACTTGATAGTAAGAAATGCTATAAGCTGGCTGTCCAGGCTTGCCACTATATTTTATCCTGCACTCAAATCCTCGTTGACCGTCAGTGTTGACCCTCTGAACTTTTTGGCGATATGAGCTCAATATATCTACTAAGCTGGAGACCATATGGTCAAATTCTCTTTCGAAATGGTACTGATTTTGCATGATTTGTAACATCCCCACAACCTGCTCTGACCTTTCAAGAAAGGCTCTGCCTCTGTTGGAAATATCCTCGTTAAGTATTCCAGAAAGTAAGCTTCTAGCCTCAGGTAACAGTGGCTGGCAAAGTTGAAAAATACTGGTAAGAACTGAAACGACATTCTCAATGTCAGCCATGTCTGAGAAGAGGAAGGGAATACTTCCATAAGATTATGGCATCGAACAGAACGTAACCCCCGGCTTGAACTCAATCCCCTATGCTTTTGTGTGTACACAAAGTTTGTGAATACATTTTTGTGTGGCGCAAAGTTTTAGAATATGTTTTGTGTGACACAATTTTGCATGACACAAATTTAACATCAATTATTTTACATGACACAAATTTTACAACGATTGAATTGCATGACACAAATTTTACAACGATTGAATTGCATGACACAAATTTTACAACGATTGAATTGCATGACACAAGTTTTACAACGATTGAATTGCATCACACAAATTTCACAATGATTATTTTGCATGAGACAAATTTTGTTTTTGTGATCGACAAGAATGAAAATTTGATCGACAAAAAGAAAAGTTTGATGGACAAAAAAGAAAGTTTGACTGACAAAAAGAGGAGTTTGATTGACAAAAGTAGCTCACATCGAAGCACAAAAATTGATATTTTTGGCCGCAACGGCGCGCCATACAGACATATTCCTTAGTATTCCTGTAGTAAACCTTTCTCGACATGGGATCAAGGAACTCTGATTATTGGTTACGTTGAATACCTCAATCCAGTCTTTACTTCGTCCATATTGAATGAGGACACTGTACTGATAATCAAGCTATGTAAAGATTTTACCAAATTCGCGTTGAGACCTCAAGAGTAGGGTTGCAATGTTGGCTTTTTTGGCTTTTTTCAACGTGTATGGCATGGAAAATTTGAGTGCGTTTTTTTCTCTTAAATTTGACTTATTTTGGCTATTTCAAATTCATAATTCCCTTTCAAATGTTTCTTTTTCCGAGTCTAAGAATATAGACAATTAGTTATTTGTAAATTCATAACTATTTGATTCCGATCATGGATCAGTTGACAAAATTGACTGTACTGTGATCAGATCAGCAGATGGAATAAAAGTCATCTTGCTGGTACGAATGAGTATGCCCTGTTTATCAAATTAGACCAATCAGAGAATTTCATGGCATTTCCAGGTAGGCAAAGATTCTACTAATCCGATTTGAATCAACCTAACTGTGTCCTACCACTCATGGTCCAATTTGAACCATGGTCTACAATGATCAAATCCTGTAACGGAAGTCGAAGCATGAGTGGCTCCTTTGGCAAGAGTTACCGCTACATGCGATAGCTAGCTTATACCCAAATCTCACTTTGCAAGTAAAACCAGTTTAAACTACACCAGGTTATCGAATGGGGAGCCTTCTGTTTGGACAATCCAACAAACTGAATGCATTTGATTGGCTGAACTTTAACCTGATTTATATGAAGCTGGTTCAACTATATCAATGTGAATGCGGTATTAAGTAGCGGTCATTTTTAATCCTAGGTACCAGGGTGGAGGATAATTTCACATCATAGACCTTTTAGCTATTCAGCAAAAGAGCCTGGATCGAGCGTTATTTTTATACATCTTTATACGCGAGGCTCGATCGAGTGGCGTTAGAGCTTCTATCACTATTGTGCACATTCGAAAATTCTACAAAATGTAGCAAAGTATCGTTCGATTGAGATTCTTTTTCAGAATAGCTAAAAGGTCTATTAGAGAATATTTCATACATACCCCATGTTGAACATAGAAAAACTTTTTAAACCCCATCATCTTTGAGCAAAATGGTTTAGTACCCCATCCAAAAGTCTTTTCACATAGAACTTTGATATATGGACAGATACCAAGTTGTCCCAGGCGATTTTCATACTGGTCAAGTGATTCATCATTTCCAGATGCCTTTTAACTTTTCTTTCAACCTTTAATCGATGACTTCATCCAAGATTATTTCAACGAAAACAATTTTGTGCCCCATAAAAATTGATCTTAAAACTTTCGTACTCCACAAAATAATGGAAAAAGTTTCATACCCGTGCTAAAAACCTCTGCCCTGGCACCCAGGATTCAAAGTGACCGTTACCTGTATACAGCGGCAGTAAAATTCAACTTTCTGGTACGAATAAGTGTGTTCTTTTAGATAAAATTGATCTTCTTATAACGTGAGTGATGGTGTCCAGAATGGCAAAATCTTGTATCGAGGAATCAAAATATGAGTGGCTCCTGTTCCTTTTGGAAAGACCAACAGCTGCGTGAGAACCTGGCTTCCCTTTTTTAAACAGAAGAAATAAATTTCAACTTTTCTGTAACAAATGAGTTGGTACATTCAAAATCAGATTGTTCTAAATGCGAATGATGGTCGACAATGACAAAATCCTGTATCGAGGGATCAAATGGCAATACCAATAAGTGAGTGAGAATCTAGCTTACCGTTGCTAAACAGGTGCAATGAAATTCCACTTTCTGGTACAAATGAGTTCATCGATTTTAATCAAATTGCAAGATCAAGTTGGTTTCAATGCTAATGATGCTCAGCAGTAATAAAACCCTGCAGCGAAAATCAACAAGTGAGAGGCTCTGTTCGCAAGATCGCTACATGCAAATCTAACTTACCTTTGATAAATAGATGCAATGATGTTAACTTTCTGGTACGAATGAGTATCAGATTGGTTCATTTGTGAATGATGGTGTACAATAGTAATTAAAGTCCAGCAGAAATCAAAACAAGAGTTGCTTCCTTGGTAAGATTCACCGCTACATGCAATTGCAGATCTAGCTTACCTTGGATAAACAGATGCAATAACATTCAACTTTCTGGATTATGCTCTACAATGCTACAATGATACAATTCTGCAGCGAAGAATCACAGATCAGCTTACCCTCTGCAAGCAAGACTAGCAACTATGTGTGAATTTAGCTTACCTGTGATGATCAGATGCCATGCTATTAAAACCTTTCTGGCGATAAATCCTTTTGACCCAATCGCTACAGGCCAGTAGCTGAAAATAATGCCTTTTGCTAGGTGCACAACAAAATGTGAGTCTAGGTTTTGTTTCGAAATACATATGCTATAAATACATTCTTAAATGTCTGGCTTTATTTGGATCAAATTCTCCGATTTGAATGGCGTATTTAGGCCCATAAGAAACACATGTGAGATACTCACAAAAGAGAAAATGTGCAACCTGTTTATACCTGCTACGACTGTTTTATCAAATCCATCAAATCAACGATAAACAAAGCGTTGATTGAAAAAACTTCTTTTTATCTTATCACTGCACCTATACATAAAGTTTGAAGACAGGTCGGGTCATCGTAGATTTGCTCTAAGTCTGCACCTTCCGTCCTTCGAACTGTTCCATTTACCGTAGCTCATGGCTCCGTCATTCCACCATTCCGTGTTGGAATGTTGGAATGGCGGATCCAGGAACAACCGAAAAGGGAACGGTTCGACGGACTGACGAGATAGACTTGGGGCAAGTCTAGGTCAACGTGATGAGATGAGTTTCTGTTTCTATCCTTGTTTCCAGAGTGCCAAACGATTAAAGAAGCAATTTTTTATATTCATATAAAAATTTTACAATATGCATTACAGTCTATTATACTTTCCTATTTACTTTACAACACTACAAGGACGACACCATGGGGAGCGAAAGGCAATGACTACCCCATGGCCAATACATAAAGACAAGCAAGTAAATCTACCTACGCACAACGAACTATGAATGATTAAAAACTAATGGATACTGTACTAGATTCTGTCTTACATTAGATGTCAAGCCAGGGTTACGATAATTCTTAAAATGTCACGAGCACCATTCTTGTGATGTTTGTAGTGGAAAAATGACCTGACACTTAACGTAAAACGGAATTTACAAAGAAAAGGAACGTTTACGTTGAAGGACTTAGTGGCTGCTTTGTACATAACTCCCACATAACTAAAGTTTCAACTGATCTTAGTCAAACCGACCAGTTTCGTGAATGAAACGCACGATCAATTCGAGAATTTTCTGTTAAAGTTATAAGAAAGTTATCATTGATCACCATGCAGTAAAAGCTGCTTCAAAGGATCATTTGAAAGATTGACAATTTACACAAATGATTAATTCCAGTGAGAAGATCTCGACGTTGAAGATCAATAGAAGGGCAGAGCAGCAAAAAGTGCTCTGTCTCCTCATGCCATCGCGTGTTGGGCACGACTGGATAGGAATGATCGTATCCCTAAAATTATGCTTGAACATGTGGAAGTTTAACTTGCTGAGACCAACTCTAAGCTGCGTAAGATAGGATATTTCTTTTGGGTTGTGAATTCCAAAGACAGATTTCGCAGGAGGGCAGATCATTGATAAGAACTTTTTTAAAAAATAGCAACAAAAGGTGCAAGTCTCAATTCAGGCTCAAGCTTATTCCATTCGAAGAGACAGTTCGGATAAAAGTAACTCCTGAATTTTTCTGCCCTTGCTCTGCTGATTTTCTTTCAGTTCAATTATTGTAGGACTGATCTGTGTATTCTTCTGAGGCCGTATTCGGTTTTCAGACAGTTTGAAATTGCAGGATGCCTGCAAAGTTTCCCCGGTCCTAGGTAACAATGGCTGTTTGAGACATAAATTACGGGACAGAAATTCAAGGAGGCGAAGAAGAGATAGCAGATGAAGAGCGTTCGTTGTAGACGGTGAAGATATAACCACCAATAACAATAGTCATGGAGTGCTGCGTACTGGGCTTACTCGCAAAACTGTTGTCAGAGCTTGCGACTGTGGTCAATAGAAACTCATCCTCATCCTCTGAAGTCTTAAAAATCATAAACCCAAAGATAAAGTTTCATTTCGATTCGTTTAATTTTTTGCATATTGCTTTTTTTTAAAGTCAATTTACCATGCAAATTATAGTGTTCTTGTTATGCAACGATGAGGCATGATTACCATACTTCAGATACCTGACGTGCATACAGCGCATGTGCTAATATCTGGGAGTAGCCAACAGTGATACCATTTGGCTGCCACAATTAGGCCTGCAATACTTTTTGAAAACTATCAAACAGACAAATAAACAAATGGAATCCAATGCGAGGTTATTCAACAAGAATAGTATGCTGCTTTGCAGCAAGAAATGAAAAGTGGTGTTAGGAATTTCTGGGCCCAACCCCCAACATAAGATTCAACGCAAATCTAGCCCACCCAGTCACTTCCGGTCACCAATCAATTATCACACAGCTCAAGAACAAGAAACGAATAAAATGACACAATCAATGACGATTTTGACACGTTAAATGAAACAAAACAAAATAAAACCACAACCAAAGGTTTGTCAACTCTTTCTGTTTCTCTGTCTAACAAATTCCAATCACAAATCTTCTTTCAGAGGACTGTATGTACGTATCAACGTTCCTAAATCAACCAACGATCAAATATATTCAATCAAAATTACACTCAGCTTGCTGTATCTTCTTCGTAGTAACCTTTCGAACACAATCAATTTTGACACTCAAAATCAGTAAAACAACAAAATAAACTGCGACTCACGTCCCTTCAATTTTCCTCTCACGACTCACGTCCTTTTCTTTCTTCAGTTCTTCAAAACCACGTTACCTTCCTCCATCTTGTGTGCTCTCTCTCTCGTCCAAACACGCCTCACAACTGTCAATCATAAACGAGTATCGATTTGGTGTGAGTCTCTGTATGGTGTTTTGGCGCCGCAACAAGTGGTATTGAGAAATTTTTCCTGGGGAGAGGGAAATCAACAAAATTTCATAATACCTGAGGAACCCAAGTTCCACTTGCCAAACTCTTTTGAATGATACCTGGATCGCAATATTCTGCAACATGACGGAGACTCTATGAGTTATGATCAAAAATCTTTTTACTTTATAAATAAATAGTTCGGTTGCGCATTAGTATAGTTTCTTGAAACTTACAGAAGTTTCTTTTCTGGTAACATTTCTGGTTTCTCAGCAAAATCTGCCTGAGGTGCTTTTTCTATTTTGGGCTCTTACTGTTGGAAATTCTTTTTAAGAATGATAAGTAAAAAGTTTCCCGCCAAAATTCAAAGTAAAGAGTTAATTGAGAATCAGACAGGTTCTCCCCAGGCCCACGAAGAAACCGGAAGAGATATTCTTTACGCAGCCCTCACCGGCCAATTCGTTTTGTCAGTTATTCACAGCTGGAAATTACTTATCCTAAACCACATTTAGATCAGCAACCTAAAACCATTGCTTCTAGCTTTCTCGCTAACCGTCCCTTTGCGAAAGGTGTCTAGGAGCGTTGCGAGTCCTACTGCCTTGAGGAGACGCTGGTCTGTTTGCTTGCGAGAAGTTGCTCGCGGGTGTCAGCCAGCCCGCCAAGATGTGGGTACTCTCCAAGAAACAATTGGCTATTCTGGCACTACTCGTAGGAACATTTTTGGTGGTGGAAAGCGGTGAGTCTTGGTCTGTTGTTGTCTTTGCTGCCAATCTCTTTCTAAAGACCTAACCACGAACAGTCTTTGTCTATTTATTACCAGTTTGGACACAGCACTCTTAAGTGTTTGATTTCTTAGGAAATGTCTATACCCAGTTTAAATTCGCTGTTTAGTAATAAAACGACTGTGGCAGTATCTATCTGTCACTCTCATAACAGAGATCCCCTTTTACCCTCAGGGCAATTTCTCAGTTGCAGACCATCAAAATCCATCAGATCCAGCGAATCGCTGTCGATATCGTTAAACAGAACGCTGAAATACCAGTTACCGTGATACATTTGCATTTGATTTATCTTGAAGTAAAGTTTGAGGGGACATTGGCGTTTAAAGCGGTTTGGTTATGACTAGAGGAAGCTCAACGCGTCGCGTGAGTCGGCCAAGTTGGTCTATCATGCTCATTTCATTGTGTCACGTTAGCAGGAGAAATGAAATGTCTCTTTTGGATAAATAAAGCGACCATGTTCTTGACTCCTTTCAGATGTTTTGTTATCCTTCTAATGTTAGTTTTGTTTCAACAATGTTGTTGAATCCTTTGCAAGAGAGAACGAAATTTTGAGTGAACGCAGAAAGACCGCAGGCAATTCTGCTAGAGCGAGATGGAAATCCCGTGATTGCTATCTGTGTCGTTTGTGTGTGACCAAACTGTTGCAAAATCAAAAATACTTTGAAAATCACACTAACGTGGATCATTTGACAAATGAACAAAATATTAGGCACGAATCCTGCTGTAAAAATGAGGGAGGAGGCATATATAAAGATGCGTAACGCCATCGTCTTTCGTGAATCGCTACTTCGCGTAGCTGACTAAGGGGCTAACGAAACGAGTTTGCTTAATTTTAACTGAATCGCCATTCTGTTCAGAAGATGGAAACCTTGGTGACGCATTGTCCAAGAAACAATTTCTAGATCCCTCTGATTGGTGGATATGATTTATTTACATTCAAAAGCTCAGGAATGAAGGTTTGCGGTTTGTAAATTATTCTACGACGTCTCGGAATTTTAGATTTCGTTCAACCTGCAGTAAAGGTTGTAAATGTTTCATCACAGAAAGCTATCTGATGGAACTTTTAATCAAATGGAACATTATTTATCCAGCTGTTTTGTGTCTCTTAAATATAAACAGTTGCTAGTGATTTGCTTGCCAATTTCCAGGAGGAAGTGAGCAAACAATAGTGAGAGTACACCCTTTCTTCTCTAAATCACTTGTGGTCAACTTTGAGGCTGGCCAGCTTATTGTCGTCTACTATTTCAGCCCTTTGGTCCAATGAACAGCCAGCTCGCCTTAGGAGATGGAAGGCCACATCTCTCCATTTCCTTTCTACTTTGCCTGAAGGTCCGTGAACGTTTTCTTGGGCGTTGTATCGCCTTGGGTGCATTGGATCTTCTTTATCGGCTTGCAGACTTTACTTTCCCAATGTTTGCAAATACCGTACAGTACTTGCTTAAGTTTAGTTGAAATCAATTTGCTGCTTGAGAAGCACTTTAGATTAATGCACTTAAAGCGTCATTTTTGTGCTTCCCAAATAAGGCATGCGGTTCATGACATACAACCCTTATTTGGTTAGTGACAACAAAACGTTTAGTTTGAATCAGCTTTATGGTGAAGCAAACATTAAGGAGAAGATAATGACCAGAGAATGATTAATTCACGACGTTGCGAGCTGAGCCCTACCCTGGGTACCAGACTCTCTCCAAAAGAAAATGACTCTCTCCTTTTCTTTTTTGAGAGAGTCTGGTACGCAGGGTAGCTGAGCCCATTAACAAGCTGAAATCTTCAAACCTGAACATGTGAATAGCTCCTCCTCAGAAGTCATGAGACTGAACTCCCGGAAGTCGCTGTTTTCGTGATTCGCTGCGATGGCGCATTTGAAGGGCCACTTCACTGTGTTGAGTGTTGGAGACATTTCTTTGATGCGGAGATGCAAAGCGAAACACAATCTAACACAATTTAGCTGGATCTTGGAACAGGTAAAAGAAAGGCTTGCATTGATGCTGGTAGTACTGGTAGAGTTCTGCATTTTTAAATGAAGTGACCTATAGGCTATGTAAGTCAAGAAGGTAAAGTAAAAAGTAGGTAAGGGAAGAAGGCTCACTGCATGCAGGCTCATGGACCAAAGACTTGGAAGGAAAGTAGGAGTCACACCCAACTGTAGGCAGAAGGCCTACATTCGTACAGGGTGACTTTGATCAGCTTTTTAAACTTGTTTTTCAGAGTGCTGATAAGATTTGGAGAATTGTAAATATACTCAAAAAGAGCCTCATTAGGAAAAGGCGACTTTTGGGTTGTTTCTTTTCTTCTGTTTTCTTCTCAAAATAAAATCCTGATGTGTTTTGACTCTAGAATTAGATGGAATCTCACATGGTTCTTGGAAAACTTGCATTCACCAGTCAGTGGTGAAAAACATGTTTGCCCTCTTCTGCAAAGCAACATCAAATTGAAACTCCTCTTTTCATTCTTTTATCAATCTCTCTGTGCCAGAGTTTGGTTAATTTATTGCAGAACGCAATTTCAGTTTCAAAAAGCATGTTAAGAGTCAATTGGAATAGTCTGGTATGCTCCCTTGCATCATACTAAGGATGGAATCCATGCAGCTTATGCCGCCAGAGATCTCTGGCATGGAGTCATCATAACCTTTTGTTCTTCCATTGCTTTAGGAAAGATCTTCAAGTGTGAATTTTGCATGGTTTCCACCTGGGGATCGTACAACCATAAATGGACAGAGCATAATAGTCCAAACACTGTTTTGCTTTCTCTTTCATTTTTTTTTCTTCTCTTTATTCCGTCTTTTACTTTGCTATTTTTAAGCTTGTTTCTACATTCATCTTATCTCCTTTCAATCCTTTCTTTTTCCTCTTCTCTTTTTCTGTCTTATCTTTTCATTTCTTCTTTCCTCCCACTGTTGTTTCCTTTCATTTCCTTCCCTCTATTCCACTTATCCCTTTGCTCCCGTTTTCTTCCTTCCAGACAAGCAAGCCTTCTGCAAAGCTGCTTGCTTTGCCGCTTTACACAATTTTCCACCTCTTGCATTTACTCACAACTATGCATCTTTATCAGAGCTTAAGTTGGAATAAAGGTTCTTGCTACAGAGAGCAATAGGTCTGTTGTTACTTTTGACTCATAGCTTGCATATTTTAATCTCTTTCACTGGCTACTACACATATACCAAAACATACATGTTTTCCAGCCTGGTTTGCTCGGACAACCCAAAATGTAGCCTCTTCAGACTCAACTGGACAGGAGCTTCACCCTCTTATTACTTTTCTTGGAGTCGGTAGTGGGCTACCCATACTGGATGTGATCAAGGTTGGCAGAAACATGATTTTTGGCTGCATGGTGCAGTCCAGGACAAAGGAAATTGATCTTAACACAACAGGAAGAATGTTTTTGGATGAGCTTAAGGGGTCATGGACAAACTAGTTTTGCCAAAAGTCTGCAAGATGGACTTTCACAGTTGTACTATAATGATGAAAATTTACAGCAACAAATAAGCCTAGTTTATTTTACAACACACCTTTTAATTGTATGATATTTTGTGGTACATAATTTGTTACACTCCAGAAGCTCCCTGCATTTAAAATAAAATTTGTACAGACACTGAAGTCAATGTGCATTAAGTGTGCTCTATTGTTCATTTCAACATTGCAAGTTTGTATGGACTTTGTACCAATGAGCTTGTTTGCAAGAACGTTCTACTGTAACTGTTGCATATTGGATTGGTACAAAATTCAACGTCTTTACAAACAATTTTTTAATTCCTCAAAGTGAAACATACTCCATAGGAGGCCCAATCACTTATTATGAGGCCTAGGTAGACTGATGCAATGTCTGCTGCCAGTGGCGTGGCCAGACAAAAATTAGTGGCAGGGTAAAACTTAAAAATTTCCAGAGTGGAGGGGCAGAAAAAGGTATATATACCCAGACATTTTCATTTGAAATGTTAAATTTTTGAATACATTTTTGAATTAGTGTTACAAATATGATTTTTTTATAAGTTGATAATGAATTAACATCTTGATGTCCACAGCTCAATTTGGTGGAGGAAAACCTGGAAAATGCCCTGCAAGAAAGGATGAAGACTCTGAAGTTGAATGCAGTTTCTTAGGAGAAGGTGGTGATGCTCCATGTGTTGTTGATATTGATTGCAATGGAACACAGAAATGTTGTGAAGTAACCTGTGGTTTTAAATGTCTAGAACCAGCAGAGCTGCCCAAACCTAGAGAAGTAGTTGGACCAGCAGGAGATCCTGGACAAAAAGGAGAACCAGTAAGTCATTCTTTCCTTCTTTGCATTCATTCTATGGCTGATCCCTTTATATGGCATATGTCACAAGCCTGATTGGTTCATGCAATATGATTCTCTATTTTTTATTTCAAAGCACAGGATCTTGGCTGAATTTTAATTTGCAATGAAGATTCATGAAACAGAAATGAAAAGTAACAAAACAGTGTAATTCCAGTGCAAGCTTGTTGGTGGTATTAACCAATTACTAATGTGACATGCGTCCTTTATATATTTTTTTCACAGGCATAGCTTCTTAAAGGTGATCTGAAGCAAAAATTTTTATTGGTGCAGATGAATAGCACTGTTGAGCGATGAAGAATGTCATCAAGATTTTTTTGATACTTTGTTTCATCTTCGAATTATCCTTTAATTTGTCCGATTGGCTGATGATGTCATTTTGTTTGCAAAAAGTACAAGAAAATATATATACAAGGTTGACCACATTTCCAAAGGGAAATAAAGTTAACAACCTTTCCTTCAAATGAAATGCTTTTCACGTCAGTTGATGAAACAATGTTTATCGCATTTATTCTCCTCAGCTGAAACGTCTCCTAATACTGTAACCTTCCAAAGATCAGATACAGCTTCTTTCCATATAGAATCCTGATAATTTGCAAACAAAATGGCGTCATTAACTGACACTTAAAATCATTGGATGACTTGAAAACGAAATGCGATATCAAAAAAATTTCAACAGGATTTCTTATCAATTGACAGGGCCCTTCATTTGCACAGTAAAAATTTTCGCTTTAGATCACCTTTAAGGACTGGTTAAGAATATTTCTTTGCATAAATCAATCAAAACAAATCAGTTCACCTCAAATCATTGACATTCAATTCAATTCAATTCAATTCAAACTTTATAAGAATTACCTAATACATAATACAACGTACTGAATAACTTACCGTAAAAGCTCTATTAAGCCCCTGGGGGGCTTATTTAATTTCGGACCTTCCAGAGGGGGGGCTTAATAGAGAGGGGTCTTATTAGAGAGGGGGGGCTTATTCACAAAATCAAGTGACAAGGATATATTTGGTAGCTTTTCAGTTCTTTTATCCCATAGTTTGCGGAATCAAGGCACACTTTTACGGCTGAAATACGTAAATTCGACACAGTTTTTATTCCAAAACGTGCCAAAATTAACATGGAAGGTAGTGTAGCTAAATGAATGGAAAATATTTGGTAAATTCTAGAATTTTGTATAAGGGGGGGGCTTAAAAGAGAGGGGGGGCTTATTTCAAATTTTGACTCACAGGGGAGGGGCTTATTAGAGAGGGGGGCTTAATAGAGAGGGGGGGCTTAATAGAGCTTTTACGGTATACGATGAAGGCAATCAATTTTGCTTCTTGCCTTTTTTCAAACCAAATTTGAAAGAAAATGGAAGTTGTAATGAGAGAATGCTTTGGCCCTTGGTTTACTTACCTGATAGAAGAAAATTTTTCAAAAGACTGGTCCACTAAGGGAAGACTTACAAATCGATTTTGGTACGCCAAGCGTCAATCTGACATTTGGAATTCAACCCCCTCCCCCCTCTTCTAAACATCAGGTCAACGTTTCGCCAAATTTTCGATAAATGTTAGTTTTTTACCGTTTTGAATCGTATCGGTTTCTTATTAGTCCATCATACTGTACCTAACCGTAGTACAGTATGGATTGCCATGCAGCTAAAGTAAAACATAATGACTAAGTGCCCTTGCGCCAAAACTACTAACCTTTAACCAATATTGTGTGCAGTAATATGTAGTTAGGTAAAGTAGCTGTGTTGCAGTGTGAGTATCGTGTATCTCTGTCATGGGCTAAGCCTTTTTTGGAGATTAATATTGTAGATTGTAGATTCAGAATAAGGATATAGCGGACTCCTATTTGAATGCTGGGATCACATCATGATTCAAGACTTAGCTTTTTCAGTTTTTCAAGCAGCAATAGAGGATTGCGCTAAAGATGGCAGTGAGGAATTTTTTACTGAGATGCACTCTGCGTTCTTTAATCGAATTCCTATAGGATCATTAAAGATTTGTAATTCTAACGCGATGCATCTCGGTAAAAAATTCCTCGCCGCCATCTTTAGCGCAATCCTCCATTGCTGTTGCTTTATGATTAGAATTTGGGAACAGGAAGAGAGGATAATAGTTTTTAGCTTAGGCCTACTCAATTTTTATGAAATTTTTCATCTTTTTCTAAACGTCATGGGCTGAAACCCCTCCCACCCATACGTCAGATTGAGTTTGGTGTACCAAAATTGATTTGTGAGTCTTCCCTAATAAGCCCAAGAAGTTATGGAAGAAAATTTCAGAAACATGATGTAAATCACCTGAAAACTACAGTATTTGTAAGCACTTGATACGATCTAGCAGTTCCCTTGGCACTTACCATAAAAGCTCTATTAAGCCCCCCTCTCTAATAAGCCCCTCCCCTTGGAGTCAAAATTTGAAATAATTCCTCTCTCTATTAAGCTTCCCCCCCAATGATACAAAATTCTAGAATTTACCAAATATTTCCCTTTATTTAGCTTGCATGTTAATTTTGGGGATAAAAACTGTGTCATGTCATCTTTATGTATTTGAGTCATAAAATCGTATGTTGATTCCACAAGATATGGGATAAAAGAACTGAAAAGCTTAACCAAATATATCCTTCACTTGATTTTGTGAATTAGCCCTCCTCTGTAACAAGCCCCCTCCTTTTAAGCTCCCCTCTGGAAGGTCCAAAATTAAATAAGCCCCCTGGGGGCTTACTAGAGCTTTTACGGAAAGAACTTTTTAGATTTCCAATCTGTTGTTGATGATTACAACTTTTGGGCAGCAAAAGCTTGATTATGATGTATGTGCACTGATTGAATTGAACTCATACATTAGTTTCATGTATAAAGCAGGCTTTTGTTGTAAGCAGTGCTCCACTGTCTGCTTGAGTACCGCTTAACCTGATGAAAATGAAAAATCAAGCAAGTTTTTTCTGAAGGGCTACGTTAACCCTAAAGAATGCCCCCAGGTGCCCCACTAAATCCGCCAGACGTAAACAGAGTTATCATACAGTGAAAGCAGTAGTTTTCTTACTATCTTACTATCTATGCTTCATTTTACTCCTTTTTACTTCTAGGGACCTGCTGGAAAGAAAGGTAAAACTGGACCAGATGGTGATAGTGGACCCGCTGTAAGTATCATTTTTCATCTAAAGCCTGGCCAAATGCATCCAAACTTTCATCAGCCATTTTACTTTTTTGAAGTCCGGAAGTTCAGTGATGTCTAATGTTCCCTTCAGATACAAAGAGCAAAAATAGTGGATTGCAATGCAGGTCAAGGATTATTGAAATCATGATTCGAGTTGCATTGACAAGGGTGTCAAACATATTGCACATGGTTGCCAAGCCTTATGAACACAGCAACAACAATATACTAAATGTACTGCACATGCCGAAAGGATTTTGATTGGGATTAAGATCATGATCCAAGAAGGGCTTATTATAATCGATAAAGCAAAACGAAGCCAAGCGTAACCGAATGAAACCAAATGAAACCGAATTAATTCTACTATTTGAATCTTTGAAGGTTGATTGAAGTGGCAAATTTATTATTTCTTATCGTCAGGATGGATGTAAACAATTACTAATGATCACTTTAGTAGCAAAAAACCAGCAACTTGGCTTGGAATGAAACGTAGCTATTTCACTCCCTCAGGAACGAAACCATTTGTTTCAAATCACAAAGCAAAAGATTACAGAGTGCCAATCCTTTGAACTAAAACAATAACAACACTAGCTGTTCAACACACCCAAGCTGTAAAACACCTTTTTGCCAAACATTCAGAGATTCCTAAGGCACTAAAGATGTTGGTTGATGAATTTTGGTTGAATAGAATAGGTTGAATAGTTCGGTTTGGCTCAGCTTTGTTTTGTTTCGTTGATTATAATAAGCCCCAAGAAGTTTTTGCACAGCACACTTTTTGAGGATCAGGATTCTGATCTGGAGCATAATCCACCTCTTTGGGCCCCGTTCATACTACTCCGTTTTTGTACAGAAACGGAGAGAAAACCTCCTTTTTTGTGAAAGTGTTCACACTGATCCGCACAAAAACGCCACAAAAACGGAGGTTTTTGAAAACGCTGTCAAAAGTGGATATCCACGAAAACGGAGGTTTTTGAAAACGCATTTGATCAATGTGAACGCACAAAAACGGAGGTTTTTGAAAACGCTCGAATATGCAACAATGAGCTTCACAAAAACGGAGCAATGTGAAAGCACTAAAACGAATGTTTTTCGCTGCGTTTTTGTTATCAGGCAGATCAGCGTGAACGCACAAAAACGGAGGTTTTTCTCACCGTTTTTGTACGAAAATTGAGCAGTGTGAACGGTAGCTTTGATGCAACAAAAACGGATACTAACAAAAGCGGAGTAGTGTGAACGGGGCCTTAGTGTGATCAAGTTTCAGGGGATCATGATCACAATAAAGAGTTTGCATTGGCTCATTTTTTCAGGATCAGGATTGTGATATGGATTGCTGCCCCATATGTTTCTTTGGGTACAACAGAGGAGATGGCAAAACACATCCAACATCTCATCCAACATCACATTCAAAATTACTTGCAAGATTCATGATGGCTACTGTATTTGCCTGCACAGCAACATGTATACAGTGTTATCAATTTTCTGCAGCTAATCAAATGTCAGATGCATGGCAACATTATATCCATTTGTTAAAGACTTGTTTCTGTGAACTTTGTTTGAGAATAGAATTTTGTTTGAGAATATTCTTTTAAATTGATAGGGTAAAAGAGGAGAAGCAGGAGCAGACGGAAAAAAGGGTAAGACAGGACGGCAAGGTCCACCAGGCCCCCCTGGAACTGTTGCTGGAGCAGCACCCACACTAGCTCCTGCACCTCTTCGTGTCAGAGGACCCGCTGGTGACGTAAGTAAACAACATTGTATTATTTTCACTTTTCAAGCAAGAAAGACAAGAAATCTGTAACAAGCACACTTATTTCAACATACATCCCATAGGGCAAACTTTTAGGCAAGACCAAGACCTGTCTATAACTATATTTTGGCACATTTTGAAAAATTTCATTGAATGAAATCAGGTACATGCAGGACTGCCAAGAGGGGAGGGCAGGAGGGGCAACTTGCCCCCAGGCCTCAGGGTCTAAGGGGCCCCATAATTGACTATTTGTGATGTTTTGACTGCAGGAAATGCTCTGAAATGCATTTTAAGCCTATCTAAAGGCCATGATCAAAGATCTTCTGCTTGCTTTGCTTTCAGGGGGCCTCATTTTACTGTGTTGTCCTTGGGCCTCCAAAAGGGCCAGGTCAATAACGCAGAACGCCGAAATTCCACAGAACCGCGAAATTTAAATTCCGCAATTAGGTGTTCCGCGTTATTGATTGTTGCATAAGGCTGCAATCAATAACGCGGAATTTGACTTTGTGGACCTTTTTGAAACTTGAAAAATTCAATTTAATGCCATAGTATCGATTTTTTATTTTCCTATGATATTCCTGCCCCCCAAAATATCTTATCTCATGTAAATTAAGCTTTACGAAGATCGACATTATTAGGACTTTACTTATGCCTATGTTGAAGAAACAACCTCACTTCTTTGAAGATTAGCATTGCATCAAAAAGTTTGAAATGGCTTACAGTACAGGTCTTTCGTAAGTTAACACTCTTTTCTTGCTTAAGAAGCGAAAAGAAACGAAACGAAACGAAAAGAAACGAAACGAAACGAAAAGAAACAGGAAGAAACAAGAAGAAAGTAAAGAAACATCAAGAAACACGAAAGGTTTCGTAATAATCGCTTTGTGAGGCTTTGAAGCCAGTATCGTAACTTTGTTCTATAAATCCTGCCTTTGTTTAATTCTAACAACGTAGGTCTTTGTAATTGCCTTCTAATGATATGCTGATGATGATTAAAAGCTTTGAAAATTCGCTGTGTTGCCAAGATCTATTACCAAAACATTTTACTGGTAATCATCTTCAAAGTGGTTCGATTGTTAACGGGAGTCGCTTGGTTAATTTGTCTCAAAGCAATCGGGCAACTATGTGGCAGACTCGATAAAGAATATCGGTGAAAGACGGGATAAAAGTTAGCAGACAAATAGTTTCGAATTTTCTACACTGCTTTCGAGAAACCAGCCGTTGGTCCCCTTCACGGCCACGGAAGACCTCCGATGCTACAGACTGATACCAAAATTGTGCAGAATAAAGAGCTAAGTCGAGAGACATTTCACTCCTAAAAATCTCGTAAACTTATGGCGAAAATCATTCTATTTTCAAGAAAATTCAATTAAAAATCCGTAAAAATCCTTCTGCTCTGAAAAATCTCGTGCTTTATCAAACAAGTGAATTGCCCCTCGAGCCTAGTAACGGGGAACTAACTGCATTACGTCACGTCATCGACTGACTTTAACTTCGCAATCAGTGGTGAAACTGTGAAAAAATATAAGATTTGAGTACTCGGGGTTTTTACGAGTTTGTTAAGGTATTGATAACTTTTTTACGACCACTTTCTGTGCCCGTGTGAACATTTCAGGGGCGAGCCCTTGTGGATCTTTCAAATATATTTTCATAGACGTAGGAACTGGGGGCACGTGCCCCCCAAGATTTTGCAATGAAGTGCCCTATTGTTCTTAGAAAATGTCTCCTTTCTCTTAAGGAAGAATGCCCTGGAAGTGTCGTGCCGCCCAAGTTTGAGATGCTTCCTACTTCCCTGAATAATGAATATGTTTCGATATGGCTCGAGCACGCAGGAAAAAATAAAGTTAAGATAACCCGTGTACTTCGCTTACGAAAATACAGTTAAGCAATCTTAGAACTTAGTTTCTTATACGTGTATCAACTTTGAATTATGTTTGATTTGTTCGATAACATTTGTCATTCAGAAAAGCTAGATAAAATATCGAATTAGAATAAGGAGACGGCAACCCAACCCGACGACAACACAGGAACACATGGCTGCAATTGAAGTGATAATTTTCCCTCAAATAATATTTCAGTTTGTAAAAGCATCAGAGCACTCAGCAAAAATATCTGGTGTTAAACAAAATGATTCCCTCTAAAGGATCGAATTCAAAATAACAAGGAATCCAAACTTACTTTCATAAATCGGCATATCTTGCTGTTTTGGCGCTTCGATGAAGCGCAGTGCTCCGAGACGACATTCGTGATGATCGCTTTTCTAATAAACCCCAGTCATTTCATCAATTGCCTATCACTTGTCATTTTCCATCCATAGCCTCCAAACTACAAATTTTTAGTCCTATTGCATCGCAAGTAAACGTAGTGTACGTCATAAGTTTCATTTAAAGTGTTGTTGCGCTCAAGTGAAACATCGGAGTTATGACAGAAAGCAACGCTAAAATACTTCATCGGAGGAATAACAGAAAGTAACGCTGAAAATACTGTATCTCACGCCTGAATGTCATTATTGGTGTTAGGAGAGAAAGCAACGCTAAAATATTTAACGGACTTTACTTTCATCAGAGTGATAACAAAAAGCAACAATAAAAACATCGCACGAACATTTCGAATCATGTAAATTGCTATTAGACTTTTGTTTAGAAAGCATTTCAATGATCTCAAGATTGAGCAAGACTTCATACAAATCGGCGTTTCTAATCCTTTCGTTTCGTTTCTTGTTGCTTCGTACTGTTTCTTTTCGTTTCGTTTCTTTTCGTTTCGTTTCTTTTCGTTTCGTTTCTTTTCTCAAGCGTTTCTTGCATGTTAACATACGAAAGACCTGTACAGTATTTTGCTGTATTTCTAATACAAGGATAATAAAGAACTTCAGTTCTTCATCGAAAGCTGTGTAATAGGTCTCTCCACAATCGACTTGCCTGTCCGACGTGTTCCGCGAGATGGAGTTCCACGTTATTGATTTTGGCCTTATGCACTTGTTTTCATGGAAGAAACTTTTATAGATTTGCTAAATACAGTATGTGAAGATTCACTTGCACAATATCATTGCTTTGCAAGTGCATGTGGAATTTCTGCATAACAAAGCCACTTAAGCCTGGAGCGGAAAAGAGAAGAATTTTTGACAGGAGGGGCTAAAGTGACTGAATAATGCAGTTGCTAGGAATAATTTTGTATAATTTGCTCTGAAATCAATGGAAAAGTTACAAATGATTTTCCATTTATTTAGCTACAGAACTTTGCATTTTAGGTTTGATATGCTTTTGGGATAAACTTGGCCCATGAGATTCTATGTTGAATCTGCAAAACATGGCATAAAAGAACTAAAAAGCTATCATGCATATATAATCTCTTCATTTGATATTTTGAATACGCCTCCTCTCTCTAATATGCTCCCCTCTCTTTTAAGCCCCCTTTCTGGAGTGTCCAAAATTAAATAATCCCCCTGGGGGCTTAATAAGACCTTTTACAGTGGCTGCCCTATACCTAACTTGCATTAACAAATTAATGTTTCTTCCTTCCATACTTGCTTGCAAGAATTACAGTTATAGTTGAACTTTCAAATATACATACATACATAGCTTCTTGACAACAGCTGATGACAGTAGACATAAAGTTATGTCAACTATCTTTTAATTTATAGTGTCATTTCTTATTTGACAGACCAAAGGACCAGGCCCTGGTGACTTGGTGGGTGCTGTAACTGAAGAGGCTTCTCCTGCTAAACAACCACATACTGGACAGGAGGTGACATTGTTTTAGCTTTCTGTCTGATGGTTATATGGGATGTTTTAGAGAAAACGCAATCCACTTTCATTTGAGATTCTCTAGGAACTGATGAGCTTTCAATCAATTTATTGCACGCCATCTGAAAATACGATCTATCTTCTTTCCAATGATTTCCAAGTTTGGTGGATTACTTGATTTTTCCATTGACGTTTTCATAAGAATGGCCTATTTTAAATGCCGGAAAGCAATATTGCATTTGCATACTAGATGAATATCCATCTATGTGACAGCATACCTATTTTATCAACATCAGCAAATGCATCGTAAGGGGATAAATTTGTCTTTTTCTGACTTAACGCATCACCTCATGTGCTTCCAGACCTGAAATATTTCAACAAAACATGTTTTTTGTGATGTTTACTGTACAATGGGTGTTGATTTTGCCATATAGTAATTCACAAAATTTTGCGATCTCATTGGTAGTCCAGGAAGCTGAGAGGGCCAAAATAGGGCCAGATATTTCAGAGTAGTATCATGAGTATCTGTTGACCAAAGTACCACCATCAAACCAAAGAGCACAGGGAAACAAGGGACTCAAAGTCTTGAGTCTACTAGGTAACCAAGGGTTTTCAACAGCTAAACATTTGCTAGGATTATTTAAATGAAATATATCTTCTTTTGTGTTGATGATCTAAATGGTAGTTGCCTCTTCATTCTAGGGACCTGCAGGATCAGCAGGAAAGGTTGGCCCACCTGGGCCAATTGTAAGTATACATTTCATATACTGTAGGTTGTATTCAGTATAAAGTTTGCATAACCCATTTTTATAAGGGCACATTGCCCTGTGCTTGTGAATTTGTTCTTCATTGTATGTGTTTTCATTACATTTTTGAGTTGTGGACAGTTTTGAATGTTTATAATTTAAAGGCAGGCTCAGCACTGATCTGGTGTCAAAATTTGTTTCAGATTTGAATTAAACTGTGAGATTTTATCTTTGATTTGTTTTGTCTTTTAACTTTATCAAATGTCTAATTCACAATATTTTTTTGCAAAAATCAACCTTTTTCCCAAGGGAATTTATTGTTTTCAACATAAGGCTATCCTGTATTTGACATTTCAAAACATTCCATGGCTCAAACCCCAACTTATTGTGTTACCAACCACTGAAATGCCCTTTTGTTTGACCAAACACCATTTCTTCTGGGTGAGAAATTTCTTTTGTTGCCAATCAAGAGGGCCTGTCAAATTGCATGATAGCTTGACAGGAGCTGTGACGAGTGTCGGCATTCCATTTTATGCAATATCTTCATTGGCACTGGATACAAGGTTTTTGCAAATATGGGATTATGATTTTGAGTCAACATTGTATTTTTCAGGGTGAAAGAGGTGAACCTGGTTTAATTGGCAAGCCAGGAGTAGCTGGAGATGCTGTACGTTGCTGTTTTTGTTTTATTAGCTCATCTTCATTTCTAAAATTGTCCTTGTAAAAGAATAGGACAACTACCCATCAACCTGTTATGCTGATCAAAAGAAGTTGCACCCACTGTTGTCAAATTGTACACATTGGTTTGAAGGCACACACAGATTGGTCACCTCATTACATGTTGTTATCCTCTTATGTACCGGGTGAGTCAAAAAAAAGTTTACGCGTTTGGAGGGCTGTGGAATTAAAAAGTATATGACCGATATTCAAAACTGAAATGTTCATCTATCAGTCAAAGGTCAACTTAGATGAGAAAATTTTGTTTGGTAGTATCCCTCATCTTACAGACCCAGAAATTAGGAAAATGCTGGTAAAGGGCATGTTTGGGAACAAAAGTTCCTCATTCCATTCTGGTCCATTATTTACCTTCTATTGAAATTGGAATTCAGCATCTCAAACTGGCAATGTAAACTTCAATGCCACATAAATGATGGACCAGAATGGAATGTGGAATTCTCGATTCCCATACAAACCCCTTACAAGCATTTTGATTATTGTTGGGTCTTAAAGATGTTTGATTTTACCAAACAAAATTTTCTCTTCTAAGTTAGCCTTTGAGTGATAGATTAACAATTTAGTTTTGAATATCGGTCACATACTTTTTATTCCACAGCCCTCAAAACGCCTAAACTTTTTTTGACTCACCTGGTATATACTGTACACGAAGAGACTAGCCATGTACAGTAGCTAATGCTGCAGTCTTTGTAATACGAGGCGTGCGATCGCACGCGCACGCCTCCACACACGCCTAAATTTTCCAAGGCGTGCAAAACATCGCACGCGCAAAAAGAAATATGTGCGAAAAAAATTTCGTAAAATTCAACAGCCTTGCAGCTCGAAGTTGCGTTTCGCCAAATTCTAAAGTTGCGGAAAGTTGAAGTCGGCGAATTCAAAGGCAGCTTTGTCGCTTTTCCAAGGTAAGTTTTCCATAGGAGGCAATCTGTAATAAACGCCAGGTGTTTAGTTTTGATTAACTGTCTTTATTAAGTGATCAATGAAAGCAGACGATCGTAAACGACGTTAGATTTCCTTTACAAGAGCTGTCTTCACTGTTCACTTGATTACTCTGTTCTTCCGTGATCATGGCGAAAGGAAACAAAGTGGAGCTAGCGACATTTCTTGGTTGGGGAAAGAACGGAATCATCGGTTAGAAATCAGAGAAAGATAATACCACGTCGAAAGTTTTTGTCAATTTTCAGTTTGTCAATTCGCCATTTCCTTTTCATTTTGATTTGTTTGCAGATTTCCATATCATCGTGAAAGGTAGCCTGATTTAACGAGAAAATATTTTTTCGCGGAATATCCGCTACCAGAATGATGATCTGGAAGTCTGTGACCTTGCTTTGCAATATTTCAACGGACTTTCGGGTCTGTAAGCAACTGACGACTATGGAAAAAATGGCATTGGGGGGCATTTGACCAAGATACATTGTGTTCTGTTGTAGAATCAGCATTGATTCTACACAAATTCGATCATCAAACGCAATGCATCTTGGTCAAAAGCATCCTGGCGTCGTCCTTTACGTAATCGTCTATTGAAGATTTTTCAGTCCAGATAGACAGGTTCAGATCATTGCAGAGAGATTCCAATATCATTTCGTGGAAATTTGATTAAACTAATTAAATTTAACGTCTTTATTGTAGAACAACTCTTACACCAATTGTTTGTAGATGCTTCTTCTAAAGATAAGGCTCGCTTTGTTCACAGTTTCTCAATCAATTTTTTATTTCATTTCAACGCAAAAGGTCTTCTTGAAAGCTACATTTCTTAAAACGGGAATAAAAATGACGGATAATCGCGATAAAAAGTAGATATTTGTATCGCACGCCATAGCACGCCATCGCACGCGCAAAGCAATCAAGACGTGCGAAACGCCGCACGCGGCCTATATTTATGTTACAAAGACTGATGCTGTCAGCAGTGTAGAAAACCAAACTGTTCAGGATTGTCTGACTTTAAAACATACTTCGTATAATGCTCAGTTTGATTTTGATTGGATTTTTCAGACATGAGTGCTACTTTTTGGAACACCTATTACTTAATCATGCTTTCCATGTTTATTATTGATCGATCTTATCAAAATATTTAAGTCTACATCTTTTATCCATCCTCAACTTCTCTGTACACATGCAGAGTATTTTATGTAAGTGATGGTATTAATGATAGCCAATATCTTCTAACAGAGATGAAACATTTGATTTGATTGAAGCTGAGCAAAAAGCCCATGTTATGAGCGGATACAATAGTTTCAATTCTTGATATTTTTATCCAATGCTGTATGTTTATCTCGTAGGGCCCAGAAGGACCTGTTGGACCAGTTGGGGAAGCTGGAAAAGATGGATCTGATGTAAGTTTGAAAATTCAGCTTATGTTCATATTCATTAGGAGTTGTTGTCAGCCAGACAATATATTGTGTAACTTTAACAATTCCCATTAGATATCAAAAGTTGTGGTACAGTAAAAACTGTATCAAAGTATCCACAATTCTCCATAATAATAAATGGCTCCTGTACTTTTATAAGGAGGTTCTTATTTAGGTGCTTAATTGGCTAGAATGCAGCCTGCAGGCTCTTGATTCACAGTTTTTATTCTGTTTTATTTATTTTTATTTTTAAGTTTTTAAGCATGGTAGCCCCGTCCATCCTAAAGGATTGCTTTTCAGGGGGCCGTGAGTTTTAACTCCAAATGAGACCATTACAATACATTACTGTATGTTGCAATTAGATTTTGAGGGTCTTAGTTTTTCCAATGAAATGAATTATGTGATGGTCATCTCAGAGTGATCCAACTTTATATATACATGTATTCATTATTTGTCTTTGCTGCCTAGTCTCAAAGTGTCAAATATTATATCATAATCAACTTGATGTCCCATGCAATCTGAACATGGTCAATTCAATTTGTCATCTTTCTTGACCAAGCAGAAACTGTGTAAAACAATGTGATCATACATTCTGAGAGTTTCAAGGTTTTTGAAACGATAAACCTGGGGGTGCTCTAAAGCTACAAAATTTTATGCAGGTGCTTGCGGAATCTGCTCTGTCATCTTTGTCAACACCAACTTGGCTGGTACTAAGCATGCTTCTCATCACTTTCCTCCTTCCTCCTCATTGAATTTACGATCAGTCCGTGCTTCCTAAATAATGCATCTTGCAATTGTTGAATTTTGTGGTGCTGTTTATAACAATCATTTTGTTTTGCTTCAAGAACAGCATATTCATAGGTATATATGTATGTATAGCAAGTTTTTGAGATAGGAGCTGAAGGTCCCAGCCCTCACTTTCAGTTGGCCTGGTTACCTCGTGAAGCATTCAGCAGTAAGCTGGCTTAGAAGCATTCTGGGATAAAAAGCCAACCTTCTTTGCATACCCTGAACACCATTTTGAACTTACAGTAATTGTAACTCTTTTTTGCTTCATTCAGGGACAGCAAGGAGAACCAGGACCACCTGGAGCACCCGGAAAGCAGGGTCCAGTTGTGAGTATTCTTTAATTACGAAAATTTAAGTATCATTCTTTAATGTTTCCAAAATATACAGAGAGGGGAAGGGGACATATATGTGTACTACTGATACCACGCATCCTCTCTCACATTCATGTCTCGGCCTTGCCATAATTATGCTATATCCAAAAGCACATTCTAATATGATGTTCATATATATATATATTTTTTTTTCCTTTGCAATCACCTCTAAGGGGACCATTATGGAAATAAGGTCAACTCGATCTTTTAATGCTATCCCTGCCACTTTAATTAGGGGTGTTTTTTAACTTTTAACGCTTATGAAATATATTGCAAATATTTTATTTATTTATTCTTTTATTTGCTCTTCCTTTTCTTTTAACCATTGTAATCTTTCTTTTATTTGTGGCAAATTTATACTTACTTACTTACTAAATGAATAGAAAAATCTGCCATCTTGGGCTGAAGCAGGAAGAATTAAGTTAATCGCAGTAGGTATTTTTGTTAGGATCCAGGTACTGGCTGCTAGTTGTTTCATCTTATAGCTTTAGATGATTACATTGTAATATGATATTTTTATTTTAATGTTGCAGGGTTCATTATAAAACAGTTAGTAATTTCATAGTCACAAGAGAAAGCTATAGTCTGGAAGCTAACAATGCGCTATTGTTTTATCTTTTTGTGCACCTTTTTTTAGTGCCCAGTCTACTTGAAGGTGCATCAAATTTTTGCGAAGGTGCAAAACATATGGCGGAAGGTACTCACGCTGCAGGATACGATCAGAAAATTGTGGCTTTATGACTTCAATGAGCTAACTGTTTAATATATGACTGTTTTACTTTGAGAAGCACCAGATTAAAGACAATATCTACTGTTAAACTGCCTGCAAGTCGGATGAATTCAACTCCAATCGGCGTTAGAAGCTACATCATGACGGACCCACGTTTCCGAAAATTCGAGAAAACAGAGATCCAAAAGCCGTGTTTATATTCAAGAGAACGTCACGAAGCAGACAAAATAATACATTGTAAGTGTTGAAATTAAGATCTTTTAGACAACCTAATTATGCTAAGATTAATATGCCTGGAATTTGATTTAATTCACTTACTTTATTTATGAAGAATTCGAAGCACTCTGTTGTGTGCTTAGGCCTACAATGGCCTACTGAACAAGCTGACCACCTGACCTTCATGCTTGTGCGTGACTGTCTAATATTTATCACTGAGTGCAACTTATTATTTTCTGGATTTATTCTAGATTCAGATCAAAGGACATTAATACCAGAAGCAGTATCAACTCTGAATATTCTGGAAAGTCAATCAAAACTCAACAAGGTGAGTAATTTTATCTTTTTTGATTCTGCAGGAAACTCTTCATCTAGTAACCCAGCTCTGGGTGTAATCGAAAAACTGGACAAAACTATGACACAAAATTTTTCTCATTCAAGGAAATCAAAAGAGATTTTCAATTCATTTTGACTGGTTTTTCTATCATTGTATTATTTGGGAAGCCTTGTCAAGTGACGTGTTACAGCTGGCACAAGGTCTTAAAAGTTTTTGTCAAATGTTCAAAGTTCACAAGGGCACAGGATAAAAACATCAAGAATATGATGAAATGCCTGAGAAAAAGTTAAGAACCTTTGAGGGCTCCATTCCTTAAAAATTTTACAAAACAATCAATGCCAGTTCAGTATCTTAATCTGAAGGTGTTGTGGCACCATAGTGGTGGCACAGTGGTGTAATCCTCTGACTTTGCAGCCAGAACAGTCAGGCAGACAGTGTCGGATCCCAGGAACAGCCCCACAAGTTGAGCATCATGACAAGGGACCTTGGACTTAGGTCTTCCCTATTTCTGCAATCCCAGCCCTCAGTGCAAAAACACAAGTTCACCTTCACTATCTTACATTAAAAGAAAGGTGGTATCTATATTATGCTCAGTACAAACAATTCTCATTTGTAAGTTTCCATTGGGATGGAAACTTTTAGATTTTGTTTTTTAAAATGTTTGTGTTATGTTTTAGCTGCAGCCTGAGGAAAGAGCTATGATCAACAGATGATTCCATTGCAAAGAAGAAAATGTTGCAAATCCAACACAGTCACATGTCACATGTAAAGAAGACAGTTGCTTTTAAGTCTGGGCTGACAGAGCAAAGACTGGATGGAATTATGTCATATGGCAGTCTGACTTTTATTGAAGTATTTGGGTACATAAGCTCTTTGAAATGATAAACCAAGAAATTGAGGCCTAAAGAAGAATTATCAAGAGTTGCCTTATGTTGGGATCTGTTGCAGTCAGCTAGGGGGCCCTATATTACTTTTCATACATGCCTGCCCAGTTTCTGCTTTGTTAGGACCAGTTCTAAATTCCGTCAGAGTTTTATAATTTTAAGAAACTCTGAAGGAAAGAGCAGAAACTGGGCACACATGCATGAAAAGTCATTGAACCCGCTCCCTCCCCAGCTGCCTACAACAGATCCCAGAATAAGGCAACACTTGATATTTCTTCTTCAAGCCTCAAATTCTTTGTTTTGATTGAAATTTTTGTGAGCCTGAAAAATTAGAAGAGTCAAATTATAAAGACAAAAATCAATGCTTCTGTAGTATAATTTACTTTGGTAATACACTTTTCATTTGAAATATCTTGTAACTCAGAGCCAAAAACTGAAAAGTTTCTTAACTCTGATAAGACCTCTGATCATTTCTGGTAGAGTTTCTTAATTCTCTATGAGAAACTACACAGCTTCTTAAGAAAAATGGATGTTTTCATACAATAAAGCTGGGTTCACTCCCATTTGATTGTTGTCAACTATTTTCCCATGTCAAGCATCCTGTGTGAAAAAGCTCTGAGCCTGATATACTGTGTAGAGTAAATAATTGTTGCAACTGCTCTGCCATGTTAAGTTGTTTTGAAAATAAGTCAAAATTTCACAATTTTGAAGAAGTTGTGCTACCATATCTCCACTGCTCAGCTTTTTATCAGTTCTTCAATTTGGGGCAAAAAGATTTTTCAAAAAGAAACATTTCAAAATATTAGAGACAATTGAGATGACAATTGCTATCAGTTACTTTGCCACAAGCCTCCTCTGCTAGACTTGCTACAGTATATTGGAAATTTTGCTTGCTAGCAAAGTTGAATTTGCCTGGGCTTGATATAAATAGGGCAAAACATGAATTGCCAGCTACATTCCAATGACTGAACAGGAATGTTTGCTCAATCTTTGGAATCCTCCTTCCTCAACAAAAAAATCTATAAAATATTGAAAACGTTTTGCTGCATCTATTATATGCTTGGATGACAAATGTACAGTGTTCTTGTGCATAGAAAACACACCATCCATGTTCTTGTAATCTCAAGGCTCTTCTTTTAGCAGCGCAATTTGATAACATTTCTCCGCCGTCAGTCAGTTTTGCAACTGAGTTAGCAATCATTCCTTTGAACTGCAATGGGTGCAGGACTAACCTGCTTTTGGATCTTTGCTGTTATATCTTCTTGCAGTATCTTCGCCAACATCCTCGGGCTTCTCGAACTTGGTATTCGTAGGGTATCATCGGGCACGAAAATGCGTCCTTTTCTTGTTCATCTTCAACCTAAATCGATGGCTCAATGTGACGCCACCGTCCGCCAAACGCTCCACGTTTTTTTCTGACTCAGCCCGTATAAAAATGTGGGTTCCATTTCTCAATAATCAGTGCAAGGTATCTACCCGGAGGGGGGGGGGGGGGGGGGGGTAACATCTGAAATCTAACCCAAAGTTAAATTTGTATGGATACAAATTAGCATAACCTTTAGTAAATTAAGTTAAACATAGACTAGCCGTAGTGGAAGGGCAAATAAAAGTTAACCTTCACTGGGAAGAAGTTTAACAATGCAATGATTTCTTTGCATGGATAAATACTGAAGTGACCAATATGTACAATTCCGGAAGAATTTCTGTGCACGTCAATCTTCAAATCTTCAAGACGCTTGACAATCAAAAATCGTTTCTGTCAGTCTCTGTCACATCTGTTGGATGGATAATTTCAATGCATTCATTTTAGGCTGCTCGGCACTGAGGAAGTGGCGCGCTTCGCGCGCCACTTGATGGGTGATAGCCGCCACAGGCGGCCAGGCGCCGAAGGCGCCAAGCCCTCCGCAGGAGCTAGGAATTGCAAACCCGCGCGCAGCGCGGGTTTGTATTCCTAGTCTTCAACCTAAAGCGAGAGTTTGACACACATATTACATGAGTAGAGTAATAGTCGTTATTTAATGATAAGAAATAACAAATTTGTTCCCGGTGTAATCTGGTTTTAGACGTAAAACAGAACAAGTTTCCTGGCGATAAACTATGCAAGGCCTAATTTTAGTCACTTCCATCATCAATGAACTGTCGTGCGATTTTGAAAGAAAGCGGGAAGAAATTAAATCAAAATATACCTCAAACACACCATCATCTACTTCAGAATTGATAGTTTGATCTTGCTCCAACAAATCCTTGTCAGCTAAACCAAAACATGCATCGAAAGAGACGACGAGACGGAAAACCTTCGCTGTAACTACGAGGATCTTCTCGCATGTTGTGAATCGATGCACTCTCACGGTCACGTGATAGCGCGTTTCAACATCAGCGCGTGAACACAACAGCCAAACAATGGGTGATTGTTTAAGCTTCCAGACTATGGATCTCTCTTGTGACTATGGTAATTTGAATTGCAGCCCTGGGTAAATAATTTTAGAATAATTGATAAAGGAAAAGAATAAGACATTGAAAGAAAAAATAGGTTTCTGGGATATCTGTTTTTGAAACTAATGATGATGCCATGACCACATCTGTTGAAGACTTGAAAGATAGTACAACCTCTCAGTTTCTTTGTCATTACTTGTCAATACATGAAGACTTGGAAGATAAAACACTCTCGGCTGCAAGAAGAAAAGCATTTCCATACTATTTGAATATAACATTAAATTGTAAAAGATCATTGGGAGATCTTGGCCTTTAATAATTCCATCATACAGAAGTGTAGTGCATCAATTTCAGTGCACTGTAATATCCTGTCTAAAAAGTTTGAGTTGGTGACTGCCAAATTTGGTGATTTATGTTATTTATCCAAAACCAACATGAAATTTGTTTTGTTGTAATTTTTGATAACCAAGAATTTGTATATGTATTAGTGTTCCATGGACCTCTGGTACAAAGGCAAATATTTTTTGTCTCGGGCAAAATGGCATTTTTATGAATGCTGAGAACAAACAAATTTGAGAAATTGACTTAGAGCTAACTGTAATATTTGTCATCAAGGAATGTTATGTCTTCAATACATCTTTCCCACTACCATTGTTGAACAAGGTTTATCAAAACTAGGTTGAATGTAAGCCAATCAAATGCAATTGATTCATTGGACTGATCAATCAAAAGGCCCCATTCAATACTCAAAGTTTGTTTAAGCTGGCTTAACTGGCAGGTTTGAAAGGGCGTGGGAATATTCTCCATATTTACAGTTGTGTCAATGAAATTAATCAAATTTTCTCCTGCTCACACAAGCATTATTGACCATTAACATTTCTTGTCAGGGTAAAGTTGGTATTGCTGGCTCACCTGGAGCTCCTGGCCACAGAGGTTTAAAGGTAAGTTGAATTTTATTTGTAAGCCAAAAATAGTGATTATATATTTGTGTACAAAAATATTCGTTTGACATTTAACTTTGAATACTTCTTTAATCCTCGTTTTAGAAAATCAAGTATATAAATATCGTTCCAAGCTACTAAGTTTTTAAGATGAAGGTCAAATATATATATGTTATCATGAGGCAAGCAAATGGTTAAAAATGGGTTTTGTGACTTTGACTTGGGAAGGTTGACTGTCAGAACTAGACATATACAGATATGCAGACAGTACAAACTTGTACCGAAAATATGAAAGTTTTGTTTGAATGATCCTTGTTGCTTTGGCGTGTTTATTCATTGCTACTGTGCCATATTACACACTCATAAAAGGACCACTCTTTGTCCTTAAATTTCCTCATTGTTTATTGATGGTTGTAACTATTCTTGTTTACTTGTTTTGACCTCAATTGCTTTTCTTTTTGTATCATTCATCATATTAGGATAGGCTATTAAGATAAGGTTCATTGACACTATAAAGTTAGCAAAGTACTCCAATTTTAAATGGACTTTCTAACGAAATTTCTTTTATCATTATTTGAAATCTCCAGGGAGACCGTGGTCCAGTAGGAGCACCTGGTGCAGATGGTGAGAATGGTGCCAATGGTGAACAAGGTGATGCAGGTGAAGCAGGAGACAAAGGCCCCACGGTATGTCAATGCCCATTCTAACTCTTCTCTGCTAAACACCTATTAGCAGGGAGAGCACAGGTCTCTTGTCTTTGCAAAGCTTTAAGATCAAGATTGGTTTTATTTTGATTTTTGTGAATCATTTGATGATTTATGTTGCTTTAAATCTGTGTCAAAGCTTCTGATACCTCTCTCCTCTCTTCACATCAATCTTAAGAGCTCTGTAATTTCAAAACTAATGATGATATTGAAAATGCTGTCTCTGGAATAATGGTAAACAACCTGAAGTGTACTTTGATCGTTTTAGCTCAGGAGCAATATTTTACACATTTAATTTTAAATTTTGCAAAGATTCAAGTCCTATGCTATCAGGGAAGGAAGCATTATAGGGGGTTCCAAACCTTTAACTCTGTGCTCAAAAGTAGATGTAAAATGTCATACTCCAATTAATTTTTGGATGTGACATCATCATGTTTCTAAATTGTTTACTAGGTTGGGGCTCATTTGAGGAAGAGTGGCTAATTTGAAGGTTGGGAGGGCTTAGTCAAGGATTCACTTCAGGATGGATATGCATTAGTGCTTTTTACATTATCTGTTTATGCGAGGGGCACTTCACTCATTGGAAAAGCGTACGAGATTTTTTCAGGACAAAAGGATTTATACGGATTTTCGATGGATTTTTCTTGAAAACAAAAGGATTTTTGCCAAAGGTGTACGAGATTTTTGGGAGTGAAATGCCCCTCGTGTTTATGAATGATTGATTTCAGAAGAAGATCCTAGTAACAAACATTTGAAGCATAGTTGCTATATATACATTGTATTTCTTTATGGTGCTTGATTGTTTTGTAGGGACCAACTGGTGACAGGGGAGCAACTGGAAAGACTGGGCCAAAAGGTCCAGTTGGCAACAAAGGCTTGGATGGTGCAACAGGTGCAGCTGGTGTTCCTGTAAGTCTTTATTTTCTTAATTTTTGAGCTCAAAATAAAAGATTGTGGATGGAGGGAGTCCTTATGTTTTACTCATGAGGTAATCTGAGAAGATTTGTAGGTGAAAAAATGCATTCAAGCATATGGAGTAAATGAAGAAAGCAAATAAAGAATATGGGACTGATGAGTATGGCAGATTTTTGCCATTCAGACTTCAGGATGTGTGATACTAGAAAAAATCATAAAACATCTTAGTATTTCTATGAATAACTTATTTCTTCCCATTCTAGGGTGACATTGGTTTACCTGGACCACAAGGAAAAGTAGGACCTCCTGGAGCTAAAGGTGCTGCTGGTGATGATGGGCTTGCTGGAGGCCGTGGAGAAACTGGAGAGCGTGGTGCACCTGGAAAGCAAGGTCCAAAGGGTGTAGCTGGTGATAATGGTTTAACTGGTTTACCTGGAAAGCAAGGAGAAAAGGGAGCCTTGGTAGGGTTGAAAGCATTTTTTGTCAAGTAAAATCTAAACAAAATAAACATTATATACTGATCCCATCCACAGAAAAGACCCATTCACCGTGTCCCCATTGAAGATTGGACTTACAAATTAATGCACAAAATTGAAAAGCAGCCAACAAACAATAAATAAAAGAGATATTTGGTGGTGAAATGCCTCTTTGTTGAAAAGAAGACTTAGATGCACCTAAACATGTTGAAATAGCCTATGTATATACCCTGCAATGAGTTGGTTTTCATCAAGTCAACAAATGATGATTTTTATTAAAGTTCTCTTTGGAATTTTACCTTGGAATCTAATCTTTAACATGTTAGTAAAATGAAAAATATTTTGAAAATTTAAAAAAACAATCTCTTTGGCAATATATATACAGTACTTATTGTTTTAAGGACGTTGACCTTCTGTTATTACCTAGATAGGCAAATTTACAAGATCTGATGTGATTTGGTAATGGGCGTGGCTGCTGTTTGTAAAATATGGGCGTTTCCCAGTGATAAGAGGGTGTGGTCCTGAAAAATTTTGCCAATTTGATTACCTACTTTTTCCCCTCCAAGCCGCCCTGCCTGATATCTATCATGTTATAAACTTGCACAAAGATTTTTAGCCAGTCTTATAAATCTTGAATTGAAAAAATTCTTTGCATCAAAAAGAATTTTGATTGATTTCATTCCATGACTTATCCAATTTTGACCCTGCATTTACAGGAAATCAGCATAGTTAAAAGTTGGCCCAGGCCAAGATTAAAAAATAATCTATTGTATTTAACAACTTTGAGACATGGTGTTTTTTTGTGTAGCTACAGAAACAATGGGTGGGTAGGCATTTTGTCAGCCTATTTATGAAAGCTATGAGATGTACCCATGTCTGTTCCCTCTAAAGTCATCACAACTTCCTAGTATGATTTTAATCCATTTCTGTTATTCATTTTTAGGGAGAACCAGGGGAGAGAGGACAACGTGGACCCATTGGTCTCCCTGGTAAACAAGTATGTATTATGTACAAATTTGCTCATGCAATAACCTATGCTGTTTGTAGATTTCAATCTAAATTTTACAGAAAGTAGCATGAAGATTCAAACTATAGGTGAACTTGTTCTGATATTTGTGATTTTGCATTTTATTCTAGAAAGATGTTCTGCATATGTTTAAAATGCTTCTCTAATGAAAGATATTCCCCGCAAAGTAGCCTCTTTGTCCCTGTGCATGTACCACTCATCTTTACATGACCCTCCTGCCTTTAGAGATTCCTGCTTGCATGCCTGTAAATAGCATCTCAGAAGCATGTTACCACTTAATGTCTATCATCAACTTAAATGTATATATACTTCACAAAATGTCAAATGCATGCATATTAGATTGTAATACATCAAGAGAGCATTATTATTCACATACATTTCTCACTTAGATAACAGTGATTTCTCGTTGTTTTCCTTTAATTACTCATATGTACAGTAAGTCGTCTTAGTTTTCCATGATGCCACAGAGTTGTCATAGTATTTGCATAGAGTGGCACAGTCCTCATAGTGTTAAGTATTCTGTTAGTAGCGTAATTAGTAAATTTCTATATGTAGAAATTTTTATTGGAATGTAAAACAAGAGAGCATTCTTTCCGTGACCAAAAGTGCATTTTTAGTTTGCAAACGTTCTAGATGAAGTATCGCTCTTACCATTTTAATCATATCTTACAATGTTTATTTTTTGACAGGGTTCCCAAGGTGCTTCAGGTGCACCAGGAAATACTGGACCACAGGTAAAGCAAGATTTGATTCTTATATCTGTATATAAATATATTGCATTAAAGTTCACTAGAAATTGTACTGATAATGCTACATGCAGACAGACCACTGTGCTTATAGTTACTGATCTGTGGCTATTAGATGACAGAAGGTAAAAACTACATTGAATTACATGAAACCACTGGAAAAGAGTTAAATTGTGTTCACTGTAGCCTCTAAATGATCAAGGTTTTTGCACGATTTACCGGGGTAAACTGGGTAAGCTTAGGGTAAGAAGCTGAATGGGTACATTTGAGGATATTTTGTTAAAAGTGACTTTTAAAACCAAGTTATCCATCTTAATGTTCTAAGAACTCTTATACTGTAATTCATGAGTAAGTGAATTTGAGTCATGATTTTATTGTGTTTCCACCCGTGCTGTAGATATGTATGTATATATCAATTTGAACTTACTCAAGTGTTGTAAAGTTTGAAATTTTGATGCAGTTTTTCATTGCTTAAATCTAATTCTCAAAGTGCAAGGAAGTAATTTTAAACTGAAGTTTCCCATTAAATTGTTGTGCTTGTAAATTGTAAATTATGCCTTTAACAGTGAATTGTCATGATGTATAATTTGACTTTTCTTCATTGGTAGGGTGAAACTGGAGTGAAAGGAGCTAGGGGACCAACTGGAATCAAAGGAGCCCCAGGAGATGCTGGATTGCCTGGTGCTCCTGGCCGAGTTGGACTTGTTGGACGAAGGGTAAGAATAGTGTTTTTGAAAACCTTTTGACTGTAAGTACTCATCTTTCGAAGAGAACAGTGCCTTTCTGCAAGAATGCTCTGAAGAGTAGCATTAAAAGAGTGAAGTATTTGAAATTCTTTGGTGTTCTTGTTGATGAGCATCTCTCCTGGAAATACCACATTGATGAACTTTTGTAAAAAACTCTCCAGAACAAGTGGACTTGCTTCAAACTTAGACATCATGTTCCATTGTCTACTCTTACCTGTTTGTACAATTCACTTTTTTCATCTTTGTCCATGATGTCATTACCGTTTAGGGTCTTACCTTGGACACCTACTTTATCCATGATTTCTTCCCCAAAAGGCAATCCTCAGATGCATAAAATTCCAACCATTTACTGCCCCATTTGCACCCTTATTTCATTCATTAAAAACATTAAAACTTGAAAATATATATATATATATGTTGTTTCAAGATTTTGATAATGAGAAAAATATTTTAGAGAGCTCTTTCTTAATCCGTCTATCCTATATACATCATGTGATGGCATTCCCTTTGTTTTAGTTTGTAGCGCTGTAACCCTTTCATGCAGTTAACCCTAGTGTCTCATAATGAAATGCTGCCATAATGAAACGATGTATATTTAAATGAAAGGAGTGTTGATTTTAGGACTTAATTTAAAAATCCTTGATTTTTCTTTTGTGCAGATTTCTTACTGAAATTCTTGTGATTAGCACCAACATCTGATTAAATTAGTTATTTTCCTTGATCTTTTAGGGTAAAACTGGAAGACAAGGACCTCAAGGTGCCCCAGGTGATTCTGGGAAAATGGTAAGCGAGTTTCCTAGCAATCCTACTTCAGTTGAATGTTAGGGCTTAAAGTTGTGATTGGACTCAATCATTCTGCCAGTGAGGAGTCCAGATTTTTGAGTTAAAGCACCCAAAATATTGCATGTTCCACTTGAAACTCATGTGAGGAGAGATGACTGGAAACAAAGTTTGAAAATGGCTGTAGTTTGCAGAATCATCATGATAAATGCACAAATTAGATCTTAGGTGCTGTAACCTGTTGAAAGAAACTGTTAACTCCTTTGAAAGAATAGCAGTCAAATTAACCTGTAATCAGGGAGAACTTTAAGTGCTGCAAGGGAAATGACAAATTGGCTTGAAACTCTGAAAGAAAGTTTTTATGAATTAAGGAGTGTGGACAATGATTTATTATTAGATAATTTTTGTATTCCTTGATCATAGTGGAGAGACTATGAATATCTTTTTTGATGTATTGATATGATCAACACATTGAGATTTATCATTAGCATGGATAGTGGCTCTCTGACAGATTGAACTAATTATGATCTTGATCTTGTTTATTTATCCGTAGGGAGTCCCTGGTCTGCCTGGTCTCCCTGGAAGACATGGAACACCTGGACCAAAGGTGAGTCTGGAGTCTCATCAGTCTATACTTTGTTATAAGGTGATAGAGCAAGAGTTCCATTGTATAACAACAAAAGAGCCACTCACCATAGCTCAATGATGACTCCTGCATAAAGTGCTTAAACGGCAGGACAGCAGATTGAATGCAGCAAAATATCTTCCAAGCACTGAGGCACAAACAATAGCGTCTCATGATCTTGAGACCAAAAGCTGTATATAAATCCATGAAATATGAATGAGTTAGATTTATCTTTCAAAGCATTGATGATGCCTTCCTCCTATTCATTTGAACATCAAAACCAAAATGCATTTGAAAGCATCTTCAAACTAAACAACTAGATAAAGTTGATATTTGCACTTTCATGTGAAATATGTTAAGCATGGCATTTTTGAGCAAAGTCCGTTATCAACCATCTTCAGACTGTTTCACAAAATGCTAGCAAAGGACCGCCAGCTAGTTTGCAGCTTTTATGTGATCTTATCATCAACATATCATGGTAAATGTTAGCCTACGCGTAGACCCGTTATTCAAAAGAAGAAAGGGTCTACAAAACAAGGAGTGAAAGCTTGCTACGGCCACTCGAGTAATTATCTTTGATTGTCCTAATCCGCTATTCAAATAATGTGTGAAACGCATCTCAACAAAGGTTGCATAAATTAAGTTCTTGAAATCTGGAACTCACTGTAGCAAGCTTTGCTCATTTTTTCATAGACCCTTTCTTCTGGTCTACGTTTAGGCTAGGTAAATCTATGAGAAGATTCAGTGAATTCAATGGGGTTTCAAGTGAAAACAACAAATCTTGTAATAGATACAATTAAGAAAAACTTTGTTCATCATTTCAACTTCTTATCTTCGTAAGGATGTTTTTTCAGTATTTTTATGCTCGTAATACATCATGCACGCTCTTAGTAACTAAAACTGATTTTTTACAAAGTGGCAAAGACTGATACGAGCGATTTCATGTGAAATTTGTAGCTGCTAAGGTTGCTTTCGAAGCAGGTAGCATATCAGGGGTGGAAAAAATGTTCTTTTCTTGAAACTTCGGTTCATGGCCGAAAATTTCTGCTAAAATTTACTAGGGATGAAAATACCAGAATCTATGCTCCTACCTTTATAGTGGATGGGCTAACAAAGTAACCCCCAAGTTAACCAAATTCTGTAAAACTTTCTAATTCAAAATTCTACTTACATTTATGCGTCACTAAATACAGCCTTAAAAAGACACCTACCAGGTAACAAGCAGTTCATTATCAGATTATCAAGTATGAGATTTTGAAAAGATGATCATAAAATCCTCCTCAACGATTTTACCAATCATCAACAACCAACTAACGCATTTACTGAAGACTTTCTGTTTCATAGATTGCCCATGAAACATAAAAATGTTCTTAAAACTTTCTATGAACTACATTTCCCGGTTCCAATACTTTTTGCACCTCTGCAGCATGTCAGATTTGAATTTGTATATGAAAATAGTAAGGTAAAAAATGTAAAGGCTTTTTCTTGCAACGGGAGAAAACTGTGCTGGTCTGATGTTCATCTAACATTTTCTGCCTTGTTACATCTCCTAATATTGCTACATCTAGTTGTTATCATTCAATTACATCGCTATGTTCACAATTAAAATTTGCTTTCAATTCTTCAGGGTGAAGCTGGAGAAAGAGGAGAAACTGGACCACAAGGTCTCAAGGGATCTGTTGTAAGTTTTAATTTCTTTAAAAAGTAGACCCTATTTTGCACTGACAGTCAGATCTTTTGAAATAAATCATTTGCCTTGATACTATGGGTGTTGAATATAAAAAATGTGTGTTACTCTCAACAACATATGGAATGGTCTGTCATTATACATGTATTTGCTTTGAAAAATGAAATAGTAGAA
Organism: Aurelia sp. 3 sensu Dawson et al. (2005); assembly: GCA_964020215.1. Taxonomy (NCBI): domain Eukaryota; kingdom Metazoa; phylum Cnidaria; class Scyphozoa; order Semaeostomeae; family Ulmaridae; genus Aurelia; species Aurelia sp. 3 sensu Dawson et al. (2005). The sequence continues at coordinate 2,445,661 of OZ026572.1, read as the reverse complement.
CAGTTAGCGGTGTATGGCTTTCTTCCAGGTTATATATGAAAAGATATAAGTCAAACGTGCAACAAGTGTAAGAATGCTAATTTCAATGCAGGAATGTGTTGAGGAGTATATTCGCCATTTGTGTTAACTGTTTGAAAAAGAGATTTGTAGTCATTTTTGCATATTTAAGTACTGCCTTTCTTGTTCTGATAAATATATACATTTTTTATTTCAAGGGTGCACCTGGAATTGCTGGAGAGACTGGACCACAAGGTCAAGTTGTATGTATCCAAACTTTTTTCTTTATACTTTCTTACTTTGAGTGTTAACAATGGAAAATCTTTTCGTTGGTAGCAAAGTTACATGAAGTGTGGGTGTATCAGAATATTGTATGCTCACAGAATAGCATGTTAACTTTGAAATGCAATTTTTATCCATTAATTCTGCAATGGAGGAATTTCATTGAAATAGAGTATATATATAAGAAGAGCATTTGTATAAGCATATGTTTTGCACACACACATATATGTCTATTTAAAAAAAATTGTTTCCGTTTGCACCGAAAAAGGAGAAATCCTGGTTGCTCGCTAGCTGTTGAATATTTATAAAATACACTGCTTGAAAAAGGCGAAAGCCGAAAGCAACCCATAAGGTGCTAAAATCGAGAAAATTAAGATGTGCCACGGTAGCCTAAAGGTTAAGGCGCTTGCCCGGAAAGCAGGAGATCCGTGGTTCGATTCCCGGCTGTGGCGCATTTTAATTTTCTCAATTTTCCTGAGAATTAAAAAAAATTGTTTCCGTTTGCACCGAAAAAGGAGAAATCCTGGTTGCTCGCTAGCTGTTGAATATTTATATATATATATATATGTTTATTATTGTCAGATTATCATAGTGAGATTTTGAAAAGATTGTCATAATATCCTCCTCAGTGATACTACTAATCATCAACAACCAACTAACGCATTTACTCAAGACTTTCTGTTTCAGAGATTGCCTGTGAAACATAAAAATGGCCCTAAAACTTTCTTAAAACTATATATAAAAATGTTCTTAAAACTTAAGGTACATTGCAGTTGTTTAGCATATGTTTATAATGTTCAAGCAGTTCAAGAAGCAGCCAAGGATAGAGCCAAGAACCATTTGAATTTCAAAATATGTTAGATTATTACTATGATTTTGTGGGCCAAAAGTCACTTGTCTGACAAAAGACCCTTTATATGTTCAAAGTTACCTTGTGTCTTTCTAGAAGTACCAAATATTGCCTATTGAGCTTGTTTTCAATGATTTGGGGGTGGTTAGGGCACCAGCTAACCCTGATACTTCCCTTTAGTTCAAGATACTCTGAGCTTCTATCTGTACTTTCCTTTCTGTTAGGGTCTCCCTGGAATTGCAGGAGCAGCTGGTCGTGATGGAAAGGAGGGACCACAGGTATCATTATTTTTTCATGTTTCATCTTATTTTGTCTCGTTTGACTTCCAAGCATCTGTCAGATTAATGACTCTGTGCAACAATGCACGTTTGTGGCTGTCAGCTATCCCATGATACATTTTCAGATATCCTAAGATCCCAAAAATGCCCAGTCTCCAAAGAAAAGGATCTCTGACCTTGTGAGCTACTTTGAGAATGCCAATGTATCACGTACTGAATTTTTTCGATGTCTAGTTTCCTGTCAGATTCTAGAACAAGTTATGGCGTCATGTTTCTAACTGACCTTTTTGGGCTGTTGAGTAAGAAACTTGAGATTTCCCTTTCTTAAATTTTAGAGGGGCCTTTCTGACTTGCATACATGGCACATGCCATATATTTTGTCAGAAAAGGAAAGTTTTTTATTTTAGTTTGCAAAGAATGCTTGTGAAGGCTGCAGGCTAGCACATGGTCAAGTCAGACCTGTGGTGAAAAAATTCCCTACTTGATTAGAGTTGCACACATACTGTATTGGCTTCTGAAGTTTGCTTTGTTATCATTATTCCTTGTTGAAACGTATTCAAACATGATTGTAAGTCCATGAACTATGAAAAGTTTTCTGTGATAAGCCCAGTGGAAACTTACTTACTTCCCCTTTAAACTGACTGAACTTAATGTACTGGGAGATCATACCTATAGAAGCAAAGCTAAAGAAAAGAAAATGAGTTAATAGTTATTGGGCAATGAAACATTGTAAAAGTGCTGTAAGTGAAAACAAAGTGATGTTGCAGATGACAGGAGGGATGTCTCTGCCCATTGATTGGAAATGACATAATGGAGATTAAGGGGCCTGTTGTGACTGGGGCTGGTATTATCAGCCTGCCTTCACTGTTCACATATATAAATACTGCAAGACATAAATACTTCAAGACTAATAAACTCATTTTCAATTGATCTTTAGGGAGCTGCAGGAAGAGACGGGCGACCAGGTGGCCGTGGAGCACCAGGAGTGCAAGGTAAACGTGGAGCTGTCGGCCTTACTGGCTCAAAAGGTGCCCAAGGGGCTAGTGGAGCACCAGGGGAAACAGGAAGACCTGGAGCTAAAGGAGAGAAGGTAATTAAACCCACTTTGTAGCTGGAGTCGGGGCAGTCATGGTTGATCTTTTGCCAGAACTGGTGGACTTTTCTGGTTGCTTGTTGCAAGATGCAGAATTTGGTGTTGTTTCTTAGGTTTGCCCCCAGATGCAAAGCATGTTGATAAATGATTTTCAAATCGCAAATCTTCATAAATGTTTTCAATATATCAAAACTGAGTGCTCGTGACTTTCAAATATAGTGGACCACTTTTCTTAGATGAAAAATTTTCATAGAAGGGATCTTCTGGTTATGGCAAACAGACCATCCACTATCGCTTGATTCCTTCGATTCCCGTTGGGACTGTGTTGCTTTTTGTTATCATCTCAAGTTACATATGATCAGCTCTTCTATCTAGTAAGAGGCAGCCATCGAGCTTGGTGTTTCAAATGACTTTTGGATCAACTTTTCTTGCAGCAAGCTTGATTTTTCTTGCTAAAATACATACTTCCAGTCAGGGTTAGAAAATGATGTAGCATTGTAGTGGTGTTACCAGGAAGATAGTTGAAGCACCTGAATTTTGCAAGAAAGAAGGGTACAAGGAAACAATGACAGAAAGGGATAGAAGAGAACAGAAGAGAATGAGAGGTAAGGGAAAGGAAGGGAAAGGAAGGAAGGAAGGAACGATCGAGGGAGGAAGTGGAATTAAAATAGGGCAGCATATACAGCACATTAGGAAAGAAGAAGAACTTTGAAGTGCTTTCATTAGGGCACTGTTAGCAGCAGAATTGATTTTGTATCAGCTACAGTAATGATTTCAAAAATATTGTCACATGTACTGTTTGATATATGATAGATGAGTGTGTCATTTTTAAGTGATGTTTGATTATGATTGAAATTGTTCAACTTCAACCATATAGACAGGATGGAGCAAAATGTTTGAAGATGTAGTGGATTGTCCTTAGCTTGCTGCCAGGAATGGAAATTTTTTTTCAGCTGTGCACCCAATTACTGCTGATATTCAATCTTTGCTCTTATTTGCTTCAAGGGAGATATTGGTGCAGCAGGTCCTGCTGGCCTTGATGGGCCACAAGGTATCATTGGTGCACCTGGACCATCTGGGCGACCAGGACAACCTGGTGACCAAGGAGCCCCAGTGAGTAATGTTTTTCTTTTTAATAACATTTTGATAAATTTTGGATTGGCTGTTATTGATCAAGCTAAATTACTTTCATAAGTGGCTAGTTATCAAGTTCTATCAGTAGTGATCGATCATAAGGAATTTTGGTTGGTATATTTTGAATAAAATTAAGAATTTTTCTGTTATCAATCATTCAAAGCCCAATGCAGAAATTAGACTATTTCAGCTTATATTCATAGCTATAAAAATTCCCCAAATTTCTTAACTGAAATCTCAACCTTTTGGTCAGATTTGAGTGCACAAAGTCTTTGTCTGTGTCCAGGCTTTTATTAGTTGTTCTTTCACTATATTTTGCTTATGAATAATCAAACATTTTGTTTTCTTCAGGGCCCTGCTGGACCAATTGGACCCGCTGGACCAGCTGGTCGAGATGGAGACCCAGGAACAATGGGAGATCCTGGTAGAGATGGAAAAACTGGAAGCACTGTATGTATCCTTCCACCAACATAGATTTAAAAAGACTATATTTGCGTTTACAAAATCTCAACAGCCAATTCTTAAGGTGGCATAGGGATTTAATTGTTTTTGGTTGAAAGGACAAGTTTGGAGTTTATGAAATTAATGCGAAAAAAACAATCTTACCAAGTGCCAAATATCAATGGTGGGTTCTTTCCAAGTTGCAAAATCTCGAACTGCTATATGAAATATATATATACACATGAAAGATTTTTCATTAAATTAGGTCGAGTGTTGAATCTTTATTTTATCAACAATTTTACTAAATCTGGACTTGTCCTTTAAGGTTCTACACCCTAATGATACAGGACCTATACACTCTATTCACATTGACTTCAGTTCTTTTGAAATGTGTCATTTGTGTCAAGATAATTTGGATCCAAATCCCAAAGCATGCATTGCTCAAAGCAAAGCATGAAATATTTTTGCATAGGTATTCGCCTCGACTTGAAAGTAGTTGTGACTAAGATCTATCCTGGTCTTATATAAGACTCGTCTAAATCAGCAAAATGCTTGTCCTTAAAGTGAAAAATTTTGTAAAAGTGTATTTGCCAGAAAATTACAAATGCTTTGCTTAGATATTCAGTGCCATGTGGCAGGCCCGTGTTTGGATATCTTTTAGGATGTCATTGTGTAGTAAACCAAGTATTATTGTTACATAGAGTAGTTTTGAAACTTTTGTTCAGGAAGGCAATGAAAACATAGATCGTTAAGAAAGATTGTTGTGGAGTTTGAAAGCCATGGAACAAATAAGTGTCTTGATTGCCAAATTTTCATCTTGAAGTAGGTCAGGGGAGTTACACGCAGCATAGATTTGGGACCAGGGTAGACTTCTTGTATTTTGGTTCTCGACAGCAAAAGTGGTTAGCAGCCTTTCTTTGTTTTGTTTGTAGATTTGATTGCTATATATGATTTTTGATTTGCTATATTTCTGGTGTGTCTCTTTCTTGGTAGCATCATTATACATAAAGTAATTTCTATCATTATCTTACAGGGACCAAGAGGAGCTCCTGGCCTCGCTGGACCTGGTGGATTGCCAGTAAGTTTTGCGTAGTGCCTTCGTTTATAGGAGCTGTGATAGCCAAGCTTCCAGTATAACCATGGCTTTCTTTCCTTAATGCAGACAAAATAGCAGCTGATAAATTGCAAATGAATTGTGCAGATTGGCCTCTATTCAAATTATTGGTTAACATATCTTAAATTTGAGACTGTGTAATGCATTGCTGCCTTCTGGAACTGTGAAAATAGGTAAACAAAGAAGTGCCTTCATTTTGAAATATGACTCACATTCGTGTGTCAAAAGCATGTTTTACTATCAATATGACATGTGCCATACATAGAGCTGCAGATGATGACAAAAAGGAATGTTCAAAGAAAAAAGTCAACAAAGATTGTTCAAACAGATGGAGATTCTCTATCACTCTACAAAAATCTGGTACAATTTTGGCAAAAATTCCTTTGGCCTTCAGGAAAGTTGCCGAAAAATTCCCTGTATATCTTTTGTTTAAAAAGCCCATAGGCTGTTTCAAGGGAGTGTTGCTCCATCAACTTATAGTATAGGGAAATAATGTCAAGGAAAACCCTGATCTTAGAGCAATTCAGACATCTTTCAAGCCACAATAGTTTGCTCTTATAAAGTGCATGTTTTTTCCTTATATAAAATTTATTAATCACAAGTCTGATTGCTCTTAGGGACAACCTGGATTACCTGGAGAGAGGGGAGAAGTTGGATCAGATGGTGCCACCGTAAGTATCTCTTGCATTTTTATTGTTGAATATATATCATTTTTAGTAACTGTTCTTTCGACGACTTTTGTCTTTTGATCAGTCTATCTTCGTAGACTTCTTCAATGCTTAGTGCATCTGTAAGACAGCTGTTTATAACGATAAGAGAATCCTTTGGAAAGCAAAAACGTTCTGTTCATTTCCTCAAATAAAGTAGATATAGACGTTTTTCCTGCTACTCCGTGGTATACGCTGATGTTGCGTGGCTCCCATCTGTATTCAAAGCACAATGCCAATCTTGCTTAGGTTGTGTCTTACAGGCATATTTCAAAATGAGCTGTAAATTCCCAAATTTTACGTACGAAAGGGAAACAACAGTGTAAAGAATGCTCAGCAAATGCAGTCTGTTCAAAGGAACAGGATCCTTGCATTCAGTTTATCTAGATTTAGGGTTGCCTCACATTCAACCTCTCATCAATTAAGACGGCCCCCTAGACCTTAACACATGGATTAAGCCTGAAGTGTAAGGGATAGTCATACAACATCTAACAGTTTTAACAATGTTGTGATCGAAGTTATAAAGCAAACAGTATGTTTTATTTTATTAAAAATGTCAGCTCATTAGGATACTCTCAATTTATTCCTATTCTCAGGTGGTTCAATCATTTTATATCTTAACCATTTTAGTAAATCTTGAGACTTTGTTGTTGATTTCTATTTGCATTTGATTGCAGGGAGATAGAGGACCAAATGGCCCACCAGGACCCGCTGGATCACCAGGAATGCCTGGCCCCCCAGGAGCTGCTGGAGCATCAGGATTGAGTGGAGCAAAAGGAGACAAGGTGAATTGAAGTTATTCTATTACTGTAAAAGCCCTATTTAGCCCCCAGGGGCTTATTTGATTTTGAACACTTCGGAAGGGGCTTAAAGAGAGGGGGCTTATTCACAAAACCAGATGACAAGGATATATATGATAGCTTTTTAGTTCTTTTTAGATTCAACAAATACCTTTATGAGTCAAATACATAAGTTTGACAAAATTTTATCCCAAACGAAATAAAAATTAATGTACAAGCTTGCTTAGCTAGAGAAATGGACAGTCTCTGTTAGTCTCTGGAATTTGATTAAAGTTGGATGGCTCAGAAGAAAGGGGGGGCCATTTGCTTAATAGGGAGGGGAGTTAAATAGAGCTTTTACGGTATATTCATAACACCGACAGAAGCCACGATGTGGATGATCAAGATTTTGCTGTTTGTAAAATTCTAGTAGCCATAATAGTTGGTCTCGTTTGATCAAACAGATCTCATTTGTTAGCGAAAAGACAAGTAGATATTTTTTGAGTGTATCATCAAAAGATTTCCATGTTTGTAAAGTAGCTACAGCAGCATCAGAGTTTGCTGTAGCTTCATCAGAAAGTTGTTATTCATGAGCCTGACTGGTTCTTGCAATACAGCTATCTACACAACTATTGTTTATTACAAAGAACAAGATGGAAGGTGAATTTTTATTGCAACAGAATTTCATTAAGCGAAAATTAACAAATCATGCAACAATGGAATTGCACTCCAAACTTGTATGTTGTAGTAACAATTTTCTAACGTGACAAATGTCCTTTAATGCCAAAGAGAACGACGTACCTTTTGCCAATTGCCAAGAGATGGCAGTTCTCTGGTTCTCCAGAATTGTAGATGCGAAAGTGTTACCACTATTTTTTATTGAAAGTTTGTATCCAAAATTAACTGCAGGTTTTTCGTTTGGAATTATCTAAGGTTTTTTGGAATAGTTTTCTATTTAAATCTTGATTCAGGAAGCTTCTCACTTTACATGCAATAAGGCATGACTTCTTAAAAGTTATCGCAACTTATTGTTTCATATGCAATCAAGTGCTGCAGCTTATTTGTTGATATGGATTGCAACATTGTTTACAGTGTAGATGAGGATTAGCTCCCTTGTATCACACAACCGTAAATGGAAAGAGCATATGACTTAATTTTCGTTATTTTCCTTCCTTTGCTCCTTCCGTTTTATTTAATCTTTGTTTTCTTCAGCCCATCTTCTGCCCTCTTTTCGTTTTTTCCTTTCTTGTCCTTCCTTCTATCTCATTTTCTTTATTCCTCCCCTTTTTCCTGCCTGACAAACAAGCTTCATGCGAAGCTGCGTCACACACTTTTTCTGCCCTTATTGCCCATTGTCTGTGAACGATTCTAATGCCCCTTCAAATACTCAAGGTTAAAACAATTCTACAGGAATGCAGTGTTCTGTCATCTTCGAATATTTACAGGGTTCTCTTAAATCTATGGAGTATAAAGTTCTAATAATGTGGCATAATTTTTGGGAATTATGAAATTGAACTATGAAGTTTAGATAAAACTTGCATACAACCGTGAAAGGAAAATATGAACATTCCAAGTTCACTTGTCATGCTTCTGACACCAAAGGGCTCACATGAACCTAATCAAGTCATTCATAGTTTTTCATAATGCTCAAGTACATAGATTCTTCCCTCTTGTTTTTCTGAAACTTGAACCCCAGGGTCACGTGTAAAATTATGATCATTGCTTTCATAACAATGTTTTCTAATTCTGTGCTTTTATTGTCCTATCCGGCATCATGTTTGTGTTGATTGAAACGTAGGCTCACAGCGGTTTTCGTAAAACCTTCGTACATACATTTTTGATGTTTAACACTATCATGATATTACTTGGGTTTTCTCGTGAAGGGTGAAGGTGGACGCAAAGGAGCTCGAGGAAAAGATGGTAAGGATGGTGCTCGTGGAGCCACTGGAAAGGACGGTGCTAGAGGTGCACAAGGAGAGCCAGGACCAAAAGGAGACATTGGACGAGCTGGAAGCAGGGGTTTGCCTGGAAAGCGTGGACCTACTGTAAGTATGCTTCAGTTTTTATTGTAGATATGCCACACTAATGTTTTTACATATGGGATAGTGGTGAAGCATAAATCCAAATCTCAAAGTAGAAAGGTTGATCTCAAATTCTATAACCCATTCTTTGAAATGAATGGTGTCAAAGAAACTCTGCCTATTTCGCTATGATTCTACTATTGGATTTTCTTCAAATCTGCAGTATTTTCAGAATTATATTTATGCTTCTTATATATACATTCATCTATTTATCTATTATCTTTTAATACATTTGTTTATCTTGTTTACAGGGAATCAAAGGTGCAAGGGGACCACGAGGACCAAGTGGACAACAAGGTCTTCAGGTAAGTGATTGATTGATTGATTGATTGATTGATTGATTGAATTACCGGGTGAGTAAAAAACATGAGGTATTTGTCGACTTTATTGATACAATAGACCTTTAAGCTATTCTGACGAGAATCGTAAACCAGCGATATTTTGCTTCAGTTTGTAGAATTTTTGAATGTGCACAATAGTGATAGAAGCTTTAGAGCCACTCAATCGAACCTCGTGTATAAAAATGTATAAAAACAATGCTTGATCCAGGCTCGTTTGTAGAATAGCTAAAGAGTCTATTTCACAAATTTGCTTCTTACTAGGCTGAGCATCGAAAATTGAACATTGCTTAGCTAGGTATGAATATTTACTTGGTTGAATTCTGTCTTTTTGTAATTACAAGTGATTTAATACATTTTACCAAGTTTTGCAAAATCCTTTAAAAGGTTTCCATTACATTTGTATTCATGACTGTGGGAACTTTTAAAGCATGATAAACTTACTTTTTTCTACCAAACATTTGTAACAAAGCTTATATTGCAGCCGTTAAATTTTCATTCATTGCAAATTTGCAAAGAACAATGCATTTGGTCCAGAGAATTATACCAAATTTTATTAAATTTGCTTACATTTTTAGATCTCTGAATTTAGTTCAGACAGCCTAGAGCTGCTAGCATTGATTTGAAAATTAGGGAAAACTTCTAGTACAGACAGAAAGATATCCTTGGAAATGGAATGTCTTTCACATTACACATTAATTAATACCATATTCTTCGGACACACTTAAACCAGCTTTATCTCAACCAGGTTAAATTTCAGCCAATCAGTTGCATTCAGTTTGTTGGATTGACCAATTAAAAGGCCGCAATTGATAACCTTGTTTATTTTAAGGTAGTTTAACTTGCAAGTGTGAGTGGGTGTGAGTTACCCTCACAAGCATGTGACTGACCCCCGTATTTTGATTCACAGGGACCAAGTGGATCCTCTGGACCAAAAGGAGCAATCGGAGAACGTGGAGATAAGGTTGGAGAAGTTCTATATCCATTTACTGTGTTTTACATTGGCAACATTTAACATAACAAGGAATTATGATATAAAATGCAGACAAGTTTTTGACCAGACAACAGTTTTTGCCTCATTTGTATTTTATATCTGAATTAAACATATTTTATAAATAGTTGTTTTCGATCTTCTCCTGAATATTTTGAGGATATATCCTCTTGCCATATTGTCGTTCAGCTTGAAAAATATATTGGAATCAACGTCTATATGTCCTGACCTTGAAAATTTTGAACATAAAGACCACATCTCGTAAGCAACATTTGTATGCAAGTGTTGATAGGCTCGTTGATTGTATTAGGTATGTGTTCTGGAAAGAAAATTGAATTGAACTTTAAATTTGAACGCAATTTCTATGGTTATGGAAACAACCCTTGAAACATGTTTATTGTCTGAGAAATCGTCAGCATCTCAGATCATTTAAATTCAGTTTATTGTTTCAGGGAGAAACTGGTGCTCCTGGTGACAAAGGACTTAGTGGACCTGGTGGTCTTAATGTAAGTATAACCATTTTACAGTCACAGAGACACGGCCCATTTATCTGAATGAAACAACCATATTTTACTTTGCTGAAGATCCTATTCTTTCGCTTCCATGAAATTAAAAACTTTGGAAGACATTACACAGATGTAAAGCGTAACCGCATTAAGACGCAAGAATTAACACAGATGCAAGACATACAAAATTTATTTCCCTTGAAACCCCAACCCTGACATCTAATGTCAGACAGAATCTAGTATGGTATCTATTATTTTTTTCGTGAGTAATGTAGTTGCATGTTACTTTAACGTTAGGTGACTTTCTTTATTGGCCATGGGGTAGTCAATGTCTTTCTCTCTCCATGAAATCGTCCCTGTGGTGTAGTATAGCGATTAAGAGTATGTGTAGTAGAAAGTACGATTGTCATTGTATATAATATTTTATATGAATTGAAAACACAAGATGTAAGCTGGAAGACCCAACACAAAGACGTAAGATGAGGAAGACCAAAGTATATCAAATTCATGTAAACTGATAATAAATACTTATGTTGCTAAAAGATCAATTTAGGTAAGAAAATTCTTTTTGATTTACAGCAATTTTCATTTCTATGTCGATTTAGGGTGCTCCTGGTACAGGTGGTGAAAAAGGTTCAAGAGGAGCAAGTGGTAACGTTGTAAGTAATTTTTTAAGTATTTCGTCCCCAGGAGGGGTATTAACCCATAGCAAATACCCATGGAACTAGAAGAAGCAAAAATTCTACCAATGAAAAATATATTCAAGGGAGTTTACTGAACATTTGAATGTCTGTAAATCATATCTATGGGGAAAAAGGGTGGTTTTCAGACCCGATTACGTGACCTTTTGTTGCTTTTTGCCTGAAAATGCTACAACTACTATTCATTTCCCAAGGCACGTAGAAGAGGAAAAGCTCCGTATTGATCCTATATGAAACTTATCACCTGCAGTACAAAAAGTTCGATCTAGTGATGTTGGAGCTTCTATAACTACTGTGTACATTAGAAAATTTTACAAAAGGTATTCAGTTTTCAGTTTCAGTTTCATATGATTGAAATTCCACTGTATACAATTCATAGTCCTAAATATACAAACAAATAATTAAATAACAAAAATAATATTACAGGAAAATTAATTAAATGATACGGAAAATGAATACAATATACAAATACATCTATCGTTTGATTCGCATTCCTTTTTGGAATGTATCTTAAATATCAATTAGGCCGAAATCACCTGCTGCTTTTTTCTCACGACCACCGTGTCTAAAATGCTTCAAAAATCAGTTTTCTAGAACTGCTGTACCATAAGACTACTGTAGGTATCAGTACTTCGGTATAGGATCCTTCTTCCCATAATGGCTAAAGCAACCTTCCTCTAAGCCAAATTCTGACCAGCAGAGGACTGGGGTGACAGAAAATAGTCGTTGATTGACACTTTTTGCCGTTTTTACAGCTCTAGGGAAATAAGGCCCTTTGTGAAGCGACAACAACAACAATTCAACTCAATAATATGAGCATAACTTAAGGGTCCTTATGTAGTGAGGCTAGGTGGTTGTTCCAATAAGCAGAAGTCCTTGGAATGAAGATGTTAGACTAAGAAATTGTGCAATGGTTTGGGAGAGGTTATGTTGAGCTAGGACGGCTCTGAAACCTGGCAATTACCCAGAGAACATAGCAGCATAAATTTTTGTTGAATTATCCATAAATGTACTTAACTCCTCAGTCAAGCCGGTGACACTGAAGGAATTATTGTACTGTGGATACACTAAAGTGTGCCTTGATCCCAGTGATCTCATAGGGCAACTTCATATGATTTTTTACGCCAGATATTTCACGAAGAATTCGAGTTTTTTTCCGCGATTGCTTGATTGTGATAAGTTAGATGCTGCTGTGATGCAGTAGTCATTTCACCAAAAAGATTTATTCTTGCCTTTTCGATCTTTAGGGTGCACCAGGACCTGATGGAGAAACTGGAGCTAGAGGACCAAGAGGAGAAGTGGTAATTTATCTATTCATCAATCTATTTATATATTTATCTATCAACATATCAGTCTACCTATCTTGTTATCACCTATCTTTATTACGAGGGGCATTTCAGTCCCAGAAAATCTCGTGTTGGCGAAATCCCATCGTACTCAAGAAAAATCGATCCTCACCTCAGCTTATCATTTTTGTATGTTCTGTATATATGATATGATACGATATCATATGATACGATATATGATATGATACGATATGTATATATGATTTTGCATGTTCTGTATGTTGCCCGTATTCATACTGGATCTAAGCTTTGTGCTCTATTCCATTTTAGGGATCAACTGGCTCGCCTGGAGGCCCAGGACCTGCTGGAGCTGATGGCCTAAAAGGTTACAAGGGTGAAGCTGGCACGCCTGGAAATGCTGGACTCCCTGGAGCCCCCGTATGTATTTTTTGGGGTTGTTCGATGATTACAAGGAGGGATGTAGTCAGAGGGGCACTGTGGGAACCTCACCCACCCCCTGCTAACCAGCAATACTAAGATTTAGAATTTTAACGAAGAGATTTCAGAGAAAAGTTGAAATCTTGAGATCAAGAGTTAAGTATTGAGTCGAATTATTCTTAAGGTTAAATCCCATTTACACTGCACTAGTTTAACATTGGATTTGTAACGAAAATAGGGATCAGCCTCCTGTGGATGCTGGTTGTGAACAAGGACAGATTTTGTAATACAACAGCGACAGTTGCTTTTCTGGACACCTCAATTCAAAGCGATTAGTGACTGCAGGCAAAGGAAATTCTCTCAACCAGTAAATATAAAAAACACGGCCGCTAAAGTTGGTCTGAAATCTGTAGGTCAAGCTCTTGCCTTGTGCAAGCGACAGGTAGTTTTAAGAATGAAAGAAATAGGGTAAATCTAAAGCCTTGCCCAGCTGATTTTGTTTATTTGATTCAGGAACAGTATCATGATCTTTCATTCAAGCAGGCCTTTTCGTTTGACGCGTGCGATCGCACTCGCACACGCTGGCACACGCGCAGATTCAGGTACGAGTGCGTTTTGTCGCACGCGCAAAACGATCTTTCAGTGCGGTGATCAGGCAAGAATTGAACGTGAGCTGGCCACTGCCGTATTGTCCTTGATGTGAGATCAACATGAATTTCGTTTCAACAAAGCCAAGTCATGAGAGGACGACGTTTCAATGAACAATCCAGACGATGGCTGATTTTCGCAGCTGTGACCATGTCTTTAAGTTACCACGTGAAATCATCATAAGCCGTGGTTACTAATGAATGAGAAGAAATCAGACCATTTCAATAAGCAAAGAACTGCTACAACGTTATTAATTGCATGTGGAATTGCGACAACAAGTGTACGCTCAAACTAAAAAGTTTGTCCATGTCTAGGGCGGAAAGTTTCTTAAAGTTTCAAGTCCGAAAGTTTTGAATTCTGATTTTTCTTATTATTGAAATATCTTGAGCTTCTTATACTTCATTGCTAGTTGTACGTAACCCATAGAAATGACGAAACCATGCCTTTTCTAGACAATATAGAGAAATATGAGTAACGAAGTGCAACTAATATGTGGCAGCTAGTTTTATTGAGACAACATGTTCTTTAGCAATGATTGCCTCTGCAGGTTTCTAATGTGGTTAGAAGCAAAGATTATAGTGAGGATTTTATGTAAAAGGCTTATCGTAAAGACCTAAATTTGGGTGAAGAGGCAAGAAAGTAAGGGCCAAGCTACAAATTGATTAGCAAATTAATTTTTGGCAGGTAAAAGTATTTCGCTACTGTCAGATGGAAACTCTTTGTCTCAAATTTTCGTTGTTTCTGTAGAAAGCATAAATTTTCATTCAAATGCTTATAGCTGGCTGGTACTGATTATACCAAGATTTTATGAAAGAGAAACCGAGCTGTTTCATTTCAGACGAAAGGGGCCTAAATTTACTTCATCGAAAACTCTCTTCGACAGAGTCAATCTCAAGGATGGAGGCTATCTCAAGAATGCTCCTTTAAGCCAGTAATGACCCTGATGATGTTTATTAATACTTAACTCCCAATTGATCTTAGCACTAAATCAAACTAGATGTCGGAAATATAGGTGACCTAACTCCTTGACCTTTCCACCAATTAAAGCCAAACATTATCATTGAACAATTCTTAGAAAACAACAAAGCATCTTCGAGAAGCAAGACAGTCTCAGAAACCAAGTCAAATCATATTTGAAATCACAGAACTTTTCGGAATATACTGTGCTGTATGATCGGAAAATTTCATTCTCCTTTGCCGTGCGAAGGAGAATGAAAGGGGAAGCTGATTACAAGATAGCCCAATTGAAATCGAATGATTTAAAGGCGAAAGTTGACTTTACTTACCCAAGTTTCTTTGGGTTTCATGGAATTCATACTTGTGCAGAATTAAAAAATCTTCATACTGACGAGTTCAATTCATGGTTAAAAAAGCCTAAATTATGATTCTATGTATGCGTTGAAACATAGTCGAAATGAAACATCCGTGACAATTTTCAAACTTTTCCAGCGTGTGCGATTGCACGCGCAAAATGATCTACGAGTGCAAAATGCCGCACACGTACCATATTTTTCACGAAAAGGCCTGATTCAAGCCATAAATACCTGAGAGTGAAATGCCTTCTGCTCAGCTCCTGAATAAAATAAAGAAAATCCGTGAGACAGAACTTTAGATTTACCCATGTTCTTTCGTTATGACACATAATTTTTATAAAGAAACACCTGTCACTGCACAAGGTAAGAGCTTGCCCCACTGGTTTCAGGTCAACTTTTGCGGCCATGTTTGTTTTTATATACAGGTTGAGGGAATTTCCTTTGTGTGCAGTTGCTAATCACATTGAATTGAGGTGTCAATTAAAACAACTGCTGCTATTGTCCTTTTTTCCTGCCTTTCTGAAGAAACTATCTGTGCTATGCTGTTGAACTGTAACAACTTTGTAACAAATCAAAACTGTACCAGTGCAGTGTGTAAATGGGGTCTTAGCATCAGAGCTTGACAGTTTCTATATGGACATCTGAACCACATTTAAATTTCACATTTTAATTTTGTTAATAACGCCAAGTTTCGTGTCAAAAGAGCTATTATTTGACAAATTTCCCTGTTATTTGAAAGTAACTCTTTCACAACGATGGACTTGCCTAGGTCTCTGCCGCATTAATTCCAAAAATCTGCTACCTAAAATTTACTGCTTAGGAATGAGTGAAAACCACTTTCGCCCGATTTCCTTTGCAGAGGTCATTATTTTGGTATTAAGGTTTCTCGGGTTTCATGTTCGCAGAAGAGTCTTGGGCAAGATCAATTAGTAGTTAGAAAATTGCATTCTTTGTGGTACAAATTCGTTAGCATTGTAGAATTGTGAACTTTATCTATTGTGTCATACTTTCAGTTGTTTTTTATACAAAATTTTGTCTTGAATACAGGGACAGAATGGCAAAGATGGACGAAATGGAGAACCAGGAGAAGATGGTGTCCCTGTGAGTATCTAGTTTTTGTTTTTTATTGAAACACTAATTTTTAGATTGGTTTCATTGTAAACGAAAACGTTTCCGATATCTGATAAGTCCAAAGTTTAAAGGGTCTGTTTCATCCAGCATCCCTTGCACGTGTCGCCTCTTGGTTTGCCTTTGTTGTCGCCATTTTCATGGGCCATGAAAATGGTGACAACAAAGGCAAACCAAGAGGCGACACGTGCAAGGGATGCTGGATGAAACAGACCCTTCAAGTGTCCACCATTTAAAGGTAATGTGTCCATGCAAGTACAGCTGCGTATACACATTGTCAAAATATGCTGACAAGACGCTGACGAAGAAAGCTCAAGCAGCAGACTGTGATTGATAGAATTTAACTGATCACATGCAAATTCGAAGTCTAATTTCATAGCGAGGCTGCCTGCTGTGGTTCAGCTCTGGAAAAGCAACCGCAAGTAAGTCATCACTTTGCTTGGATAAGGACTGGCTGTCGCAAAACTTTGTTTGCTTCAGTGATCACATGAAATTTCACGTGAAATTGCCATGTCCCCCGCAAAGCTGCTGTACTTACATGGACACATTACCTTAAAGGATAAACACTGATGAAATGATAAAGTTTAGGAGTTGTCATCTGGGTTGAGCTGTTGCTTTCCAAAAATACACACATTTTCAACTAAGCAGCCGCATTTTGGAGTTTTACAAAGTTTCTTTAGATTGCTTCATATGAAATTCTGATCTCAGATTGATATTCTGTGTCAAATTGCAAATTTTCACTATCTCAGTGTTAACCATTTTCATTTTATGACGAAAACAAATTTGAAAATTTTTAAAAGATTGGACCATGAATAATGACTGAGGGTGTAAAGTTACACCTCAAACGATTTTCATTATCAGATCCCTTAAAATTTCTCAAATTTATTATCGCCATAAACTGAGCATCACAAACTCTAGGAATATGACAAATTGCAATTTCACTAAACTTTAGGTGGTGAATCCAAATTCGTGGCCAGAAGTTTCCTATGAAGAAATTCTAAAAAATTTAGAAAACGAGGCCCTTACTTGAACAGGTGCACTTTCCAAAAGTTCGTTACCCTGAGATGTAAATGTCCAAATATCTTAGTTAGTAGAATTTGCAAAATTACAAACTTCATTGTGTCACTTGAGTTATGTTTACTGCAGTTTTACATATCGAGTAGCGAACATTGTACTGTGACAATAATTTATTTAATTTGGTAAAGTATTGCTTTCATATTCAGTGGATTATGTTAGAGTTGCTTCAGTCATAAGGCTGCAAGTCCCTAGATAGGTCGTAAGCGAAGAAGATATTGAAATAACGCTCACATTTGAAAATTGTTTGTGCATTGTTGTTAGCAATGCTAGACTGTTTATATAAGTCTCAGTTTTCTGCTTCGAATTGGATGGTTATGACTTTGAGATTCGTGATAATATAGCTTCAGAACAGATACTTCTATGTAGGCCAAATGCGCCAAATATGGGGCACATCGAATCAGATCTCGAGTTTCTTGACATGGTCAGACCAAGTGCCTAGTGTTAAGTGTTTGATTGGCTGATTTGATAAAGTTTTGACCGTTTGAAGTGAAGCTGCTTTCGAAGCAACAATCGACTTTACGCTTCATGTTTGAAGGATAGAAGGCTTTCGATTTTTCTTCAGAATTTTCGTAAGATTTTAATCCGTGCTTAGAATCTGTTTGTCATGATGCTCTAGTAAAAATTGAAAAAATTATTAGAACTGTTAAATGAATGCAAGAATCACGTCGTCATAGACAATTGCACTAAAGATGGTGGTAAGGATTTTTTTACTGAGATGCACTGTGCTTTTTAATCAAATTCCTATAGAATCTGTAAAGATTTGTAATTCGAACACAATGCATCTCGGTAAAAAATTCTTAGCCGCCATCTTTAGCGCAATGCTCTATTGTAGTGTATGCTGAAGAGGGTACGCTTGCCAGTTTCCAAGCTACAGTAAAAACCGACACATAAGAACCTAAGATTTTGAACTCAGCCTGTTTAGGTTCTTATGCTATGAGGTACGTCCCGTAATCAGGGTGTAGGTTCTTAACATAGGGTCCAAAACAAATGCCAGAAACAAAGGATAGTGGAAGGTTTAGCATTGGAACATTGTGGAAATATGGCTAGCAACGCTAAGCTCTACTTAAATATACAAAAACTTTAAAAGTCCTTTAGTCCTTGGGGATGAATTTTCTCATCTCCTGGTCAATCCTTACCTCAAGCTTTACCCAGTTTACTCCTGCAGGCCCTGCCTATCACAGATCTGTATATGTTTTTAAGTCCATCCATGAAAGATGTTGATTGATAAACAGGTTACAAACAGATATATCCCCCAGTGAATGAAAGAATGAAATTTTATACCCTTTATTAAGAACCTGGTTAAAGTATCGGGCTGAAATGGTTCTTATTTATAGGGTACAAAATGTACAATTTCAGGCTGTAGGTTCTTAATAAATGAAGGTTCTTATATGCGGGTTTTTACTGTAATCGATTGGCTGCTGTCTTTGAAATCATAGCTAAATGTTCTATATCCGAAAATGTCTTTGTAAGAATTGGCTGCACAATTGGACATGAAATGTTTTATACTTAACAGACAACAAGAACCTCTTTCTGGAAGCAAAGTTGCTACAACTAGGGCAAGCTCTTGCCATGTGCAGTGACAGGTGTTTTTTGAAAACATTATGTGCTTATAACGAAAGAAACGAAAGGAACTAGACAACAAATCGCACGTTTAGACTGCGTTCACATGATGCCGGCACATTTTAAAAACGATGAAAAATGTGACGGTAGCAAAATTTGAGCTAGCGTTCACACGATGCCGGAACAATTTGAAAACGGTCAGAAATTTGCCGGTAAAAAGCTCGTTGCAAGACTTTGATGCCAATTAAGTGTACCTAAACCCTAAGAATCGTTCAGTCTCGTTCCAAAAGCGTCTGAAAATGTTCTATTTTCATCATTTTAAAGTGTTTACACGATGCCGTTTCCAAAATGTGCTGATTAGAGTTCCGTTTCCAAAATCTGCCGTTTTCAAAATCTGCCGGCAAAAATTGTGCCGTTTTCGTGTGAACAGGAGGCCTATCCGTCGAATTTTTCACCGTTTTCAAAATGTGCTGGCATCGTGTGAACGCAGTCTTAGAATTGTAGGCATATGTGAATATTTTCGGTGCCTTCTATATTATTTTACAACAGATAAAACCAAGATAGTGGCAGAACCAATTTTTAGCAAGACTGATATTTAAAGGTGTGTTCGAGAATTTAACCAAAGACATTCACTAAATTTGGTTGGTTGATTTTCTCTTTCAGGGTGCTCAAGGACCAGCTGGGGCTCCTGGACCTAGAGGACTTCCTGGACCGCAGGTTAGTGGACTTTATTTTGTAGATCATGTTAACTTTATTTCTACCGAGCGAGCCAAAATAGGCGCCCGTTTGGCGCAGTAGGCTTCCGCTCGGCGCTTTACAGGCTACTGCTTCCTGATTATGTAAGCAATAAAATTTTGCACTACCTGATTGAATAGTCAACATTTTTTAACTACTTTTAGAAAACTTCATTGCTGATTTGATTTGTTATTTGACACCGTTGAGCAAAGAATAAATCTATCAAAACCAGAGAAGGACAACCAGACATCCCGACTTTCAAACGTGAAAAATTTCTGACCAACTTTTCTGACTGATGTTTTTGCTTTATTTTAGGGACGCGCTGGAATGATGGGTATGGTAGGCCCGGCTGGACTTATTGGACAAAAGGGAGAGCCAGGAAAGAACGGTGCTGATGGAGTCAATGGTGACAAAGGACTTCCTGTAAGCATAGCCATACACTTGCATAAGTTTTAAAGCTTTTTTAAGTTATCGGTAAACACTTGAAGCACTAAGTTACTTTTTGCTTTTAAAGATCCAGGCTGTAAGAGGATTATTGTAAAGCTATACATCACTCGATGCGGAAGAATTCGAGGATTCTAACCATACTTCAGTAATGGGCAAATGTTGTGAAAGAAAAATTTCCATGTTGATTTACTGCTAAAAGGAGCTTACTGCTTTCAACGGAGTGTAGCGGAATTTAACGGAGAGAAGGCTGAAAAAATATTTATGATTTTTGATCAGCTATTATTTGAAAAAGAGATGATGTCGTGTGTATTCTATGGTATTTTATGAAATGCCGAATTGAAGAATTTCTACGAATAACTCGCTCTTTTAAACTTAAAGGTGTACCACTCATGTTGTCAATATTCAAAATAGAATCAAGTCTTCATTGGATTTTGTTTTCTCTGCATAAAGAAATCATTAAACATTCTCATTCATTGTGGTTTCCGAGGAAAGGAACTCCTGTTGTAGTCCTTCATACGCTGCGCCCAACGGAAGCAACATTCGAATCGGACGCAGGCAAATAACAAAGCAATTCAAATAATCATTCAATCATGAAAATCTATTTTCAAATAACCTTTGAATTTACATGGCTCGCTTCTTCCGCTTTTACTGTAATCCACAATAAAGTTACTCGAAGACCTCCACCGATATCTCTCTATTCTTTCAACATGTGAATATTTCGTTTGTTTCTCAATTCAATTCAGTAGTCCATGTACAAAATAAGACCTCCATTTTGAGAACAATAGTGGGATCTTGATATGATATGGCCTATCAGAAACTGCAAACTCGTCTTTTTGAAAGAATCTTGTTTACTTTACGCGACCCACCCCATTTAACCATGCAAATCTTATCACGCTAATGGGAAAGCCAAAGCTTAACTTTGACCCCCTTTCCAGGGAGCAACTGGACCAGCTGGCCCCCCAGGACCAAGTGGACCAAGTGGTAAAGAGGTAAGTGATTCTGGTTCCCTACAATATGCTCCTTATAGTTTTGGGTCGAATTCTCTGTAGTGGGCTCAGCTTCAAAGGAAAGCCGCGGCTGAATTGAATCGTACTGTCTGAACTGATTGCTGATTGGGTCGCTAAAACAGTATCAATAGACATCCTACCGTGTGATTGGATAATGCAAAACTGGATCGTGATTCGACCGATTCGCACTTGCGAGATAAGGTCGAAATGTTTTAAGCATGGCCTAAATCTGCAGCAGGAGCAGACAATCCAAATATTATTTTGGATGATTACTTTGGCTGTTCAAATATGGGGTGAGTAGTCGCGTGGCTTATACAATCTTCGTCAGGTGACTGAAGTTAAGCTCGGTCGAGTAACGTCAGACTCCGGATGGGTGACCTTGGAGGCCTGACCTCGCAACTCACCTTGCCATCCTATGCGTAGTGGGCCTAAATTAGCTATAAGTAGCTAGAAATCCTGAAAAACAAATTTGCACTCAAAACAAATTGCTACCACTATCGAACAATGCTGGTTCAGCAAGTAAGCTTACATTGAATTACTGTTTCTTTTCTACCCATAATCTGTACAAAATTAAGTCGCGGGGAAAGGTAAAATGTGCGACCGCTGAAGTGCAAACTAGTTATATTTATAAAATATAGGAATTGAAGTATGTTTACGATAGAGACCTTCGGAGAGAAATATACTCGGAATGTCGCACAATATGCGAAAATGTGCAGCAGTATGCAGATTTTTAAGGCAGATTTTTAAGGCAGATTTCCACTCACTTGAGTTTTCCGAGTGGATTGGCGACCTTTTGCCTATGAGAGAAAATGTCACTTTGAATTTGAATAGAATGTTGCCCATGACAAATAGTTTTTTGTGTAAAATACTGTCCACTCCGAAAATTCTACTGATTGGAAATCACTCTTTACGGTATTTCATTTGCTCCAACAGGGAGCCCCAGGAGAAGATGGAATTCCAGGCTCAAATGGAAAGCGTGGAGCAAAAGGAGGTGCTGGTGTGCAAGGTGCACGAGGAGCTCAAGGACAACAAGGAAACCCTGGACGGTCAGGAGCCACTGGCCCTAAAGGAAACAGAGGTGCCCCTGGAAATAAAGTAAGCAGCAATGTTTCTGTTTCTTTTTGCAAGTTTAAGCTGCTAGATGTCGGTTAATACAAAATGTACACAACTCAAGTCAACGTGAATGAGGGGATGACCTGGCAAGAAATTCAGGAATATTTATTTTGGATATCATACTTTATTATAGAAAATTGAAGCTGCGAGACATTGGTGTATACAAAATTGACGCAAGTTATTTTAACATGACTAAGGGGATGATGGACTTAGATATTTTATTTATTTTAAAAAGAGTCTGAATCAAACAAGCATGATTTTCTGAGAACAAGTTGCTAAAGATATGTGTCACCTCATGGGATTCAGCTGCTGCTAAGAAAAGAGTTAAGCAGTATGCGAATCTTTCGGAGGGCCACTTCCGCAAAGTTACCAGTGTGAGTTTAGGAGCTCCCAATCCCTTTTCTAATTCACAAAGGACACTACAGAATAACTAAACTTGTTCAAAGCAGCAACAATTCCATTGTTTGTCGATTATAAGGCATTATGTTTGTCAGATGGATTAATTGTGAATATAGCATTGTTTAGGCTGCCCGACAGTGTTTGTTTTTATATTTATATCCTCTGTTTGGTTTGAAAGATGGTTTATTTTGTATAAGTAAAGTAAGATTATCATGTACACATTGATTTTGATTTGATTGATTGATTTTATCTTCTTTATGCAGGGTTTAGTTACAGCTTAAATAAATACTGATTTCTACCGTGGCCGAAATGGGCCATCGCTAAAGTTTTTCAAAATAAAGGAACAAGTTTTCAAATCAAAAAGAAAGTTTTCAAATCAAAAAGAAAGTTTTCAAATCAAGAAATAAGTTTTCAAAGTCGTCAAGAACACGCAAAAACGATCAAGAACACGCAAACACGATCAAATACACGTAAGAGTACGATCGAAACTTTATTCTTGATTTGGAAAACTTTACTCTTGATTTTGAAAAACTTTCACGATGGCCCATTTCGGCCACCGTAGATTTCCAAACTGCCTTGTTAGAATAAATATAATAAACTTAATATTTCTAATCATAACATTTTACAAGCAAGAAGAAAGGTGGAAAGAAAAAAAAAATGTATTAACGAGTTAAAACGAGAAGATTACTTGCTACACACCTAACACATTCTCTAACTCCTGTTGGTAACGCATTTTTATTCGCACAAAAGGACCTGCAAATAGTTACTTATACTATAGAAAAAACATATGGAGGAATTACACCATTCGATTCAACAGTTTGTGTGTATTCTTAAGTAACAAAAACTTGCAGTACCAAATATTTCAGGAAATTAATTTAGTGCCTTCTTATGGATTCTTTCGTCTCCTTTTACAGGGTAAAGCTGGCAAGCCTGGAGCCGTAGGTGAAAATGGTCAGAAAGGATCAATTGGACCGAATGGTGCTAAGGGTACCAAAGGAGCAACTGGAGGTGCTGGAGCTAAGGGAGACAAAGGATGGCGTGGCTACAAGGGACAACGAGGAATACCTGGAGCGAGAGGAATGATTGGCGACCAAGGAGATGATGGTATACAAGGAAAAGAAGGTCTTCCGGTAAGTTCATCTGTCTTTATCACAATAGGATGAATTATACATCACCTTTTATGATAGCTCAAAAACATTACTTCCCCAATCATAAATTGTGAAGAAATTTTTGGAGGACTGGAAAATAGCACGTATTGCACCCATCTTAAATTGTGACGCAAAGGATGACAGGTCGAACTGTTGGCCAACATCAGTTCTTCCTTTCATGTCTAGGCTATTTGAGAAATTAATTTTCAATTGGGTTTATGAATACCTGGACGCAAATAAATCACCTGATGAGCATCAGTCTGGTTTTCGACTCTTACACTCGGTTGCCAAAGCCCTTATGGCTAGTACAAATATTGATTGGTACCTTAACATAGATAAAGGACAGTACACTAGTCTAGTTTTTATTGACTTGGCAATGGTTTTCGACGCGGTTGATCGTGAAATCCTACTGCAAAAGCTGAAAATGCATGGAGTGACTGGCCTTGAACATGACTGGTTCATGTTGTACTTGGAGATAACCGTAAACAACTCGGCAGGGTAGATGGCACTTCCTCTGATGTAAAGGGAATAAGTTGTGGAGTTGCTCAGGGCTCGAGGCAAGATCCAAGTTGAAATGTAACTATCGTATAACAGCCCTGAAGAATTCCTGCATGGCAGGACGAAATATTGGCGAAATATATATACGCAGTATATTCGCTGTTGTTTTTCGTCGTTTTGCGGTTTTTCTACCTACAAATTCATTCGTCATCTGTCATCGCAAGCATCCACGGATCCGACGAGCGACGTTTATATCGTGGCCTCTTCTTTTTCGATTCATGTAGATAATGCTGTTTTTGTTAAGGAAAAATAGGATATTATCATTATACTTTCCATACTGCGCATGCGCAACTGTCATGGAAACGGCAGACCGCAATAGATATGAAATTGCTTGTTTTCATTCACGAATGCACCCACAAAGATAAGACGTTCTTGTGTTATTTCAATGACATTGTTAACATGTTCTCATGATATATCCCATCTTGCTGTAGGGCCCAATGGGACCACCAGGGCGATCAGGACCTGATGGCCCTGCTGGTGATGTTGGACCAGCTGGTATAACTGGAGCTGATGGGGAAGACGGTCCAAGAGGGCGCAGTGGACAAGATGGATATCCAGGACCCCCAGGTCCACCAGGACTTCCAGGAAATCCAGGACAACCCGGAGGACAGGGTGCGGCTGGAAATATCTATGGACTGCCTCAGATTGGTAATTTAGAGAAAGGACCAGCTTATGGTGGTTATGGGTATGGTGGCTATGGAGGGTATGGTGGCTATGGTGGATACGGAGGGTATGGCGGTTATTATCATAATCAGTATTACAAGGGTATCCAAGTTGAAGATCAACAGCAAGGCACCAAAGAGAAAACCAAGGTAATTTACTTCATTCCCACTGCCCCCCTCCCCGTACATCAAACGAATTGTATATTCAAAGTTTATCTCTAATTACATATCACCTTAAATTTGCGATAATGCGAAATTACCTATGCAAATTGCAGTTGTTTTTGTTTGCAAAATTGTCTGCGTGATACGTAATATGAGACCTACGCGAAGTCCCTTGTTTACTTGAAATAATTCCCGTCTCTTTGCGAACTCATTACCTGAATTCTGTTTATCCTGCAATAAACATTGCGTTGCTGCACAAGTCCCTCGACTTGCACTGTATCAGGTGAGAAATTCTGTTGTTAACTATGGTCAACAAAGACTTTATGTGAAGCAGTGAAAGTCTGGACCTACTTGCATTCGTTAATCGAGAAATAATGGAAAACTGTTGTAAACAATTAGTCAGACACATAAGTCTTGTCTTGTGAATTAGATTTTCAAAATTCGCGAGCTAGAACATTCTTATCTTGTTATAAACAATCTTTAAAGCTTAAATGTAAAACGTTATTGCTCTTAGACCTAATTGGCTAAGGTTTGTTTTGCCCATTTCAAGTCATGTGACCATACTCTTGGGAAAATTCAGTATTATGCTTCTTTTTTGCGTTTATGGCACAATTTTGCATGACACGAAATATGCTAGACAAATCAAAAGGGTGTAAACAAATCTTAGCCGATTTTTTCTATTCTTATAACTGAATCACAAGAAGGGAACTTAATGTAATTTGCCAGAATCTCAGAGAGAGAGCAAGTTTGATATGGCGGTTATTTTTAAAAAGAATTTTGAAATAAATCTTGTCTTTTTAGATGGACAACACAGTTTTCAATTTCCTTAGCCTCATGGAAATCCAAATGCAGGCTCTCCGAAGCCCAGATGGAAGCCGAAGTTATCCTGGAAAGACATGTAGAGACTTGAAATCTTGCTTCGATGAATTACGATCTGGTAGGCATTTCAGCTTCTTTCCTTGACATTCAAAAGTGTTATTGGTTGAGGCAGCAGAGTTGTAATAAAGACAAATGTAACTGGGCATGGCACCTTCCATTAGACTGAATAGCTTGAACAGAACTGTAGGCATACGACCGTGTAATTCACAAAAAATTCAGGAGCTAGATTGCACATAATGTCCTGAAACCAACAGCTATGAACACAAACAAGGTATTAGCATGTAGCTAAAAGGCTCTGCTACTTTTTGAGATGTTGCTTGGCCAGTTTCAGGCATGCATAGTGTCCGAAAAACAGTGTAAAAGATATGGAAATTTGTTCATTTCCGGGACTGCCCCTTCTTTTTCCAGTGTATGTTTTAGAAGATGTGAAAAAAGCTGAATTCCAAATTTGTTTTGGAGCATGAAATTTGAACGAGGAACAGAGGTCAATCATATGTAAAATGTTCAGGATGACACCTTTTTTGTAATCATTCATCAAAAGAATTTAAGAAATATTTTGAAAATGTTAAATGATCGTAGCTTCCAAGGCAATAGGTAGGACTGGTATAATTTCAAGAAAAGCATAGTATTCTGGTGGAGTGGCCGAATGGTGAAGGCGCAGTGTTTGGAATCTTACGGGGTCTGCCCGCATGGGTGCGAATCCCGTCGTCGGAAATACAAACCACAAGTCTATTGCTAACTCAGCTGTCCATACTTTCGAGGTCGGTAAATGAGTC
This sequence comes from Aurelia sp. 3 sensu Dawson et al. (2005), assembly GCA_964020215.1. Classification (NCBI taxonomy): domain Eukaryota; kingdom Metazoa; phylum Cnidaria; class Scyphozoa; order Semaeostomeae; family Ulmaridae; genus Aurelia; species Aurelia sp. 3 sensu Dawson et al. (2005). Next base: position 2,419,033 of record OZ026572.1, on the reverse strand, counting down.
CTCGGAGGCAACTCTGAGGGCCCAAGCCATAGAGTCGCAGGCCCACATCAGCTGTATAGATGCCATATACCCAGCCTACGGTAGCAAATAAATATTGCTGGCTTGCTGGCTTGCTGGCTTGCTTGCTTGCTTGCTTGCTTGCTTGATTGATTGCATACGAAGGTCAAACCTTTTTATGAGTAACCCATTATGCAGCGCTAGTTGACTATTGTCACTGTAAACGTCATGCAGCAGCTTGCTCGAGACTAAAAATTTTGTGAAGGTAAAATATAATGCCAATGTTTATTGCTGCCTCCTCAGGTGAATATTATGTTGATCCAAATCTTGGCTGTATAAAAGATGCCTTCAAGGTGACATGTGACTTCAAAACAGGAGAAACTTGCATCTACCCCAGCAAAGCAATGTTAGAAAAGAAGAAGTGGGTGCAATCTGCTCAAGATGGCTTTAAATGGATGGTAGATGAACTCACCAAAGAAAAGGTAACTTTCACAGTGCTACCGCGTAAGAAAGGCCCCACATTTGAAAAATTATAACACCAAGTGTACTGGATGGATCAGAATGAATTTAATCCTGCTTGGCAGCCAGGAGATTGATGAATTTTGTAATTTTTCGCTCGTTTTATGAGCATTTGAAATACAAGTAAACTCAATTTTGCTCAAATTTTATGGTGGCGAAATGCCAGAAAAGGTCTTAAAGCACTTGATCACATCATGACGAGACTCATTGCACAGAACAGTGGGAAAATTGCACCTTTTTTGAAATGTGACAGATACCGTTGTTTATTACGTAGGGGTTAAGGGGGAATCATACCGAGGGAATTTGCTATCGACCTATGAGAAAACCACATTTCATGGCGGCTTTTATGATATTTTACAAGTGCGTTTCATTTGAATTCCTGCGTGTCATGCAGTAGGGGCAGCAATCTTCGATTCATGAATGAAGTCACTTATTATTTTCTGTTGTGCTGTGAATACATTCATTTTTTGTATTGAGCTTAATGATATTTTATTACTCTGTTTTAGGTTGATTATATTGCCGATGAAATTCAATTCAGACATCTCCGACTTAACAGCAGGAAAGTTCGTCAAAATGTGACTTACCATTGTCGCAATTCGCATGCCTTCAGAAACAGCGACGGCAAAGAAATGACATTCGTCAAACTTATGAGTTCTGATGACGTCGAAATGCATACTGGCGCTCACAAGAAGAATCAGCCCAAAATCTTGTCTGATGGCTGCAGTGTAAGTAGCCCTCAAAATTAGCAATTATTTACAGTTCAAATACCGTACTCAGTAAAAGCTTTGTTAAGTCCCTGAGGGCCTTATTTAATTTTTGAGATTTCAGAGGGGGGCTTGAAAGAGAAGGGACTTATCAGATAGGGGCAAGTTCACAAAGTTAAATGACCACAACACAGACGATAGTCTTTTTAGTTGTTTTACCACATACTTGGAATAAACTTACAAGTTTTCGAGGGAAATGCACAAATGTTATTAGAAACTGCTTATAAGAAACTGAACTCGCTGACCGGCAAAAATTAAGAAAAGAAACTATAGTACTGGGAAAATATAACTTAAGAAACTACCGGGTGAGCCAGAAAAAAGTTCCCACTTTTGAAAATTCATAACACTAAGAGTACTTCACCGATTTGAATGATTCAAATCCTAGTTAAAAGCCGAAAGATAAGAGTATTTTTGTGATTTTTCTCGATGTCTCATGAGCACCAGGAACATTGGTAAATTCAATTTTACAAAAACTTTATGGTTGCCAGATGACTGCAAAAGGGCCTAAAACATTGATCAAAGTATAAAGGACTCCTCCCACAGAATAATGAAGGAAATGTAACTTCTCATGGTTGAGAGATATCCTCCGCACATTGATTTCCATGATTGAAAATATTCCCTCGTTGCTTGAAAATCGATGGCTTATAACTCTTGAGGGAGGTGAAACACCCATTGCCTATTGTTCGGTGTGAATAGAGTCCTTACGATTTGATCAATGTTTTAGGCCCTTCATTTTGCAACGATTAAATTTTTATAAAGTTAAACTTAGTAATACTTCTAGTGCTGGTAGGACAGCGAGAAAAATCACAAAAATACTTTGATCTTTTGGCTTTTAACTAGAATTTGAAGGATTCAAATCCGTGGAGTAGTCTTGGTGCTATGAATTTTCAAAAGTGGGAACTTTTTTCTGGCTCACCCGGTATTTATTCTCAATTTTTACTTTATTTCACTTGTGTTCATGTATCTTATTTCTCGGAATGTACTTGAGTGATGTCAAAACATTGGAAAGCCTTCAAATAAAATTGTTTTGAAAACTTCACGAGGCACGAGGGCACAGTCAGTGAACGTGAAGATTGTTATGGAACCTTCAAGAAACTCGTAAAAAACTCTTTGAGTGCTCAAACTCTGATAATTTTAAGGAACTTTCAGTACTGGGCCAAATTCCTAAATCTTATAAAAGAATACGTGTAAAGGATCTATGGCCGATATTCAAGACTGAAATGATTATCTCTATCAGTAAAAGACTTATTTAGTTGGGAAAATTTGGTTTGCCAAAATCACTCATCATCTAGACTCAGAAATTATGAAACGATTGGTAAGGGGTTTTTACTTAAATGAGAATTCCATGCTCGATTCTGCTTCATGATCTACTTGTCATGTAAACAGACCACATTATCTGAAACAGACATCTTATCAAATTTAATTACAGAATTTTACAGAATCAAATGGCAAGTAAATCATGGTCCGAAATCAAGCATGTAATCTTCATTTCCATACGAACCCCTTACTTGCTTGGGATACGAATCACCAATGTTCAAAACAACGGTTATCTCGCAAAAAAGGAAACCTGTGATCATGCGCAGAGAGTATGTTTGGTCTGTGGAAAGAATGTGTGCGGAGAATCCAACCACAATCAAAACATGGATTAGCAAAGAAACAGAGATATTCTTGCGCATGGTAATAGGTTCCTCGGCTGTTGATCTGCTTGGAACATTACCAGCATAACAAGACTCATATAAAAGGGTCAGTCCTCGGTATCCTCAACAATTACCAACATTTCTGGATCTAAAAGGTGATCGATTTTCCAAATGAAATTTTCATAATTAAGTTAGCCTTTGACTCATCGATTAATGTTTCTTTTTTGAATATCAGCCGCGTACGTTTATTTCACAGCCCTCTAAACCTGTCAATTTTTTACTCACCCGGTTTACATATTAAAAACGCTTACTTCTATAATTAGACAACAATAACTCTTTATTCCAGGTGAAAGATGGAAAATGGCGAAAAACTGTTTTCGAAGTGGAATCAACCACTACAACACGACTGCCGATTGTTGACGTTGCTGCCTTCGACGTGGCAGATGCGGATGAGGAATTCGGAATCGAGTTAGGCCCAGTTTGTTTCTCATAAGAAACGTGAAGGAAGAAACAGCTTAGAAGATGTTTAAACAAACAAGCAAACTTTTCCTAGTTATTTTTCATAGGATTCACACTTTTGGTAACATGTATAAATTTTGATAACTTTTATTCAGGATAATTTCATAGTATGTTAAAAAAATTGCGCGCGCGAGGGAGGACCTTTTGTAAAATCAGATGGGTGGGATCAGGGGTGGGAATATAGTCAAAAAAATTCATTAAAAAGTTATTTTGTGTTCTCTGTGTATTTTCTTGTTGTGTTAGTTGCTTGATGCATGATGTCTCGTAAGGGTGGATGTCGTCACATCTGCTTGTAAAACTTTACCCAAGCTTATATCGGGTGAAGCAAACAAATTTACCACATCTGGCGGCCTATGGAATGAAAAGTATGTGTCCGATATTCAAAATTGAAATGTTAATCTATCAGCTAAAAGCTAATTAGATCTGAGAATTCGTTTGGTAAAAAATCGCTCATCAGTTAGATTTAGACTGTGTTCACACGATGCCGGTGTAGTATGCAAAAGTGTCCCCTATGCGGAAGTGTACCTTCCTGAACCGCAATGCGTTTGATGACTCTGTTTTATGTGACCTCAACGCTATTGCGTTTCATGACTGTGAAGACAATATAACATGGAACTGAAACGCATATGCGTTTCGTGACCATGGAGCAAGACCAAAGCTTCACTTTGGGAGAAGGGGGAGGGAGAGTGAAAGGGGGCTCGATCCTCAGACCTAAGGATACAATAGTCTCCAGTACATAATAGAGGGGATGGTCTGAAGGGATGATCTTAATAATCAGGGGGGGAGGAGAGGAGTTATTATGAAAGCAAAAATAAGTTGGGGCAAATGCTTCGACATTCTACCATTATTTTAGAAAATTGTTAATCAATCCTCTTCAAGCTTCATATTGATAAACACTAAGGATAGTTCCTAATAACGGTCGCGGGTAGGGGATGATTCCTCAAAATTCAATAAACTAAAGGTACATTGGCCCTTGAGTAGAGATAGTGATGTAGTAAACCTTTTTAAAATTATCAAAGGAAAGGGGCAGAGGCTTGAGGGGAGCTCAGTCACTTCTCATAAATTAACAAATTCTTCAATGCAAGTTTTGATGTGGGATGGTGCATGGTGTGCTGAAATCACTTGATTACTCCAAATCGCTATGCACGTAATTTTTCATAAGAAACCAAGAATTTTGGGCAGTAAAGGGAGTTGCTTTAAAATGATCAGATTTTGAGTACTAGGGTTTCTTACGAGATTCTTCTTGTTTACTACTAGAACTGTGCCCTTGTGAACACTTCAAAACAAGGATATTTGATGCCTTTCCAATTTTTAGACATTAAATTCAAGTACCTCTGGGTAATATGATACAGCAAGCGAGTGAAAGTAAAGTAAAACCCGGTGAAACCTTGTTGTAAATAGTTTCTTAACTTCCCAACACTGGAGTTTCTTAATTTGTTGGCGATCTACACTTGAGATTCTTGGCAGTTTCTTATAATACTGTAAGTGTATTTGCGAGACGTCAGCGCACATTTTCGACTCCGCTGGTATGGTACATCATCTTCCAATACAAAAGGCTGTTCCTATTTTAAGGTGAATTCACAAGACCACAATCTGAAGAAAAATAGCTATTGAGGACAAACTATTAGGAAACACCCTTTCCACAACCTTTAGTTATGCAAAAGTCCTTCCTTCCAACAACCTTTCTCGTGAATTGTTTCTTACAATTTCAAACTTTTTGCCCTAGTTTCAATGTCCCGTCAAATCCCTATTCACACTTAACCAAGAAGAGAAATACACGTGGACTGCCATAAGTGTAAAAGATAAAAAATTGTCTCGTTTGGAATTCAACAAAAATTGTAGCGTCCAGACCAAGTATCGAAAAGAGAGCATACAAAATAAATGCAAACATTTGTTACATATATATAAGCAAAAGCCTAAAAGTGACAAGACCACTCATTCTAAATTTCAAGACTGCATTTCAACATCACTAAATATGGCAAAGACCTCACTAAAATACTAAAATAGGCACTGACAAAAGCACGATACCTAATTTGATAGGCAGCTGTAATAAGTAAAGACCAAATAAAGAAGTAGGAACCGGGGAGTACTGTGAGCACGCGCACCAAGGTTTGTTATGCGTTTGTGTGTACCCTAGGTAAAACAATGGGGGACATTTTCGCATAGTCAATTTTTGTTATGCGTTTGTGTACCCCTTAGTAAAACAGTGGGGGACACATTCGCATAGTCGAATTATATTATGCGTTTGTGTGCCCTTGGTAATGCAATGGGGGACATATTTGCATAGTCAATTTTTGTTATGCGTTTGTGTACCCTAGGTAAAACAATGGGGGACATTTTCGCATAGTCAATTTTTGTTATGTGTTTGTGTACCCTTGGTAAAACAACGGGAGACACTTTTGCATAGGCAATTTTTGCTATGCATTTGTGTACCCCTTAGTAAAACAGTGGGGGACACATTCGCATAGTCGAATTATATTATGCGTTTGTGTGCCCTTGGTAAAGCAATGGGGGACGTATTTGCATAGTCAATTTTTGTTATGCGTTTGTGTGCCCTTGATAAAACAGTGGGGGACATATTCGCATAGTCAATTTTTGTTATGTGTTTGTGTACCCTTGGTAAAACAATGGGAGACACTTTGGCATAGTCAATTTTTGTTATGCGTTTGTGTACCCTAGGTAAAACAATGGGGGACATTTTCGCATAGTCAATTTTTACTATGCATTTGTGTGCCCTTTGTAAAACAATGGGGGACGTATTCGCATCGTCAATTTTTGTTATGTGTTTGTGAACCCTTGGTAAAACAATGGGAGACACTTTTGCATAGTCATATTTTGTCATGCGTTTGTGTACCTTTCGTAAAACAACAGGGGGACATATTCGCATAGGCAGTTTTTGCTATGCGTTTGTGTACCCGGACACTTTTGCATACAGAAATTTACTATGCATTTGCGTACCCTTCATAAAACAATAGGGGGACACTTTCACATAGGCAGTTTTTGCTATGCGTTTGTGTACCCGGACACTTTTGCATACGTAAATTTACTATGCATTTGCGTACCCTTCATAAAACAATAGGGGGACACTTTCACATAGGCAGTTTTTGCTATGCGTTTGTGTACCCGGACACTTTTGCATACGTAAATTTACTATGCATTTGCGTACCCTTCATAAAACAATAGGGGGACACTTTCACATAGGCAGTTTTTGCTATGCGTTTGTGTACCCGGACACTTTTGCATACGTAAATTTACTATGCATTTGCGTACCCTTCATAAAACAATAGGGGGACACTTTCACATAGGCAGTTTTTGCTATGCGTTTGTGTACCCGGACACTTTTGCATACGTAAATTTACTATGCATTTGCGTACCCTTCATAAAACAATAGGGGGACACTTTCACATAGGCAGTTTTTGCTATGCGTTTGTGTACCCGGACACTTTTGCATACTGAAATTTACTATGCATTTGCGTACCCTTCATAAAACAATAGGGGGACACTTTCACATAGGCAGTTTTTGCTATGCGTTTGTGTACCCGGACACTTTTGCATACGTAAATTTACTATGCATTTGCGTACCCTTCATAAAACAATAGGGGGACACTTTCACATAGGCAGTTTTTGCTATGCGTTTGTGTACCTGGACACTTTTGCATACGTAAATTTACTATGCATTTGCGTACCCTTCATAAAACAATAGGGGGACACTTTCACATAGGCAGTTTTTGCTATGCGTTTGTGTACCTGGACACTTTTGCATACGTAAATTTACTATGCATTTGCGTACCCTTCATAAAACAATAGGGGGACACTTTCACATAGGCAGTTTTTGCTATGCGTTTGTGTACCCGGACACTTTTGCATACGTAAATTTACTATGCATTTGCGTACCCTTCATAAAACAATAGGGGGACACTTTCACATAGGCAGTTTTTGCTATGCGTTTGTGTACCCGGACACTTTTGCATACGTAAATTTACTATGCATTTGCGTACCCTTCATAAAACAATAGGGGGACACTTTCACATAGGCAGTTTTTGCTATGCGTTTGTGTACCCGGACACTTTTGCATACGTAAATTTACTATGCATTTGCGTACCCTTCATAAAACAATAGGGGGACACTTTCACATAGGCAGTTTTTGCTATGCGTTTGTGTACCCGGACACTTTTGCATACGTAAATTTACTATGCATTTGCGTACCCTTCATAAAACAATAGGGGGACACTTTCACATAGGCAGTTTTTGCTATGCGTTTGTGTACCCGGACACTTTTGCATACGTAAATTTACTATGCATTTGCGTACCCTTCATAAAACAATAGGGGGACACTTTCGCATAGGCAGTTTTTGCTATGCGTTTGTGTACCTGGACACTTTTGCATACTGAAATTTACTATGCATTTGCGTACCCTTCGTAAAACAATAGGGGGACACTTTCACATAGGCAGTTTTTGCTATGCGTTTGTGTACTCGGACACTTTTGCATACGTAAATTTACTATGCATTTGCGTACCCTTCATAAAACAATAGGGGGACACTTTCACATAGGCAGTTTTTGCTATGCGTTTGTGTACCTGGACACTTTTGCATACGTAAATTTACTATGCATTTGCGTACCCTTCATAAAACAATAGGGGGACACTTTCACATAGGCAGTTTTTGCTATGCGTTTGTGTACCTGGACACTTTTGCATACGTAAATTTACTATGCATTTGCGTACCCTTCGTAAAACAATAGGGGGACACTTTCACATAGGCAGTTTTTGCTATGCGTTTGTGTACCCGGACACTTTTGCATACGTAAATTTACTATGCATTTGCGTACCCTTCATAAAACAATAGGGGGACACTTTCACATAGGCAGTTTTTGCTATGCGTTTGTGTACCTGGACACTTTTGCATACGTAAATTTACTATGCATTTGCGTACCCTTCATAAAACAATAGGGGGACACTTTCACATAGGCAGTTTTTGCTATGCGTTTGTGTACCTGGACACTTTTGCATACGTAAATTTACTATGCATTTGCGTACCCTTCATAAAACAATAGGGGGACACTTTCACATAGGCAGTTTTTGCTATGCGTTTGTGTACCCGGACACTTTTGCATACGTAAATTTACTATGCATTTGCGTACCCTTCATAAAACAATAGGGGGACACTTTCACATAGGCAGTTTTTGCTATGCGTTTGTGTACCTGGACACTTTTGCATACGTAAATTTACTATGCATTTGCGTACCCTTCATAAAACAATAGGGGGACACTTTCGCATAGGCAGTTTTTGCTATGCGTTTGTGTACCTGGACACTTTTGCATACTGAAATTTACTATGCATTTGCGTACCCTTCGTAAAACAATAGGGGGACACTTTCACATAGGCAGTTTTTGCTATGCGTTTGTGTACCCGGACACTTTTGCATACGTAAATTTACTATGCATTTGCGTACCCTTCGTAAAACAATAGGGGGACACTTTCGCATAGGCAGTTTTTGCTATGCGTTTGTGTACCTGGACACTTTTGCATACGTAAATTTACTATGCATTTGCGTACCCTTCGTAAAACAATAGGGGGACACTTTCGCATAGGCAGTTTTTGCTATGCGTTTGTGTACCTGGACACTTTTGCATACTGAAATTTACTATGCATTTGCGTACCCTTCGTAAAACAATAGGGGGACACTTTCACATAGGCAGTTTTTGCTATGCGTTTGTGTACCTGGACACTTTTGCATACGTAAATTTACTATGCATTTGCGTACCCTTCATAAAACAATAGGGGGACACTTTCGCATAGGCAGTTTTTGCTATGCGTTTGTGTACCTGGACACTTTTGCATACTGAAATTTACTATGCATTTGCGTACCCTTCGTAAAACAATAGGGGGACACTTTCACATAGGCAGTTTTTGCTATGCGTTTGTGTACCCGGACACTTTTGCATACGTAAATTTACTATGCATTTGCGTACCCTTCGTAAAACAATAGGGGGACACTTTCACATAGGCAGTTTTTGCTATGCGTTTGTGTACCCGGACACTTTTGCATACGTAAATTTACTATGCATTTGCGTACCCTTCATAAAACAATAGGGGGACACTTTCGCATAGGCAGTTTTTGCTATGCGTTTGTGTACCCGGACACTTTTGCATACGTAAATTTACTATGCATTTGCGTACCCTTCGTAAAACAATAGGGGGACACTTTCACATAGGCAGTTTTTGCTATGCATTTGTGTACCCGGACACTTTTGCATACGTAAATTTACTATGCATTTGCGTACCCTTCGTAAAACAAAAGGGGGACACTTTCGCATAGGCAGTTTTTGCTATGCGTTTGTGTACCCGGACACTTTTGCATACGGAAATTTACTATGCATTTGCGTACCCTTCGTAAAACAATAGGGGGACACTTTCGCATAGGCAGTTTTTGCTATGCGTTTGTGTACCCGGACACTTTTGCATAAGGGTACCGAAACGCATATTACACCGGCACATTTTGAAAACGGTAGGAAATTAGACGGAAAAAAACTCGTTGCAAGACTTTGATGCCAAAGAAGTGTGCCTACACCCTATGAATCGATCAGTATCGTGCCAAAAGCGGCTAAAATGTTCTGTTTTCATCATTTTCAAGTGCTTACACGATGCCGTTTCCAAAATATGCCGGTTAGAGTTCCATTTTCAAAATCTACCGTTTTCAAAATCTGTCGGCAAAAAATGTGCCGTTTTCGTGTGAACGGGAGGCCTATCCGTCGAATTTTTCACCGTTTTCAAAATATGCCGGCATCGTGTGAACGCAGTCTTAAAAGTAAGGAAAGTTGCATGGGAGCGATAATAAACGATTGCGCTAAAGATGGTGGTGACGAACTTTTTACCAAGATGCATTGCGCTCTTTAACTGAATTCCTATAGGGTCGTTAAAGATTCATAATCCGAACGCAATGCATTGCATTTTGATAAAAAAAATCCTCGCCGTCATCTTTAGTGCAATCGTCTATTCCACGTTCTATTCTTGATCTTGATTGACTTCCCATTGAAATTTAGATTCAATGCAGTTGTTAGTTTAAAAAATAGATTTTGAATTAAGTAAATCATTGACCAGGATCGAATGTGGAAATCTCGTTCCCATTCAAACCCTTTCCCTGCATTTTTCGAATACCTGCGTCTAAAGATTATTTATTTTACCAAAAAAGTTCTACATCCAAGTTAGCCTTTGGCTGATAGAATAAAACTTCAGTTTTCAATATCTAACGTGTCCTTGTCCATCCATAGCCATCCAACCGTCTGAAAATTTTCTTGACTTACCCCGCAGCAGATGTTCCACGTTTGTTGCCGTAAAATTTACCCTGCTCATACCATTACAGGCTCTTAGGCAACCAGCGTGCTTCGCAACCCATTTGTAAAGGTGGTCAAATTTCATACTGTATGAAAGTAATTTTGTGAGCACTTCGCTGTAGCTCCCAGAAATCCACAAAATACAACGAACGATCGTAATGCATGTCGGTTGCCTAAGAATCTTTAGATAGCTCAGTTGGAAATAAAGCAAGAAAATAAACTTCGACATGAAAGCGAATGAACGAGGATTTAACGATCCATCCTAAGAATAGAACGAAAGAAGGTCGCGAACCAGCTCAATTAAACGGTGGTAGTTATCGCTATTGAAAGGCTGGAGGACGCTCTCACTGGTATGAGCAGTCTCGGTTTAGTGTGATAGTCTCATGTTGAAGAATAGCGGCTATTGGGACTCGTCGTAGTCTAGTCACGAACCACTTGTTGAGCTTGTTTTCCACTGGGCAAGCATTTTCGCGCGAAGCGAATTTTTTCGAGTTTAGGCATGCACAGTTTGATTCTTTCAGACGCGAAATTTTCGCTGGCTCCTCTTCTCTCTGCGAAAAAGTGAGTTAGAACAGTTACTACCTCTCTATGGAGAAATTCCCTTCGTGCGAAAAGTTCACCCAGAGCTAGAAACATCTTTGCGTTATCGTTTGGTCATCAACTGAAAACAATTCCCTACGTTGATATTCAAATTATGCAAGTGGCTTATTTCACATTTGCCCATTCATTAGCTCCCATGCAGAAAGTATGATCAAGGGTAGTTGAAAACCGCAGTCATGCTTCAAGTTTATATGCTCTGCGGATCTGCGGTGGATAAACCTTTAATGTTATGTGGAGGAGGTTTGTTCGATCTCTTTAGCTGCCTCCTCCGTTGCAATTTAATTATTGTTCCCTCTGCAGAGGCATAAAGTTCTGGCGATCGAGCACAACTGTGGCGTGTAACTACCAATGGCATGATGGGTACTTTCTACTTTTTAAAGTGTTTAGTGTTTATCCTCAATTCATATTTTTGTCCAACTTGATTAAAGATAGTGACCGCTCTTGTTTTTATTTTGGGTAAAAACAGTGCTGTCTTCCGGCAAAAACAGTTGGCCAAATCTTGTCACTGTGCGACTTGTACGCACGCTAAAAGTGTTTAAAATGGTGGACTCAGTATCAACGTTCCCTGTTCCTTGCAGAAACGTTGCTCAGCAGGGACTTGTCCAATCTCGTACCCAGAGTGAATCCGTTGCTCTACCGCTGCTCTTGGTTACAAGACCCTGCTCATCAATTTGGCTGGCAATTCGAAAACAGTTGCGAAAATAAATTGTTTCTCCAAAATGTACTAATTATGCGAACAACAACAATGCCATCTTGCCACTATAGGCAATAATTATGGTATTAGGCATATATATCGGATCTTGAAATAAATTATCATAAATTATCATAAATTATTAGAATGGCTCATTACAGTGCTATTTGGTATTTCAGGCTACTTCATGGTTCTTTATAGTTCTTTACCGTACTTCATAGTTCTTTATAGTTCTTTACAGTACTTCATGGTTCGTTATAGTTCTTTACAGTACTTCTTGGTTCTTTATAGTTCTTTACCGTACTTCATAGTTCTTTATAGTTCTTTACAGTACTTCATGGTTCTTTATAGTTCTTTACAGTACTTCATGGTTCGTTATAGTTCTTTACAGTACTTCATGGTTTTTTATAGTTCTTTACAGTACTTCATGTTTCTTTATAGTTCTTTACAGCACTTCATGCTTCGTTATAGTTCTTTACAGTACTTCATGGTTTTTTATAGTTCTTTACAGTACTTCATGATTCGTTATAGTTCTTTGCAGTACTTCATGTTTCTTTATAGTTCTTTACAGTACTTCATAGTTCTTTTTAGTTCTTTACAGTACTTCATGCTTCGTTATAGTTCTTTACAGTGCTTCATGGTTCTTTATAGTTCTTTACCGTACTTCATAGTTCTTTATAGTTCTTTACAGTACTTCATGGTTCTTTATAGTTCTTTATAGTACTTCATGGTTCTTTATAGTTCTTTACAGTACTTCATGTTTCTTTATAGTTCTTTACAGCACTTCATGCTTCGTTATAGTTCTTTACAGTACTTCATGGTTTTTTATAGTTCTTTACAGTACTTCATGATTCGTTATAGTTCTTTGCAGTACTTCATGTTTCTTTATAGTTCTTTACAGAACTTCATAGTTCTTTTTAGTTCTTTACAGTACTTCATGCTTCGTTATAGTTCTTTACAGTACTTCATGGTTTTTTATAGTTCTTTACAGTATTTCATAGTTCTTTATAGTTCTTTGCAGTACTTCTTGGTTCTTTATAGTTCTTTACAGTACTTCATAGTTCGTTATAGTTCTTTACAGTACTTCATGGTTCGTTATAGTTCTTTACAGTACTTCATGGTTCTTTATAGTTCTTTACCGTACTTCATAGTTCTTTATAGTTCTTTACAGTACTTCATGGTTCTTTATAGTTCTTTATAGTACTTCATGGTTCTTTATAGTTCTTTGCCGTACTTCATAGTTCTTAATGGACTACTGGAGAGAACTGCAGAGCACCAAAAAGTACTATGAAGTACCAAAAAGTACCATCATATACTGGGAAGAACCATAGAACACTGGAGAGAACTGCAAAGAACCGAGAAGTACTATGAAGAACTGAGAAGTACGAGAAAGTACTAGAAAGAAGTGAGAAGTACGAGAAAGTACTAGAAAGAACCGTGGACTACTGGAGAGAACTGCAAAGAACCGAGAAGTACTATGAAGTACCAGAAAGTACCATCATGTACTGGGAAGAACCATAGAACACTGGAGAGAACTGCAAAGAACCGAGAAGTACTATGAAGTACCAGAAAGTACCATCATGTACTGGGAAGAACCATAGAAGACTGGAGAGAACTGCAAAGAACCGAGAAGTACTATGAAGTACCAAAAGGTACCATAATGTACTGGGAAGAACCATAGAACACTGGAGAGAACTGCAGAGCGCCGAGATTTACTATGAAGAACTGAGAAGCACGAGAAAGTACTAGAAAGAACTGAGAAGTACGAGAAAGTACTAGAAAGAACTGAGAAGTACGAGAAAGTACTAGAAAGAACTGAGAAGTACGAGAAAGTACTAGAAAGAACTGAGAAGTACGAGAAAGTATTAGAAAGAATTGAGAAGTACGAGAAAGTACTAGAAAGAACCGAGAAGTACGAGAAAGTACTAGAAAGAACCGTGGACTACTGGAGAAAACTGCAGAGCACCAAGAAGTACTATGAAGTACCAAAAAGTACCATAATGTACTGGGAAGAACCATAGGACACTGGAGAGAACTGCAAAGAACCGAGAAGTACTATGAAGTACCAGAAAGTACCATCATGTACTGGGAAGAACTATAGAACACTGGAGAGAACTGCAAAGAACCGAGAAGTACTATGAAGTACCAGAAAGTACCATCATGTACTGGGAAGAACCATAGAACACTGGAGAGAACTGCAAAGAACCGAGAAGTACTATGAAGTACCAAAAAGTACCATAATGTACTGGGAAGAACCATAGAACACTGGAGAGAACTGCAGAGCACCGAGAAGTACTATGAAGAACTGAGAAGCACGAGAAGGTACTAGAAAGAACTGAGAAGTACGAGAAAGAACTGAGAAGTACGAGAAAGTACTAGAAAGAACTGAGAAGTACGAGAAAGTACTAGAAAGAACCGTGGACTACTGGAGAGAACTGCAGAGCAGCAAGAAGTACTATGAAGTACCAAAAAGTACCATAATGTACTGGGAAGAACCATAGAACACTGGAGAGAACTGCAGAGCACCGAGAAGTACTATGAAGAACTGAGAAGCACGAGAAGGTACTAGAAAGAACTGAGAAGTACGAGAAAGAACTGAGAAGTACGAGAAAGTACTAGAAAGAACTGAGAAGTACGAGAAAGTACTAGAAAGAACCGTGGACTACTGGAGAGAACTGCAGAGCAGCAAGAAGTACTATGAAGTACCAAAAAGTACCATAATGTACTGGGAAGAACCATAGAACACTGGAGAGAACTGCAAAGAACCGAGAAGTACTATGAAGTACCAGAAAGTACCATCATGTACTGGGAAGAACCATAGAACACTGGAGAGAACTGCAAAGAACCGAGAAGTACTATGAAGTAGCAAAAAGTACCATAATGTACTGGGAAGAACCATAGAACACTGGAGAGAACTGCAGAGCACCGAGAAGTACTATGAAGAACTGAGAAGCACGAGAAAGTACTAGAAAGAACTGAGAAGTACGAGAAAGAACTGAGAAGTACGAGAAAGTACTAGAAAGAACTGAGAAGTACGAGAAAGTACTAGAAAGAACCGTGGACTACTGGAGAGAACTGCAGAGCAGCAAGAAGTACTATGAAGTACCAAAAAGTACCATAATGTACTGGGAAGAACCATAGAACACTGGAGAGAACTGCAAAGAACCGAGAAGTACTATGAAGTACCAGAAAGTACCATCATGTACTGGGAAGAACCATAGAACACTGGAGAGAACTGCAAAGAACCGAGAAGTACTATGAAGTAGCAAAAAGTACCATAATGTACTGGGAAGAACCATAGAACACTGGAGAGAACTGCAGAGCACCGAGAAGTACTATGAAGAACTGAGAAGCACGAGAAAGTACTAGAAAGAACTGAGAAGTACTAGAAAGAACTGAGAAGTACGAGAAAGTACTAGAAAGAACAGTGGACTACTGGAGAGAACTGCAGAGCAGCAAGAAGTACTATGAAGTACCAAAAAGTACCATAATGTACTGGGAAGAACCATAGAACACTGGAGAGAACTGCAAAGAACCGAGAAGTACTATGAAGTACCAGAAAGTACCATCATGTACTGGGAAGAACCATAGAACACTGGAGAGAACTGCAAAGAACCGAGAAGTACTATGAAGTAGCAAAAAGTACCATAATGTACTGGGAAGAACCATAGAACACTGGAGAGAACTGCAGAGCACCGAGAAGTACTATGAAGAACTGAGAAGCACGAGAAAGTACTAGAAAGAACTGAGAAGTACGAGAAAGAACTGAGAAGTACGAGAAAGTACTAGAAAGAACTGTGGACTACTGGAGAGAACTGCAGAGCAGCAAGAAGTACTATGAAGTACCAAAAAGTACCATAATGTACTGGGAAGAACCATAAAGTACTAAGAAGTACCATAAAGTACCGAGAAGAACTATAAAATACCGAGAAGAACTATGGAGGACCGAGAGGCACCATAACTACTGAGAAGAACTATAAAGTACGGAGAAGTACCATTAAGCACCGAGAAGTACCATAATGTACTGTGAAGAACCATAGGATAGTGGAATCAACGGTAGAGTATGGAGAAGTAGTTGGGAGGACTGAGGAGAAGGGGTGAAGTTATAATTTATGCAATGCTTGTTGTGAGGTAACTTATGGTGAAATGTATTTTAATGTATTTTAATTTATTTCAAGATCAGATATATTTGCGTACTCCCATAATTATCACAGCTTTGCTTTGTTGTTTGGAACTGAGGTTGCATAATTAGTGTGGCCTCCCAAACTGCAAATCCTTGTAAACTCACAGCTTCCAGAATTGAACAAGGAAACCTTCTCCGTGAAAGGATTTCTTACTTCTGTTAAACAAAACAAATTCCTCTCTTGCCCGTAACATATGCTTGCAGGTTGCATTTACTGTTACGTGATCTTACCGTTTACTGCATCCTACCAGTACAATCTTTAAGTTTAGCTTTGCTTCTTTAGTTTCTTAGAGTACATGTCATTGCTTTTTTTATTTTATGATACCTTATACCTAGACTCACGACACAGTCCCAGTTACCGCGACAGTAACAACAACAATGACAACAACAACAACCTTTTCTATTTTTGCTCAAACTGGGACTTGTGGACTTTTATATGAAAGTTGGAGATGGAAATGAACATGTTTAGGTGTGTGCTCTGAAACCAGGCTAATGTGTAGTATCAGAA
The DNA here is from genome assembly GCA_964020215.1 of Aurelia sp. 3 sensu Dawson et al. (2005). NCBI lineage: Eukaryota > Metazoa > Cnidaria > Scyphozoa > Semaeostomeae > Ulmaridae > Aurelia > Aurelia sp. 3 sensu Dawson et al. (2005). Next base: position 2,402,279 of record OZ026572.1, on the reverse strand, counting down.
GCGAGACAGGCTTCCCTCGACTGTTAGAAATTCTCATTGCTGCCGTAAAGTTCGTGGAAGCTGATTGGCCTTAAAAATGAAGAACTCCTGGTTCACAAAGTTTGTTGATTCTTGGATCAAGGAAACTTTCATCTGGATAATCATCATCATTATAATGGCTGCTAACCAGGGTGTCCATTCGGCATTATGATCAGTGCATAACAACACCTTGGGAGCGAGGTTGGGATCCCATTTTAAAACTGTAAAAAGGAGGAACATCCCTAGGCCCGTGCTTAGCTACCACCTCTCGACTTGCGCACAAAGAAACGAAAAGTTTGTTTTGTGCAATGCGTTGTTTTGACTGCCCCCCCTTAACTTATATTGTTACTATGCATGGTCCTCCACAGAAGACGTACTGTGTCAAAACAGTCCTATGCAGGGTACCATGCGCAGTTCGTTGAGGGGCTATCAAAGCAACACATTGCACAAGACTCGCTTGTTGGCGAGAGCAAACTTTTCGTTTCTTTTTGCGCATGCTGTCGGAAGCGAAATGCAGCATTTTGAATTTTAATGAACTTTGAAGGTTCATACCGTAAAACAATGAAGGTTGAATCACAGTGAGACGCGTCGAATCTTGAGAGCTGATTGCTGCTAACAGTTGTTGTGGCGAGGGCCTACAGGGGGTCAAGTTTTAGGAAAAGCAACACACCTAACACACCACTTCAATTAACGGCCTCGTTTTGGAAATCATTCAAAGTTCTTGCACTCTTCCACACGAAGTTTTAGAGGCCAAACACGGACTCAGCATCCAAGCTTTAGTCTAATGATAAGTTTTCATGTGGCTAGTTTTCATGGCGACGCAGAGTTTGAAAACTTATCAGGGATTTGACCGTGAAAATGACTCGGGGGGTAAAATTTCGCTCCTTCACGGTCAAATCCCTTATAAATCTCCGAACTCTTTATTGTGATAAAATCAACATCACAATCGCCAGCAGTGCAAAAATACGCAATTAGACTAAAGTTTCGGCGCTAAATCCGAATCTGGGCTCGAAATTGTCATATGTAGGTAGCTACAAAAAAGAAAAATCGTAGCAATTTTCCAAAACGAGGCCGCATAAGTGGAAGTGGTGTATCGACTCAATTTTCAAAGCCCATGGTAAGAGAACAAAGGTTGTGCAACAGTTGAAGTCTATCTCAAATGAGATGTCAAATGAAAGAGCCCGCGAATAGTTCTGTTGGAGACTTCTGTATCAGCAATTTTGGTTTATCGCAAATAGCGCAATGATCGCAAAATTGTTCTGCTCAATGCCGCAAGTTCACACGACGTCACCTGTGTTGCGACATTATGAAGAGAAGAAAGATAAAAGAAATGTAGGGGAAATAGTTTTAGTCAAAATCTCACAATGCCGTAAAGTTTCAAATGCATAAGCGATTGCAAATGGCTCAGTTTAATGGTCAAAAAATGTATAGCTGTTTGAAAGCCTGCATTCTCTTATAAACTGATAATTCTTTTGTAGCTAGCTACCATATTAGGCTGTTTTAGCAAGAAGACGCGAGTCAAGAAGACGCCAGCATAATTCTATTGTTTGAAGATGTAAATTACATACAAAGAGAAATCAACTTCACAACTTTTGCGCGTCTCGAGAGACTTACTGTACGTTCTATTCTGCAACTGACAACCTGAACAGTATTCTTTTGAAGGCCAAACTGCAAAAAACAAGACGTCAAGAAGGGAAGCAAAATGCAACATGAGCACATTCACTAATGATGGAAATGCTAGAATGCAAAGCATTCTTAGGGAATTTGTCTCTGTCTGTGAGCAGCTTTCTGGGAGGGAAAAGGCTGGAAAATTAGAATGCTCTAAAAACATTAAAAAGTAGCTGCTTTTCAAAGACGTCCGCGTCTTGCAGCCAAAACAGCCTATTGACTGATATGAGAAAACGCTAAACATGACCCTGAAGAAAAGTTTTTTTGTTAAAATTGGTCATATCTTTCTCTTATTACAAAGCATATTCATGAGACTGTGTGCAATAGGAGAGCGATACGGCCACTTTCTACAAAAACAAATTATTGCCGAGTAACGAAGCAGGGACTCGCAGAACTCCGTGAGAAAATGAAATACGATAAAAGGATCTCAATATTTTCGTCCTTCCTGAAAAAAACCCTGAAACATGTTAAAACGAACCAAAGTTAGCTTAATTTGAATGTTCATTTATAACAGAAAGTTTTCTCGTTGTAGCCAGTCGGCAGAAAGTCTTCTTCGTTGTAACGACGACCATAGGATGGCCCACGATTCACATCTTTGATACAAGGTGAATAAAACAGGCAGAACGGCACCAGTAAGTAACGACCAAATAATTTTTAACATTTCTTCATTGGAATAAATATCAATGCCTCCAATCTCTCAAGACTTGGTTAAATTGCAAATTAAAGAGCCATGGTTACCCAGTATCCTTTGCTGGCAAGCTGAAATTTCAAGACTGTCTGAAAACATGACTGTTTTCCAGAGAAGCTAAAGATGCAGGGACACTACAGTGGTTAAACCCCTGGGGGGCACTCCCAGACTTGACTTGACGGGATGTACCGCTCAACAGGGTGTCCTTTTACAGTAAGAATTATGCGACAGGATGTACTTTTCTAAAAAAAAATTATGCAACAAGGTATTACAATTGATAAGAAAATTATGCGACAGGGTATCATGTGGAAGGGTGCCCTTTAGAGTTCTCTAGAAACAATGGATTTTGGCAAAATTTCTATGCGTCAGGGTATACTTTTGGGCAATTTTTTATGCGACATGGTACAGGGTGTGGAGAGATTTGCCACACACCCCCGTCACTTCCCTAGTCAATAACCCCCCCCCCCGGGGGGGTTAAACTGATGGAAAAGATTTACTTCAAAATGGTACTCTTCGACCAGTTCAGCTTCTGAACCGTGAATCCATACTTTGCACCTTGTTTGTTTGTTTCTCACCTTATTCTAATTCGATTTCATCTCTAGCTATACATATATGTACATTTATGCACATACAACTAATCTAAATCGAATCTACAAATGAAAAGGAAATAACTAAGGAAATAAATACATAGCTAATATTAAAAACAACTTGGATGAGAATGGACAAAATTTACAGGCTATCGATATCATTATATTTACAGACGTTGCATTTACATCTAGGACCATCCCATCGTTTTATCTTTGAAGCTGTTTGAGATTGTCAGCTGATTTTAGTTCATTTGGCAGACAGTTCCAGGTCTGAGGCTTTTGGATCCTGGGTGACAATGGCAAATCATGATCTATTCCAAATCATAACGAACCTTTTCCTAAGACTATGAAGTATGTTTGTGTATTTGTCTCTGTGGAGGAAGCTTGTTTAAAAATATTTTACAATTCCATATACTGCTAAAAATACTGCTAGAAATAGAACTATGGTGTGGCCAACTTATCGACCAACAATGCTTTTGTACACATACTAGACTTGCCAACAGTGACGCATTTACCCATGCGCCACCTGCACTCGGGCCCAGAGCCCTCTAAAATTCTTGAATTGGAAGTTTATGAGCAAAATTTTGAAAAAGCCCACGAGTTTAGTGACGCGGAGTTCATCCGGTGAAAGAAGTTTCTCCATCTCCACGCTGCGCTGAAAGGGTCAAGAGTCAACTGCGGTCCACAATGTCACAAGAGCAAAGAAAATCATCCGAAATTGTACAGCAATGAAGTCGAGACGAAAGACATTGGCATCATGGACCATGGAACAAGGACAGTTTTATTGGGATTGTACCGAAATGTATATAGCCTTGCATCAGTTCATTCATTTTTTGAGCTGTTCCCTATCAAACTATGTAGTTGATGTCAACTTGTTTGGTTAATCCTCGCCTTTGTTCATAAAAAATCATGCTCTTAGGTTACCGAGTACTATGCGCGTGACACAAAAATATCTTGGGAATGTTTTAAGGGGCTCAAATCAGTTTTGGGTCCTGGGCCTCAGCAGACTTAAATGCGGCCCTGCTTGCCAAGAAATCGTCCTTCTCGAAATGCAGATAAGTGGGAGCCTGCAGCCTGGTTCCTTGTGTCAACATGACTGCATATTGGCGAAAGTTCTGGAAGCAAGTAAAACGATTTTGAACTGCTTCTATAGAGCATAGCCCTTCTAGTCGAAAATGGCATCAGGGGAACAAGACTGTGGATAGGGGCGATAAAGAGCTCCGGGCCTCTGTGAGAATACAGTTTTGGGAAATTGAATTGTTTATAGTCTGTAGTCAACAATGAATGAAGGTATTGAATCAACGACACTGAAAATGGATATTTGATCACACAAAATATGAGACATCAGCATAATCAAAGAATCATATGATCATTGTGATTACAGTCGTGATCACAGTCCACGTTCATCTCTAGACCTCTGTGAGGGCGCTCAGCCAATTCTTACAACAGTCGTGAGAAGCCAAAGCAAGGCAATACATAAGCAATGACAGATATCTTTTATCAATCCTTTTTTCCCTGTCAGTAACCTTTAAAGGTCAGAGAGAAAATGACACCTTTGAATATTGGTCCAACAAAACGACAAAACGACATCCGCAGACCTTCCCTTCCGCTCCCCATGAGCTCGGAAAGTTAGAACACTGTTTATCTATTCTGAAGTGAACAAAGCACCAATCAAACGCAGCTTGAATGCGATATTTTATTTACATGCGCCAATCCTTTCTTTTGATGCACAGTTTTTCCTACCAAGCGAAAGTACAGGGTGCGTCTGACTTACTCGAAGCACTCCACGCGCTGGTGTGGTTACTTGCGGGCGTTCTCGCAAGTAGATGCCAACTGGCAAAATGTGGAATCCTACAAGAAGGAAAGCGATGCTACTTCTATTGATTGGCGTTATAATATTTGTAGAAAGTGGTAAGTTTCTGCGCTAAATCATCTCTTTTTGTTCATGTGACAGCAGGCGTTTTGGACAGACAGCGTGAAATTTCACAGTTATTTTTATCAACCACCAAATTTTATCACCCGTTTACCTTCATACACAACTAAAAGAGGTTGCCATACAAAAATGAAATGGTAAGTTCAGTTCACACAAGTTTTGAAGTATTTTTGTTCTTATTTCAAAGTAAAACCCTCTGGCGTTGAGCGTCTCAAACACAGAAAAGTTTAGTCATCGGAAAGAAATTGCCCCAGGGTATGAATTTTTAGCGGACATGATCGAAATGCCCTCTGGCCTTGGCCTTTGCCTTTGCCTATCGTTCTCCACCTGAGAGTCAGAACCACAATTTAATTTGCAGATGCCATTAGTTTCAGCAATTACTCAAGAATTCATCACAAACTAATACAATACAAGATAGCTGTCTGGGCTTTTTAGCTCTTCGAGTTGCGGACTAGACGAAGTCAGCAAGGACCAACAAATCTTTTCAATTAAACGAAGCCAGCTCTCTTTCTCTAAATTTCTTACTTAGAAGTTGGTGCCACAGATGAATAGAATTGATGATTCAGAACGATTCACTCTTTACTGTGCCCAAATTTATTCATGTAAGGTCAAACAAAGTTTAGAATCTTGTGTAACCATTTTAGGCTTGTGTTTATTATCACGTTGTGGGTTATTTGTGTTCTGGGGCGTTTCTGTTACATGACATTGTTAACTTGGATCATTCCACAATTTCATTGGTGCATGAAAAACATCAGAATAAATTTTGTCGCACAATTTCTGAAAGACTGAGTATCATGTCTGAGACTGTGCAATTTCTGGTGGGCATTGCCTGCCCAGGTACATTCCATCCTGGCTGGTGAAAGAATGAAGCAAAATCTGGCCCTGGACAAGATGTAAATATCCATAGTACAAAGTGAAATCTTTGCTGCTAATTGTATATACTCCAAGCATTTGAGAATTTGTTTCCATTCAAATAAGGTTCGATTGTTCTGCGATCAACAGAACCCCCGGAATACATCTGACCTAGCAGGAAGGGGTGCTAAGACATATGCACATTTCATTTTATCTTATTTTAAATTCTCGAAACAGGGTAAAGTTAATTATAACAAGCTTGATTTACAAACTGCCCTGTTAAAAACCGAAAACGGGGAAGCCATGTTCAAAATTTCTTGCAGTTTCGATGGACAAAGGGGATAGGTTAGTGAGAGATGGTGCAATGATACCAAGATCTATTGTATTTGACTCAATGGAGGAGGAGCTGCTGCTACAGCAGTTCAGTTCCTATCCGTCAACTCAAGATGCTGCTTTCCGTTGAACAGCCTGTATTGTGAACACATTTGAAACGAAAGGAAAGGGGTCTGGAAGACAGGCTATCAGTCGAAGTGAATGCAGTTGTTTGCCCTACATGGCTAGAAGTCTATAGAATAAGTAAATATTTATCTGTTTGTTGTCATAGAAAGGAAGAGATTATCTGAGGGGCCAATCATTCCTGAAAAGTCGGAGAAGATTTTCACGAGAGCAAAAGAGTTTCGCCAAAGGTGGACAACAGTTTAGGGAGTGATTCGTCACCTAACAATACTAGTATCTGAGGAAATTAGATATTCCCAGCATGGTAACCCTGAGGGGTAAAAATATTCCTTCACAGACAAGATTATGGTAGAAGCAGAGTTGAAAAGAAGTAGACACAGTTTAGGCCAAAGGTTTCTCTGTTTGACCGAGATCAACAGTTCCCTAGCTGTTTTTAAGACAAGCAGCTACACAGTTGAGCAATGCTCAAAATAATTCGCGATGTTCACGTAACTCAACCTGCCAGTAGCTTGTGTGCGCAGATTTTCACCAATTGAGTGCCAGGAGACAAGAGAGGTCTGCCTGGAACGCTGTCCTCCGCAGAGGTACATCCTTCATTTTTGAAGATTGGAAACTTAGTTTCAATTCTTGATTGCACTGAAGATAACGCCCAGCACCAGGCAAAAAAACCAGGCGAGCTTCCGTGAAGGAAAGCGCCAGGGTTCTCCAGTCCTGGGAAGAGGGTACATAACTTGTTCAGAGTAACAGTATGTGCCGCCTATATTTTTAGGGTTTTAGGCCCAAAATTCTCTAAACAAGGGTCCTATATTGGCAGCTTTTTCTTAAACATGGGTGGGTTTGGATGAAATTCGCAAAACTTGTTAAAAATGGGTAGTTTTCCGCCAAAATTAATCATAAAAGTGGGTATGAAAGCAAGTTTCGGCAATTAGAAGAGAGTGCACTTCTGAAAGCCAGGCGGCTGACCCCAGTCCATCCAAAAGTCATGTACCTCCCCTCCCCTTGTTTCTAGTGTAGAGTCTTAATTCTCTATTGCTCATTCATTCAAATTACAGCCCCTGCACCTGCATATAAAGTGATTTGCACAGCTTATTCCATCTACATGACTGAATAAGAAGATTGCAAATTTTGAAGTGGTTTGGAACACAGGCTGCAGGGTAACAGGGACTGTGCTGCTGCCGGACAGAAGAGCAGGACGCGAATTATGAGGGACTGGGGACTGGGAACTTGTGGCGCGAAATGAATACGAGGCTTCCTTTATTATCTGCTCTGCTGAAAATGGCAGATGGCAGCGGACAGACTTAAAAACTTCTGCAATCAAACCTTGCGATTTTTCGTTGGAATGGCAGTTAGAATGTACGGTTACCAACCTGCAATATTTTGTGTCGTTATGGTTTGTATTTATGTAAGGTTTTAATGCTTACCTCTTTCACTCAACGATACAAATCATGTGCTCAAATGTGCTGCTCGAGGAGCAATTGCATGCCGTGGCCATGTCCCAGGGGGGGGTACTCCCTAACTTTCAATACGGGGGGGTCCATGCCACGATTTCGTTGCTGACCCCTAAATATTAAGCCTAATGTTTTGGGGACCCCAAATATTGAGTCTAATGCCTTGGAGACTCACACCAAACTCCACGATTCTTCCTTTTTTCAGATTTATGGACCCAAAATATTGAATTTTTGTCCATGTTGTAATTCACAGACCCCAAATATTGATTTAACGTAAAATTTGGGACCCTAAATATTGGCATGGACCTCCCCGTATTGAAAGTTATGGAGTACCCCCCCTGGGGGCCATGTCCGACCTTAGACCATGAGTAGACCATGGCCATGGCCATGTCCGAGCACAGTCGCCCTAAATGGGTCTAATCACAAATAGAATAGATATTCTCATCAAGGTTCATGACTCGCAGAAATATTTTCTTCATTGTGGATGTAGACTTCATTTCCTTGCCAAAACTGTTATTTCTAAGCCAAAAATATTTTTACTCACGTTTTTCCTTCTCCTCTAAACTTGTGTGCCACTGTGCGTGTGGCTAACATCAGCATCAGTCAAAACAACAGCTTGCCTCAATTTTCGCCCTGAATTGGTGTAAATATTGCCAGGGCCTCAGCAGGGAAACGTTAGGGAGCGGTCATAAAGTATCTACTATATGGGGTGGATGGTTTTCCAAAAATCTAGCAAAAAATCCAGACTGCTAACTATGTCGCGGGCCCGGAAGATCTTCCGCCCACAATTCCAGGAAGAACAATAGTTTATTGTTTAAAAAGAATGGCCAGGCACGCATCTTCCGCGCGCACTTTGCAAAGTTATCAGTCTGGCAAAAAATTAATGGCCCATCCTAGATTACTATTCACTTATTTATGTTTTTTTATAGAGCAGAAGATAAAATGATATGAAAATTGAAACATTGATAATGAAAAGTATACCTGATAGAAATGATAGGAAGAACTAGGATAGCAAGAACTAGGATATTTTGCATGACTCTATAAGATAATTTAGTTTTTAGAATGTAGACTCAATGATTTTACCTGCTAGTGTGATTTCAGAAATATAAATTAATTAATAATGAAGCACTAGTTAGCCACTGAACTAAACATGAGAAGAACAAGAAAAGAAATGAACAGAAAAGCAAGTGTCAAGTGAGAAAAAGTAACAGAAAACTATTTTGCAGCATTTGCAGCTGTTGCCAAGCTTAAGAAATAACATATTATTATAAAACTTTCATGGCCACATAAAGTATGTCTGATTATTTTTCATAGCCCCAAAAAATCATGGCAGAATTTCTCATGGTCCATCAAAATAGCATCCACTATGGCTGCCCATTTGTAGCAATATTTAAACCTTTCACATTTACATTTAAACTTACACTTTTATATTTAAACTGTGTAAATTTACAGTTAAACCATTACATTTACAGGTAAACCAACGCATGTACATTTAAACCATAATATATTTATATTTAAACCTTTCTATATTTCTATTTAAACTTTTACATTTAAACTTTCCTACGTTTACATTTAAACCTTTCTATATTTCTATTCAAACCTTTACATTTAAACTTTCGTCCATTTGTATTTAAACTTTTACATTTAAACCTTCTTACATCTATATTTAAACTCTTGCAATTTAAACCTTCTTACATTTATATTTAAACTTCCTGGGACCGAGTGACCGAGCACGGTCCGTATTGCAAACGAGGCTTTCATAGTTTGGCGGGCCTTTGCTTTGGGCTGGACCTCACATGTGCGTTATTTAGGCCCTTTCCTGCTGTAAAGCGCAAATAGAAATGGACGAAGGAGAAAAAGAAAGGATTTTTTGCGCTGCAGCTTTGCTTCAGCAAGCGTCTTCACTCCTAACGGCTTGGACGGTCGCTCAATGTTTTGATCCCTTGACAGCAAAAGATCTGCTGCAAAGTTTTCCAGGATCACATCCAGTGGCGGCCTGGCTAGGGGGTGGCCGGGGGTACTATGCCCCCCAGCGGACTTTTTCAAGAGACGCCAAAGCACCAAAAACTTTATGAAGTTTGATGCTTCAATCACTTTTTTCCAGCACCACGTGGCAGGTCACACGGTCGGTCCATACGGATGTAACTGATGCAGATGCATCAGTCATTGTCACAGACAATTCGGGTCCATCTTAAGTTCTTAAAACTGACTGTTATCCCATTAGCCACAGCGTTCATGTGAAAAGATAAATTAGCACAGGTAAGAAACTCGGAGATGTCGGAGCAAGTTTCTCCGACATTTCTCGACCCCTACTTTTTTATTAGCCCCATGTGATCTGCTAGATGTCGCAGATATCTTATCTGCGAAAAATTTTGATTCAATTCCAGTTTTTCTAAGAAAAGAAAGGTATGCCTTACATATAAAAGAAAAAATTCTGTATCTTTTTTCATTGCTAAGCCATCGCCTATTTTTACTCATCATAGATAATTGATATTTTGGTTTATAGAAAGCCTGGTTTTGCATCCTCTTTAAAATTTGAGAACGATTAAATACCTTTCGAGTAGTAATACAATAAAAGATACATGTGAAAAATAAAGTAAAAATTTGCTATGAATTGCCTGAAAATTCTCTATTTTGGTGACCTGAGTGTTATGTGTTTATATCTTTTTAAAACACTCAAACTTGTACGTTATGATCAACATGATTTTGGTCCTTGAATTGATATTTCAATGTGAGACCTGCTACTGTTTTTTTGCCAACAAAGCAGCTGAATCTTACGAGTTTTTTGCAGATCAGACATCTCTGATTTCTTTAGCAGAGCTTGTGGAACCAAAAAATTTGGAGTTGAAAAATGTCAGGTAAACATGCTCGGATATCTCCGACATTTTGGAGCTTATTACCTGGCCTAGAAAATTACTGTACTACAAAATCCTGGTTACTCCTATCTTGCCAAACATTGGTCATGATTCTTTTCCCACTGTTTCCAATGATCCTACGTAGCAACCTCGTAAACTTGAACTCTGATGCAAAGCCATAGCCGAGAATTAGACCCAATTTATTCAAAATAATAAAGTGTCCATGAAACAACTATAAGTAAAATATCTCTTCTCAGTACATAAAATATACAACCTTCGAAGGTGTACCAGAGAATGTCGGCAAGGGCAAAGCCCTTGTTTTCCAACAGTGTAAAGTGCATGGTCACATAAAATTTTCCTGGGGGCTTCGCCCCCAGACCCCCTCGCTTCCTTCAGTCACTCAAATGTCTACATCCAGCCCTAGGCCAGGTCAAGGTGTCAAAGAATACGAGTAGGAAAATCAGGAAAGTTTCAAGGCTGCCAATCTTGTCAGAGACTTGATAACGATGTTTGATTTGAAGGGCCATTTTGCTGCTGGTCCCACTGACGAAAAATGCCAGGCCGCCACTGATCACATCTAGGCTTTCTGAAAGTTTGTCCCCGAAATTCAGTAAACGATCATCCAAAGACTGGAACCATTCCCATGACTGGAATCAGGGCTGCCGAGAGCTTTTCGAGGCCCAGTGGCAAAACTGTTAATTGAGGCCCCCTGCGAGCGAAGCGAGCAGAAAATTTTTCAATCACTCCCTTTAGATTGGCTTAAAATGCATTTCAGAGCATTTCCTCTAGTCAAAATGTCAAAGTTCTCCAACTATGAGGCCCCTTAGACCATGAGGCCCAGGGGCAAAGTGCCCCACTGCCCCCCTCTCGGCGGGCCTGACTGGAATAGAACTGAATGTTTTCCCGCCAAAAATATGAAAGCCTCATTGCAATACGGACCGTGCTCGGTCACTCGGTCCCAGGAAGTTTAAATATAAATGTAAGAAGGTTTAAATGTAAAAGTTTAAATACAAATGGACAAAAGTTTAAATGTAAAGGTTTAAATATAAATGTAGGATGGTTTAAATGTAAACGTAGGACAGTTTAAATGTAAAAGTTTCAATAGAAATATGGAAAGGTTTAAATATAAATATATTATGGTTTAAATGTACATGCGTTGGTTTACCTGTAAATGTAATGGTTTAACTGTAAATTTACACAGTTTAAATATAAAAGTGTAAGTTTAAATGTAAATGTGAAAGGTTTAAATATTGCTACAAATGGGCAGCCATAATCCACCCCCATATAGCAGATACTTTATGACTGCTCCCTTACTAGCAAGGAAGCCACAAATCTCACTACAGTTTTACTACACTGAATGGACATTAAGATAATGTGTATGGCATCTGGCTTTTCACACAAGACTTTAACAAACAAATCCTGCCTTTCCCACACCAAAGAAGTTCAAATTTTTGCATAAAACTCAACCGTTGTGGTAATTCTCAAAGTTAATGAGGCACCAAAGTTGATGAAACTCTCAAAATGTATCAAAATAAATATAGTAGCACCCTTTCTTTCTAAACTGACACAAAACCTGCACATGTAAACGTGGATTGCTACGCGGAGTCGTTTGAAAGAATAGACCCATTCAGGGTAAATTTTTCCCAATCTATTTGCCTCCTGAAAACTACTCATTTATCGACAACAAAAGTTGGCAAAATGTTTTCATAAATGTTTAAATTTACTCGTAAAAGGTTGGTATGATCTGTGGAGCAAGTTAACTGGATATCAAATGTGCAAAAGTGGAAATATACAGGCTGACCCATTACACCCAATATCAACATGAACAAAGGGAAGATTTGATGAATCTTACAAGTCCATGGAAGATAACCGTCCTGAAAAGTTTCATATTTTTAGAAACAGCCCCCTTAACAAAACACAGGCAAAGACTATCAAAAAGAAAAGTGTCAGCAAAATATTTTCATTGGATTTTTGAGAAATATCACTCCAGGAGCTTGTATTTTACATCTAGAGAGGTGCGTGTGATTCTCAAGAAAAATAGCATTAGATCAATTTCGGGCAAACTTTCTCTATTCAGATTCTTGATCTTGAATTGTTGTATCCATTGCACCAAATTGGTATATTGGTTGGCTGCCTGTTTCCTTAAAAATGCTTGAATGGACTAACTCTACATTATATAGCAGATTTTCTCTTTTGATGTAAATGAATTTAGGGTCAGTAGACTGTCAGTGGTAGTAGTAGGCGTGCTTTAAAGTGGAAATGAGTAGACTAGTTTAATATGGATGTGCTACACTATTGTGTGAGATTGATACAAAACCACTGAGTGTTAAAATTTTTTTGATACAGGAAATGAATACTAGATAAGAGGAAAGACAGAAAGGGCTGCAAAATTTGAATTTGTATCTGAAAAAGTGTTGGTCCATTCAAGGCAAATGTGATTTTAAGAGTTAACAAATTCTTAGCATGAGCTCAGGTTAATTCAGAGAAAGATTGCATGATCTCAGGGTAAAAATTGCCAATGCTAGAAACAAGTTTATGAATTTCATTTTTCTTTTCTGCAGCACAAATTACAACAGGACAGGTTGGAACAAAACCTGGGGATTGTCCAAAAATTGTTGTTCCAGATGACCTTGAATGCCCTGGCCCAGTAGAAAATACAGCTGAATGTAGTCAGGATAGCAATTGTAATGGCACACAGAAATGTTGCAATGATGGATGTACTTTTAAATGTTTTGCTGCAGTAAATGTCCCTGCACCAGAGCCAGGTAAGAATTTTTCCTTAGAAAGCATATTCAAATTATTCACGTTACTTTTCAATGATTTGTTGTGGAGCTGATTATTGAATTTCCATGCAGAGTATATTTAAATTTACCTTTGAAGAAGTTTTATGAGTTGATTATTGAAATTCCAGAGAAATTATTTGAAGTTTTCAAATGGGTCTGATTAATGAGATAAGGGTTAAACAGTAGACTTATGACATAAGCGTACTTACAATTGCCAGTTACAATTGCCTTTTCATGCCTTCTCTTTCCCTGCATTCTTTGATTTGCTGATATCATTTGGTCAAAAGGGATTCATGATATTACTCTGAAAAAGTGGGCCCAGAGTGGTTCTATGTTCACCTATCAAAATGCTAGAATTTAGTCTCTACAGAGGAAGATTACTGCTTGAGAGGTAAGCATTTTGCAATAAGTACATAGGTAAAGAAAAATCTTGCTTCATAGTTAAAGTTTGCTGAGTGTACGAGAACTCCAGCTAGTTTGAGCCATTTTAAAAAGGTGAGCCCACTTTTTAAGTGTAATATTATGAGTCCCTATAGACCAAGTGATATCAGCAAATCAAAGAACGCAGGGAAACAAGGGTACAGAAGGCACAAGTCTAGTTAAACAGTAGATCTTCTAGCTACCCTAGACTGACTACCTCAGCTCTAGTTTACACTTCATTTATTGAGCTGGATAATGGCACTCCACTTCAACTGGGACTCATAATCAAACTAGCAGAAAATCTGGCCAAAATCATCATGAAACTGGTGTGACCAATGAGATTACAGTCTGATGATAACATAGGTTTGAAAGTCCTCAGTGTGCCAAATTCTTAGACCATTTTTCGTTTGTTACATCAGCTATTTCTATACCATATTTTATCGTATATACAACGTTTACCAAATATGAATCTAGCCAAATATAACTCAACGACCATATCAAGCTCATTTATAAAGTCTCTTGTTGTTGAGTCTCTTTCCTTTGTTCTTTTGTTTGTGTTTAGCCTTTCATAGCTGTAATTTGATCTTATTTACAGCTATGATTAATTGGTTATATTTTAGGTTTATGTTCTTCATGTGAATGGCCCTGGGGTAGCCATGATCTTTGCTCCCCTTGGTATCGTTTGCAGTATTGTATGCGCATTGTATGGTAGCTTGTTCATAGTCATAGGTAATTGGTAAATTGTAAACTTTTACATTGAATTTATATAAAAAAGATCAGGGCACTTTATTGGTGCAAAATCCTGGAACTCCATTCCAACGGCCTTAAATAATCCACACCTGTTCAAAATTTTTGGGAAAAATTGAAAGTCCATGCTCCTAAATATTAAAGCTCACCTCATTGTAACCTCTATATAACATTTTGAATTACCTATGGAATCTCCTTTAGAAAATTGAAACCCATATTAAAAGTAGCCAAAAATAGGGGGTGCTCGCTCCTTGATTGGTCTACCTACTTAGAGAGGTCCTTCTTTAAGAAATTCCAATCATGCAAATATCTACTGTTGTGTTTTTCCTTCCATCGTATATGAATTGTTATTTAATGTAATGTATTGGGAGAAGGTGGTTCAAGATATACACATAGTGCTCAAGTTGTTATAGAAAGAATGTGCATAGTTATGTCATCAAGGAACCCAATGTGCCCTCTTGGTTATCTTTATATATACTGCCTGCATGGCAACTAGTGAACCTGAGCACACAATATATGGCTATTCATGTGCTGTACTGTACGTTGTGTACCCAATTTCACAAGTTACCATGCAGCCAGTATGTTGATAACTGGGAGGGCACATTGGGTTTTTGATTACATTCCTTAATGTATTATATTCATACAGTAGTTAGTTATCTGTTGTTCTTGTAGTTATCTGTGTGTTGCATAAATAAACTGAAACTGCAACTGAAAACTATGCTCTTAATGTTTTTGCTGCTATTTTTTGCAGATTCAACCCCAAAACCAGGAGAATGCCCAACAGCCCCAACAATCTTTGAATGCCCAGCCCCAGAGGGTGTCACACCTGAGTGCCTTTTTGATAAAGGCTGCAATGGCACCAAGAAATGTTGCAATGATGGGTGTAGTTTGAAATGTTTAGAGCCAAAAGTGCTTCCTACAGTCAAGCCAATTGTTGGACCTCCTGGACCCCCTGGAGCGAAGGGAGAACCTGTAAGATTGATATATCCTCTTCTTTATGTTCAAGATATTTTTTGAAAATATCAAAATGCCTAAAATTTTGAGATTTGAATTCATCCCC
Organism: Aurelia sp. 3 sensu Dawson et al. (2005); assembly: GCA_964020215.1. Classification (NCBI taxonomy): domain Eukaryota; kingdom Metazoa; phylum Cnidaria; class Scyphozoa; order Semaeostomeae; family Ulmaridae; genus Aurelia; species Aurelia sp. 3 sensu Dawson et al. (2005). Next base: position 2,386,764 of record OZ026572.1, on the reverse strand, counting down.
TCCCCCTATGTTTCCCAGTAGTACTTTTGCTGTGCAGTACAGACCTTGCACACATTGACACTGTTTTTCTGCCTAGGAATTCTGGAAAAATTTCAATTAACTTCTTCAATACCTGTACAGTGCCTGTAGCTTTGGTATACTTTTCCATGTATTATTCATGACAAAAAAGTCCAAAGTCAGTTACGATACAGGTTGCGTAGATGTAATGTATACCCTCTGAACGAACAATCTTTCTTCTTTCAAATGACATTCAGTTTGGATACATTAATGGAATTATTTATCCTTTAATTTATATTTTAGTAAGTATGCCCATTGATATGTTTGCAATTCTGTATTCATCTATTCGTAGTGTGTTCTAGCTTTATCTTTGGTTGATCTTGAATCTATGCATTTCTTTAATCTAGGGACAACGAGGACGAAAAGGCCAGCCTGGAATGGAAGGGGAAAGAGGTCCTAGTGTGAGTATTTGAGGACATCAAAGGGTTTGTGCAAAGTTAAAAGCTTGCATTTGCAGAGAGCAGAGAACCTAAGAATATCGCATTCAAATTGAAGTTGCACACGAAGTCAGCAAAGGATAGCCTAAGAATAAGATTTTTATTTCGATAAGAAACAATGCTGTGTTAGAGTGATTTCTTTGTCCTATTTATAGAGGAGCCTATTTACAGTTGCACACCAGCTTTAAAAGCCAAAAATTCCGGATCGAACGTCAACATTCTTGGATATTTCATACGTCCGAAAAATGTAATGTCTGAAATTTCTCGTAGTCCGAAATATTAAGTGTCCAAAACTTTTCTGCAGCTAGGCGAGGACAAGCTTGTCATTTGAAATAGCGAAAGCTTCCATCATGTGCATGGGGGTCAAGAGTTCCGTTTCCGAAAAAATTACGAGAAACTAACAGATTTGATTTTATGATGCAAAAAGCAAAAAATGACTTCTGTTTTATTGGATTTTAATGGATTGTTTTGACATAGTCACAAGAGAGGTTTTGGGATAGAAATGTTGTTGACAAGTGCCAACTGAAATTAAAATGCGCTAAATTTTTCACAGTTAATGTACTGGGGTTCAATCTTCCAATTCACTCAGTCTTTTGCTAGTTATATATATATATATAATTCAACATTTTGGTTTTCATCAACCAATTAATTATCAATTATTTTATTTTTCAATTTATTCAATTCAGCCTTTTGCTAATTACGTGAAATTACCTTTGCTTCAAAGGGGAGGAAAGGAGCTAGTGGACAGGATGGAGCAAAAGGAAAAACAGGAAGGCGTGGTCCAGCAGGTCCACCGGGAGCAGCAGTTACTAACAATCTTTTAACAACTGCAAAACCACCTATTGCTCGCCTAAGGCAAATTGTAAGTTATGCAATAATTCAATAGCAAATATCCTTTTAAACGTCTTCAGGTATTATTCTTTTTACTAGAAGAGGCTTTAAAATGTTTTACGTGTTTTTGACCAATGTTCGTGAAGCTATTCCTTGAAATTTCCTGAAATTCAAAAGTCTATTTTTGTTAAAGTACTCTTGTTTGTCATTTTGTGACTTGTTTCTGTCTGATATTGCAGACAAAGGGGCCTGGACCTGGCGGACAAATATTTCCAGAAGCAGGGAATCTTGGAAATCAGGAAGAAAGGCGGGGTCAACAACCAAAAGTAGGACCAGCTGTAAGTAGCTACTTCAAGTAAAATCAAATTATAGGTGTGTACTTAAATGAGGTCCGTCTCTATTATTTGTCGAAACGATCGTTAAGGACTTCTGAAAAGTCGCTATCAGACAAAATTTTCACCTTTTTCCAAAATGGAAGCGTTACCTTGAAGATAAGTATTTGTACTTCAAATTGGAATATGCTTAAGAAATCGCAGCCAGAATATTGATTTAATCGCAAGTGTCACGACGAACAGTTTCATTTTTGACCACAGGATGATACGATAAAAAGAATGAGCAAGCAGTAACTGACAAGTCCATGTTTGTGACAAGTCCAATTTTCCAACAAGTCCAACATTTACTTCTTGGACTTGTCACTAACATGGATTTGTCATTACTTGGATTCATCGAATAGTTTGTTACTACTTGCTCAGTCTTTTTGTCATGCCATCCTATGGTCCAAAAAGGAAACTGTTCGTCGTGACGCTCGCAATTATATTTGTACTTCACAGAAGAGCAAACCAAACATTCATATCTCTTATGATTGCTCAGATATAAGTAGATTTTTGACGATTACTTTATGATGGCTTCGTTAAAGCAACCAAACAAACAACAAAAATTATGGATACATGCCTATATAATGGTGCTTATATATTCTTTTACAATTTGTTTGCATACACTTTTAGGTGCTTATTTGTTTGATTGAGTTGTGAACATAAGCCCAAACAAACAGCAGAAATTTTATTACTGATGGCTTTCTACAACTTTTTCACCAAAATGTAGTTTAGCACTAACTGAAGGACAGTGTTAATTATTGGCTTTTCAAGCGGAGCTCATTCAAGAAAAGGGGATGGTACCACCGGATTATTTTTTATGCCACATAACGCACAATAATCTAAATAGTTATTCTTGATTTTGAGCCTCAAATCTTCTTGAATGTATCTTCAAAATTCTTGAGTTTCAATTTCAGCACAGGAAAGAACAACCTTCTGGTCTGAGTTTTTGTTACTTTTCATTCAAGTTTGATCTGAATACGCTGAATTTTCGAAATATCTACGAAGTCAGGTCGAAACAACAGGAAAATCGCCGATCTTGATCATAAAGTTCTCAAAACATGCTCAAGGGAAGAATCTTTCGTTAATAATAAACTTTCCCTTGAGCCTCAGATCTTCTTGAATATACCCTCAAAATTCTCGAGTTACGATTTCAGCACAGGGAAACCAGCCTTCTAGTCTAAATTTTTGTTACTTTTCATTTCTTGGACGCATCTTTTCTCCTTCGCATTTGCCACGCATGTAAAATTCCACCAGCTTAGCTACGCAACAGCCAAAAGATAACAGCAATCATAAGCAATGCAGGGTCCAAAAGATGAAGAGCAACAACCTCGTACCAGAAAATTGGTTACCCTTTCTTTTCAAGAAATTGATTAAGAGGCAAGAGAACAATTGGGTGGCCTCATTTTCGTTAAGCATGACGTCAGAAAAGTGCAATTTTTTGCTTTTATGATGTCACTATTTTCTGGTCATTGTCTTGAATATCATGTATTTTATTATTAATCATCAGGAATTTTCCTTTAAAGAAATTGTTCTTTGAATAAGATGCTCTGACAATTTTTGCATGTCTTTATTTGCAATTTTTGTTTTAAAGGGACCAGCGGGAGATCCTGGAAAGATTGGTGCACCTGGGCCACGAGTGAGTTATCAGTATATCATTTTAACTTTTGCTTTTATTTGAAATTTATGATCAATTTTTTGTGCGTGTGTAATAACACACAAATTTTGAAAAGATAAAGTTGCTTTAATGTCAAAGCAATGTTATTGACAAATATTTGTATGATCGTTAATATTTTCAATAAGATATAACAAGTTACTTGGCTTGAACTGGCCATTCATTTTGGCAATAGACCTTTTAGCTATTCAGCAAATGAGCCTGGATCGAGCGTTATTTTTATACATTTTTATACACGAGACTCGATTGAGTGGCGTTAGAGCTTCTACCACTATTGTGCACATTCGAAAATTCTACAAAATATAGCAACGTATCGTTCGATTGAGATTCTTTTTCAGAATAGCTAAAAGGTCCATTATGGGACATTGCTGAATTAAAAATGAATTTCTGAATTTAAAGGAATTCTTTATTCTGATATCAGTGCAGTAATTTTTCGTTTTCTTTTTTAGGGCGAAAGAGGAGAAGCAGGTCCGATTGGACCCATGGGAGCAATTGGGGAGACTGTAAGTTAGAAACTTTTACTTCAAATCACAATGGAAGAAATCGGTGGTTAGAATCGATTGAGACACTGCAAAGACAGCATAGGTGTCGAATCTTTGCAAAGTTCACCATGTAAAATTTTATTGCTTATTTCATATTTTCATATTTCATATTTGATTCTGTTAAGGAGGTTTGCCTGTCAGCAGAAGCAGGTTTTCAAGGACCCTTCCTCATCTGCTCTGATTTTACAAGGGGCGCTTCTCTATCGTTTCAACCGAATGTATCTAAGGAAATGTCTGGTGATGAATGGAACAAACTCCTTTCTGATATCAAGCTAGCTCCTTCCATCCAGTCGTTTAAAGCCTAACTCAAATCTCATAATTGAAAATGTTGAAGGAAAGCTGGTTTTAATATTCCGTTTTTCTTTTCAAGTTTTTATTAATAGGTGTTTTGTATATTTATAGGATTAGACGATTATTGTTATTAGGTTATTTTTATTTTTAGTTGCAGGGTACATTGTAAAACAGTTATTCTACCTGAATTGTATCCCTGAGTAAAGAATTTTAAAATAAATAAATTGAATAAATAAAACCTAATAATCGGCTATGGTATGTTTTATCCATTTCAAGTCATGTGACAATACTCTTGGGAAGTTTTGATATTATGTTATTTTTTAAAATCATGGCACAAACTTGCATGGCAGGAGATATGTTAGAGAAATCAAGAGATGGTTCATCAAGAGATTGATCACATGACTTGAAATGGGTACAACAAATTTTTCTATTTCCCATAATCTGAGAAAGTTCTTCTCTGATATTGTCATTATTTTCAGAATTACTGCAGTTTTATAATTTCTGCAATTTTTGAAGTTGTGACGTCATCGAATTGTTAAATCGCAAACCATAACTGCTACAGACTTGGTATATTTTGTTATTTTCAATCTTCAGGGTCCGCCGGGTGGAATAGGCTCAATCGGTGAGTCAGGAAGAGATGGTGCTGAGGTAATTTGAAGTTTTTTAATTCCCCGCGTGTATACACATTGGGAGTAAAAGGATAATTATGAACAAAGGTGAAACCTTTCTACTAACTTCCAAGACACTTCTTAGATCACAAAGGACTTTATAATAAAAATTCCTAACAAAAAGGACTTTGTAATAACGCAGGAAGAGACTGTTTGCGAGGGAAAGAATTTGACTGCATTTGATGAAGCAAAACTAGGTGACTTCTATCATTTCCAACAATTGATCTTTGCAAATTGGTTGATGCACTTTCTATACAAACTACATGCTGTTACTTACTTTACATCCCACTTACTATCCATCTTTCTTCCTTTTGAAAATGTGACATCTTCACTTATCTCTATCCTTTTTCACAGTGCTAGGAATGTTTAGATAACCAAGCCAAGAAATAGAGCAAATTTCTGACCCAGCCAAAAAATCATAAAAAAGTAGAAGCAAAAGATTTTCAATATTTAGTACCATGCTATGTAGTAATGTTTAGTTTTTCTTTTGAATAGTGTAGTTTAGATGATCATGTATCACTATATATTTTGTCTGTATGAAAAAAAGACATCTGGATCTTTTTGAAATGTTTAGGGATTGCGAGGAGAGCCTGGACCAGCAGGAAAAACTGGTAATGAAGGACCAAGGGTATGTATTTACTGCTATTGGAATCTCTGTCGTATAATTAGCTAAGCATAGGTTTCAAATCTATGAACTTGTTAGTGTAAAGTAGCCTCACTCCATAAGGGCCCTTGATCTTATTGAATTGAATTTATGTTGTTGTTGTTGTTGTTGTTGTCGCTTTAGTGGTTTGAGCGTCCATCAGTCTATCAATAGCGATAACTACGAATATGCAATCAGTCTAGGCGTAAAATTCAATAGCACGTTTCTTTTGAACCTTATAAATCATAAATTCATATGAACTTACCAACTATTGAATAAATTATTTTGCCAATATTATAGCCTTGATATATGAGAAGTGATGGCTTTTTAAACGGGGAATGATATGTTACTCTTCCAAGGATGATACAGCTATCAAATTATGCATTATTTCTACTATACCGATATTTCAGATGAGTATTTCTGGTTATTACATTACAGTTTGAGTTACTGGAGGTTTCTTTCCTTTTTCAGGGTACAAGTGGTCTTCCAGGAGCTACTGGCAGTCCTGGACACAAAGGAATGAAGGTAAAATTTTTCATGCCCATATTTATATAGTGCAGTTTTATCTTGGTTTTTTAGTACTATTTTTGCGCCGTTAATCTTGCAAAATTAGTTATTGTAAGTGTTTTGTTTTATTTCATTCTGTTTTTTATTTTTTTGTGGTTAATAAAGCTCTTTTATTACCTGACTGAAGTTTCAAAAACGAGGCAATACAGAATCCCGCCACTGCTATTGGTTAATCGCACTCTTCCCGCGGGTTTCCCGTAGCCTTATATAATACGATACAAGGACGCATTTTTGTTGCCACAGCAACTGCCTTAGGCATATATGCGATTTACAAGCAACTGAAACGACATGACAGTAACAAAATGTGTTTGACTAAATGATACGAGTCAAAATTAGAAGCTATCAGGTAATAAAACTCATACTAACCGGTTTTGTCGTTGTACAGGAAAATATAAAGCCCTCGGTCTTAATGCACAGACCTCGCAAGCTCGGTCTCGGTCTGTAATTTTAAGGCCTTGGGCTTTATATTTTCCTGTACAACACAAAACCGGTTAGTATGAGTTTTATTACCTTGATAGCTAGTTTTTTGGGAAATGTATGGAGAATTTGTACAGTCTTGTGCAGTCGTCCATCTTATTGTTTGTAGAGTAATTTGTTTTAGTTTAGGGTTGAGTAAGATGTTCTCATGTAATGAAACTGGTTTATAAACTAGTGAATTTTTCAGTACATTGTTAAACAGTGATGACAATCTCTATGTTTTATTTGCCAGACTTTTATTTTTTAAGATGATGAATAACTTCCCTTAATTTTAGGGAGATCGCGGAGAACAGGGAATCAAGGGACTTCGTGGTGAAGATGGTCGAAATGGCACAACTGGTGAACCAGGTAGTCTTGGAGACAAAGGACCTACCGTAAGTCATCTTAATTTTTCATTATTTTTACACTGTATCCCTTAGAGGACTGGTTTGCAAGGAACCGGGCCAAACTTCAAGATATTGCAACTAGCATGTATATATTTGATAAAAATGGCACGACAAAATGGTATTGAATTGTTTCGTTTCTTGCATCTGCAGTTTTTAATACCATCTTGTTACTAGCATAGGTTCCAGATTGCAAAAAGGTTGATTTAAGATTCAATGACTAATTTCTTTGAATTGAATATTTTAAAAGAAACTTTGGCTACTTTTTTATAGTTCTGCTTTTTGACTTTTTGAAATCTTTAATGTTTTTAGAACTGAAGGGTTTTTGTTGTTTCTTAAGGATTCAAGTAAATTTTTGAAAAGAATGAAACCATCCTAATAGGCGATTGTGCTAAAGATGGCGGCGAGGAGGTTTCTACCAAGATGCATTTCGTTTTTTAATCGAATTCCTATAGAATTACTAAAGATTCGCAATTCGAACGCAGTGCATTTTTCTAAAGCCGGTTATCAAAAGTGCTATATCATTATTTTCCTATGAATTTTTTACGTTTTAGAGTATAGTTTTCACCGGTTTTCTTTCTAAAACATGCTATCATTTTGAGGGGAAAATTTTAAAGCCAGTTGATAAAAATTATATCTTGGTGTGCACACCCCCGTACAACTGAAAGTCAAGTAGCCCCCTGGGTGCTGGGTGTGCGCATTTATGTTTCTATCACAAACAGAATTTTGCTCATATAGGTTTAAAAGAAAGCCTGGTGCAAGACCTGATAATACTTTTTTACATAATTGTAGTTTTCTCGAGTTCTATATTATCAATAACTGTAGGAGTTTTAGTCACACTGTTCAACTGTGTTCTTAAGCTATACCGGTTGAGTCAAAAGAAAGTTTCGGCGTTTTGAGGGCTGTGGAATAAAAAGTATGTGACCGATATTCAAAACTAAATTGTTAATCCATCACTCAAAGGCTAACTTAGAAGAGAAAATTTTGTTTGGTAAAATCAAACATCTTTAAGACCCAACAACAATCAAAATGCTTGCAAGGGGTTTATATGGGAATCAAGAATTCCACATTCCATTCTGGTCCATCATTTATGTGGCATTGAAGTTTACATTGCCAGTTTGAGATGCTGAATTCCAATTTCAATAGAAGGTAAAAAATTGACCAGAATGGAATGAGGAACTTTCGTTCCAAAACATGCCCTTTACCAGCATTTTCCTAATTTCTGGGTCTGTAAGATGAGGGATACTACCAAACAAAATTTTCTCATCTAAGTTGACCTTTGACTGATAGATGAACATTTCAGTTTTGAATATCGGTCATATACTTTTTATTCCACAGCCTGGCAAACGCCGAAACTTTTTTTGACTCACCCGGTAGAACCGACGAAGTTTGAATGTCAAAGCATGCACCCGCTTTTTCTTCTTTCAAAATGTTGAAAGAAATGTTGCAGATAGTTTATTTTTCTTACTTTTTTAGAATGTTATCACACGTAAACTTTTATTTCATATGTAGGGAACTACAGGACCAAGGGGACGTGCAGGAGATAGTGGACCAAAAGGTCCCGTCGGAAATAAAGGTCCGGTTGGAGCAACGGGTCGCCGTGGAAACCCGGTTAGTAATGAACTTCCTTTTCCTACCATTCTGTTTAGTTTGCAACAAAATTTTCTCCATAATGTTTCTACTTTGTCGTGCTACCAAGGGTGTTAGGATACCCATGTTTTGATCAGTTATTTTATGAATCTTGTCTTGATCGTTGATGTCTGGTTTGTTTCGTCTCAGCTCATGTCTTTAGCTGAATTTGGTATCGGTTGTGATGAAATAAAGAATGTATCAACGATCAAAGCAAGGCAAATGGATGCTGACCAAACCACGGGTAACCTAGTGCCCTTGGCGTTACAAGTGTCTTGAAAAACGCAGGACAAAAGTCTTGTCATACCCAGAGCCAAAGATTTGAAATGATATATCGTCTGATCTGAGTCCATCAGTTACGTGAACATTTTTAAGCACTGAATTAAAGACATTTTTTCGCAAAATCTGCAAGCAGCAATACAAAGGATGAAATCCCAAATATTTTATACAGAGATGTTTATATTCTATTCTTTTTTACCTTGATGAAATTGGAGCCTTTTACCATTTTGAACTTTGAATGTTTTTACTATAAATTTTTGGCGAACAAATACGTACTTACATCTTGACTCATTCAGAATCTAGAGACAGATACCGTCACAAAATCAAGTGACAAGGATATATTTGGTAGCTTTTCAGTTCTTTTATCCCATATTTTGCGGAATCAACAAGCAATTTTACGGCTAACATACATAAATTCAACACAGTTTTTATCCCAAACCATATCAAAATTAACATGCAAGGTTGTGTCGCTAAGTAAATGGAAATATTTGGTAAATTCTAGAACTTTGCATAAGTGGGGAGGGGGGCTTATTAGAGAGGGAGCCTTATTTCAAATTTTGACTAAGAGGGGAGGGGCTTATTAGAGAGGGGGGGCTTTATAGAGCTTTTACGGTACTCCTTATGGTTCACTTGCTTGCTCTTGCATTTTTGAATGGCCCCCCCATCAATTACCTAAAGGTGACATTAACTGTACCGTTATTTCATTGCAGGGTCCATTAGGTCTTAGCGGTCCTCCAGGAGAAGCTGGGGCAGTTGGTCCTAAAGGAGAAAGAGGCGCAGATGGACCACAGGGCGCAAGAGGTGAAACTGGCGATCGCGGGCCATCTGGCAAAATTGGTCCTAAAGGTCTAATCGGAGACACAGGTCTACCAGGACGTCGTGGAAAGCAAGGAGCTAAGGGTACTACGGTTAGTTGTGTTTGAGAAGTAATAGTCTTGTATCACACAAAAATTACAGGAAACAGAATGCCTACTAGTCAGCATCTAAATTGTAAAATTGAATGTTGACGGCAGATGTTAGATTTATTCCTCTACTTTTCGCCGTCTGCTCAGGTCTTCTCTCAATGTCCCCATATCCACAATCCTTTTCTTCGCTGTATAGAGTCCTTTTTTCGTCCTTTTCTTCTATGAATATTCCTTTTCTACAGTCCCCTTTCTTCACGAAGTAGCTTCCTTTCAACACCCCCTTTCTTCTCTCAATTACCACCTTTCCATAGTCCCCTTCTTCTCTTAATAACCCCGTTTCATTTCCCCTTCCTTCATGTAGTAGCCCCTTTAAATAGCTCCCTTCCTTCTCTTAGCAGTTCTCTTTCTTCTTTTAGTAGTCCCTTTCCATATCCCCCTTTTTTCTCAATGACTCTTTTCCATAGTCCCCCTTCTTCTCTTAGTAACCCCTTCAATAGTCCCCTTTCTGTTCGCAATAGCTTCTATCACGTACAATTCAAGTGAGTCAGCCACGTCAGTTCGCAGCTTCGTTTACATTTGCAGATTGCCTAATGGGCAGTAGAATTCTCTTTGTTTGCATTCGCTAGTTGCTGTATACTGCTGTGTCAATAAAAAGGAACAGATGCTTTTACTTCGAATACTGCCGTCATCCACAGCAAATTCGACTCATTTTTTGTAACGAATTCTTGTCAAGTTATGTGACGAGTGTGATGAGTGAGCAACTGCAGTAAATTATACTATTACTTCTTAATTTAAGTTATAATGAGAACCCAGTCAGCGGATTTTGTTTACTTGATTTAGAAGATGAGGATTAACTGTTTAACGTTTGAGCGATAAATATGCAAGAATTGTTACGCCTTCTTCTGGGCTTCTGAATTAAGTAAACAAAATCCGCCAGACAGAACTTTAGATTTACCCTTCTTCTTTCGTTATAAGCATATAACTTGTCTTAAAAGCCACCCTTTGCGCGCACCAGGCGAAAGTTTGCCCTACTGGTTTAAGAGCAAGTTTGCAGCTATGTTTGTTTTGAATTATTGATTGAGAGAATTTCTTTTGTCTGCATTCGCGAATCGCTTTGAATTGAGGTGTGAACCAAAGCAGTTGATGCTATTGTTTTACTAGCTCTGCTCTTGTTCACTGATGATTGCCAGATTGATTTTTTGTTTATGTAAACATTCTAGTTTTGTTATGAATGGCAGAAAGACAGACAGAAGTACCGTCATAGGAGACTTCAATGATGATAAAAAATCTTAAATTTGACTTTTTGAAAGATTGATTGAGTATTTTGCTTAAAAAGTATAGACAGCTCAAAGTAAGGGTTTTCAACGTGCAATTTTTGTACCTTGTTGTATCAAGAGCAGACACGTCTTCATCTCTAAATATTTCTGGGTCATTGAGGAAACGAGTCAAAAGGAAAAGTTCATCAAAGGTTTGATATTTGCTTTTTGGTGATTTTTAAATAGGAATACTTTTTTTAGGACACCCAGCATTTTAAGATGAAATTTCTTCAATCGAATTCTTTTCATTAAAGGGAATATCAGGAGTCAGAGGAATCAGAGGACCTCTTGGAAACACAGGGCGCCCTGTGAGTATTTCCATGTTCAAGCTACCTATTTTTTCTTTTATCATGCCGTTAATATCTGAGTGGAATTTAGCCTATACGGTGGCGTACGGGGGTGGGGGGCGATGGGATGCGATTTCCCCTAATATTGCCTTTAACGATGGTCTTTTGTTCCAGAACAATAGAAGTAAACAATGCTTTTAAGCTAAAACAATAGCCCCCCGCCGATATTTGGCAAATTGTTCGCCAGTGAGCCTTTAATGCTATGTATGTAGGTTTCCACCTTATATGACTGAAAATTAGATCAAAGTTTATCAAGCACACGTATGTATTAATGTTCCGGTCGCGTGGAACCTTTCAATCTCAATTGAAAATCTTGAAATGATGGTGGAAAGAAAATCAGAAGCCTCTTTTATTGCAACTGTATACTTCCTTAATATCTTGTCAGTTTAAATGAACGGAGATATGATGACGTGTCTAAACATAGCACAGAAGAACGACACGCACCACTTACCTTCCCGTTGTTTTCGTCAATCAAGACCGTCATATACAATGGGTCATGATTAGATTAACCAAGCCCCCCCTAGCTAAGTTACATCAAGGGTTTTAGGACACGGATGTTTTGATTGATTATTTGTTTACCTTGTTTTGATCCCTGTGCCTTGTTTTGTTGTCTTGTTTTCTATTCTGTTTCGTCTTCAACTGAGTGGGGTTAGGCCCAACCGCTCTCAAGTTGTTCGAATAGAGCTCCCTTGTATTTCTGTGTCTTAGTGCACCTTCGCACAAGAAAGGTTTTACAACCGCATTTGGTTACATTTAACGCCGTTGACTTACTTTAAGCTGAATCTTTTTAGCAGTCCAAATCAGAACCTTGCTTTCTAATTTTGTTGCATGTTTGGTGAGCTTTTCTATATGCCCTTGGACTTTTTTTGACAATATTTTTCAGCTTCTTTTCATCAAGAGTAAGCTATTACTTGTCTTAATTGATGAAGAAAATTTTGCCATGTCACGTTAAAATCTGACTTTTGTGGTTCCACCGTCAGCTTTGGCTCCTAATTCGGCATCATTTTTATTCCTTTTATTGTTTCTTTCATTTTTCCATCAAGTATCAATTGTTCCTTTTATCGACATGCATGCAGTAGATCATGTCTCAATTGTAGGGAGTTGGAAGTTTATGCTCTTTCACCTTAGAGCCTATGATTTCCAGCTTTTTCCTAAACCCTTGGTGCTATTTTTTTAATCAGCTATTCAACCGTTTATTCACGATTACTTTCCTTTTCCTTTCAGGGCCGAAGAGGTGATCCAGGATCTCCTGGAAATCCCGGACCACAGGTTCGTTCATCCTACTTTGTTGTGCCAAATAGCCTTGCGCTGTTCTGCGAGTAGGCATTTGCTCCTTTCACGCAGATCTCCATACTACTCTAATTGAAGCATTTTGGATGGCTTAGCATGGGGTTCAATATCCTCAATATCTTGGACATTATGGGTGCAAAATTCTATGACCTTATTCTTTGAACTGAATAACTTGAAAGAAACTTTAACAGCTGCTCTTTACTTCTACCGAATTCAGCTTAGGATGCAAAGTTGCTTCTGATTATGATCAAATATTTGAAACAAGTTGAGAACTGAGATGGCTATGAACAGATTCATGCCTTTCTTGTTCATCTTCGTTCTACTGTAAGCCGCATAAGAGAGCCTGCGATTTTCTGTAGCAAACTTAAATGCTCCTCCTATAGAGGATATTTTACAGGAAAACAGCCTCAATAAGTTCTTACACCAGTTCTTAAGTTATTTCGATCATTTACAGATTCTCTTTGAATTTGTAAACAATACAACATCTATTCAATTGTAGGTACCAGATGGACCAAAAAACGTATCGTTACAGTTTTGAAATATATAAGTGTGGCGTTTTATACTGTACGATCGTGCGTGTTTTAATGATCCAGCCCATGTACCTGGGTCTACATCAGTGTTACTTGATATTTGATATGTGACTCTTTTAAGGAGGGTTGCCCTTCAAGCGGAGTTGTATTAAAACGGGCCCTCAACTTAAAAGCATTAATAATACATAATTACTAAGGAAAAAGACAAATTTCAATATAAAAATCATAATGTTAAAGCCTAGCACAAAATTTACGAAATTTATGATTAAAGAGAACTAGTATTTCAAGCTTTGATAATATTTTCTATGAGAACTGGTTTCATTTCCCAAGCTTAACTGGTTCTGATATGTTGGCGTATTAATTGATTAATTGATTAATTGGCCAAAGATCAGCCTGAATGTTCTTCATCCGCAGTTTCTTCTGTGCGAATTTAAACTGTATGCAAAGATATGTTAAAAGTCAATGCCAGACTTTCTTGTAAAATCTTACATTTTCACACTTCATGTTTTCATGTTTATGATTATTCTCTGAAGAGTTAAAGATATCGAAGTGATGTTGTCTGCAAAAATTTTACTACAAACGTATCAATAACTATATGATTCAATATTTAGGGTCAAGCTGGAAGCAAAGGTGCACAGGGACTAACAGGTTTAAAAGGTACCAGTGGAGACCCAGGGCCACCAGGTGTGCCAGGCAGAATTGGACCAAGTGGCAAGAGGGTAAATATATTCAATTCAGTTTCATTTAAATAATGATGATAGAGAGTTGGGTGGTACGAACAGAAAAATTTCGAGTCACACTCTGATGGAAGCATACGGCAGAAAGGCAACAGTGTGCTAAATATCTTGTTTTTTTTGCGACCAATTATCTTTAGGATAGTTTTAATGTCAATTAAATTTCATGCTGATTTCATGTTAAATTTCAATGTAAACAAACTTCTTTCGAAACGATGATTTTTCAGTATTTTTGATAGTCCATATCACAGAGATTTTCCACTACTTTTCTCAAAATATAGGTGTTATTTTGAAGATGGACTCCTGAATTTTCCAGAGAAATAAACCAAACGCGCATATGTTGTAGGATTGCAGAGATATTGGTGTATATTTAGAAGTAGCTTTATTGTGGATTCACCCCATCCACAAAAATCTGAGCGGAATACAATGGCCACGTGTGGGCAACAATATAGATCATAGAGATAACAGGTTTGTTTACGGTTGCGTGACCCTGCCCCTTTAAAGTATACTCCAGGTATGTTTGCTGGTTTTGTGGAGCGTATAGATTAGCTTAGGTTATGATAGAATGTGTTTTCAGGAATTAATAAGTATATAAACATCCTTTTTTCAATTCACAGGGAAAGCCAGGACAACTTGGACCAACGGGGGAACCAGGGCTGTCTGGAGATCCTGTAAGTATTGCTGCTGTAGACTGATATGAGAATGTTTGCCATAATTCGTCAGAGCTGCACATTAGAAGGAGATCAGGCTTTAAAGAACTGGTATTGTGTAAAGATAAAATAACAGGCAATAACTAGCTAACAAACATTTTAAGATTGATTGAGAACCTCAAATGAACAGTTTGAAGAATCTATATACTTTCATGTGGTTGTTTGATTTTTTCGTTTGTTCAGTGATGCAATATCATGCGGATAATTAATTATTTGACGTGCAAGAAAAAGTATTTATATACTATTCAGATTTACATAATTTTTGATTATTTTTCCATTTCTGTACACACTTTTAATCAATTTTATCTCACAGGGAATCGCAGGACTTCCTGGATTACCTGGACAGCCTGGCGCTGCTGGACCGAAGGTAAATTTCTCAACAATCATATTTATACACAATTGTACATTTGTTTTTGCAATAGGGTAATTCAATCTAAAAATTAGTTTATTATGTTCTTGATGATCAAATTAGGGCCTGTTTATATGAGGAAAAACACCTCACCTGCCAGACCCGGGGCTAAGAGGTGAGATTCCACCTTCCCATAGAATCCTTTGTATTTTCATTTTGCGTTTACATGACGAACGCAACACCACCGGTATAGTGAAATCCCACCTCACCAGAGGTGGGATCTCACCTGGATGAGGTGAAATTTGTCCATATAAACGAAACACCACCGGTATGGTGAGGTGAATCGAAATTATTCGTTGATTCTTATTGGTCAGTCCGTGCTGATTTCACGGAAGAGAGACTTTCCTCCATCTCGCATGTCAGCCCCGGGGCTGACAGGTGAGGTGAAAAATCTCATATAAACAGTGGCTGAAATTTACCTCGCCTCTCAGCCCCGGGTCTGGCAGGTGAGGTGTTTTTCCTCATATAATCAGGGCCTTAATTTTGATACGTTTTGCGTTCATGATTTGAAACTTGAGATGTTATAGTGCAAGCGTAAAATGATTTCCTGCCTGATGGAAAATGCTCGAGCTGAAATGTTTCCTTAAAGCTTCTGTAATTCAGTGCATAAACTTTGCTTGCAGAATCTAATAGTATTTGGGTAATCATCTATAGCTCCCTGGTGTAAATAGAAATTGGACACTTGGACGTCGAATAATATTTTTGTTTTGAAGCTTTTCTGTCCACATTTTTCTGTACGGGGATTGTTTATGTTCATAATTTTACATTATTCTGATTAAATTTTTTTTCGTTGCAGGGACTTGCAGGTGAAAGAGGTGGGCAAGGGAGACCTGGGGTCAAAGGAACAATTGTAAGTTCTTTGGTTTTCAAATTTAACATATCACCGTGGAACAGATGTAGAATGATAGAAAGCCGAGAGGAAAATGTTCTCGCGATGACAGCAGTGTAATTTGTTTTGCAATTGATGATTTTTCCTTGGTCTCGATAGATCTTAGGATCTACCAAATTTGAAATTTAATTATTATTATTATTATTATTATTATTATTATTATTATTATTATTATTATTATTATTATTATTATTATTATTAAATTCTTTATAGTTGGTATTTACAATAGCTTAAATACAATTAGCTAATTCAAACCAACTATCTACAAAGGAAAAATTATCAATAATATAAAGAAAATAAGTATATTTACATCGATTTACATGATTTACATAATTAATTTTTTACGGAGGGATTTCCAAGATGTTGTTCTCAACAGCAATTTTTGCATGTACAATTTTCACCCTTCCATTCTTTTATCGATCTTTTGAAATAAACAACAGATGGTGAGCTTTTTATAGCGTCAGGTAGGCTGTTCCAGAGAATGCTACCTCTATAGGTCAACGAACTGGTCCCATAAGTTGTCGTTTTTGCTTGTGGCAGCATTAGCAGTGAACCTGATCTTAGATTATACCCAAGCTCTTTTCGCTGGAAAATATTCCACATAAAGGAGGGATTTTCGCACGATAAGCACTTGTATATTTCTACCATCAAGTTTCGTAGATTTTTTACATGGACCCTAGTGTCATCAATCTTTTGAAGAAGCTCATCGAAGCTCGATGTATAGTCTTCAAGAAGTATTCTCAAGGCTCTTTTGTGAACTCTGTCTATTTCTTTGTTTTGCGTTTTACCGCAAAACATCCAGACAAGTGGACAATAATTGAAATTTGACATTATGAATGTATTGTACAGGATCTTCCCTTTCTTTTCGTCGATGTAAGGTGCGACCCTTGAGAACGCACTGACTTTTCTGCTAACTTTTTGGCACAGTGTTTTCACGTGCTTGTCAAATTTCAGCTCATCGTCAACACTTATCCCAAGTAGTTTGACAGACCTTGTCACATTAATTGATTTGTTTTCTATTTCTAAGAAAAATTCTTGATGCTGCTTTAGGCCAAGAAACATTACTTGAAATTTTTGGGATTTGCCACCATTCTGTTATCTTTGAACCAGTCAAGAGCTCTAGAGATGTCATCCTCAAGTCTCATTGCCACTGACTCGACATCTTTGTCACATGCATACACGGTATTATCATCTGCAAAATTGCAGACATGGGAGGACTTCATAGCGAAGATGAAGTCATTGACAAAGATATTGAAGAACAGTGGACCGAGAACTGAGCCCTGTGGAACTCCTGACACTATTTCTTGCCATTCACTGAATGTTGAACCTACTTTCACGCGCTGTTTTCTTTGTGAGAGATAGTTTGAGATTAGTGCAAGACTGTTTGGCCCAAACCCATAGGCTGCAAGTTTGGCTATGAGTAAATCATGTGGAAGACAATCATATGCCTTAGACAAGTTCATTAAAGAAATCTGAGGACTAAGGGAGTGGTCATAAAGTATCTGCTATATGGGGTTGGATGATATTTGGATGGGCCATGAAAAATTTTGCCTTAACTTTTTGGGATCATGAAAAAAATTAGATGTATTTTATGGGGCCATAAAACTTTAGTCATAAAATGGGGCCATAAAATGTTATGTTGCAAAGTTTAGCAATGGGCTGCAAATGTTTGAAAATTTTTTAATATTCCTTTTTCACATTTGACACTTGATTACAATGTGTGCAACTCAATGGGAACAGTAGGGGATGCACGCAGGATACATTTGGCCCGATATTTTGGCCAAATGCATGTTACGAAGAGGTAGACGGGAATGTACAATCCAAGTATGATACCAAGTATAATATGTTTGCGGGGTGAGTGGCCGAGTGGCTTATACAGTCTTCGTCAGGTGACTGAAGTTAAGCTTGGTCGAGTGAGGTCAGATTTCGGATGGGTGACCTCTGAGGACTGACCTCGCAACTCACCTCGTCGTCCTTCGGAAGGGACGTTAAACTAGGGGTCCCATGCCTGGATGCGGCATGCACAGTGGGCCTAAATTAGCTTTCAGCAGCTAGAAATCCTGACAAGCTCACTCAAAACAAATTGAAAACAAACAAACAAACCCTCTTGCACACAGACCAAAATCAGTTTATGATGATGACTCCCAATGTGTCCTGAAAACTAAATGAGTTTTATGGGGTCATGAAAAATATCCTGGTTATTTCTATTGGGCCAAAAAGAATTTGATAGGAATTTAGGATGGGCCATGAAGTTTTTTGCTACATTTTTGGAAAATCGTCCACCCCCATATAGCACATACTTTATGACCTGTCCCTAATTGGTATTTAGGATAGCAAACCAGGAGCAGCTCAGTAGAGGAACAAAACGTGTATGCTATTAACAAAGATCTTGATTTCTGTAAACAATCATAGCATGGGACAACAAAGAATACTTTCGACGCATATTTTCTTCTTGGATGGAACACGAAAGAGCTTAACGCGAAAACAGTATATCGAATTTATATTTCATAAATATGTATGAAATATTTGGTTCTCTCTAACAAATCGTTTTTTACTTGCAGACAATTAAGTTTTCTGAGTATTTTCTTTCAATGTTCCTTTTGGTTGTAGACAGTTATTTACAAGTCATTGGATATTAACATGTCTTTATTTCATTCCAGGGTGCGCCTGGTCTAAGTGGTGACACTGGCCCGCAGGGAGAAGTGGTAAAGAATTATTGTATTTAAAGGCTGTTGGACAACCGTCATGCACTGCAGCCCTATTTCCAATGGTGGCCTAATTTTAATGCCGCATGGATTTATGTTAGTGATGTTGATAAATCAGTAGCATCAATAAACCCATGAAATTCACGAAAACAAAACAAATCATCGCAGTGCATGCTGGTTACCCTATACTATTATACTAAGTATGCAAAAATTACAATATTCAAAGCATATGGAATCAGATTCTAATCTAAACTCATTTCACATCAACGAATCAACGAATCAACGAATCTAAACTCATTTCACATCAACGAATCAACGAATCTAAACTCATTTTACATCAACGAATCAACGAATCAACGAATCTAAACTCATTTCACATCAACGAATCAACGAATCAACGAATCTAAACTCATTTCACATCAACGAATCAACGAATCAACGAATCTAAACTCATTTCACATCAACGAATCAACGAATCAACGAATCTAAACTCATTTCACATCAACGAATCAACGAATCAACGAATCTAAACTCATTTCACAATACTTTGTTTTCTTTATTCCGTTACACTCATACCCTGCTATAGCTATCAGCTCCTGAAGTACTCCGAAATTCACATAGGTACCAGCAAGCTCTATAAAGCTCTTGCGTTCTTAGCTACTACAGTTCCATGCAATATTCTAAACAACTGACAACGAATTTCATTTCAGGGCCTACCTGGTGAAGATGGACAAGCAGGTGTTGATGGAAAGAACGGACCAATGGTATGTTTGACATTTCTTATGATTTTTATTTAACGTTTGTGAGGATTGGATTATTCGGTAACTTTTTGCCAAGATCAATTATTAAGCGATATCAGTGTTAGAGCGTAGTCAAATTTAACTATGGTCAAAGATTTAATTCTATGAAATAGAATTGAAATTCAACAGTCTATTCATTCCCCTGCCATTCAGCAATTGAGCAAGAATCGTCTCCAAACGTGCGTTTTCTTGATTGTCTGCATGCCCATGGAGTGAGAAAGGCAATTTTTAAAGCATCTGCTTTTGAGTCTGAAATAAATGACGTAGATTGGAAACTTGCTATATCCAGGCGAAACGCACGAGTTGTTGTGACTACAAAGTAAATAAAAAATACAAGTTAAGACTGCGTTCAGACGATGCCGGCACATTTTGAAAACGGTGAAAAATGTGACGGCTGCAAAATTTGAGCTAGCATTCACACGATACCGGAACAATTTGAAAACGGTAGGAAATTTAGACGGCAAAAACTCGTTGTAAGACTTTGATGCCAAAGAAGTGTGCCTACACCCTAAGAATCGATCAGTCTCGTTCCAGAAGTGTCTAAAAATGTTCTGTTTTCATCATTTTAAATGTTTACACGATGCCGTTTATAAAATTTACCGACTAGAGTTCCTTTTTCAAAATCTACCGTTTTCAAAATCTGCCGGCAAAAATGTGTCGTTTTCGTGTGAACGGGAGGCCTATCCGTTGAATTTTTCACCGTTTTCAAAAAGTGCCGGCATCGTGTGAACGCAGTCTAAGAATCATTAAACGATAAAACCAGATGCATCACATTTTAAGAAGCTCCAAATTGATAAACGGGAGTGTGAAATAAGGATGTCTTGGATGGATTTGTTTAATATTCTAATAAGCAGGGAAGGGGATCTCTGTATTTTGTTTATCAATTAGAAAATCTCAATTTTTGATAAGATGCCAACTTTTCAGTGCCAATGCTTAGTTAGATAAGGCTATGGCATTAATATGATTTCAGAAAAACTCAAATGACAAGATCAGGCAATAATAACCTAGTCTATCAATAAGCATACGAAAAGATAAAATCTACGTGGACCTGCCTGACGTATTTCTATTACTTACTGAAATTTTTGCCCGACATAAGGCGGATGTTTGCCGAAACCTCTGATGTTTGTAGATTTTTCCAACTTCGGGGAGGCGGCTGCCGTCGTCCCAACTACCCTGGCTAATAATATATCTATATTGTTTTTTCTATCGTCATTGACAGACTTTGATTTTTTCTTTGTTTGTGTTTGTCAACTTATTTTAATTCGATTCTTGCCTAGCTATACATATTTACATATATACAACTAATCTAAATCGAAAATCTCTTTTCTCATTTCTTATTTCTAAATCTCTTTATGAATCAAGACATAAATTTCTGTCGTTGCAGGGTAATCCTGGTCTTGATGGCAGACCGGGGGTAGAGGGAGCTCCTGGTGCACAAGGAAAGAGAGGACCGACTGGTATAAGGGGACCAAAAGGTGCCAGAGGACAAAACGGCATTGGTGGTGAACCCGGAAGACTTGGACCAAAGGGAGACAAGGTAAAAACTAAGATCTAATCGATTTACTGATAATCATAGATTTTTATTTTATTTCCAAAATTATGTAGACAAAATCTTTGAGCCTCAAATTAATGAAACAAGGAAAGAGCAAAATCTAAAAATCACAGAGCAGGCTGTTTATTGACGCAAAGAAGATCTCTTTACAAAGAGATCTGTTTCAAGTCACAGTTGTTACTTTTTATCGTGGGCTTCAAAAGTTTAGAAACATTTGGTGAAGGGTTTCGGGCCAGGTTTCTGTTTTTGTTCGTCCACTTTCCAACTCCAGTAGATTGTGTCTGGAAGGTCACCCATCCAATATTGACCTTACGCGATCAACTTTCACTTCAGTTTCCTAACGGCAGCTGTACAACTCACTTGCCACTCACCCTACTGATATCCCCTTGACCAATGATTAGTCAGATGACGAATTTTTCTATCACAGGGAGATGTCGGACCACCTGGACCAGAAGGACTACCAGGAGCCATTGGAATAATCGGAGATCCAGGGACACCAGGGAAGCCTGGAAAACCTGGGGATGCTGGCCCACCTGTAAGTAGAAAAGAAATATTATTATGTGTTGGTCAGTTTTCTTAATCATTCTATTTATTGTCTAATTATGGTATCATACCATGTGTCACGAAATGATGTATTGCTTTTTGAAAAATTGCCAAAATTTGAAAAATACTATTACAGTGATGTTGAATTTCCCTTTTTGAGGTGTTGTATGAGAGATCAAATTGAATGTAGCAAAACCAAATTTTGCAGATTTTTCAAGCGCCTAATAGCGTCCATCCTGTATACATCTACTAGTTTATCTTCATAATCAGATATATAAATTTGGCTGCCTCAGAATATATTTTTGATTTGATGCAAACAAAGTGGGAAATGCATTATGATAAGAAATCTAGGTTTGTGACGACGATTAGCTTGAAAAAGAAACAATTCTTTGATTTGAAATTTAAAGTCAATTCAAATAATTACGATCTTTCTAATATCAAGACAAATCCAGTATATTTGTAAGATTTAAACGTTCTGTCATTGACGTATAAGATTAGGCCATTTTATCATTAGAACGCGTCGATAGGATCTCCTATCATCCTCAGCTAAGCAAATGCACGCGCAAATATGTTCGTAAATTCTTAGTTATGGAAAACAAGATGTATGGTTAATTCTTGGTCAACAAAGCTACAAATAAAGACATTTAGGTGAAAACAGTGAAAAATGAGTCAAAACAAAGGAATGAACTCTCTAATTAGTCACTTTGTATATCTTGCAGGGTGCATCTGGACCAATAGGCCCTGTTGGATCCCCTGGAAGAGACGGTGAAAGAGGACAAACTGGTGACACGGGTCCTGATGGAAAACAGGGCCCAAAGGTATTTATCTGATTGCTAATCTAAGTAAAGCATATGTAGTTTTACCATTTAAAAAAATACACTATATAAAAACTGAAATTGAAAATTGAATTTACTTCAATATTTATGATCCTAAGTCTCAAAAATCTTTTCTTTTACAGGGAGCTACAGGTCCAGTTGGACTTCCTGGAGCACCAGGACGAATCGTACGTTAAATTTTCTTCTTCCAATTTTTCTTTAATACCTCGGTTTTAAACTAACAGGATCAAAGATCAAAGATCAAAGATCAAAGGCTAATGTATTTTACGAATGCATGCCTCGAATACCTAAACTGGACAGGCTTACTTCATAGAGTATTTCCTCGAGTAGTTTTACTTTCAAAGACGATTTTCCTTCAAATTTAGGAATTGTCCTGCCTACCTTTTTGGTCACTCTAAGGTGGACGTTTTCTTTAATAAAAACTTCGCAGCATAAACAAAGAAATTGTTGATCGTTGATAAGAATGCTCTTTTGGGAATGGGCATAGGCCTAGATGCATCGAGTTCATGACTAATACCTTATTC
Source organism: Aurelia sp. 3 sensu Dawson et al. (2005) (assembly GCA_964020215.1). Taxonomy (NCBI): domain Eukaryota; kingdom Metazoa; phylum Cnidaria; class Scyphozoa; order Semaeostomeae; family Ulmaridae; genus Aurelia; species Aurelia sp. 3 sensu Dawson et al. (2005). The sequence continues at coordinate 2,363,824 of OZ026572.1, read as the reverse complement.
TAAATTTGATGATATAGTAGAACCTCGATGTAATGAACACCTGTCAGACCAGACCAATGTTGTCGTCCGTTATAGGAAGGTGTCCGCTGTATGGAGGTGTCATGTTTTGCCATACTGTATTTAGGACAAAAATATTTGTCCGTTGTTTGAAACTGTCCATTGTATAGAGTTGTTCGTTAGTGGACGTTCCATTGTATTCTGTAAGGGAACATTTTGCTGTATTCGATTTGATTCTATTGATGAAATGTAGGGTAAGATGTGGCAAAGTGGGCCGTTGACGAATTATTGGATTTCATTGTTATTGTACAGGGTGTCCCAAAAACCTTGTGCCTCGTTTGTGTGGCTGTTTTGGAGGAACTTTAACATTAATTGTCTTAACGCAGTTTCATAGGTCAGGCTTCCGCTAAGAGTTTGAGACCTTGTTTGAGTCAATATGACCAGTGGTTTCTGATTTGTGACTGACGAAAGGAAAACAAGTGGTTGCTTCGAAACCAGCACTTCTATTGTTCTCAATCAATGTTGAAATCAAATAATGTTTTAAAAGAAGGGTTTTTAGCCTCACATCCTTTTAAAAGCGGTTAACAGTGCTGCATTAAAGATAAACAACATCAGTATCCCTTTTGAAAATATTGAAAAAAATTTAGATTCAATGCTAGGACTCTTTCTTTGGAAGTTTATTTAATTTTGACATTACTGGAGAACAATAATTTGGGGCAACCACTTATTTTGCCTTTCCTCTAACCCTAACCCTAACCCTAACCCTAACCAGCAACCACTTGTCAGATTGACTCAAACAAGATCTCAAACTCTAAGTTGAAGCCTGACCTATGCCACCATGTAAAAACTGTGATGATTAAATCTACTACCCCTCCACAGCAGCCTCTCAAACAGAGCACAATTTTCTTGGGACACCCTGGATAGTTGAAAATTTTCTCAGACTGACTTTGTCTCAGTCAACCCTAATTGATTCTTCGATAAAAGTAGTCTTCTGGAGCTGAAATCGTTGTTTTTTTCTTCAAGGGAGCCCGTGGCCTACCAGGCGAAAGAGGAGAAACTGGTTCAGATGGTGCTTCCGTATGTGTTTTTGTCTCCTCTATAGGTGTTTTCTTTTAGACCAACATTAGTTCTTTTGTGTTGCAACTCTGCTTCGCTTCCTAAAATCAAACAACCTGAAAAGAACGATCTGTTTCATGAAGTAAGATTATCAGGGCATCTTTTTAAGCATTCTTACTAGTGGGGAGTCTGTTGAAACAGCATCAGGATACAATGTCTGTCAACATTCGTTGGAACACTTAGACCATTGCTTGATAATCCGCATTTCTAACCATAGTGATTTGGTTTAAGCAACCCCTCACCCCCGAAACAATTCTTATTTGCAATTTTGTTGTCCTGTATTCCATCAGAGTCGTGTATCGCCGAGTTTGTAGCGTTGAAGGAAGGGGGGCAGTTGCCCCAACGTTCCTTCCCCTTAAATCCGCCACTGAGCACGAATGCGTACTTAAATGTAGAAATTTGTTTAACCGAAAATCAGTTCACTGTGATGATTTCATATTTTTTCTTTGTTTAGCGATACTGTAATTTGATTTACTTTTTATCATCCTGGTAATATCAAAGTCTGTGAATATATCATTGAATTTTCTTTCAAGGGCGATAAGGGACCAGGAGGTTCCCCTGGGCCAGCTGGCGAACCTGGACCACAAGGCACAGCAGGACTGGCAGGTTCTCCAGGACAGAATGGACCTAAAGGAGATAAGGTATATTGGCTAACGCGATCTATCAAAACTGACTTAAACATTATCATTTTATACGGTTTTCGTAATACTAAAAAGAGGTTTAATTTGAAGAGTATGGAAATTTAGATAATGAGCAATGTTTTAACTGTTCTGGAAATTTCAATCATCTCATGTTGATTATCATTATGCACTGGGGAGCATCTAGCCGTTATACACGTTTGATTTATAAGAAAGTAGTATTGAGATAACAAAATTTGAAGAAACCGTAGTACTGTGTGTGAGAAGTATTAAGAAACTTTTGTACGTTAAGTGCAAGGATATTAGAGCAGATGTTTCATCAAATCTTTATTCTTGAGTAATATTATCCAAAATTTATGTTTGAGTATAATAGTGCACGGTTTGTTCCTATTTGATGTTTCCGAATGTCAAGAAACATTTATGCAGCAGTGTTGTAGCCTTTTTGACAATTCTTTCATTCAAATAATTAGAAACAAAGTAAGAAGCTTTTAGTGCTATGGCCTAATCGCAGTTTCTTAAAAATTAAGTAATGAAAAAATATGCGATGGTTTTCACCGGTATACAGCTTCTAGAACTGCGTTCTTTTTTCCAAGGGTGAAGGTGGCTTGAAAGGAGAACGAGGCAAGGACGGAAAAGATGGTGCACGTGGACCCGATGGGCCTATTGGGCGAAAAGGAATCCAAGGTCTCCCTGGACCAAAGGGAATATTAGGCAGACAGGGAAGCCCTGGTGCAGCTGGCAAACGAGGATTAGCAGTGAGTGTTCCTGGTATATTTTTGAATGCGTACAAAGGAATGGTTTTTATTTATTTTTAGAGTTTTTCAGAGAATTTTTGCTGGCTGTGGGGTAAAACATGGGGCAATTTGGATCTACGAGGTAAAGTGGCTCTATTTGCTATTTTCAATGAAAATTTCGATTCATGGCTACATGAGCGTTAAAATCTATATATATATATATACTTTTAGGAGTTGTTTAAGTGGTGTCACAGAATTATTTGATAATTTCTGCTTTGATGTCCAGACTAGAAAACTTTCACTTTATGCAAAGTTGCGACTTTTTTCGTCAAAGAAGTATTTTCGATCTCATGTTCAATCATTTGAAAAGGCGTTCAAAGTTGTTCAGAATTTTTTTGTAATCTGGTAGATTTTATTTTGATTATTTTGCAAGGTGGGGGTAATTAAGGTCTGCTGAGATTTTGTTACAAAGTTGCGTGGTGCAAGAAGTGGCAATGGCTCCCAAATCAAATAAAAAATAGAAATGATGTTGCAGGCACATGTATATATTCATTGAAAACAGTATGAGGTACTTTTTCCGTTCATGTTTAATGGTTTCAGTGCAAGACGCGTTGATTTACTTCTTTAACTTTTATTTGGCAGGAAACTTTGTTTACATTTCCATTTTCAAGAATGGGCCTAGGCTTTGCAATATGCGCTGATGGTGGTACGGTTTTTTTTTCAATTTATCTGTGCAAGTTCTTACGTTCTTACGTTCTTACGTCTCAAAATCGATCAGTTCTCTAACAATAAGCCGGCCTATATTCTTTAATAGAGGTAAAGCTGACGTGCCATAGGGACTGTTTGTGATCATGGTGGTGTTACGATTTTGAAGCTTCAAGCTAAATGGACTTTTCTTATTGCAGGGACGTAAAGGTGCACGAGGACCGAGAGGACCACATGGGCAAACTGGACCAAGAGTAAGTACAGTAAATTCCTGCATATGAGAACCTACTTTTTCAAGAGCCAGGCTAAAATGGGTTCTTATTTTAAAGGTACTAAGACTAATTTCAAGTTACAAAGGTTCTTATTTGAAGGGTGCCTCGTGCAGGCCTTTTCAGAGTCTTTACAAATGGTGTTCAACCGTGTTATTTGTTTCGGCAAGGTTCTTATAGACTTAATAACTAGTTGAGGAGGAGAATCAAACTTTAACAGCCTACTGGGACAAAATGAACTGAATAACAACAATCAAAGCTCAACTTTGATACCCTTGCAATAAGAACCTATGTATCATCAAACAGAAACAGGTTCTTGATTACAAGATGCATAATTTAGGAAAAACAGCCTCTAGGTTCTTATTTTTGTAGGTTGTTATATGCGGGGATTTACTGCAGCTCAATTTTTTTTCAAATAAACTGAATAATCGTCAAATTGTATAATCATTTTGTTTCTGTGCTGTTTGCGTTGGTATATAACTATTGCCAGTAATCACTTTTGACATGTTGAACCGGATGAGTCAGGAAAAAGAAAAATTAATGCATTTGGAGGGCTCTTGAAGTATGCGGCCGATATTCCAAACTGAAATCCTAATCTTTCATTCAAAGGTTACCTTAGACGTGAAAATTTTTTTGCTAAAATCACGCATCTTTTAGACCCAGAAATTAGAAAAATGATGGTAAGGGGTTTGTATTTAAAGGAGAATTCCACGTTCGATTCTCATCCATAATGTACTTGCCATTCACATTTGAATTCTATATCTGAAATAAATCATGGACCAAAATGGAACGTGTAATTCTGGTTCCCTTATCAGCATTTTTCTAATTTTGGATCGTAAAGATTAGTGATTCTACCCAACAAAATTTTTGCAACGAAGTTAGCCATTCATTGATAGATTAACAAGGGCAGGTTTTGTAATACAATAGCATCAGTTGCTTTGGTTCACACCTCAATTCAAAGCGATTAGTGAATGCAGACAAAAGAAATTCTCTCAAGCAGAAATTCAAAACAAACGAAGACGCAAAGTTGCCCTGAAACCAGTACGGCGAACTCTCCCTTGGTGCGGGCGAAGGGAGGTTTTTAAGAGAAGGTATGTGCTTATAACGACAGAAGAAGGGTAAATCTAAAGTTCTGTCTTGGGCATTTTGTTTACTTGATTCAGGAGCTGAGCAGTGACTGCGTATATCTGAGCAATAAATGTGCTAAAATTGTAATGCCCTCTGCTCGGTTTTTGAGTCAAATAAACAAAATGCCCCAGACAGAACTTTAGATTTACCCTTCTTCTTTCATTATGAGCACATTACATCTCTTAAAAGCCTCCCATCGTCCGCACCAAACGAGAGTTTGCCGTACTGGTTTCAGGCCAACTTTGCGGCTTCATTTGTTTTCAATTTCTGCTTGAGAGAATTTCTTTTGTCTGCATTCGCTAATCGCTTTGAATTGAGGTGTGAACCAAAGCGACTGATGCTATTGTATTACAAAATCTGCCCTTGCTTGATAGATTAACATTTCAGTTTTGAATATCGACCGCGTACTTTTTATTCCTCAGACCAATAAACGTGTAATTTGTTTTTTTTGACTAACAAGGTATACCAAAACGAAAACTGGAAACCGAAACATATTTTCATTGACTTTATTGGTTGCCTGAAATTATCATTATTCATCTTGTTTAAACATTCGATTCTTATTATCAAGATGTCAACGACTTCATTTTAAACTCACCACTGTGAATGCAGAAAGGCAGCACTGGGAATAAACGCATGGTTTCCCTTTTGCAGGGCTTAGCTGGCTCGTCAGGACCAAAAGGAGCAGCTGGAGAACGTGGGGATAAGGTAAGCCGAGGCTTTCACTTACTTTGTTCATGAAATTTTTTTTACTCTGAATTGTACAGTGAATTGTTGCACAGGATCTTTATAATGTCTCCAGATTTCCTTTCAGTTCGGTAGTGTAAACAGTTATGATTGCAATATTGCGATTAAAATACACATGATAGGAAGTAGCCCATTGTCATATATTCGATTTGTTCTGATTGGTTGTTCCATTACGGGGCACCAGTGCCAAACTGTAAACAAAGCTGCAAAACACCATTCGTTAGGCAAATGTTCATTCTTTCTGTAGTATTTTTACTGGCTTCACTTGAGCTCTAGCGACCAAAGGGGGACCGTTTAAAGATCCACTCACATCTGAGCATTCGTAAGAGGCGAGAATGCTTGGTTTGTTTTTCGTTGTTCTTGGTTTGTTCTTTTTTCTTAAGCATGTTATGTAAGTATGTGATGTTGCCTTTTAAAAAGTGTAGGATCACCTCTTCGTCAAGTATTCAGAGACATAGTTCCTTAGAAATATTAGTGCAATTTGAATAAAAAACTGATTGATCTTATTTGTTTTAGGGAGAAATTGGTGCTCCTGGAGCGAAAGGCTTAGCTGGTCAAGTTGGTCTCATTGTAAGTAACCAAACTTACAGTGAAAGCGGAAGAAGCGTGCCATGTAAATTCGAAGATTATTTGAGAATAGGTTTTTATGATTGGATGACTTTTCGAATATTGCTTTGTCATTTGCTTCCGTTTCATTTGAATATTGCTTCCATTGATTGAAGTTAATGGATTGCAAGAGGAGTTTTTTCCCCTGAAAACCACAAGGAACAAGAATATTCAAGTATTTTTGTCATGAAAAGAAAACAGAATCTAATGAAGATACGATTCTATTTTGAATCTTGAAAACATTGGTGATACACTTCTCCCGCTTTGACTGAAACACTTAACCAATCTTAACTCGAAGGTGTTGTGCAGCAGTGGTGTAAACCCCTGACTTTGCAGCCAGAACAGTCACATGCAGACACGGTTCAATACCAGGTAAAGCCCTACCAATTGAGCTTCATGACAAGGAGTCGCAAATTCAATTAGGTTTTCTCTACTTCTGTGACTCCAGCGCTTGGCGCTAAAAACCGCAGATTCACCTTCATATTTAGATCATTTATAGTTATACTTTTTGCCAGCCTTCCGGCTGGCTCATTTCAGATATACTCGTGGCAAAATCCACTTTTCAGTCTCTGCTGATTTTATTTAAATTGAAGTTTCTGACCCTAGTGCTAGTCAAAAGTTTATCACTAGGTTCAAATTACTCTTTCAAAAAATCTAAGTTCTCGACAATTTTTTAGAAATCTCAAAAATCTTGCAGAATCTTTAAAAATTTTGCTAAATCTCGAACAATTTAGCCGTTGTTCCAGGCCAAGAAATCTTTGAAATTCTCAGAAAGATGTGAAAATCTCAAAATCTTAAAGCTCTCGAAAGCTCTTAGGAATCTTTAAAAGTATTTGAAAAGATCTGAGAGATTTGTAAATTCCCTAATTCTCGTGCACTACTTTGGAATACTTTGCCCGCAGTCAATCTCAATGCACCATTACACTAAAGTTGGCAGTGTGGAACTTTTACCAAGATTTACTGCGTTCTTTAATCGAATTCCTATAGAATTTTTAAAGATTCATAATTGGAACGCAATGCATCTTGGTAGTGAAACCATCTGTTACTTCATCTTATAATCACTGCGATATCTCTTTGATTTTTAGGGTGAACTGGGAAACCCTGGTTCAAAAGGTTCACGTGGCTTGCAAGGCAATGCTGTATGTAGAATTTCTTTTCTATTTTTATTTCTTGAATTCTTATCTTTAGAATGAATTGAAGAGCACAGTTTTGTTTGATGTTTCACTTGAGGGTGACCGCCCTTATGGTGTATACCTTGTTACGCGAAAATAAACTGCATGCGAATTACTACAAATAATGCCTTGTGATTGGTTAATCAAGTTGTCCCGGCAAAAGTACCAACAAACAGGAAGATTATTGGAGAAAGTTCAAATATTTAAACTGTTTGGATCAAATAAACATTCTTCTAAGTACTACTAATTAGTTCTTTTCATTTTCAAGACCTGGAACTTCGAATTTGAAGTGTTTTAGCTTTGACGTTTTGGTAAAATAGTTTAGGCCATTGATTTGGTTGTCTCAACTTACAGTTAGATGGTTGTAGCGGTAGCCTTATATCAAATCAAGCAAGGAGCGAAACTACGATGAATTATAAGTGTAGCTTTCGCTTGCTAACTCTTACTGATTTCCATGGTTCCACATTTTATGCCGTTATTTTTATTTTCCTTCAATAGGGTGCACCTGGAAGGAACGGAGACCCAGGACCCCCAGGACCTCCAGGACAATCGGTGAGATATATACGCTTATTGTGTTTATTTTTTTACCGAGTTGATATTTTTATGTACTGAAAGACAGTCAGAGCATAGCAAATTTAAAGTAAGCGTTCTAGACAAGGGGTACTTTTTAAGCTGGATAGCAGACACCGTTTTATCAAACCAGAGGAACCTCTACAAGTTGACACCACGTCACAGTAAAGCAGGCACTTGTGAGGTCTCAAAGATGTCCACTTGAAAGTTTACCGTAATTACTACAGAATGAAAGCATAGTGAAACTCAAGTAACGAAGCATCTGATAACCTGAAAACGAAACCGTCTTAGAATCGGGAAGCATTTTCGATTGAAGAATTTCAATTTCGTAGTACAGCTTATTGTATTATGTCTTTTGCTATTCGTGGCTGAATGAATATTGCTCACACCTTGCCTTTTGTAGGATTCTGCTGATGTACCAATTTGAATAGAATTTTTCATTTTAGGGTGCCGATGGCTCGCAAGGGCTACCAGGACCAGCTGGAAATGATGGACCAAAGGGGCTCCCTGGTGACCCTGGGATGCCTGGACCTGTTGGATCACCCGGAGTGTCTGTAAGTAGATGAATTTCTTAGTTATAAAATATTCGGTTTTCAACTTACGACGTTGATTTTGATGCTGAATTTACAAATAAGGTTTTTTATCAGAAATGAAATAACCAAACTACAACTTCATAAGTATTCTATGGATGCAATGTCTGCAAAGGACATGATGTCATCTTGCTCCAACTACTTCAGCCATTTACAGTAATGACAAAATATACATAGAATTTGATATGAACAACAGTTCAACAAGGCGTCTAAGAAAGAAGACCCCCTTCCATCTTACTGCAGTGCAATGATTGTCACTAACGAACAAATAATGCTTCCAGCTGCCTTCATTTTGACTGGAGCAATAAAATGCAGTTCGCTTGTATTCAGCTGAAAGTAGTCAATGGGGTTAAAAGCAGCTTAGCTAGGGGGGTTAGGTCAATGTAAATATAACCTATTATATTTGAAATAGCCTTAAATAGCGGAATTAATCAGCAAATTTACTGTTAACTCCTGTAAAAGAACGATAATCAAAATATAAGATAAATCTGTAACGAGCGGGAAGACTGTTAAACCTGCAAGAAAATCAAGTAATCGCTTACCAACAACGTTATCATACAAAATTATCACACCAAATATGCGTTTCGTCGCACACTTTTCAGTTTGGTTCATGCGAAGAACAGATAAATGACATGACCGGGCTATTATATACCGAACACAACAGAAGACGTTTGGGTATCACGTGACTATTATATTTGATGTTCTCGATCGATGAAAATAATAAGGACATAAGTTGCGCGTGTCATTCTTTTGTAGTTATTCTAGTAAATGTCGCTATATCGACATTCATTTGCTTTAAAGGGGCCGGGTCACATATTGTAAACAAGCTTCTTTCGAAATGACGATTTCGCAGTATTTTTCATAGGCCATATCACAGAGATTTTCCACCATTTTTCTCAAAATGAAGGCATTGTTTTGAAGATGGACTCTTGAGCTTCGTGGAGAAACAAACGAAGTGCTCATATGTTATACGATTGCAGAGATATTGGTGGATTTTTGGAAGTAACTTTCTTGTGGATTCACCCCATCCACCAAAATCTGTGCAGAACACAATGGCCACTTGCGGGCAACAATATAGATTATAGAGATAACAGGTTTTTTAACGGTTACGTGACCCTGCCCCTTTAGAGGACAACTTCGGGACTGATATGATTAATGCTGGAAAGCAAATTTGCCAACTGTTGCTGCGAAGTAGACTTATTACATGAGCCCTTGTTTTCGCTCCATTCTCCCCCACGATACCCCAACAATACTCATTCCGCTTCAACGAAGATTTAGCGGAATGACTATAACAGTAAATAAAAATTCAATTCAATGGAGCAAAACTTAGCCGAAAGTCATCAGTCTGGCTGCGAAGTATGAGCTTCTTTCCACATTTTGATGTTCATAACAGCTGTGAATTAGTCAAAAGTTCTGAGAATTTAGGCCAAACCATTATCTTTGGCCATACATCGTTGCAATTTCGTCGCTATTTTTCTTAGCAACACGATACAGAGGCTAGCCGCAATTAAGAGGTAAGAAAACAAAAGACCAGCCTCGTTTTGGTTGAGCATGACGTCACAAAACACAGATCTCTTTATGACGTCACTATTCTTTGATCGCTTACTTGAGAACTCGATTTTGCAGAGACAAGACGAAAATGGTGGAAAAAAGGTGCGATACACCAACTTCATACCAGCATAATCTTGTATTTTGTCATCAGTCATTCCAGCTCCGGACTGGTCCTTTGACGGTTTATTTTCTTCCTTTGTTTGTTATTTGTCAATCAATTAATATCTGCAGAATGATTAATGATGGGCGTAACTGTATCATTTATAGGGTAGAAACGGCAAAGATGGTAGTAATGGTGAACCAGGCGAACCCGGAGAAAAGGTGAGTAGATGAGATTCAGGTAGTCAAAGTACAGTTCAATGTGATTCAGATTAATTCATTATAGAGCTATGTCTAAAAATGTTAATTTGAGGTATGTTAAGACTGATTTCCAGTCAGTGTGTCATTTTTCCGAGCAATTGGAATTTTACAGAATAAAAGGTCACTTAGTTGCAGCTTTCTATTCGATTTGAGAGCGACATTTTCTTTCATTAACAGCGGAATTTCCGCAGCTCGGAAAATTCCACTGATTGGGAATCAGCCTTTACTGTACTCCATTGATATCATGTATTTTCACTAATAGATGCTGGGTGTAAACTAATCACAAGAAGCATATAATTTATACAGACCAATCAGATAACTTTGACATATACTATATTTATGTTTTGTCTATGTGATACCTGATGACAAGAAAAGATTGAAATGTTATAACTCTCAAGTCTGTATACCGGGTGAACTAGAAAAAAGTTGCCACTTTTGAAAACTCATAGCACAAAGAATACTCGACAGATTTGAATGATTCAAATTCTAGTAAAAAGTCAAAAGATCGTAATATTTTTGTGATTTTTCCCACTATTTAACCAGCACTACAAGTATTAAGTAAATGGAATTTCATAAAACTTTCATAGTTGCAAAATAACTGAAAAAGGGTCCAAAACATTGATCAGATCGTATGAACTCTCCACAAAACACAGAACAATACGCAATGGGCGTTTCTCCTCTCTCAAGAGTTATTAGATGCAAATTATCAAACAAGTACGAAAGATTTTCAATCCTATGGCAATAAATTTGCAGAGAATTTCTCTCACCCATGAGAACTTGCATTCCCTTCAGTATTCTGTGCGAGGAGTCCTTTATGCTTTGATTAATGTTTTAGGCCCCTTTTCAGTCACTTTGCAGCCATGAAATTTTGTAAAAGTTGAATTTACCTATATTTCTAGTCATTGTAAGACAGCGAGAAAAATCACAGAAATACTCCGATCCTTTGGCCCTTAACTAGAAGCTGGATCATTCGAATACGTGAACTACACTTGGTGCTATGAATTTACCAAAGTGGAAACTTTTTCTGGCTCACCCGATACATTGCCATAAAACGATATTCGTAAAACACAGGAACATTTTCATTACTTTTGCCTTGTTCGATAGATAAAAGGATATGTAGTAGCGGCACAAAAGTCTCGTATTTTTCCGTTATATGATTTTCCATGAATTTCTTTTTTTTGTAGGGACCCCCAGGACCACCAGGATCACCTGGACTCAAGGGTATTCGAGGACCACGTGTAAGTCATTTGATCAGTCACAGTTGGAAAGCGTTGTGATCAAGGGCAAATCACTCCAGAAATCCCGTACACTCGCGAAAGAAATCCTAAGATCTCTAGAAATTCCAAATTGAAACTTTCAAAGTCGTCACAAAGTCAGATCATAAGAATTATCGGAAAGCTAAACAATTCCCAGGAGTCTCCTTCAACAAATGGTGCAGATTCTCAACGAATCTTCTGAAAATTCGTTGAAAATCTTAAAAATCGTGTAAATCCACAAAGAGCTTGTAAAACCTTGAAAAGCTTACAAACTCTCGAAAATTTTTTGAAAATTTCGAAAAAGACTGATAATCTCAAAAATCTAAGACATCTCGGAAAGTCTTAGAACCCATAATAAATATTCAAAAATCTCAGACAAGTCTCAAACAACTCTGAGAGATCTGAGAGACTTTGAAAATCCTTAAACCTTAGTTATGTTGAGAGGGTTGATGCATCATTATTGCACAAGAAAGCAGCAAATATCTCTCCTGTTTTGTTTCAAAATTGTTTGCAAATATTAAGTTGCTTAGAAATGTAAGATAAGAAAATTTCGTTGTGAAGACGGTGTGTTCTTTTGATTTCTGTTTAGTGTGATGCTGTAATATTATGTCAATTATGCATATTTTGCTTAGGGACGCACTGGCCGCCCAGGATTCCAAGGAAGGCAAGGACCTATTGGACAAAAAGGAGAACCGGGTCGAGATGGCGTTGCTGGTATCAATGGCAACAAAGGATTACTTGTATGAATGTCTTGCATATGATTTTTTTCAGTTTCTGAAAAACTAGATGATCTGTATTTGTCAATGTTCCTGCCTCTATTACATATGCTAAAAGACCAGTGTTGATTTGTCGCAAGGAGTTTTGGAACCCGAATATCTCAAGATCAGTCCTCAGCATGAGCACGTTTTACTTTTCTAACTGTGATAATCCAGTCATGATACATAACATAATTCGTCATTACAGCATTCTTTCGTACCAGTTTGATGGTTCTTGGATTTTCTGTCCTTGCAAAACGTGCTTTGTACAATGAGGGAGAGTTGCCACGTCTCTGTAACTCCAGGCCAAAGGCATCACGAGATGCAGTCACATTGAGAAGAAGGACCAAGAGGACCATGACATTTTCTTTGATAATCGCAGCTTCTCTGTGGTCCTAAAATTTCTTTTGTATGCTAGATAGATATAAAATGGTCAATGATTTGACCTTGCCATTGCCCCCCATTGTATTGCAAGCATTCCCAATCTGCAGCTGCTTCTTGAGGCATTTGAGGATTTATCGTTTTCTGACTGCCTCCTATACCTGGAATGGCAAGGCCAAGATACGCTACGATGATCACAAATCATGATTCCATCATCACTCATCTTCATTTTATTATTCAGGGTGGAACAGGACCCCAAGGACCACCTGGACCTTCTGGTCAAACTGGTGCTGAGGTAAATTCTTTCTATCAAAATTTGTGTCCTGTATTCAGTATCATGCATCTAACTGCAGAACTACAGACTCATAAGCCACATTTGAGAAAGTGCAATAGCCAATTTTATTGTTCGAAGAATCCAAGCACGTTTACCGTACTTGCAGGAAAATTTTCGTCAATAAAAGAGCTTTTTCAGCGTTTAGCAAAAGATATGGAGCAGTGGCCAAATAAAGTCAAAACCGCATTTGATCATAACCCACCGATAGCGTGAGCATCCAATAATTTCTCCAAGTACGACTTCCATTTCTTGTATCACTGGACAGCTATGAGACTAATTCGTGTACTTTTTGGATAGAAAAATGCAGTTGTTAATTTTGCGCAGAAAAAGCTCTGAAATAATGACTAGTTATCGCTATGCAAGGCATATCTGTAATGCAAGACTTTGCTTAGATGCCAAAAGATTTTTACTCAATTCAGCAAGCTTTGTAAATTCCATATTTTATGGTAGGGATCTCCTGGAGCAGACGGCAAACCAGGTACCAATGGAAAACGTGGCGAAAAAGGTTCAGAAGGAGCTGCTGGATTACCGGGATATCCAGGACAACAAGGCCGACCTGGTCAACCAGGAAATTCTGGACCAAAAGGTAACAGAGGAGCGCCAGGCAAAAAGGGACCACCTGGGGTAACTGGTCAAATGGGTGCCCAAGGTGATAAAGGATTCAGGGGTCCTACTGGACGGAAAGGATCTAGAGGCGTTACAGGAGCAGCAGGTGCCAAGGGTGACAAAGGCTGGCGTGGTTACAAAGGACAAAGAGGGCTACCAGGGACTCGTGGACAAATTGGAGATCAAGGAAATGATGGTATTGTGGGACAGATAGGACCTCAAGTGAGTTTTAAATTATCTTCATTCAACCCTTTCTTGTTTGCCTGCGTACAGACTCGACTGATATCTTTTCTGAGAGGTTTTTGCACCTCTCGGAAAAGAATTCAGTCCAGTCTACTTTTAGGTTAATACATACCTGGTGCAACTATTATCTTACAATAATCCAAAATGCGGTATTCGGAAAATGTAGCATGTCTACGTGAATTTTGAAATAGAACAAGGTTTTCAATAATTCAAGCTTGTAATGAAATCTATACACTATTCTGCATTTCGTATCACTACAAAACATCCTCTTTTCCCCAAAATCGTCAGAGCTTTGTCCCCACCCAGCAAAATTGTGCCAGAGAGAGAAGCAAAATTCTTCTCTGTAAACCCTTGGCAAATAAAGTTATTTCCAAGGAAACTACTAAAATTGTTAACGTTAAGCCAGTATCTTACGAATAAAATGAATTGAATTATAATTCTGATCACAGGGTCCCAAAGGATACAGAGGACGAGCTGGACCAGATGGACCACCTGGAGATTTAGGACCAGTTGGGAACCCAGGGACAGAAGGTGATGAAGGTTTACGAGGGCGATCTGGACAAGATGGATATCCTGGCCCACCTGGTCCTCCTGGACCACCAGGGCCACCTGGTTTTAGTGGGGCATTGGCTGGTGGATTGGCTGCTGGTGGGTTAGGCCAGACACAGAACTTCGAGAAGGGACCGCGATACAATGGTTACCAAGGTTACTATGGATATTATCAGCATAGTTATCAGCAAGGTTATTACAGTGGAAGATCAGCAACAAATGGGGAAAAATCTGAAAATGAATCACCGAAGGTATAGCGAAAAAATTTATTAAATTTTTAGTTAAATGTAATGTGTCCATGTAAGTACAGCTGCGTGTACACATTGTCAAAATATGCTGACAAGACGCTGACGAAGAAAGCTCAAGCAGCAGACTGTGATTGGTAGAATTTAACTGATCACATGCAAACTCAAAGTCTAATTTTATAACGTGGTTACCTGCTCTGGTTCAGCTCTGGAAAAGCAACCGCAAGTAAGTCATCACTTTGCTTGGATAGGGACTGGCTATCGCAAAAGTTTGTTTGCTTCAGTGATCACATGAAATTTCACGTGAAAATGCCATGTCCCTCGCATAACTGCTGTACTTACATGGACACATTACCTTTAAAGCTTCTTGTTTATTTAGAACATAACAAAGATCTTTTTATCGCAGGAATACAGAGTTGGTAATTTTTCCGTCTCCAGCTCCTTCTTTCCCATAACTTTTAGTTGTATGAAACGGGTTGTTCTTCTGTTGTAGCCCTTCTCCAGCGTCCAATTATTCGTTTGTATCTCTGGTAGTTTTTTATATGCATGAGTTGTTAGTCACTTGTATGAGAGGTGTTTCAGCCGTTCACCAAGAATAGTCCCACCAGACAGCAAGTTTAGATAAACTGTGGAATCGCGGGTTCGTTAAGACATCATAAACTTCTTGACTGAATGAATGAATGAATGAATGAATGAATGAATGAATGAATGAATGAATGAATGAATGAATGAATGAATGAATGAATGAATAAACGAATGAACGAATACATGGATGAATGAATGAATGAATGAATGGATGGATGGATGGATGTATGTATGGATTGATGGATGGATTGATGGATATGAAATAAACCTTACTATATTTATTTCCATCAGATCATCTCCTATATCTACAAGAAAGCATATCTTATCAGAATGAGAGCGTATTTAAGTTTGCAAGACATGTTTTGGATATGCCTTGGAGTGGCGTGCGTGGCTGCATTTTGGGGGGCCTGGGTGTTTTCCTATACTCAGGCCTCAGTACTGTTAAATAGGGATTTTTAAAAAGGCTCTGAGAGTCTATTGGCTGCTCCGTCCCTATAAACAGTTTATCCATCATCAGGTTTATACAACAGGCTAGGAATTGCAATGAATCTGAGCTTTCATTTGAAAGCTGCCGCTTTTAAGACCTTGTAAAACTAAGGCAAAAGGATCAGATAAAGTGCTAAATAACATTTTGATTTCTTTCAGATTGACAAGAGCGGCGTCTTTCAATTTTTGAGCTTAGTCGAACTTGAGTTGCAGGCTATGAGAAGTCCAGATGGTAGCAAGACCTTCCCTGGGAAGACATGCCGCGACCTCAAGATGTGCTTCTCCAAGTTAGGAAGCGGTATGTACACATAATGCTGTGACTTTTGCGAGTTTCAGGTCAAAAGGATTACGTTCTGCTCTAAAATGTTGAAATATCGATTTTTTCTTCGATTGGCTGCAAAGGATTAACTTTTTCTTTGAAAAACCAGCTGCGTGCCAGCAGATTTTCAAAATATTTGCAACAAAATTTGAGGCTCTGCAAAGTTAGTAACTTGATATTGATCAACAGATATTTTCCGATAAAATGTTGGAAACCTTGTCCAAATTTCCTGATACATTATTATTATTATCATTATTATTATTATTATTATTATTATTATTATTATTATTATTATTATTATTATTATTATTGATTTATTTAAAGTAGGCAACATACAAAATAGCTATAAAACAAGAGCTAACTCAGGCCTACTATCTAAAAAGGTAAAATTTGTAAAAAGATAAAAGAAATCAAATAGAGAATAGTTACCTACAAATACATTTTTACAACGTTTTCCATATTTACAATGTTCTTTTCACCGGTATTTACAAAGCAGTAAAATACAAAGCTGTAAAATACAAAGCTCCACCTTTAAGAAACCACTACATAAGAAGCTCAGACATCGAATCTTTGCCAGAATAATAGGGGAACCATAGGCTTACTAATGGAGAACAATAGGCCGACGTAAAAATGGATTTCTTAAAGGACGGAATTTTCGATGTGCCGGAATTTCCATAAAATATTGTTTACAACCCTAGAAGTTTCTGGACTAGTTGTTAATTTGCCAAAATAACCCAAAATTTTCTAGGTTTCTTATGAAGTACCAAATCTTGCTCAGATAACAAGCAAAACCTCCCTCCGACTCACAACCATGGTTAAACCGTGGATTTGAACATGGTAATTGGATATTAAGGTTTCGGAAATCGGTTTGCGATTTAACAAGCGAGTTTGGCGCTTCGGCGAGGAGGGGATACGAGAATGATTTTTCTGGATGTTCATAAGAACATTTGGTGCTTGATATTCTCGAAATAAAGTCGGTGGAATCCCGGTGGAATGTTCTTTCTTTTAGTGCCGGTATGGAAGAAGTTTTATCGGCTGTTCTTCCACGAATTACTGCTAGTTGAGAGATTTTACTGTGCTGAAAGTTAACCCATTGGTGGTTAGACACCGCAGTTGTACATCATTGCCGCTTTGTTAATTTGCGGACAAAACCTCCTCCGCAGAAACGTATGAATTTTCCTCCACAGCGGCATATGCGCTGAAACATAACTTCAAGCCTCCTCCTCAGAAGCATATGACTTTTCCTCCACATCAGCATATGCGCTGAAACATAGCTGCAGTGTCCAACTTCCCATGGTTAACCGTAGTTATGACGATCCCAAAAAAGTGTTTTCCTTTGCATGCATATGAGTTTCGACCAAATTTGATATTTTGCAGGGGATTACTGGATTGATCCAAATCTTGGTTCACCCAATGATGCAATTAAAGTTTATTGCAATTTCACAACCGGAGAAACCTGTATTTACCCGAAGACAAAGATGAATCAAAGGAAGAAATGGATTAATACCGGTAAAGATGGCTTTAGATGGATGGCTGAGGAAATCATTAATGAAAAAGTAAGCCGAACTTTATCTTTTACTTACTCTCGAGTATCGACAAATCGTCCTCCTGCCTATTAATTTTGGAAAAATTTTCGAACCCCCCCTCCCCCTCCCGAATGCTCTTTTAGTTGAAGCCAAGTCATCAAAAACTTAAAATACATTCAAAAAGCACATCAGAAACGCTATCAGTCAATGATGATTCTCTCTTCTGTGCTATATACAACATTACTTTAATTTTTCATTAGCTACTTCTTGTAAATGGGATTACTCAGTTTTTTTACATAGTATATAGACAGCTCGCTGGAAGTCAGTCCTGTACGGCTTACGTGGTCACCGTGCCTAAAGAATTTTAAAATGAATGAAATGAAATGAAGTGGAATTAATAAATGAATGAATGAATGAATGAATGAATGAATGAATGAATGGATGAATGAATGAATGAAGCTCTTTCCAATTTTGGTTCTCATCAATGGTAGAGTCAAAATCCATGGAAAGTTTCCGTTCGCAATGCCCACTTTGCGTACAGATTTCTCATAACGGGGACTGAAGTTACATCCACACTCGAAGTGTATCTTTGCAGCATGACCCCTGCATAAAAACGCGGACAATGTTTTTGGACAAAGAAAAACGCTGCGTCCCTCGTTAATCCCGCATCAGGCTATGTCTATACCGGCGACCTAACGGTGACGAGGGTTTTTAGTTGTTTCAAGCTACTCTTCTATTCATGCAGCATAGCGCTAAAATCTTTGAAAGGGTGGGTGTAAAATTCTATTTCATTTTTCAATGAATTGAAGTTCTTGAAAGGAACCTTGGGTAATTTGCTGTAAATCTGCCGTGACAATTTTTTGATATCTTGATTAGTTTCAAAATGGTGGCATTTGTCAATTTTGAGGCTTTGATGTCATCAATGTTTTAAATTCTTAACGAGAACAGCTACAGATTTCTGCTTTTCATCATATTGTAGACCTTCGTAAACTATCGTTTTCTTGAAGATTATATCAATTTTTTCTCAGGTTGTTTAAGATTTACGAAGATTTTAATTTTTCCAAAATTTTCGATGAATTTTTAAAAAAATTACCAAAATGCTGCCATTTTGAAAATAATCGAGATGTCAAAAAATTGCCACGAAAGATTAACAGCAAATTGTCCAAAGTTTTCTTTCAATTCGTTCAATTCATAGAAAAATGTGATGCAATTTTACACCCAAGCTTTTTAAAGATATAAAAGATTTGAACCATATTCTTATTCATGCTAATCTTTTTGTTTTCAGATTGAGTATGTCAGTGATGAAACACAAATGAGACATTTAAGGCTTGACAGCGTAAGAGTCCGTCAAAATGTTACCTACAATTGTCGCAACTCTCATGCTCACAAGAATCTCATTGGTAAAGAGATGAACTTTGTTAAACTTATGAGTGATGATAAAGTTGAAATGCACAAAGACTCTTACATGAAGAACAAGCCAAAAATCATTTCTGATGGTTGCAATGTAAGTGAAGTTCACATTAAAGGCAAATATTTTGAGCTCATAAGTTTTCTTCCAGACTTCTTGCCCAAAAATTATTCATCCGAAATCTGATAACTGTATATACCCACTTTAAAGCATAAAAAACTTTAGTCAGCCAAAGATATTTCACCGAAATGATTTAATTCTAGCCAATAAAGTATTTGCAGAAGTTTGTTTGCTGAGCTTTTATCTAGGGAAAACTTTGGGCCGTTGTGTGTCCACCGTTAAAGTCTGTTTAGCACAGTTAGCGATTTTCCTAAACGAGAATACATTACTTGACGAGAAGATCTCAACTCTTTGCCAGATAATGGTTTGCTCGTTTGGCCGATTATAAGCTAGCACATAATGCCAGTGTTGACTTTATATATCATAGTGTACCAGAAAAGCAATTTAGGACACAGCTAACTTTGAATAGACCTTTTAGCTATTCAGCAAAAGATCCTGGATCGAGCGTTATTTTTATACATTTTTATACACGAGATTCGATCGAGTGGCGTTAGAGGTTCTATCACTATTGTGCACATTCGAAAATTCTACAAAATGTAGCGAAGTATCGTTCGATTGAGATTCGTTTTCAGAATAGCTAAAAAGTCTATTCTTGTACCAGGCTGAAAGATTCATACTTTATTCCTGCTGAAAGGCAATAGACATAGCTATATGGAGTGGCCGCTTTCAGTAGGCTAAAGGAAACACTTGAGCATCTGTTGTATCTTTGGCTTCACAATGAAACGGCACGTATCACGGTAAGTTATCAAACAGGGTACATAGTTGACTTGGTTACGGCCAGCTTTTAACCATGTTGATTTCTTTGACATACGGTATTAAGAATTAGTATACTTTTCTTCCCAGGTGAAAGACGGAAAATGGCACAAGACTGTTTTCGAAGTAGCAACAAAAGAGTTGACAAGATTGCCAATTTCAGACGTTGCAGTTTTTGACATCGCTGATGACGATGAGGAATTTGGCGTCGAATTAGGCCCAGTTTGCTTTTCATAGCTAAAAATGGCTAGACTCTAGAAAAACTCATATATTTTCTTTATTTTCTGTTGAACATTAGGAAGTAGGGAATCGACACCTATTTCGATAAGATTCTAAGTGTAAACTATCACCATGAACCAAATATTGTTTTATTATCATTGTAGAAGTATTATTGACTAGATTATATTAAAATATCGCGCGCGCTGGGAGGACCTTTTTATAAATACAAGATGGGAGGGATTTAGTGGGTGGTATGTCATGATTTGTATAAAAATTCTACTTTTGAAATTTGTTGTTTTCTTTTCTTCCCATCTGCAATTATTATATTAGACCAAGACAGAATTGATCACGTTGTAAACGTAGGAGAAGGGTTGGGAGACGGCAACTGTGATGATTGTTTTTAACGGGTGCTAGTTCAGCTTTAGTGGATCTTGAGGAAGCATCTAACGTCTGTTTCAAAGGTCCTAGTAGACTTGCCCAAGACTCCCCCGCGTTCATACCCAAAAAAATTGCCACCTGAAAAAGGGACCGCTGCATAGGAGGTATTTGGTATTTTGGGTTTTTGAGTTTCTTGTCTACTACTTTGATTTTTTTTGTTTTTTTTTTGTCTTCTTATTTATTCTCGATCATTTTAATCTGGCTTTCTACATATATACAATATATACATAGCAAACTAATCTAGATCGATAAATTAATAGATAAATACATAATGAATGAATAAACATATGTGTTTACATGGTCTAAAGAAAGATTAGCTACGTTTCTGTCACATGTTGGCAAGCATTGCGTTTGCAGTTAGGCCCATCCCATTGTTTTATCAAACGTTTAAAAGAATGTGAGTTGTCGGTAGATTTTATATCGTTTGGCAATGCATTCCAGATTTGCGGTCCTAATGACCAGAGGCTATTTGAACCAAAAGTGACTTGATTTGGTCTATGATGCTGCAAGTTATATGGATTTTGTGATGAATATCTAGAAGATTTTATTTTGAAAATATCACTCATGAAAGACGGGTTTAGATGCTTCAATGTCTTGAAAATTTCTATACAGGGTGTCTCAAAAAAATTGTTCGACGTTTGATTAAATACTAAAAAATAACAATACGCTGAATGGACCTTTGGTCAGGTCACCCTTGTCCTGAGATTTTAAATTAATTTTTGACACAAGAATCTTGCAAATCCGATGAAAATTCATGGGGTTACAAGCTTTTGAAGTCCAAGTTTGTGCGAAAGCTGAAACCAGAGGCCTCGAAATGGCATTTTTGGTAAAAGTCCCATAGGCCGTCGTTTTTGTTATTTCTCTATTGTTTCAGGGCGAACCAAGTGGGATTCAAACAGGTATTCGATAACCTAACTGTCAAGGATATGGATGCTTTGAGGAAACAGATTCAGTCTCTTGCCGATTTTGTTTTGAACCACTGTTTTTGGACCTATGCAATGTTAAGGAATTTTGAGAATGATCGCAAGAAATAATTTACTTTAGAAGTCGTATTTAGTTTGCTCTGATATCAACGAGAGGTATGACATTGAATAAGCTTCTCTTACCTCCGTCTGCGAGCTTTTTGCAATACAAGTAATCTTCAAACAATCTCTGGCTTCAATCTTCAAGTAATCTCTGGCTTCAGCTATCGCATATTTTTGATCTTCGAGAGCTCGTAACTCAGTGAATTTTCAACCGATTTGCACGATTTTAGTCTCTAAAATTATTTCATAATCTCAGAAACAGGATTATCTTTCGATGAGCCTGTTCATGTTGTCATTATTTTTCAATATTTAATCAAACGTCGAACAATTTTTTTGAGACACCCTGTACAGAGAACTCTCAGACGGGCGGGAAACTTGTCCTTGGTCATTCGAATAATCAATCATTTCATGTTATTTATGCACGGTATCCCCGTCAGTCACAATGATTGATTTTCAGGGTGCTGTGCCAATAACTTTACGAATTAAAACTCTGTTAATGATTAACAAAAAGAAACTATATAATTACAACCATGTTTATTTACAACTAATTACAATCATACTATTTACATCTAACCCTTTATCTTGTTTTTAAAAGAAGATAAAGAGGGAGCTTGCTTGGCCAAATGGCCAATCACACGATACTAAAGAGCTGAGTTTGAATTTTGAGTGTGTTTGATTTGCACCAATGCTGAAAACGGTAGATTTGCTAGACTCGAAATTGGGACTTCGATTGACTTTGAAATCCTTAAAACTTCAGGTTCGGTAGGTTTGGAAAGCATTTTAAGGTCTCTGCTACAAAAGGTAGAAGTTTGGGAGACTTCGGGAGAGATTCTCGTTTTCATTAGCAAACCCTGGTTATGAACGTGAAATCTATTGTTTTAAAGATGTTCCCTTTGATTTAGGCATACTGTATGACCCAATAAAAAGCGAAACTGTTTGAAGAATCACCAAAAATTGAATGTATTTTTAATCTTGAAATCTCAGAGGGGGAGGGGTATCTTGGTAGTTTCTGTTGTACGGGGACGTGCCAATTTTGAGATCCCTTCTTTTAAAACGGAATTGCGGCTATCCTTTTCCAAAATTTTGCTGAATTATGGCTCCTGTTCTGGAGAAAATTTTGTAATTGTATAGGATTAACAGGCAATTTTCTATAATTTACGGAATTTTGGCCCAGATTTCATCAGATTTACGGAATCCTGGCCCCGAAATTCTTTGAAATCTACGGAATTATGGGTACCCATCTGTCGGGAAAAATGGCACTCCCCCGTCAAATGACATGTCGAGATACCTCCGAGCTTGAAATTTTCCGTTTGTGTTATATTTGTGTCAAGGATCAAACAATTTTGACAGATGATCCTTATTTCATCTATCTGGAAACATATGACGGAATAAATTTACGAATAAGACATGTTTTAGGCAATAGTATTTTACAAAATATTAAATTTTAGGCTAAAGAGCTTTTCTGTGCGATATTTTATGAACTTTCGAGTTTTGTATGATAAAAGAGCTTTGTTAAGGACGTGGGCAACAATTTTACGTGGTATCGAGGTGTAACTATTCAAACTGAAAAATGTCTTGTGATTTATGAGTATGCTTCAAAATCAGGTGACTTCTGACAGCACAAATTCCCACAAATTCAAAGCAATGTTCCAATGATCCAGGAAATTTCACAAAGACTTGTTTTTTATTTTGAAATGTTTTAGTCGTGTTTCCGGTCAAGGGCGGCGCCACGGGGTAGACTGGAGTGGACATGTCCACCCCACTTTCCTAAGGCCGTTATTCATTCCTAAGCAAAAACGACGTAAAAATCGTTAGGTTTGCCTTCTAGCCAGCAATTCTATCTCTTTTCCACCCCACTTTTTCTGGGCTGGCCCCGCCCCTGTTTCTGGTTGTTGAAAGCTGCGTGTGCCTGATATATCCCGTTGCCTGATAAATCCCGCCAGTACCCTAAGCGTACACTAATGTATGTCAGAGCCAGGTCGAAGCGGAGTACCGAAGGCGGAATGACCGGGCTTTTTACTACAACCTATTTCAGGAAAGACCTCGCAAATGAGTAAGATTTACGAGCAACTGTTGCAAGTCTTTAGCTTTTAAAACGATAACATTTTCATTATATTCTTGAAATAAAGATACATTTCAAGGGCATGTATTTGCTATCCTTTCTTTTCTCTCATGGCTGTGCTGGCTTGCGACAACTCAAAGTTATTCGTGCAAAAGTATTTGATTTTCTTTATTCGGGGATATTTTCACGTGAGATCTACCTTGCGTTCCTTCAAAACAATCATGATTGTATTGTTTAAGATTTTAACATTATTTCATTTCAAAGCAATTAGATCCAGCTGGCTGACTTTGAATGAAATCTTGATTGTTTCGATGGCCAAAGGAACGCAATGCTAATTTGAGACGGTCTGTGAATTAAATCTGAACGTAACTCTAGAACTGTAAGGCAAATGTTTTGATGAATTTAACTGTCAGGCCTAAGTTAGCTTATTCACCATCAAACAATTTTCAGTTCATCGATGTGACGTTAATAGATATCGATTATAGCGCATATCGATCAGTTTTGCGCACTCGGCTGTACTGTATATTGGAGTAACTTGACTTTCCAGACTTTATCTCAAAAAGAAACACGAAATTCCGAATTTAACTTGAATGGAGCTAGAAGATTCTCCGCAGTATGATCAAAGCGCGGCAACCTAATCTTTTCAGAATTTAATTTTCGGCATTCTCTTCACAGTGAAAGCAACTTAAAATCCTGACCGTGATAAGATACAAAAGGAGCGACGTGAGAAACATGCAAATTAATTCTTTATACGAATCTTTGCATAATGCCGCCTTTATTTATTCATTCGGTAACTCTAAGAATGGCATGACCAGCTTTAATTTTGACATCTAATTGTGCATCGCTAAAAACAACGGCAGATTTGTAATACAGTAGCATCAGTTGCTTTGGTTCACACCTCAATTCAAAGCGATAAGTTACTGCAGACAAGCAACCAGTAATTCAAAACAAACATAGCCGCAAAGTTGCCCTGAAACCAGTGCGGCAAATTCTCACTTGGTGCGGTCGAAGGGAGGTTTTCAAGAAAAGTTATGCGCTTAAGAGAAAGAAAGGTAAATATAAAGGTCTTTCTGGCGGATTTTGTTTACGTGATTTAGAAGACGAGCATGTATGTATATTAGAATTTGCCACTAAAATGCCAGCAGAGGGCATTACAATTGTTGCATATTCATTGCTTAAATATAAACAGTTACTCCTCACCTCCTAAATCAGATAAACAAAATCCGCCTGACAGAACTTTAGACTTACCCTTGTTCTTTCATTATAAGCACATAACTGCTCTTAAAAACCTCCCTTCGCCCGCACCAAGTGAGAGTTCGCCGTACTGGCTTCAGTGCAATCTTGCGGCCATGTTTGTTTTGAATTACTGGTTGAGAAAATTTCCTTTGTCTGCAGTCACTAATCGCTTTGAATTGAGGTGTGAACCAAAGCAACTGATTCTATTGTATTACAAAATCTGCCCTAGTTGCACCGCTACTATAATTTTGTACAAAATTGGAGAATATTTCGTAATCTTTAACTCTAAAGAACACCAATAATGTTTTCACCCAAAAATGACCGCTTTTAGATATTCTAAAGAAGAATCTTAAACGAACAATATATTGACACATTTTCTGGAATTTTTGAATGTGTGCAATAGTGATAGAAGCTCTAACGCCACTCAATGGCTCTCGTATAAAAAGGATATCCTGGCTCTTTTGCAGAGTAGCTAAAAGTTACTCATTAATCAAGAAAAACTACAAAAAGTAACTGACAATTTCATGTTCTCTTGCAAATTAATAAGTTATATTTACATGAAGACAATTTTACTTCTGTGAAAATTTCACCCAAAAAGAGGAAACTAGAATCTACAACTAACTTGAATCATGGAATTATTTTTATTGGTATAAAACGCCAGCCGAATAACAAATTTTGGCACGCCTGTTTCGCCCTGTAATCAGCGACAATGCGTACTTTTTTTGAATAATAAATTAAGAATTTGAGCAAGACCCTTGAAGAAAGTTTCTTAACCCTTTCACCCCCGGAAGGGCCATATGGCCCAGCAGTATTCATTGAGAACTGCGAATTTTTCAGGGGGGAAAGCTCTTAGAATTTGATTGATTTAAGAGGTTTGCATTTATCTATTGCTTACTTAATCACTGATTACGATACCCCCTGGAAAATGACGATCTCCATTAGGTTTTCCTGTTAAGCTTAATTCTAGCCGGGCGTGAAAGGGTTAAAATCATCAGATTTGAGTTCTCACAGTTTCTCAAGACTTTCTCACGACTTCAATTAAAATCTTCATGTCTACTTCCTGTGCCCTCATCAACATTCCAAAACGATCTGTTTCGAAGCCCTTCAAATATTTAGACACCGCTGGACTAACTTTTCTTTTCTTTTTGCTCAGTCTCGCTTGACTTTTTAAGTTTTCTTTGGAATGCATGGTTTGAGCTCCTGGGAGCTCTGGTGGTGGACTCTCATGGTGGCATCACCCTTGCTACCCTACGAGATGTAAATCTGTAAAAACGTTGTGTGGCGTTGCCACGTTATATCGTTTATGTATATATATACTGGACTACCTTTCACGTTATTATTGTACAGGAAACAAGTGAAGACAAAGTAAAAATATGCCTAAGGCTTCCTTATTTTAAAAAGTTGCTTCAATGATTTTCTTAGTACTGGAGCTTCATAATTTTGGGGGGAATCTGATCACAGAGCTTCTAACAAAGACTTTCTCATGAAAGTATATGTGATTCATGTGATTCATGTATTGGTAGCCTGCGTGAAGTCTTTATTTGAGTAAAATTGACAGAACAAGAAAATAATTTTGCCAGTTCACTCTGCTTTCAAAAAAGATCACTCTTCACTCTGTTGTTACCGTTGCCAGATCTCATTCAAAGGAATTGAAGAGACAAATCCTTTTCAATTTGAAAGAAAGAGTAACAAATATTTTTGTAACTGTAGGACAAATTGGCAAAAACTTGTTTATAAAACTAAGTCGAAATCTTAGTTTTACGTGCATTGCATTGATTTTCAAGAACCTAGTAGAGCGTAAAAACGTGAACTGCTGCCTCTAATGTTAACACATTCCTTCTTTGCAAAAATTAAAGTATAGCATTTAATAGCAGAAGAAGCGTAACAAGATACATATGTTTACTCACCGCTTTAACTTTCATACAGACGAGACAGGTGCGAAATCTTGAATATGACTCTGACACTTGCAGTTTAGATGCAAGAGAAACGTCTTTTCTACAGGCTAATCAACAGCCTAACTATTTCCATCACAAAATAAACAATTGATGATTGAGCTAAAGATGGCGGCGAGGGATTTTTTACCGAGATGTACTTGATCGAATTCCTATAGGATCGTTAAAGATTTTTAATTGGAATACAATGCATCTCAGTAAAAAATTCCTCCTCTATTATCGCCCCAAGATCACCACTTAATTAAGCAAAAAATTAGTCAACCAATGAGCGTTTTTCAAAGACGGCTTCCACACAAAATCTCTACTAACTCTTTAATGAAATGATTTTTGAAATTCCTCAACGCAATCTAAAACTAAGCTAACAAATTCAACTAAGCGATTCTCCTCATATGTCAATGTGATATTAATTCCTTATTCAATCTTCTCCAAGGCTGCCTCTTCCTGTCGTGTTCAGTTCATAAACTTTCAAATACTGGGTTCGCCAAAAAGTTACCTCTTTCAAAAAGTCATAATGAATTGTACCCTATTTTAAGTTTGATAATGAATCCGAAATAATACTGGAAGATTTTTTCTCTGTGACTTCTTGGCCTTTTACTTGACCTGGTATATATCTGAGGAGTACATGCCTCTGGTCCCTAAATCATGAACGCTAAACATGGCTCTTATCTGAAGCTATACAATCTACAAATCATAGCTTTAGTACAAACCTTGCACACAGCTATGATCATACAATATCAACTCTGAATTATCCAATTTATGCGTTTCTACCCAAACTTGTTGACAAGGTCTCTGAAGTATGCTTCATTAAGTGCACCCTTGGCTGATATTCTTTTGCAAGGTTCATAAACCAACATTTTCTGAATAGGAAAGAAAAGGATTATTCTTGTGAGGCTTGAGTCATTTCAACTGAAGGTTGTTTAACTTACACAAACATTGTCTAGTTCAAGGATTTACATCTTTGAAGGCAAAGTGGAAAACCATTAAAGAAAACAAAAGTGGGCCAAGATAAGAGCCTTGTGGCACACCACATTTTACCAGTGTCCTAAAACAAATATAAATATTTGGTTGGGTCCAGTAATGTGAATTTCATTTTAAATAGTGGCTACCTCAAAATATTCCTCTGTAGTAAACTTAGATACAGATAAATCCTCTGTTGTTATTGATGCTTTGAAAGTGGAAATATTACACTTCAAAAATACTTACACTTGTACTGCTATAAAACCTCTGATTTCTCAAGGCAGATTTTTCCAGCATTCTTAGGGAAATTCAAAGCAAATTTCATAACTGTCAAATAACAAAATATCAAACCTAGCAAAGTAGCAAAACAAGAGTACAGCTTATTCAAATTGTGATAAAATCAATTGATCAATCAATCAATCAGGCAATCAATCAATCAATCAATCAATCAATCAATCAACTATTCAATTAATCATTACATCAATAACTGACCTTCAACAAATCAATGCCATCTTTCTCAAGTTGCGGTATGATAACCTGCAGATCTTGGCACTTCCATTTTGGGAAATCTGGTTTGAATTCTTTTAGCTGACCAACACCAGGCCAAATTGTGTCATCAGGTGTACCAAGGGTCCTGCAAAATCACAAGTGCAAAAATTAATTTTCTTTTGTCAAAACAGACATTCTTGGTTTGTAAAAATCTTAAGAAGTTGTTTGATTAGATCTTTCAGAGGCCAAAGTAGTTCTGAATTCTTTCGTCAAAATACTGTATCAATCTGTCAAATCAAATTGCAAATCCTCATTGTCTTTACAGCAAGTTTGAGATTCTATCTACAATAAAGGGGTATGAACAATAAAAACTTCTTACCTGAATATTCTGAACAATTGATCAATTTCAGAATCACCAGGAAATAATGCCTTTTTTGTCATCTAAACAATACAAAGATTGAAGAGTAACAACTTTAGGCAGCAAAAATGATTTCTTATTCTATAATTAGCTTACTTTGAATAATCTGTTTTAAAAGTTAGTTTTTATATTTAGTCTAGTTTAGTTTGGACATATATGGTCTACTTTCATGTAGCAGTTTCTTTGATATCTCTATTTCCTTCAAAATGTCTCTATTTGAGTGGAGAGCCCTCAGTAATCCTTCCTTAGACTGAAATTACTCCCACTTTAAGCAGCACAGTTTTGCCATCTACAGTACAAATCATAACTTTTTGTAATTTTTGTCAGACAGCCTTTTTAAGTTTTACTGTACCTTAAACTTAAAATAATTATCAGAAATATCTTTATGAGCAATGTACAGTAAAAAAGCTATGGGGTGGTAAAATTGGAAAGCCTAACATTTTGTTCTTTTTGTTCAGCTATGGGGTGGTAAAATTGAAAAGCCTAACATTTTGTTCTTCATGTTATAAAGTCTGAAGATATGAATCGTACCATACCAATTTTAATAAATTTGCCTTCAGAATCAAAATTATCAAGCTGCTTGACAAAAACATGATGATTTGATGAACTAACAATAGTTACCATTTCTGCAAAGATACACCCAATGCTCCAGATATCCACAGAACATGAGTAAAATTTGCATCCAAGCAGTATTTCTGGAGCTCTGTACCATAAGGTGACAACTTCATGAGTATATGTCCTCACTGGTACCCCAAATGTTCTAGCCAATCCAAAGTCAGCCAGTTTTATGTTTCCATGGACATCAATCAGAAGATTTTGAGGTTTCAAGTCTCTGTGCAGGATACGATGTGCATGGCAATATGCTATTCCATTTAGCAGTTGATAGAGATAGCTCTGGGAATATATGAAGATGCATACAGTAACATGACAAGAATTTGCAAGATTTTTTAAGAGTACAAGAATTTGACTTTCTAATAAGAATCCTTGAGTGGTATAAAAGATCATATGAATTTCTTTGGGCAGGAAAGCAGCCCTCATATGGCATGTACCATGACCATAATCAACACTATATGCCAATTTACAACTTCCACAGACAATTTAAAAATATTCAGTGCATTTGAATCAAAGCATGACAATATCAAATGGGCTACACAATATTCTATGCAAAAAATGAGCTTTTATATGAACCATATCCCACTAGAAATAAGTGCCCTAAATTTCCCTTTGGTTTTTAACAAACATAAATTGGGGATAAATCAGTCCAAATCTAATACAAAATTACAAAGCTTCAAGAACTGACATGAAGTTTTGGGCTCATAGCAGTCTCAGATTTTGGGGATTGCAAAATTTGAGGACTTTTCCCTTGGAAGCATGTCATGGCACAGAAATACACAAGTACATACATTTTCTTACAGAGGATTCTTGTATCAAGACAAATACCTCTCATCTTACCTTGACAAGTCTTGGTGAAAGACCACCACTTGGGACAGTGTCCATGTATTTTTTTAGGTCTTGGCTCAGATATTCAAAAACAAGGTAAAGTTTCTTTTCATTGTATATCACATCAAGCAATCTGAAAATAAAGTGAAATAGTCTAAGTGTAGATAGAAGAACACACTTCACAAAGAAACAGTTTTGCACTATGGAGGGAAGGGGATTACCAAGATGTGACTAGGTACTTTGATTTGAATTTGATACACATATTTTCATAAGAAATTGCTGAAAAGAAACTTGACTCTCATATCAACAAAAAATCAAGAAACTCCAGCACTGGGAAAATAAAACTAAAAAAACTATTTATTTTGACAAAGGAGATCCTTAACATGTTTTTACTTTATTTTCATTTGTTTCCTCTTTCATTTTACTCCAAGGTACTAGAATAATGTCTAGACATTGCAGTTACTTCAAAAACATTGCTTTGAAATGTTACTAAGGGCACAGGTTGTGAAAATGAAGATTTTTATGCTTTAAGTAACTGAAGAGAAGCTCTGAGTACCAAAAATGTGATAATTTTACGAAGCCTTCAATACTGACCCGAATCCTACATAAGTTTTTATCAAATAATAGTCGTATGTGAAACAAATGATGTTATCTTGTGAGAATATGAGATAAATGCAAAGAAGCCATCCTTACGTGACAATATTTGGATGAGAGACTTCCTTGAGCAATGCAATTTCCCTGATGGCTGTACTTGGCACTCCTTCAGTTTCTCTGCAAGAAAATTTTGAAACTTGAGAGACAGGACTATTATTTAGAGTTTGTCACAAAATACAAATGTGAAATCAAATGAAAGTGCACACTTGCATCCTGAGAGACTTCTTATATTAATCCAATGAGGATGCCTCTTTTTTCCAGATATGATTTGCCCCTCTCTTTCTGTAACTGATTGTCAAAAGATGTTAATTGGGGTTATTTTGTTGGAGCAGTTAGCTGCTCAGTCCATTTTTCATAGTCTAGTATGCTTTTCACCAACCTTTTCTAGAGATGGCTCGCTGTCTGGAGGGAAAAATTCTGGAGGCAGGTAACATATCTTTTTGTGGGCATACCCCTGTACAAATCAAGAAAAGGAAACCTCCAGGTTGGAAAACATGCATGATTTGGCCTACGGGTAGTAGCAAGTGAAAAATTTGAAGGTGCAAGTTCTGAGTAGACATTTAAGGAGCTGTGAGAAAAGCAAAATTAACAATAGATCTTTTGTTATCTCAAGCAAGAACCTTTTATCTTAGCTGTGAGTAGCGAGTTTGACACAATTGGTTGCCAGTGAATGTAGTTTTCCAGCCTGGAGACACCCAAGGTCTTGTTTATTGAGAGGAGAAACCTGCCATACTCTGCATTCAGTTCAAACAATTTAGGGGTCACTGACAATAGACTTTCGTCCCTGCGATTCAGGTGAGACCCCCTCCCCCCTAACGGACAAAGTCCGTTAACGGGGACAAAAATCTTTTGTCAATGGCCTCTTGATTTCAATATCAGAGGACCTAATCTGCTCAGCCTCATCCCGATTGGAAAGTTTGCAGAATGCGCGGGGGATCTCTCCTTCGTGCAAAATGCTTGCGCGGCTGTATTTGTGTCATTAAACAATTGTTCTATTGTTTCCTTTTGTTGTTTTGCGAAAACTTCGCGGCTGGAACCGCGACTGAAATTTAAAGTGCGCGGCAGAGAAATAGGCCGCGCAAGGCAAACTTTCCAATCTGGAAGGGCCTTTTCTTTTTAACTTTTTGTCTCTTTTTGTTTGCATATAGGTATTCCTGCTCGAGCTTGTGTATCAACAAACTCTGAATTTCATCAACTTACGAATCAAGTCTAATCTTTTTCAATGCAACAGTTTTGCCAGTAGTTTTGTCTTTTGCCTTGTAAACAATTCCGTATGTTCCTTCTCCGATTTTTTCAACTCGGTCAAATCCATCCATTATTGTCCTTTGCGCCCCAAGTCCAAGCAGCGGGTTGGAAGCTCCAATTTCTATTTCTCCATCAAACCATTAGGGGTAAAAATAAACCAGTGCTTGAAAGATGAAGTTAAACGAACTGCCTTCGAGTATTTGCAGGTTAAAACATTGTTCAAAGTCAATTCTTTATGCTGGAAGAAATCAGCGCGCAGAAATCAGACTTCCACCCTTCGCCAGCTTTCATTGAGACCCGAGGTGAGCAGCCACAAATGTCATTTTGCTCCAATTCATTTTCTGGATCGCTTGGTGGAAATTGCGCGAAAATTAATGAATAAGCATTTTATTGATTGATTTCGCGCCATCGCAAATCTTGTCCAATTTGTGTGCCAAAAACGTACCAAACCTTTTGATATTTGGTCGCAAAAGGAAAGTAACTATAAATTTTATGTGGCATACGATCAAAAAATGTTGTCGAAGACTTTCAAATACATTGTCCAACTTCTCGAATTCTGCATATTCTTCTCAGATTTAAAATTGTCTCAGAACGGACTATTTGGGCTCAAAGGAATATCATGAGATTCCAGAAAATGGCAGTTGCAGTAAGGCCAGGGGTAGGGGTAATTTTAAGCTCGATTTCCTTTGAACCTGCAGCATCAATGCCAGAAATTTTTTTACCAACCTTTTCATTGAAGACTGCAGGATCATGGCATTTACTATTTCCTTCTCCATTGACGACAGAAATTTTTCCCGCGCTTTCAAAACGAGGCTAACTTTCTTGTTTGCACAAAAATCACAAGCGAGACTGTTCTCAATGGAGGACAAATGGAAGATTGGAGCTGTGGAAGGAAAGATTCAGTTTGCTCCGAAAATCTACCTTTATTCTGCAGAAATTAGGCCGCTAATCAGCATATCTCATCAACTATGAGAAAAAGCAATGCAAGGAAACCTATGGCAACTAATCCCGAAAGTCTT
This sequence comes from Aurelia sp. 3 sensu Dawson et al. (2005), assembly GCA_964020215.1. NCBI lineage: Eukaryota > Metazoa > Cnidaria > Scyphozoa > Semaeostomeae > Ulmaridae > Aurelia > Aurelia sp. 3 sensu Dawson et al. (2005). The sequence continues at coordinate 2,330,924 of OZ026572.1, read as the reverse complement.
GAGTCCACCGAAAATGCAGAAAGAGAAGGGGAAGCCTCAGACAACAACAACATGGAGATTGATATTGAAAATGTGAAAATGGCGCGAAAGATTTTGAAGAGAAGATTGCATGGCCTTGATGTTCCTTCGAAGTGTTGGTTGAGTTTTGGATTGGAGAACCAAAAGAGGTACTAAAAAAGTTAAAAACCGATTCAGGATCCACACTATCTAAACACTAACAATTGTTTGGCTATGTAATTTGTGTACACTGCCCTACTAGTGTGTCTGCTCATCGTCTGTGTGCCAAAGAATAATCAATATCTATTGTTTACAATGGGACGTTGAATTGCCCGCCATTGTTTTGAGTCAGATCTTCAGTTCTTCTGGGAAATGGGCACTCAGATTCCCCCTTGGCTGATAAGAAGGAACAAATGCCTGATCATGAATGATAGAATTCCAGGAAATTTTGTCGCACTATTTTGCAAAAACAGCTATGAAATATAGTGGTTTCAAAATAACATATTTCTGTTTTAGATATTATGATTTTGTCACTGGAAAGTTGATTTTTTTCTTTTCCATGGCCCTTAATGAGACAGGACCCTGCCAACCTCCCCACGTTCATCTTGGATCCATGCCAACCTCCCCACGTTCATTCTTTACTGCAAAATTTCTTTCTAACCAATTTAGCCACTGCCCAATGCTAAAACATATTCTGATCAGGTTCTCTGAAAGATTTTTGCACATTTTTCCTAAATTGCCATGGTTGATTCCACATGGTCAAAATAGGTTTTTCTAGATGCTGGATTGATCTATGAAGAAAACAAAGAGGTTTGTGAATTTGTTTAGTGTGCAAAGAAGATTTCTCAATTTGTCATTCCTGATTAGGATTTTGCTCCTGATCAGGGTGTGATTTGGCCGCCAATTAGGAATTTTTCCTAATCAGGAGCAAAGCTCCGACCAGGAAGTCATACCAAACTGTCTAAGGATAAGTCTAATGAATTGAAGATTCTTGCCACAAAATGTTACTCCCTTGCCTTAAATATCCATTAGGAATATTGTATGGAAAAGTGATACAAAAATTTCATTGACATTTTCTGCAGCAAATAATTATCTAGCAGATTTTTATTGCATTATTGTTGTTTCTGTTATGGTTTTAATTACTCTGTACATCCAAGCTACTTAAAGTTTATTGATATCTGAAAAATGCCAATTTGCTTTTCAGGCAGCTGATAGATGTATTTGAACAATGCATTAAATTTGGAGAGAGTAGCTCTGCACTTGTTCTTGGTCCAAGGGGAAGTGGGAAAACAAAGGTTAGATCAGTTAACATTTTTTTAAAGATACCAATGCTCTGCAAATAGACAACTATTCCACAAAAGAAGACAGATCAAGCAATATTTTCATTACATTTATATGGTTTGACTGAATGCGACATTAGAGCTCCAATCACTATTGTGCAAATTCAAATATTGTACAAAATTTTATCAAAGTATTGTTTGATTTGGATGCTTTTTTAAATAGCTAAATTGACCATATAACGTGAAATATCTGTTATATACATCACTGATGCCTGATTTCTACTGTAGCCAGTAAAATGTAGAGAAGATGAAACTGAACCATCTAGAAAGAACCCAGTGGTGGAGCCAGGGCAGGGTATGAGAGGGTTATTACAACCCCACTTTCAAAAATATAACTAGAATTGTAATTGAAAAATGCAATAATGTCTGGGTATACCCTTTTACCCCTCCCCAAGCTGGAAAATTTTGAACTCTTACCCCCCCCCCCCCACTTTTTTATCTGGCTCTGCCACTGCCTACTGGATATTTGACATAAATCACAACAAAAATATTTCACTATTTTGAAGACTGAGAAGCCTTATTGAAGTTCATCTTTGATTTGTTTGCCAGTCATGCTGAAGGGAAAACTCAGGGTATTTTTTATGGATTTCTTCACAGTTAATAGAAGCTGCCCTTCAAGAAGTAGATGAATCTGCTGAAAACTACTTTGTTGTTTATTTGAATGGTAAGCAAAATCCTGTATAATTATAACTTTACAACTGGCTGATGAAGTTGAAATGTTTCAAAACAGTTTTATCATTAAACCTGTTTGACTAACTTTTTTCTTCTTCAAATATATATTTTTCTGATCCTTTCAGTATGTTCTGCAAAATGCAAGATTAAGGCCAATCTTGTCCAATTTTCTGTTGTTAAGGTTTGCTGCAAACAGACGATAGGATATCATTACAGGAAGTTGCAAGACAGCTGAAACTTGAGAATGTCACAGAAGACAAGGTTTTTGTAAGTATCTACTGTAGTTTCTTTTTTGAATTGTTCAAAGAGAATGGTGTGATGTCTTTGCTTAAAAAAGCCCAATATTTATATTAAGCATAGGACCACAACAAATCATACACAAAGTACATGCCTTGCACACATTACCATGACAAGAAATCTTTACATTACTGTAAGAATTCTTAAACAATATGAAAACCCTGTTAAAGGCTGTAAGTTTTCCTAAACGTCAATTCTTGGGCACGGAAACCATTGTGTAAGACCTAGATGTATTTGGAAATATATTTGCAACAAAATATAATTGGGTCACTCCATTCATGCATTAATGATTTTATTTGTAGATATCCTATCATCTGATGCGTATCAACTTTTAAAAAAATGGATTCCACGTATTTACTTTAATGAGTGTTCAAATATCTTTGCAGGGTTCATTTGCAGATAATTTAGCATTTATTCTTGATTCATTTCATAGTGGTGAGTACTAATTTTGATAATTTAACTGGCATTCTTCCCACCAATATCATGTGGCTTATATCATGAACAAAGTTATCAAATTTTGAAAGTTGTAATGAAAATGGATATTGCCCAAATTTGTAAGGATATACATGAAATTTTTATTGGTTTACAATGGGATCATTAACATCTTTTATATCCCAAGAATACATTTCACAAATACAGCATCTTTTCATAATTTCATGCTAGAAGACATAACGTTGTGATATCTTCAAATTTCTAAACTTTAAGCTAAAAAGTCACAGATTTCCATATAACCAATAGCTTCATCAGTTTAACAATTATGACAGTCCTATATTTTTAGAAGCTGATGATGATTATGTAATTAAGTGAATTACAACATAATTCCTAGAGTTCTTTCAATGTACTGTAGTCCTCTTGAAGGAGACAGTGCAGTTTTTATTTCCACCTTTAGTAAAGATTTGATGCTGCTACTATGCATTAGGTTTGTTGATTGATTCTTTTGTGCTGCAGTTGACTAAAGAACAACTTAAGTCTTCTTATATATAAACTTTAACAGACTTTCAGCTCATGTGGAGCTTGATCAATGGTGCATTATCATGCAGCTGAATAGTCGGAGGACAAGAACGACGACAAAAAAAATCATTTTATTCATTTTCAGCTTTCCATACTTTTCGACAAATCCATGTTATAATTAAGCAAATTCAAGAGACAAATCCATGATGAGACAAATAAGTGGCTAAGCCATTATTTGATTACGAACGTTTCTGACCAATTCCAAGGTCCATCATCAGCGTGCAGATAGGGCGTAAACAGCCATTGTATAAGGCAGAAACAAAGGGCACCAAAAAAGGCAAAAAACGTGCAAAAACAGCGAGTAAAGGGGAAACATGTCAATCAAGAAGGTAAACCAAAAAACAGGGGGTAAACATGGAAACAGCAAAAGCGGGTAAACAACTAAATTAGAATAGCGCTAAGGGAATAGAGGACAATTGTGAATTAAGTGAGGGCCGGTCTCGTAGGATCAGAAGGCTCTCCTGGATAAGAAGGTCAAACGAGTTGTCAGTCCTACTGATGATTTCAAAGTTCTCAAGGGACGCATCGTGGCCAGACTTGGTCCCCAACCGCAGAAGGACTGCTCTTTATCTTTTGGCCTGCCTTATTAATTCCCAAATAATCTCTGCAGCGGACAACTAAATTACGAGTTGTTTTCCCATAGTACGAGGCATGGCAGCCAGGACACCTATAACGGTAAATAACAGAAGAACAAATGAGAGATGGGAGCCTGTCTTTAAACCTAAACAGGGAAGAAATACGTAGAAATATCTGAGTAGTGATGTTGAAACACCTGGTGGGAAGCACAGTCTGATTGAAAACTTGATAATGAGAAGAGAAACGATGATCATTGTAAAAATGAGACAGTTCCATGAAATTATTGATGGAATTCAACAATCCACTAAATTATGACAATCCAATACCGATCCAATCCAATCCTTATGACGTAAACAGTTGGACTAGGCCATGATTATTATAAGAACGTTTTGATAAGAAAAGAAACTACAACTAGAAATTCAGTTCTTAAATACTTAATTCTTCTGGCAACAAGTAGTGATGCCTACAGTATGCGTCTTGTGTCTAATGCCTCGTTACTTCCTAGGTGCCACTGCTGCTAAGAACAAATTAGATGTTCTGCATATTCTAGCAACCGAATAAGACTGAGTAAATTTTCAGCTCTTGTGGACTTTGATCAATATTGCCTGAACATTTATCTTGGGCAACACAGAATATTTTTGTCCTAACTAGTACCAACAATCGTTTGTCCCAACAAGTACCAAGAATTGCGTAATAGCCTTGCATCATTGGTGGAACTGCCCTCCAGCTTGCTGATTGTTGCAGCCATAGATGAATGTGATTCTTACAGCAATCTTTTCTCTTCCAGGGAGTCAAGAAACACGATCTGTTATCATCATATTAGACGAATTTGATTTGTTTGCTCAACACAAGAACCAATCTCTCATCTATAATCTTCTGGATGTGACAAGAAGCAAACAAACACCTATCGCTGTTGTGGGGGTCACATGTCGACTGGTAAGTTTAATGCAATCATAGGGAAAGCAGGTTTCTGGTTTGAGTTTGTTGCCTTTTGATTACAAAGTTCAGCTTTGTAATCTAAGAGGGGACTCCAGGTCAATAAGTTAGTAAATAGGTAAGTGAGTGAGAAAGAAAGAAAGAAAGAAAGAAAGTCAGTCACGCTCGTTAATGCAATAGATTAATGTTTTGTCTCTGGTCTGGTCTCTGTTAATTAACATTGAAATAAAGAAAGCCATCGAAAACGATAAACAAGTTTCCTGCGATCCTATAGCAATTTGACGTTGGCTTGTTTCATGTTAGACAAATTTGACACCATAAGATGGATAAATCACCAAGATGTTTTGCCCTGATACAACAACAATTCAACCTGAATTGGCACGTTCCTCTTGAACATCATGACAGGGGTCTTGGACTCCATTAGCGCTTAGCGACTTCTCCGATCCCAGCGCTTGGCGCTAAAAACCGCAAATTCACCTTCACAAATTGCTTCTATGCAGGGAAAGATACACAGGGGTCGAAGAAATTGACAAATTACGGTTCCTTTGCAGGTTCTAATTTTCGTTATGTTTCATTATTGACCGACGCAAGTTTCATGTTTGGTATACAACCCTCCAAATGCATGAGAATTTATTTGTACAACCCTCCAAATGCATGAGAATTTATTTGTACGACCCTCCAAATGCATGAGAATTTATTTGTACGACCCTCCAAATGCATGAGAATTTATTTGTACATCCCTCCAAATGCATGAGAATAACAACCCCAACCATCAGAATGTTGATTCCTTTTCGATAAAGCTGAATGCAGAAGACGAAACGAACACGTGTTTGCAGCTGGCAGGCTGCACCGCATTTTCATCTTCGGTCATTAACGCTAATGACCATTTCTGTCTCTTTCATCCAGAGCGTCTAGGATTAGACTAGGTCTAATTGATTATGTATCATATGATTATTAAGTATCATATTCATTGCTATGAGGGTGAAATCAACCAAAAAGTGATCCAATAGTTCAGGTCTCTTTTGCACGATTCTAAGGTAAACCATTTCTACAGAATCACGTGTACATCAAGAGTTATATAACCAATCTTCATTATCTCAATTTTGTTATTTAAGTTGGTATATTACCCAAAAATGATGATCAGTTTAAAGAAATCTGATGATTAGCCAGCCAACTACAGGCTTGGAAACATTTGAACATTATTTTTATAAAAAACCGAGATTTGAATTATGAGAAATTTTGTTTATGAGATTCTCTTACCAAATAGCCTCTAATGTTACATAACTTTAGCTGCTACGTCATGTCGCTCTGTTCTTCTCATCTGTTTCTGTAAATCCCAGCTTTTTAGCTGGTAAGGTGGCGCTTTGACTTTTCTTTCGGCAAATTTCACTGGGAGACATCATTGATTTTAGGTGATGACAGATGTCTTTGTCTCAAATCCAACTGTGCAATTAATCATGAGTTAGTTTACTGGGTCTCTCTGCTGTCCACATGTATTCCTGTGAAGTGTTTTAATCGTTGAATGTTTTCATTCTTTCATTGCTAACACTGTTTAGCTTTAGCCCACTTATATTCATTTAGTATTTCGAACATTTTTTGGAGCAGATGCTTTTTGGATTAGCTTGGGGTCTCTTTGCAATCGGAATGTATGCCTGGGAAGTGTGTTGAGCTCTTTCTGGGAAATGTTTTCCTTCTTTTATCGCTAACACTGTTTAGCTTTAGCCCACTTATATTCATTTAGTATTTCGAACATTTTTTGGAGCAGATGCTTTTTGGATTAGCTTAGGGTCTCTTTGCAATCAGAATGTATGCCTGGGAAGTGTGTTGAGCTCTTTCTGGGAAATGTTTTCATTCTTTCATTGCTAACACTGTTTAGCTTTAGCCCACTTATATTCATTTAGTATTTCGAACATTTTTTGGAGCAGATGCTTTTTGGATTAGCTTAGGGTCTCTTTGCAATCAGAATGTATGCCTGGGAAGTGTGTTGAGCTCTTTCTGGGAAATGTTTTCCTTCTTTTTATTGTTAACACTGTTTTCTCTAGCTCACTGATGTTCAGTGAGCATTTTCTGTGGATTTAAGTTAAGTTAGTGTTTTGAACACTCGTTGAATTTTCTTTCGTTTATAGTTAATGCGGTAAAGCCTCAGCCTACTAATATTCATGGAACATTGTACTTTGAGCAGTTTTTGTCGCGTCAGATAACGTGTTCTACAAAATGCATCTTCTAAATGAGAATGAATTGTTCCCATAAACTAACGTAGTGGTTTTAGGGAGCCGCAAGAGGTTATGTGTTCTTAGGTCATATTGAATGTCCTTTGGCTTGGAGAACTCAAACATGAAGAAGGGGAACTCAAGCTGCATTCATGCATTTATTTATTTCAAGCATTAGTTTTTGCAAATTTTTGCAGTGGATTGTTATTTCGCCCGACCTTCCCGAGCAGGGGCGGCGCCAGCTTTGAGAAAGTGGGATGGACAAGAGGTAAAATTTATTGCCAGAAGGTATACCTAATGTTTTTTATATCGTTTTTGCTTAGAAATAAATGCCGACCCGGGGAAAGTGGGGTGGACGTCCACCCCAGTCCACCCCGTGGCGCCGCCCTTGTTCTCGAGAGATCTTCAAACTACGCATAACAGTCCCTATCAAGAGCACTCAGTGCACGTTTGTGCAAATGGTTGTGTTGTCTGCAAACTTGTCTAGCTGTGCACAGTTATGGGCTCCCTGTGGGTAAATAGGTTTCGGGACCTTTAAAGAACCATACATAAAGCCCTTGCCTAATGGTGGAGTATTTTGGCCTTCTCTACATCGAGACATCGTGCAATCCGAGAAAAGGCTCCTGTTTTCTGATTCATCTTTTTACAACTGTAATTTTGAAACTAAAGTTTCGACGAATGGAGAAAATTGGAAAATTGTGGTGAGATCGAGATCAACTCGAATGTTTGTTTGAATGTTCGTAAAACATTGTGGTAGGAAAACATTGTGATGAGATCGAGATTCGAAATTTTAATGAAGAAGCATTCCTGGCTGATGTTTCTGGCATATGTTGGGAGCAAATGCTTACTGGTACAGATGACATTGATGTTCTTGTGAGCAATTGGGCAAACCTGTTTTCTTTGATCATAATGAAGCATGCCCCGATGACCACTATGCGTGTCTCAGAGAAGTACTGCCCCTGGATTGACAAGGACCTGAAGAAACTAATGCAGACCAGGGATAAGCTAAAAAAGGCTGCAGCCAAAAGAAAGTCCCAACTCCTTATGGACTCTTATAGACAGGTCCGTAACAAGGTCAATGTCCTTAACATCCAACTAAAGAAGCAGTACTATACTAATAAGATCTCTGATTGTCAAGGTAACATCAAAGAATCATGGAAAGCAATCAATGAACTCCTTGATAAGAGATCAAAGTCCAGCAACATCGATTGTCTTAGAGAATCTAGTTCTGAAACTTTTCACAAAAAAGATATTTCTAATGCAATGAACAGTTTCTTTTGCTCCGTAGGTAAGGATCTTGCTGACAAAATAGATCCAGCCCCAAATCCCCTTCTTGCAGGTGACTATGAAATTAACAAACACAAGGCAACATTCCGCTTCAGGACTATTGAAGTGCAGGAGATCAGGGATGCATTTGCCACCGTTACGACTGCAAAGAGCTTTGGAACTGACAATATCTCTAGCTACTTTCTGAAGCTTGCGCTGCCCTTTATTGAAAATTCGCTTGCTTTTTTGTTTAATACATCCATTGAAACAAGTCGTTTTCCTGACTCATGAAAAGTTGCTAGAGTCACTCCTATTTTCAAAGATGGAGATAAGACTGACAAGTCTAACTATCGACCAATATCAGTCTTGCCTGTCATCTCAAGGCTCTTTGAATAGTTAGTAACAAACCAGCTGTACCAGTACATGAATGATAACGGTCATTTTTCATCTGGCCAATCCGGCTTTTTGCGGCTTCATTCTACAGTAACATGCTTACTTAAAAATACTGACATCACATTTCACATATTTAACATTTCACATATTTAAGGAGGGTAGCCCTTCAGCAATGCTGATTTTCAAGGGGCCCTCCATTACAAAACTTACAAAATTAAATACTTTTATAACCTAAACTAATACAATGCAATTTCTAATACAATAATGAAAACCCTATGATCTAAAATAAATATTTACAATAAAAGAAAATCCATATGGCAAACACAGTATTAAAAGCTAGCTTTCCCTATATACATTGTTTAAATCTATTGAGGGAGGATGCTAGCTTACTTTCAGCTGAGAGGCCATTCCAAGACTTGGCACCTCTAAACGAAAAACATTTCTGTCCATTTTTTGAGTTTTTCTTTGGTAACCTTAGGTCAGTTGCTGTATTCCTAAGATTCCTAGAGGTCAGCTGGGATGTTTTTGTGAAAAGATTACACATGTATTGTGGAGCCAGCTCGTGAAGAGATTTGAAGACCATGATATTAGACTCACTAGCAATTAGTTCATCTATGGTCTTCCAGCCAAGCCTTTTGATAAGTGGCTGGCCCGGGGTATCAAAGCTGCTGCCAGTTACAATACGGGCAGCACGGTTTTGTAATTTTTGCAGCTGGTTGATCTCAGTCGCACCACAGCAACCCCAGACTGAACAACAGTAGCGGAAGTGTGGCTCCACGATACCTGTGTACATGGTCCTAAGAGTTTCTTCTGGCAGAAAGGATTTTGCATGCTTCAAAAAACCAATCGCTCTTGAGACCTTGGACGAAACTGTCTTAACGTGTTCCTTCCAATCCAAGGAGTTGTCTATCTGCAAACCAAGATATTTGGTTTTTTGAACAACTTCAAGCTCATTATCCCGAATATTCAACTTCAAAGATTCGCTCTTATTTTTCAGAGCTTTATGCTTTGGTTTTGTGGAAATAAGCATGGAATGAGTTTTCATCACATTAAGTGAAAGTTTGTTGCCTTTTAGCCATTTTTCAACCTGCGTAAGATCGTCATTGATGGCCTCATTTAGCTGATTGATATCTCTGGATTGATGGCAAAGGCTCGTGTCATCAGCATACATGGACACATTTGAATTTCGGACAGCTCGTGGGAGGTCATTGATGTACATGAGGAATAAAAGAGGTCCAAGGCATGAGCCTTGCGGCACACCAACATTTATTTCCTCGATTGACGAGTCAACACCATTGACCCTAGAAAATTGCTTCCGGTTAGAAAGGTAGGATTTGAACCATGCTAATTCCCGCTGCTGAATACCATAGTACTCTAGCTTTTTGCAAAGAATGTCATGGTCAACTGTGTCAAATGCCTTTTTCAAGTCGATAAACACCAGTCCCACGAGCTTTCCGAGGTCCAACCCATTGTACCAGTCATCAGTGTTTTTAAGCAAACATGTCACAGTAGAATGAAGGCGTAAAAACCCAGACTGGTCAGGAGAAAAGTAACCATTATCATTCATGTGTTGGTATAATTGGTTTGTGACAAGTTTTTCAAAGAGCCTTGAGATGACAGGCAAAACTGAAATTGGGCGATAGTTCGACTTTTCAGCCTTATCTCCCTCCTTAAAAATTGGTGTAACTCTAGCCAATTTCCACGAATCTGGAAATTGGCTCGTTACAAGTGATGTATTAAACAAACATGCCAAAGAGTTCTCAATAAAAGGTAAGGCTAGTTTTAAGAAATAGCAGGAGATGCTGTCCTTCCCAAAGCTCTTTGAAGTTTTCATCTTGGCAATTGCTTCTCTAATTTCCTTCACTTCAATGGCCCTAAATTGAAACCTAACACTGCTATCACTACCAGCAAAGTCGCCAGACAGAAGAGGGTTAGGGGCAGCATCAATTTTGTTAGCTAACTTCTCGCCAATTGTACAGAAGAAATTATTCATTGCGTTGGAGATGTCCTTTTTGTTAACAATTCATTACCAGAATCCTTAAGACAATCAATGTTACAGGATTTTGATCTCTTATTCAAAAGTTCATTGACCGTCTTCCAGGATTCTTTCATGTTCCCCTTACATTCAGAAATTTTTGCCGAAAAATATTGTTTCTTGAGCTGGACATTAAGAGAATTGACCCTGTTTCGTGCTTGTCTGTATGAATCCATGAGAATAGGTGATTTACTTTTAAGAGCAGCTTTTTTTAGTCTATCCCTAGTCATCATCAGACCCTTGAGGTCCTTATCAATCCAAGGGCAATATTTTTCAGATACGCGCATTTCCTTTAAAGGAGCATGTTTTTCTATTACTAAAGAGAACAAATTAGACCAATCAATGGAATGGATTTGAAATTAGACAAATCAGACGACTGGTACAATGGAATGGATCTTGGTAGGCTTGTAGGTCTAGTGTTCATTGACCTTAAAAAGGCGTTTGACACTGTAGATCATAGCATTCTCTGCAAAAAGCTTGAGCTCTACGGTTTACAGCAACGTGAACTCTCTTGGTTTAAATCCTACCTTTCCAATCGGAAACAGTTTTGTAGGGTTAATGGTGTAGATTCGAGAATAGGGGACAGAGAAGTTGGTGCTCCACAAGGTTCATGTCTTGGCCCTCTTCTCTTCCTCATCTACATCAACGATCTCCCGCAAGCTGTCCAAGATTCTACCGTGTCCATGTATGCTGATGACACCAGTTTGTGCTACCAGTCTCACGATTTGAGTCGGCTAAATGAGGCTATTAATAGTGACCTTAGAAAACATGGACACGTGGCTACAAGGCAACAAGCTTTCCTTGAATGTTGCAAAAACTCATTCTATGCTTATTTCTACCTAGCAGAAGCGCAACATTCTCAAAAGTCCAAATAAAGACTTGGTTCTGAAAATTCGCGATAATGAGCTTGAAGTAGTAAAAAAAAAAAACAAAATACCTTGGTGTGCAAATCGACTGCTCCTTGAACTGGAAAGAGCAAATCAAGGCAGTCTCTAGCAAGGTCTCGAGGGTAGTTGGCTTCTTAAGACATGCCAAGTCTCTTCTCCCGAAAGAAACCTTGTAAACTCTCTACACAGGTATCGTGGAGCCCCACTTTCGATACTGCTGTTCTGTCTGGGGCTTCGCTGGTTTAACTGAAATTTATCAGTTGCAAAAACTTCAAAATCGTGCTGCTATTATTATAACGAATAGCAGCTTTGATGCCCCAAGCAGACCTCTTATTAGGGGACTGGGATGGAAGACCGTTGAGGAACTTGCTGCTGGTGAATCTAAGACAATGGTCTTCAAGTCCCTGAATGAGCTGGCTCCCCAATACTTGTGTGACCTTTTCACCCGAAATTCGTCTTGCTCATCATATAGCCTTCGTGATACGGGGACAGACCTTAGGTTACCGATGAAAAGGTCAGCAAATGGCCAGAGATGTTTCTCTTATAGAGGTGCAAAATTATGGAATAGCCTCTCCGCCGAGTCAAAGCAGGCAACCTCTCTGCATAGTTTCAAGAAAACTATATAGGAACTGTTTTCTTTCGTTTTGATTGTAAATGTTAAACATTATTGTATATAGGTTTTGGATATTGTAAATAAGGTTTTATAGTTTAATTTAATTAAGAGCTTTTTACTTTTTATCTTAGATTGTATTTAATGTTTTTATTGGAGGGCCCCTTGAAAAGATCAACTTGTTGAAGGGCAACCCTCCTTAAAAGAATTAAATGAAATGAAATAAATGAAATGAAACTTGGAACCTTCTGCTCTCGCGGCAGATAGTCTACCAGTTGACATATCTCACCGTACTAATCCTTGTAAGCACAGATCATAGGTATCCATACTGCTGTTGTGACGTAATCTTTGTTTTTGTCTGGCCTGCGTGACTAAGTGATCCCAAACATTGGCGGGCGCACTGCCTTTGACTTGTTTGACCAATGTGATCTGATGTCCCAAACGCAGGGTGGCCTATTGCTCTTGACTTGACCAGAGATTACGGCACCTTAACATCCCAATTTTTCCTCTCCATTGTCTTACCTATATTTTGATATTAACCCTTTATAACCATAATGTTGATACTGAAATTTCGACGAATGGAGAAAAATGGAAAAATTGTCATTTACAACTGTATTTTACGTGATCCCAAAAGTTAAACTTTGAATCAATCATAATTCCTAAGAGCTTTACTGTGTGTATTCAGGTACAACAAAATACTCAAGGTCATTTCATACTCCCCAAGGATTATGGGAAATGATTTTTCTAGAATTCATTGAATTTTGCGATGCTTTGGCGAAAGGTTATCTTACAGGGGTGGCGCCAGAGGACTTCCAACATAGGGGCTGGAGCTTCCGACAGGGTGGTGAGCTAAAATGGCTAAAAAATGCAGTTTTCGTACATCATTTTACCCAATTTTCCCGACAGGAACCCAAATTTCCTCCGACGAGGGGCTAAGTGCTTCCGACAGGTGGCTATAGCCCCCTTTAGCCCTCCCCATGCACCACTGATCTGACAACATCTGTTGCTTGCGAATGAATGCAGTCAAAACTGTTATTTTCATCTCTGCAGGTGAAAAAGCTTGAAGTTTGGCAAAATCAGTAGAAAATATTTCCTTTGATTGATTAAAGTTTTTTGAAGTAGAATGCTCAGTTATCGAACTATGATTTTCAAATTTATTAATATACAAGATTTGGAAATAGGATTTTGAAATATATATGTTTTATCGATGCAGTAAAGGATTTTATATTTTTATTTCAGGATGTCGTAGAGCTTCTTGAAAAAAGAGTAAAGTCAAGGTATTCCCATCGAAGTATTCTCACATTTAGTCAAATTGATTTTGAAGAATACATCAGTATGATAAGGTTAGTCCTTGCCAAAACTTTTTTATTTATTCTGTTTACCTCGAAGGTATACGGACGTGCTATCTTTTTTCGTTCAGCATGAGGAATCGGACAAGAACGAATTCCTTAAGGCACTACTTACGAACTGGTTTATAACACCACGGGGACGATACCACCAGGGTCAAAATATCATCATGCCCCCATGCCCTTTGCATAGAGAAAATACAACTAGAATTATTAAACAACTATAAAAGGCTAGACATGAACGATTTTTACTGATATTGAAAATTACTGGAGTTCCGGGGGGGGGGTGCATTACAATTTACATATATTGTATGGGGACATGATATCGGGAAGTCTATCGATTTTCCAGATATTGGTATAAAGAACGGTATCAATTTTCACGATTTTGTTATAAGGAACATACCTATTTTCAATAATTTGATATGAAATATAAGGTTGGATATACTTTTTCGAAAAAATGGTATAAGGTTAGGTGTACTTTTCCAAAATTGGTATAAGGAACGGGTATGTTTTTGAAGCCTCTATGGCACGTCCCCGACCAAAATCTGGTCAAGTGCACCCCCCCCCCCTAGACTGGAGGCTGTTTCAGATTCAATGTCAGGCTCGGATAGGGGATAATGCTGAGCACCAAAACCCTAGCTAAGAGAACAATAATAACAACTGCCGCGCCGCGCCGCCGTCATTGCTCCCCACCCACAGTTTTCATTGCTCAAGACACCGCACCCATAAAAGATGCTAGGCCAGTAGTCGCATTTAAAAAGACTGAAAACTCATTTTTTGAGCTGAAAAAGAAAAAAAAGCTCAAACACACGGATTCATGAAAGTGCATTATCTAGGGTTAGTATCTAAATTAGATTCATATTGTCGTTTAGTAACCAATTCCTGTATGTGGGCCTATTACTTTGGTTATATTTTTGTTAACTGAATGAATCTTCCATGTATAAATATGGTAAAAGAAAAATGAAAATGCTACCAGCCTGACCAGAACGTGTTACTTTGCCCGCAAACTCCTACCCATAACTCCATATATCTTTCAGAATTTAGTGCCATAATTTCACAAATTTAATGAAAGTTTCGGTGATAATTCCGCAGATCATGAAACAGTTCATTTACTTTGCTAAATTTTATCTAGAGCTGCCACCCATAATTCTTCGAAACGTCGGATAACAATATCCATAATTCGGCAACAAGGGCAGATTTTGTAATACAATAGCATCAGTTGCTTTGGTTCACACCTCAATTCAAAGCGATTAGTGAATGCAGACAAAAGAAATTCTCTCAAGCAGAAATTCAAAACAAACGAAGACGCAAAGTTGCCCTGAAACCAGTACGGCAAACTCTCGTTTGGTGCGGGCGAAGGGAGGTTTTTAAGAGATGTAATGTCCTCATAATGAAAGAAGAAGGGTAAATCTAAAGTTCTGTCTTGGGCATTTTGTTTACTTGATTCAGGAGCTGAGCAGTGACTGCGTATATCTGAGCAATAAATGTGCTAAAATTGTAATGCCCTCTGCTCGGTTTTTGAGTCAAATAAACAAAATGCCCCAGACCGAACTTTAGATTTACCCTTCTTCTTTCATTATGAGCACATTACATCTCTTAAAAACCTCCCTTCGCCCGCACCAAACGAGAGTTCGCCGTACTGGTTTCAGGGCAACTTTGCGTCTTCGTTTGTTTTCAATTTCTGCTTGAGAGAATTTCTTTTGTCTGCATTCGCTAATCGCTTTGAATTGAGGTGTGAACCAAAGCGACTGATGCTATTGTATTACAAAATCTGCCCTTGCTTAATTCGGCATTTTTTAAAGAATTATCCTTGAAAAATGGCACGTCCTCATACCGCCATCATACCTAGTAGCCCCCCCCGTCAGCCCGAGCTCATAGTTTCCGTCGAGATTGGGCAGTTATATATCTGAGTTAAATCTTCTATAAATTCAGTTTAAGAAAACTCTCGATGAATTGATCCAAAGCTTAGATAAGAAAAATGGTAAAACGCTCTGTTTTAGCCTGCCATATCCTTCTTGTTTGATATTTTGCTCGACGGTTCTTGTCTCTCTAAGGCTCCTATTGGTAACCATTCTTGTGAGAATCGTTTATTGCTCCAATAGGATGACACAAAAATTATAGGGATGACCTAAAATTGATGACGTAAAATGATGACCTAAAATTGACAACTTCTCTCGTGAAATTCAAACAAGAAATACGTTGCTGGGATGGCAACATCTGCACGTGCTACATTTGCACTTAATTTAGGGTTTTATATATTCTGTTATACTGTATATTTTGTAGATAGTTGGTGTAAATTAGCTGTTGTTAGCTACTAACAAACCAACTGTAAATAAGTTTATGATTATGATTATGATTATGATTATAGGGAGCAAAGCAGCATCTGAGTTGATATTTCAACATTAGGTCAAACTGTTAACTGACGCATTAGACCATTTGTACTTTTATTTTATAGCGATTATTTAGTGTAAATCTGACATCGATTGTTGAATATTTTTTTGAATTGCTTCATTTTTAGGGAATTGCTGAGCTTGCCAGTGGAATTTGAATCTCGAAAATATAGAGAAAAGTGGAACAATCGAATTGAGGTAAAGATTTATACCACATCTTCAGAATTTATTTGTCCTAAATGAACAAAATTTCTCTCAGGTTTTTGTTTTTGTTTTCTTATATCTGATTGTTCCAACTTCAGCACTCCCTGGTTTCTTGATTTGTCAAACAGGGGTACGTTTTTGAAACATCTGATAGCTGAAATCCTATGGTATTTTTGTGCCTAAGAGCCCCTTTAAGAGCCCTTTGAATTCCTTTTCAGACTATAACAGGTGAAAAAATTACCAGAGAAGTAATTCGAAAGCATTTCAGTAAAACAAAAGATATTCGATCCTTGGTGTTGTTGCTTGCACAAGCAGTGTGTAAAATTTCAACCAAAATGCCATTTCTTACGTCGGATGTTATCATCAAAGTGTTTAGAAGTCAAGAAACTGATGGTAAAAATCAAATGTTGAAAGGTGAGATTTTACTTCTATGCTAGATGACGAATCGCTAGATTCATAATAGAGTTCACTCTTTTGAGTATTTTATAAAGTAATGCCATTGACTTAATTCAAAGACCGTTGGTTCAAAGGAAGTCAATGGTGACCGGTACACACGTACCCATTACCTCTTTACTTGAACTTAGACAGTTACTCTGAAAGAGATATAATGAAGGCCCTTCCTTTTTTAGCCACTTGACTCTTGTTAATCACATTTACATTATCAATGAAAAGTCTTCCTTGGACTGTGAGTGTTTCACTGAAAGTTTTGCTGTTGGAAAACTTCTTTTTATACTCAATTCACCGGGAATTCGTGTATGTGAATAGCATTTAGAGATGTGATCAGCTGGAAGCCAGATTCCTCTATATTTCAGATGTGAAATCAAAGCATATTAAAGTTTATCTTTCTGGTGAAGTATTAGGACTGGACCACAATGCTGATACTGATAGTAGCCCCAATTCGCCCCAACAGACCACATATTAAGCTGTGACTCTTAACGATGCAAGTTACCTGCAGATTTGATAATTAAAAGGAAAGCAACAAAGGTCATGATTAGGATCAGCCCGCAGGAGGTTTTAACAGAGATAACAAATTCAGTTGACCATTTTCAAATTTTATGGGACATTCCAGTTGACTGATTCCTGTTGGTTCCTGCGACCAGGCCATGAAAATGATAAATAGAGTTACAGTTACCTACAGCTTAAAAAAATCAATTTGGCCCATAAATAATGTTGGCTTTGAATCAAGCCCTGTTAAAAGTGATATGAAAGTTGACATTAGTTTCCTTCTCGTATTTCAGGCCTTGGGACAGTTATTCATGATAAACTGTGCGGTAGAAATGCGGTACTTTTAAGACAAACTTAACTGCAGCTTGAAATTCGTTATTCTCGAATTGCTTTCATCTGACGAAACTATTTTTGATCTTACAGGGCTGTCAGTTTTGGAATTATGCCTCGTCGTCTCTATGAAACATGTATTAGAAAACAGAAGTGGCGAGCCTTTCAATTTCGATATGGTCTTTAAAGGTTTGTAGAAATTAGACCAACATTTGAGTTCAAGCCGTCATTTTAAATTTTTACCATGTTTGGTTTTTCTGTGAAGAACTACGTTTCATTTTTAAACCGTTGTTGTTTTTGGGTAGAGCGCTTCTAATTTTACGGAAAAATTGTTAGATACACTCTTCAATTTGCGTCGCTGACTGGAAACTTTTAGTTAATGCAAAGCTGTAATGAAGAATGTATTTTGGCATTTTTGGAATAACTTTTGAAAGATATTTAAGATAGCTTTCCAATCGAATTTCGTTGATAATTGCATTCACCCAGACACAGTTTAACCATTAACCAGCTTTATTCAGACCAAGCTAAATTTCAACCAATCAGATGCATTTGAGTTGTTGGACTGACCAATCAGAAGACCTCATTCAGTAACCTGGCGTAGTCTGAGCTGGTTTAACTGGCAAGTGTGAGTGGGGCAATGCACACTTTCAAAATATAATGTGTTTTTGTTGTAGAGTACCAGTCCTTCTTGTTGAAGAGGAGCACCACAATACAGAGGTTTGACAAGATGGTGGCACTGAAAGCATTCGAACATTTACTTGCACTGGAAGTTGTGAAGCCATTACACAGTATCAGCCAATCAACAATACCTAAAGAATTCCAACCAATGACACTGCTTGTAGACAATTCGCAAATTTCTGATGTCTTATCAAGTTACCCAGGATGCCCTATCGACTTGCAACAATGGGGGTCGACAATGTTTGTATGAGACGTACTTTTGTGAACCTTATTCCAGGATGTTTGCTCTTTTGAAATTGGCCACTGCGCAATCAAATGCGAACGCGTCATTCGCTTTGCATACGGAGATTGTATGAGAGCTTCGAACTCTGATTCGAATACGATTTCGAACCTCCGTGCGATGCCGAGATGCAACGTGAACAGTGCCCTCGCTTTTGACGGCAAGTTTTTTTGATGTACAATTACCTTTATTTTGCATTTTCTTCAAGTCGCACGTATATTTTCCACCTTAACCTTATGTGACCTGGGGAGGGGCGGATTCCGCCTCCTAGTTTATTCTTATGTACGCTTTGTTTGATATATGCAGAAGGCCACTGAGATTTAGTAAGTTGAACTTTCTATCATAGGGCAATATGAATATGTAACGATTTAGATATTCCATTTTAAGCCCTGTCTTACAGATAACCAAGTGATCAAGCCTCGTTGCTATGTGTGTCTCTCCGAATCTTTTTTATTGGCCCTATTCAGCCTAAAGATTGGAATTATACATATTTTGAAATTTTTCATTTCTTCATGAAAAGTTGAGTTTGACGGACTTTTAGCATGCTTTCAATTGTATGGCATCATACAGCATCTTAATGATTATTATGCTCCAGCAGTAACAACAACAAAGCTAATTGAATTCAGTTATTCATTGTTTATCTAATGAACAACCTTTGTGCCAAATTAGGTTGCCATATCTTCTACATCAACAGAAATAAACGGGGGGCAGAGTCCGCCCCTCCCCAGGCACTGAGTGGTTCTAAACGCCTAGATTCTATAGGGATAAGTCCTAGCAGTGTTGAGTGGACCATTTGGACATCTAGAACAGGGCCCATGGAGCGCCTTGTTTTTCCTGGTAAATGGCAGACATCACGATAAATTTAACACAGCAAATCAGTTTTGAATGCGTGGTGAAAATAAGGAAAAAGTCCCAAATGTATCTGAAAAACTGTCCTGTGACCCACAAGCCTCGTAACAAAAGCGAGACTCTCTCCAGCGCAGACCTTGGATCAAACAGCTCAAGGTATTTGCATTATTTAACAACTTGGATAAAAACTGCGGATGATTAGTCTATGACACCATTGCTTGTTAACAGATTGTTTTATTTTGTCAAAATTGGTTTCGAATTACTGAGAAAAAGCCTTTTTTCCATGAAGTAAGTAATAAGGTGTAATTTTGAAACTTAACTTAAGCAAGGCTTAATCAGAAAAATTAGGTACCTCTTGGATCCCAGTGGTAAACCTTGTTTCCGTTGACCTACATGACATCATCAAGTTATACCACGCTGAGACCAAAGCAATAAGAATGCTCTTTTTCACCACGAATGCCTTTAGGCTTACCATTCTCACAAAAATCGGTTGTTTTTGAAAGTATTTGTTTAGGCTTACCATCTTGCACAAAATCGGTTGTTTTTTAAGGTGCTTATTTCTCACCAGAAAGTTAAGGCTATAGGCTTACCATTTTGCTCAAAATCGGCTGTTTTTGAAAGTGCTTATTTGTCACCAGAAAGTTAAGGCTATAGGCCTAACATTTTGCTCAAAATCGGCTGTTTTTGAAAGTGCTTATTTCTCACCAGAAAGTTAAGGCTATAGGCTTACCACTTTGCTCAAAATCGGTTGTCCTTGAAAGTGCTTATTTCTCACCAGAAAGTTAAGGCTATAGGCTTACCATTTCACTCAAAATCGGTTGTTTTTGAAAGTGCTTATTTCTCACCAAAAAGTTAAGGCTATAGGCTTACCACTTTGCTCAAAATCGGTTGTCCTTGAAAGTGCTTATTTCTCACCAGAAAGTTAAGGCTATAGGCTTACCACTTTGCTCAAAATCGGTTGTCCTTGAAAGTGCTTATTTGTCACCAGAAAGTTAAGGCTACAGGCTTATCAGTTTGCTCAAAATCAGTTGTCCTTGAAAGTGCTTATTTCTCACCAGAAAGTTAAGGCTATAGGCTTACCACTTTGCTCAAAATCGGTTGTGCTTGAAAGTGCTTATTTCTCACCAGAAAGTTAAGGCTATAGGCTTACCACTTTGCTCAAAATCGGTTGCCCTTGAAAGTGCTTATTTGTCACCAGAAAGTTAAGGCTATAGGCTTACCATTTCACTCAAAATCGGTTGTTTTTGAAAGTGCTTCTTTCTCACCAGAAAGTTAAGGCTATAGGCTTACCTTTTTGCTCAAAATCGGCTGTTTTTGAAAGTGCTTATTTCTCACCAGAAAGTTAAGGCTATAGGCTTACCACTTTGCTCAAAATCGGTTGTCCTTGAAAGTGCTTATTTCTCACCAGAAAGTTAAGGCTATAGGCTTACCACTTTGCTCAAAATCGGTTGTGCTTGAAAGTGCTTATTTCTCACCAGAAAGTTAAGGCTATAGGCTTACCACTTTGCTCAAAATCGGTTGTGCTTGAAAGTGCTTATTTCTCACCAGAAAGTTAAGGCTATAGGCTTACCACTTTGCTCAAAATCGGTTGTGCTTGAAAGTGCTTATTTCTCACCAGAAAGTTAAGGCTATAGGCTTACCACCTTGCTCAAAATCGGCTGTTTTTGAAAGTGCTTATTTCTCACCAGAAAGTTAAGGCTATAGGCTTACCACTTTGCTCAAAATCGGTTGTCCTTGAAAGTGCTTATTTGTCACCAGAAAGTTAAGGCTACAGGCTTATCAGTTTGCTCAAAATCGGTTGTCCTTGAAAGTGCTTATTTCTCACCAGAAAGTTAAGGCTATAGGCTTACCACTTTGCTCAAAATCGGTTGTGCTTGAAAGTGCTTATTTCTCACCAGAAAGTTAAGGCTATAGGCTTACCACTTTGCTCAAAATCGGTTGCCCTTGAAAGTGCTTATTTGTCACCAGAAAGTTAAGGCTATAGGCTTACCATTTCACTCAAAATCGGTTGTTTTTGAAAGTGCTTCTTTCTCACCAGAAAGTTAAGGCTATAGGCTTACCTTTTTGCTCAAAATCGGCTGTTTTTGAAAGTGCTTATTTCTCACCAGAAAGTTAAGGCTATAGGCTTACCACTTTGCTCAAAATCGGTTGTCCTTGAAAGTGCTTATTTCTCACCAGAAAGTTAAGGCTATAGGCTTACCACTTTGCTCAAAATCGGTTGTGCTTGAAAGTGCTTATTTCTCACCAGAAAGTTAAGGCTATAGGCTTACCACTTTGCTCAAAATCGGTTGTGCTTGAAAGTGCTTATTTCTCACCAGAAAGTTAAGGCTATAGGCTTACCACCTTGCTCAAAATCGGCTGTTTTTGAAAGTGCTTATTTCTCACCAGAAAGTTAAGGCTATAGGCTTACCATTTCACTCAAAATCGGTTGTTTTTGAAAGTGCTTATTTCTCACCAGAAAGTTAAGGCTATAGGCTTACCACTTTGCTCAAAATCGGTTGTCCTTGAAAGTGCTTATTTCTCACCAGAAAGTTAAGGCTATAGGCTTACCACTTTGCTCAAAATCGGTTGTCCTTGAAAGTGCTTATTTGTCACCAGAAAGTTTAGGCTACAGGCTTATCAGTTTGCTCAAAATTGGTTGTCCTTGAAAGTGCTTATTTCTCACCAGAAAGTTAAGGCTATAGGCTTACCACTTTGCTCAAAATCGGTTGTGCTTGAAAGTGCTTATTTCTCACCAGAAAGTTAAGGCTATAGGCTTATCAGTTTGCTCAAAATCGGTTGTCCTTGAAAGTGCTTATTTGTCACCAGAAAGTTAAGGCTACAGGCTTATCAGTTTGCTCAAAATTGGTTGTCCTTGAAAGTGCTTATTTCTCACCAGAAAGTTAAGGCTATAGGCTTACCACTTTGCTCAAAATCGGTTGTGCTTGAAAGTGCTTATTTCTCACCAGAAAGTTAAGGCTATAGGCTTATCAGTTTGCTCAAAATCGGTTGTCCTTGAAAGTGCTTATTTCTCACCAGAAAGTTAAGGCTATAGGCTTACCACTTTGCTCAAAATCGGTTGTGCTTGAAAGTGCTTATTTCTCACCAGAAAGTTAAGGCTATAGGCTTACCACTTTGCTCAAAATCGGTTGTGCTTGAAAGTGCTTATTTCTCACCAGAAAGTTAAGGCTATAGGCTTATCAGTTTGCTCAAAATCGGTTGTCCTTGAAAGTGCTTATTTCTCACCAGAACGTTAAGGCTATAGGCTTACCAGTTTGCTCAAAATCGGTTGTCCTTGAAAGTGCTTATTTCTCACCAGAAAGTTAAGGCTATAGGCTTACCATTTCACTCAAAATCGGTTGTTTTTGAAAGTGCTTATTTCTCACCAGAAAGTTAAGGCTTATAGGTTTACTATTTTGCTCGAAATCGGTTGTTTTTGAGGGTGTTTTGTTCTCATCATAAAGTAAGGCAAAGGCCTTCTGTTTTCATCGAAACCAGCTGTTTTTGAAGGTGCCTATTTTGCCAAAAGTTTAGGCTGTGGGCTTGCATTTTTGCAAAAATCGGCGGTTGTCAAAAGTAATTATTTCCCACCAAGACCGACATCACG
This sequence comes from Aurelia sp. 3 sensu Dawson et al. (2005), assembly GCA_964020215.1. Taxonomy (NCBI): domain Eukaryota; kingdom Metazoa; phylum Cnidaria; class Scyphozoa; order Semaeostomeae; family Ulmaridae; genus Aurelia; species Aurelia sp. 3 sensu Dawson et al. (2005). Next base: position 2,308,086 of record OZ026572.1, on the reverse strand, counting down.
AAGCTTGTTGAGAAATTGTTTCAATGTCTAATAAGGCCATTGCCATGGCATAATGCTTGGGAATCGAGATACTACCGGGACAGGAAAATAACGTTTTTGACGAGCTTTACGGAAGCGCAGCAAAATTATTCAGTTTATTCTACCAGCATTTTATGGGAGGATAAACAGAAAAATATTCACCTGGAAATGATTATTTTGCTAGAAGTTGTTAGTACAGGGCATTATTATCTAACCCTTTGCGCCAACCTCACAAGGAAACATCGCACCCAGGCAGAATTTCAGAAAGAAACAAACAAACAATTTTCTCCGCTCAATACTTTGTTCTAAAAAACTAAACCTACCAGGATTGTATGACATAATAAAGAGAAGGCTCATACACCAACGAATGACTGGGTGAGAATCAAATGACAAACATGGGTTTCTACTAGTACATTCAAGATCACAATAACGAAAAAGAAAGGAAAGAAAAACGTTCACTCTATGAATGCATTTAGAGTTGTCTGATCTCGTACTATGTACCAGATGCTCTGCGTGTTCGTTAATTCACAACTACCGACTAATGCACATTAAAAACTATCTATGATATACATGTACAGCTAAATTGTAATGTCTTATTTTTTCATCTAAGTAACTACAAACACTTATTCGGTGAACCATCCCCTTTTACTTTACAGTTATGAATCTTAAGTCTGTCTCGAATGCAGATGTCATGCAAGATGTTAGCGAATAACGAAAACTGCAGTGCATTTGCGGGCATTTGCTAGACTGATTGCATATTCGTAATTATCGCTATTGATAGACTGATGGAGGCACAAGCTACGCTAAGCCAGTTTAAGCAAAATAAATGTTGCTGTTGTTGTTGTTGTTGTTGTTGTTGGTGCTGTTGTTGTTGTTGCGATAACTGGAACTATGTCGCTAGTCTAGTACACTGCATGATTTAAGGGAATTGATACAGTTAAAAACTGGCCCCCGGCTCGGCCAAATTAAACAGTATAATATATTATTCTGATGACTTTGGCGCGTGCTATTTCATTGTCTAGCTACAGAAACAATGAATTTGTTAGCCTGCGTGCAGTCTCAAGTTGAGGCTGCGCGCAGGCTATGAATTTGTGGGCTCTCGAGAAATCTTATTTGAGACCGACTTTAGTATGTTTGGAAAGTCTTGACACTGGAACCAATTTTCACTGAAAGAAGATTTCGAAGTTGCTCGGAACACAATTCAACATGCTCGTTATAAAAATAGACCCTGAGACAACGGTTCTCCCAAAAACCATAATTTCATGCTCTACTTAGCAAAATGAAATTCATTTTTCTGTGTCGCAAAACTGAGGTGCCAAGATGTCTCAAAACATACTGGGAAACGGATCTTTTGTAACAGACTTGAATGCTGCCAGTCCTAGTGATACAACAGCGCATAACCATTACATGAAGTGCAGCCCCTCCCCTTGATCAATTAATGGAAGGTGTTGTGTCCCAGTGGTGTTATCCTGACTTGGCAGAAAGAACAGCCAGGCAGACCGGGTTCGATACCCGGTGAAGCCCTAACCACTTGAGCGTCATAAAAAGGGGTCTCAGACTCGCTTAGCACTTAGCTAGTTCTGTAAGCCCAGGGCTTGGTGCTGAAAACGGCAGCTTTACCTTGACCTTTACGAGAAGAACAGTCTCTACTTGAGCAAATGAACGATGTAATGCAGGTGATGGACAATACAATCAACGCATATTTTCCAGTGCCTATGGCTCGCCGTTTTGGGCCCAATTTTTCCGGTCACTGAAGAGGATCCTCCATTCCAACTATTAATTTTGATGTCATTTCCTGGATATTTTGGTCAGATATATCTCCCAGCAAATCGTCATTCAAGCTCGCGGATCTGATCCAATGTATGACCTTATCTGGCGCTTCTGTGTGACCAAAATACGCACCCAAAAATGTATCAACAGAGGAATCCTAAACTTAGACTAACTACAATTCAGTCCCATTTTTCGCTTTGTTTTTTAATTGGATGATGGCACTCCGCTTCAAGTGTATTAGTAGTTGTAGCGATTATCTGCCAATCAAGGAGCGGAACTACGACGATTTCATCAGTCTATCCTAAACTTTGCATGACAAGGTCCTACGATTGCAGAATATTTAATTTCAGCGACGTAAAATTCTTTACCAATACAGAAGCATGTATATGACTGGAAACCATCAAGGTTCATTTGATCTTTCTGAATCAATCCTTTCAAATGTCTTCAACGAGATCCTAGGCTTACTCTAAGTCTATTTCTCTTCTGCATCCTTAACTATAGTCAGAAACTTTATGGAAGAAATGCGAACTCGTTTTCAATTCTGCTCCTTCGCACTATAAATTTACTGACTAAAATTACTGACGACGAAGAGAAATAGAATTGGAGCAAGTCTAACGAAACCTCTACCAAAAACTATCCTGACAAATTTCACATTCTGTTACAGTTTCGATATGTTTTGTAATAAATTAGGAGGTGGCCCCACCGAAATCTACCAATTTAAAAATCTACTACTACTTGTATTCCACAGGATGTCCCAAAATGATTGTGCCCTGTTTGTGTGGCTACTGTGGAGGAGCTGTATATTCAATCAGCTTGACTTTTTCACAGTTGCATAGGTCAGGCTTCAACTTAGAATTTGAAACCTCGTTTGAGTCAATCTGACAAGTGGTTGCTGATTTATGGCAGGGAAAAGGCAAAATTTGTGGTTACTTCAAACAGCACGTCTGTTGTTTTCCAGCAATGTAAAAATGAAGCAAGTTTTCAAAGAAAGGGTTCTGGCATCGTAGTAAATTCAATAAACTTTTCAAAAGAAAGAAAGTGCTGTCCTGTGAATAGAAAACACTGCTAACCCTTTGAAAAATTTAGAAAAAAATTGAAGACGACGCTAGAACTCTTTCGTTGGAAATTTACTTTATTTTGACATTGCTGGAGAACAAAAGAAGAGCTGTTTTTGAAGCAACCACTAATTTTGCCTTTTCTCTGCCATATATCAGCAATCACTTGTCAGATTGACTCAATAAAGGGCTCAAACTCTAAGTTGAAGCCTGACCTATGCAACTGTATAAAAACCGAGATGATTGAATCTACAGCTCCTCGACAGCAGCCACACAAACAGGGCACTATTTTTTTTTGGGACACCCTGTACATATGATCAACTATTTAGCAACTATCGTGAAATCAAGCAATTAATATGAAGTGATGTCTGTGAACGTTATTTAAAATTTGAATCAACACAAACATGCTACACAGCTACTATGTAGAAACTGAAATATTTAACTATCTGTTACGTGCAGCTTTAAGCTGCTAAGCTCAGCATAACAATTGATACAATTCAATTCAGTCTGACAAGTCTCATTTTTCATGGCAGCTTGTCCCCTAAACTGATATCTACGTCCCTTGGATCCCTGCGCCGAACCCCTTACTCAACTGTTGACCGAAGCAACAGCATCAAGTCTAAGAGCACAGGGCAACAAGGGACACAGGTCATTAGTTTACTTGTCTTCGCTACAGTGCCAATGAGTCCTGCAAAGACCAAGAAAGAACATAGACAATATGAAACATATTGTAAAGTTCAATATCGATAAGGCCTGATTGGAGAACATGTGTAGACTACGCAGTTGCCTGCATTTAATCAATATTTGTTTTCAACAACAAATTGTTCATACTTTAATGGCAGTACCCCTTCAACTTTCCATGGGATTTATCGTCTTCACAATTCTGTAAGCGTCACTTTTCCCCCCTTTTAATGGCCTAAAATTTGCCTCTGCAGACTGTTTTCTCTCACAGCACTTCCTAAACCGCTTCCAGTTTACTCGAGGGTATTAAAGGGACTGTGCGTACGGAATTTGCAGTTTTTATCACTCTTGAATAAAGCATGTCATACAGTCAGCATATCCCTGATCCCAACTAGGGCCCGTAGATTAAAAAACTGAGACTTGCAGCCAGTCAATCTGTCTGTCCCCTTGCCTTGCTAATTTTTTTACTATTTTATTCCTTTCGGACTTACAGCCATTCCACGAACTTAAAGCCATCCACAAAATAGTCTAGTGGTAAAGATCTCTGTCCTCTGTCTCCAAATTTGTCATTCGTCCTTTCTTTGCGTTGCCTGAAGGCACCTTATTGGCTATAGGGGACAAACTGCCTTATACTTTGGCCAAACGCGCAAAATTTGTTGCCAACGCAAGGTTCTTCGTTTAGCCAGACTCCAAACGCTCTCTTGACAAAATGGAAAATACATGGAAACACTGACATTTCTGTTGCAATTCTTACTCTAGAGCTTTTTGTCGCGTCGCAAAACTGAAATAAAATCTAAAATCGCAACGCTCGCGCTATTTTCTTTGTTTAGCAATCACAATTTCAAAAGTTTCACGACTCAAACTCTTTACCTTCCACGAGATTTGGCGTTTCTTCTTAACTATCCTCTTTACTAATGTCTAGTTTTTAGATACCACCGAGCCATCTCTAGCTAGATTCAGTTTAAAACTTCAATATTCCTGTAAATTCTATCGAAGTTTTAACATATACTTCAACGCCCTGACGAGTTCCTTTTGAACCCCACCCCCCCCCATCCTTTGAAACATTGAAGTGATCTGGCTCTGGAATCATTTTCAGCGGGGGAGGGTCTACAACAGGAGCTTAGTGGGACAATAGAAAGGGTTTTGCAGGAGTTATATGGTGTTCTGATGGAAAGTAAATAAAAAGCTGAACTATTAACAGTCAAACTACTCTATAAATTCTACTAAAAACTCCTACGAGTAAAAACACAAAACACATGGTGTAAATTCCTGAATCTAATTCAACTTTTTGTACATAATTACATGACTGCGTAATTCAAGGGTATCTCACAGCCTGATAGAGTCGTGATGTGGATCACGAGATCTCGCATCCACAAACATGACAATACAAATGAACTTATAGCAATGTATGTTAAGTAAATCAACTGCCATTGTATCCATAAATGTCATGCTTCTTGAGATCGGTCGCAGAACTCATGATACGACTAAGCTGCGACCACGTAGAAAACAGGCTATTGTAGAATGGGCAGTGGAAGCTTATTTGCCCTGATCCTCGAATAGGAATCCCTATTGTTTCGGCCCATGCTGATTAAAGCGTAAATATGATTCAAAGTTCTTTTAGCCTTGGGTAACAATAGACCTGCAAAGACAACAGACCGTAACACGTAACGAACAATATTCGGGCCAATGATTCAAGTTAATAGAAACTACTGATATTTGATAGACTAGAATTTGACTGCAAGTGACTTAGATCACTTTCTATGCTTTATGTTTCCTTTAACAAGGTTAAATAATTACTATTCGATAGTTTCGTTCAAAAAGCCTATTTAGAAACTAGATTTTATTCGCATAAAAAGAATGAATGTTTGGATTTAAGCAGCCTGTAATGCAGCCGCTGAAATCCACCGAAAAAGGCAAGGTAAACATCACACTATGTAAAATTAAAAACCCGTTTATTTCTCCTTTGAAATCGTTTCAAAATGAAATCCCTTGAAGGAAATCCGTTAAATACCTTCAAGACTTCCAACATTAACTGAACATGTCAGCTTTTCATAAGATATTAAGGGGAATTGACACAGTTAAAAGCTGGCCCGGGCTCTGCTCACCTGGCAGATCAATAGGATTTACTCCATCGTATCACTAATCATGGGCAGCAGAACAAAACTACCATCCCTGCCCATCACCATCTAAGTTGCATCCTTGATAGTAAGTTAAATCAGCATGTCTGACAACTAATACAGCTATCTACTAAGATAAACTAGATCTAGGTGGGACAAAATCATTTCTCACCACGAACTGCCTCTTTAAGACAGCTGTTGCCATCAGCCCATCAGCAATTAGTACAGCATTCGCAGTCATCGTGGATCAGTCTCTCTTTAGTTGAGATCTCGTTCTGATGCTCCGAGGAACAGCTGCAAGTAGCTTCAAGTCGACGACTGCATTTGTAAATGTATATACTCTCCATAGGAACCTCCTCCACTGAGTTTCCTCCCCTGTCACATGTATTCATGGCGATTGAAGAAGTTGAGGAGAAGTCAATGAAGGTTCCATTTTCAGAATCTGATGTACAGGCAATTGACTTGATATTACGTACTTCTTGCATTCTTTTCACAACACATAATGCCGTTAAGCGTGCTTCTGGTTCCACGTCCCAGCACTCTTCAATTGTGTTCTTTAGCAACATGTCACTCTAAACAAAATCAACAAGTGGGTAAGACACCCTTAATACACATTTTAAGCCCAACTGAGGATCAGAATTTGATGTTCGCAAGCCAGATGTTTTGACGATAAGGGGCACACCACGCCAAAAATAGGGTATGAGGTCTTGGGATTTTGAAAACTCATCAGGTTTTTCAATGATTTAGGAGAATTTTTCTGAGATCTTAAAGATCCTTTAAGAATTCTAAGATTTTTTCATTTCTGAGGTTTTCAAAATACTCGAGATTTTCAAGATCTTCACGACTTTAAAAGATTTTTATAAATCATAAAAGACTTTGAGGATGTAAACAATTTTGAGCATTTTTAAAGAATTGTCGGAAGGTTTTTTCAAGAATTTTTCTGGGATCTTGTAGAAATCTAGAGACCCTTTGAGACTTCGGATTCTCTTCGAGCTTCTAAGACCTTGTGAAGAGTTTCTAGATTAAGACTTTTCGAGATTACTATTTCTGAAGATTGTGTAGGATTCTATACCAAAGCGTGCGCGATTTTTCGCGTGATTTGCCCCTGTTGCTTAGATTTTAATGATAATAATAATAATAATAATTGCTTTATTTAACGTTGGCTTCTCGTCTAGCTAATTACATAGCTAATTAATGCCAACCAAACTTAAATACACGTTGTTGATAAATCTATCTACAAAGAGGATATCAGTTACATCATAAAAACCCTAAATTCACAACAAATCGTTTGCATAATCTACAGTTGCAATCAAACTGATGGTTTTTAATGCCTTTTTTGAAGCTGTTCAGTGTCTGGGAATCTTTTAAGGAAGATGGCATTGTATGCCATATCTTCGCTCCAAGAAAACGTGCATTTTCAAGACCATACCCTGTCGTGTTTGGTTTTGGTGCCAAAATATTTCTGCCACCACGAAGGGTATATGGAGTATCTTTCTCTACAAAAATTTGATTCATGAATCTTGGATTAAGATTCCTTTGAGTTTTAAAAATTTCAGTAGCAAGCAACTGTAAATTTTTGTGGTGAATGGACACTGTATTTGCTTTCGTCAATAATTCCTCGAAATTTGAACAACTATCCTTGTATGCGATTCTCAAAGCTCTCTCGTGGATTTTGTTTATTTTCTTAATAACCGACCTATGATGAAACATCCAGACAAGTGGACAGTAGCAAAACTGAGAAACAACGAAAGCGTTCATCATAACCCTCAGTTTCTCAACATCCACATAGTCTGAAATACGTGCAAGTGCATGCAGTTTCTGTCCAGCTTTTTTACAAAGTGTGTTTACGTGGTTCTTGAAATCTAGCTTCTTATCCAGCGTTACACCAAGAAGTTTTTCTTCAACAGATTCTGTTATTGTAGTTGCACCAATCTGCACTGATACGTCAGTATTTTTCTCCCCAAAAATCAAAAGATGACATTTGTCAGGATTCAGTTTCATACTGTTATCAAGAAACCACTTAGAGAGCTTCTGAGCATCTGTTTCAAGGCTAGATACAATATGTTCTAGTTCATGACCGCACACAGAGATAGTCGTATCATCAGCATAATTGCAAATCTCAGTCTCTTCCACCAAAAAGAAAAGGTCGTTTATGAATACATTAAATAAAAGGGGCCCCAAAACAGAGCCTTGCGGTACACCCTTAATTGATTCCTGCCAGGAACTGAATGACCCATTGATCTTAACTCGCTGTTTCCTATTCGAAAGATAGTCATAAACCAGATTCATCCTTCTTTATTTGAAGTATACTCATATCTTCTCTCAACAATCCCTTTTCGTGCACACAACGCAAGAGATAGCCACACACAAATCAGACACTCTTTTGAGGATCAGTTTGTTTTGATTTGTTGCTTCAGGCAGTATTCTCCTTTGTATGAGATGACGCCCTTTAGATGGATTGAAAACACCCATGTTGTGAAGAATTCACAGCTTAAGGAGCAAAGAATCGTACCTAGCGGAAGAAAGTTTTCCCGGGAAACTGGAAAATATGACTTCAAAATCACTTAGAAATAGATCGTTTTTTGGTTGTCTGAAGTTTTAATGTGACAGCTTAATAACGCTTTTGGATTTTCATTACTTCAAATTTTCATTTTCGTACGCTTGTGTTTCACTGCATTTTCAACAAAAAAGAAACAAACTTGACTAAATTATTGAGGAATGAAGCCCCCTAGCCTCATCCGCTTCCGACGGGCCCGCCATGTTGGTGTGATGCATCATGATCATTGAAACTTACCTTATCTGCAATTTGTAATGCAACTGGGAACGCAGGCCTTCGCTTCTCTTTGATAACATGTTGCATCATTTCGGTCATAGACGGATTTAGGCCCAACTCTGGCTGATACGGAAGGATTGTGTCTGCAACCGTGTCGTTATCTATGAAAAACATTGAATATTAGGTAAAGACCTTCACCATACGTTCAGTTCATGGGAAATTGGAAACACTGAACTGCATATTGAACTCCAGAGGAGCTTCTGCCAATGCCAAAGTAAGAGACTGTTTATTATTCTTCTTTGGACGGGCGCTAATTCGAGAGGACACGGGGCCTGATTAAAGAACAGATCTCGACGCTCTTGCTGTTGTTACCTTTCCAATGATACATACTGAAGATTTTGGTATAACAATATCATATACAAAGATTCCCATTTCCTATTCCATTTTCACCTTAGTAGCCTCTTAAAGACCCATTGATAACCATGATAATTCGTGTTGTCAAAGTCGACTGTCGTGTTATCTGAAAGTCCATTTTGGCCTAAATTTCCTCTTCGGCGCACAGAGGATCATGGTTGCATTGGGTCTTTAAAGGGAATTTTCAATAATAAATAGGCCTGTCTATTATAGAAAAAAACTCAGGCAAAGCATTGTTCCTTTGGCTACCTATTGTTCCGGAGTTCTGTGCAACTTTGATTTGAATTTGGTATTTTTAGATGTTTGCTCTTTGCAAATGCAAGCTTTTGGACGCCTACACCATGCAGGTACAAATTTAGATCCTTAACAGAAGAGTAATAAATCGGCCTCTCGCTGACACCGTTCTTGCTAATCTGTAGCACTTCGTTTCTTCTATCTAAAGAGTAATTTTGTTCCGATGCAGTATAGACGCACTTGAACCGGAACATATATGTAAAGGATCCAAACTGCACCGATATAGTAGACTCGATTACATGTCGTAGTTTCGCTTTTTGTTTGAAATGATAACGCTACAACGACGACTCATTTCCAGTCAGTGGAATTTTCCGCGCGGGCGGAAATTTTTTTGTTTGCGAGAGAAAATGTTGCGCTGAGACTGAATAGATAGTTTAAGCCGAGAAACTTTTTATTGTCTAAAATTCCGCCCGCTCGGAGAATTCCGCTGACTGGAAATTGGCCTTTAGAGAACAGCCAACGGGACCCTGAATGACTTCTGTACCAACGCATTTTCATTTTAAATTATTCATACACAAGATCCCTTCAGCTTACAAAAAGAAAGTTTTATTAATTATATTAGATACTAAAAGAAAAATAGTGAGTTCTAATCGCATTGCTGATCTTCCAGGGAGTCGTGTTTTAATTGGCTTTCAGCTCATCAAATATGTTCTTAGTTGATTTGCGCTGCGGAGCAGCATGCAAATCTTTAAAATGCACTGAAAGCAAACTCGGCCTATAGCGCGGATGCCTGAACATTGGTAATGCTTAACAATAGATAAACAATGGGTAAACTGCAAAGTGCTGGCTTACGTTCAAAGGACGCAAAATAGACACAGCCGACGCAAAAGGCACGGTCTCATTTGCGTGCGCACATCTCCAACGTTCAGAACAAACATTTTCTTTGTTTTGTAACAAGTTTGCTTGCAGTTCAGTTGATGAAGCAAACTTCCAGCTTTCCAGGATCATCGAACTCGAAAGGACTTACTATCGTTGTGGAAGCGCCCTAGGGCAGAAAGCCAAGCGAAGCGAAGTAGAAGCGAACGAATCTGAGTGACAGTTAATGCTGAAATTTCAACTGTTAAGTTTGATACGTTTACGTTTTGGAAGGACGGCAGCATCTCTACAAAGTTGCTGTGTCCGCGTTCAAAGAACTGGTGAAGGAAAATGTTGATTTCTAACAGTGCAAAAGTTGAAATTTTTATTTTGGCCTACAAGTACACTCACCTTCGTACGCTCCTACCGGAAGAAAATGCAAGATCATGGCCGGGTCGCTCTTCTCCAGAAAATCGAAGAAAATCGATCTGTAAGGCCCTGCACTGCAACTACGCGAGTCAAAGCAGAACTGCTGCAAAACAACATTCCAGTTTGATTATTTGTGAAAGCGCTGGACCATTGTTCGACAATTTCACTTGAATTGGTATTGAAATCAACTGACGCAGCTTAAAAGGCGGACTGTGAATGATGTTAGGACACCCAGATAAGGGATTTCATGCCCAAATCATTTACGTCCAAACTTCAAATATAAGCAGACATCGAGGTCGCAAATCTTAAGATAATAATATCTCTTGTTGTTTTTGAATTGGCAAAAGGTAGGAAGCTCCCTGATGCTTATTGGGATTTCATTTCAGGCCTTAAGAGCTGAATAGGAAATCCTTTTTTGGCATACTCCAGATTATACCTCGGAATCTGAAGATCTCTGCGGAATCGCGTGATGTAGCTGGAGTACTAGGATCGGCGTTGGAATTTGTTCAGAGATGTTCTGAGCAGAGTCTGTTCATGATACGCGTGTACCTAGTATATTAACAAAAAATTAAACAAATTACCATTGTAGAAAGCTTTGCAACGACGAACAATTTCCCAAAATATTAAACCAAGAGAATACACATCTGCTTGCTTCAATGAAGATTCCCAATCATTCCAATTAACTGCATCACAAATTACTTCAGGAGGCATGTAGTGAACACTTCCACCCTAGAGAAGAAGAAAGTGCTGTTCATACAACTATCGTAGAATAATATCTTTTTCATTAGAATGGAATTCTGCACGGGGAATTAACGGTCACTGTTGTACAGGCATCGCCAAAGTACGCGAGCGGATTAGTGCCGCTCGCAGGCACATTTCTAAATACAGCGAATATCTGCAGACACATTTCAAAAAAGATGTTTTCTAAAGTTTTAAAGATTGATTGGTAGGAACTGTGAAATACAACAACTATCATAACGTTAGTTTTATTACATGCGGTTTGGTTATTGCAATAAAACGATTTGAAAGGTCAACGATAATAAAAGCATAAGAGATCAGAAAATCGACCTAATCTTTCAACATCTGATATGGAGCAAAGTTTCCGTAGATCTAAGTTCTTGACGAAAATCTATTCATTGAAAATTTTAAAAAGATTGCGTTGAGGTTGAACATAGTGAATGTACCAGACAATGAATTGTGTTTACAATTCCAAGCCTTTCTGAGATGCCTCAAGAAGTATCTATTGCATATGGCACTATCTAACTTTTAGGACCAAAATGTTCCTCACTTTATCAAAGTTCGCTGCGTTGAAAAAATTTGCAGGCACATTTTTGTGGAACTTTTGAGCTTGCAGGAACAAAAAAATTTGGTGAGGTATGTCGTTATAACGATTTACTCCTGGCAATTAGATGATGCCATGACGGTAATCATAACTCTATTCAGCCTCCCTCTCTATGAAGCCCCCCCCCCCCCATAACAAACCCAAATCTTAAATAAGCCTGGAGTTGCAAAAAGTCGTTGAACTTCCTCGAAACCTGTGTTTTAAGTTCCCATCTGCCTCACTTCAAAATATTGCGAAAACAAGGGAAAGGGGCCTGAAAACAAGAATGCTGTTGACTGATCTTTCAATGATATATCAGAATCAATACATGTCTTATAAATCTTTACCTGCAGTCTGGAAAGAAATTCAACAAATGCTTCACAAAACCAGTTAAAGCTTTGACCCGAACGATCTTTTTATGAGTTTTTCAGTAATGTCAGTGAATCGCACAGCGGCGTTGGCAGGGTAAATTAACTAGGGACAATGAAAAATGAGAGGTCTTTACCCCTGGGGAGAGTTTTGAGGCATTTTTTAAAATTTTGGCTGAGAACGCCTCTGCTGATTTCATGTTTGCCAGTGCTAGAGTGCAATTGTTTGTAATCGTGACCTATGTAATTGTAATTTCACTTTCACTTCATTAAACTTCAACTGCCTCAATCTACTGAGCGCATTACAAAATAGGAAATGGTAAATATTACCTCAACAACTGGTAAAACCAGTTTTCCAGTAACCCTTACAGCTGTACCAAAGTCTGCTAAGGCACATGTACCGTCATTTTTCACCAATACATTTGAACTGTTTAAGTTCCGATGTACTATTACTTTTCTTCTGAAATGATCTGCCACGAAAAGAGAATTAAATGTTATAAGTTTGGATCCGAAAAGCGTAGATAAACTGGCAACTGACAACTTGCAATGGGAGATCTGTTTCAATCATTACCGCCCATAAGGAATAAACCCAACAGCCAATTACAAGATTTCGCCTTGCCAACATGTCTCACCTTGGAGGGACGTCTTTTCTGCTTGCGCTTACGTTGTAGACAGCGGCCGTACATTATCGCATCAAAGCGGGTTATCCTGCCGGATCCTTCTGTTTACTTAAAGAAAATCATGCCGGCTGGACGGGATATCCCGCCATGCCGAGACACTAACACTTTTGGCCTCCTAAACTCTGTTACTAGCAGAGGCAACATCTTTTGGAACGCTGAAAGTGACGATAGCAAAATATGTGAAAATGTGGCAGCTTTAAAATGAAAATCTAAACATGGAAGAGGGCAAACCGCAGCTGTAAATTATGCGATTGCTAAGCGATCGTCCAAACGTCTTGGAAGTGTGGATTGAAATCGGACGGTGATTGCTATTCGGAGATCGTGGCTCGGTTCCGAAATCCGAAATCCAAAGTGGAAATGGGCCTAGGTACATGGAAGACAAAGTATTTCGACGACTTTATGCCAAAAATGCTTCGACTAAATATTCCGAAAATTGGATCTTTTAACCGATATTCGGGTGTTCCTCACTAAACAGCCGAATTCACTGGCTAAACAACACCTTTTCAAAATTACAATATCTAAATGAAAGACTGCAGATAAATTTAATTTCTGTAGACTCATTCGGCTAAAAACAGTCGATCAATTTAGCCCATCTCTAAAAGAGCGTTTGAATGGAGACGATTTTTGTTATCGCCAAAACTGTTGTTAATCCAAAGAATCATTATCAGGGTCTGGTTTGCTTGGCTTCTGAAAGTGTTGGATACAAAATTCGCGCCGACCCGAAAACAGCTGACCTGTATCTTGATAAGATCTGCAAAATGGAGGAAACTCAATCTCGTTATTTCCAAGCTATGTGTTTTCACACCCACTTCGTTTCATAACATCAGATCTTTGAACTTATCGATCAAGTATTGTTTGATATAGTGGCTGTTGACTGAAAGGCAAAAGATCCGAAAACCAAACAAGAGTTGTCCTGACACCAAACTCTTTGCTTTCCACCAAGCGAATCTCGTGCCAATAAAATGAGAAGTAATTGAATTATATATCAATTAATACCGTTGCATGATCGGTCACCGTGACCTGAATTTCAAAGAAAAAATTGTATAAACTTCAGTCCCACACATCAAAATAACACCTTTAAAGTTTGAACAAAGAGAATCAGGAAACTTTATAAATGAATTGAACATGCACCGCTTGTCCTCCCTATCTGGTAAAAACTATTCAAAAACTTCAACAGTACGAAAACCATACAGGCTCCATGGAGGTTTCACCCAAGTACTTCATAGACAACGATATTCGGCCTGATTTCAAAGGCACGACCACTATTCTGAAAAGCTAAGAAAAATACGAGGTTATTCTCTCCGATGTCACAAACGCACAGAAAACACAATTTGCGATTCTTTGGGGGTAAATTTCATAGCAATTCAATCTATTTCTGTGGGAAAATTGTACAAATAGCTCGCATAGTCTCCTACAAGACACTCAGAGCAAAGGTAACAGGGGGTAATCGTCGATCATATCCATTTTTATAGTAATTTCGCAAACAGAGCGACAAAGAGAACTGGCTTCTTTCTGGTCATTCATCGTTTTTACTGCAGTTGCCTGCTCTCAAAAATATGCACTGATCTGTTCAGATTCGAAGCTTTTAAAATGACTTATTTGAAAACAAGCAAAATACTTTCAAATTCTCTTTGCGATGATGTATCTTCTTGATGCCCAAACTCTAATTTTCAGGTGTGGATTGATAAGGTCTTGTGACATGTCGAGTGGGAGAATATATTATTGATAATGATCACGAATTTTCCCTAAACATTCTGGAAAAACAGGGATAAGGTCTTACAAGGGCATGTACTTATCAGCGTGTCGACGTGAAAGGATAAAAACAACATCTGTTAATATTTTCAGCGAAAAGGGCATTTCTTCATATCTACATTTTGCAGTTTTGAAAAATTGAGCTTACATGTTCTTGTAAACCGTTTTCCATAAAAACGAGTGTACAGTATACAAACTGTTTGTAGGCCTAAGTAGACACAAAAAAACATAGTCTCTTATCAGTGCTACGAATTTTATGCAGAGTTGCAAAATTTCTTCACAGAAAGGCGTGATTTTGGAGGAAGGAAAACTAATGATGAGGTCACAAGAGAATGAAGAAAAAGGAAAGAAGAAAAAGGCAAGTACACTTTTAGGAAGAAAGGAGATATCATATAGGAAAATAATTCTTTGTCCAAGCTTTATGATCGATGTTAAGCAATCAAAAGAAAATACGGATTCACTGAAGAGAATATTGCTTGCTTTTGCTCTTGCTATGCCCATCAGTTTCAGTTTCATATTATTTAAATTCTCTACATACAATTTATAGTTCTAACAATACAAACAAATAACTAAACTACAAAGATAAAGATGTTACAAAAAATTAATACAACTGATACAGAAAAATTTGTACAATATACAAATACAAATAAAAGAGGAACTAAATAAATTGTATGCAGGGATCTTCAACCATTTACAAAGTTTCACAGAAAGTATTTTTCTAGCGCTTACCGTATTCATCGATTTCACCGTGTATGTACGCAACACCATTTGCCAGTGAGCATACTAAATTGTACATTGTCCTCCAAGTTAAGACATTGGTCGTTAAATACTGAAGAAGCGAGCCACAGGGATAGTACGAAAGAATGACAGCTTTGCCGGCTCTGCAAGGACCTATGATCTCAACACCGGCCAGAAACTGCAAAAAATACATAAAGATATTAGCCAAATAAACAACAAGTACAGGGGGTCCCAAAAAATTGTGCCCATTTATCTTGCTGCTGTGGAGGAGCTGTAGATTCAATCATCTCGGTTTTTACACAGTTGTACAGGTGAGGCTTCAACTTAGAAGTGGGGACTTTGTGTGAATCAATCTGACATGTGGTTGCTGATTTATGGCAAAAAAAAGGCAAAATAAGTGTTGCTGCAAAAACAACATTTCTGTTGTTCTCCAGCAATGTCAAAATCACGGAAGCTTCCAAAGAAATGGTTCTGGCGCCATATCAAATTTTTTTGCTAATTATTTTCAAGAGTTAGCAGTGTTTGGTATTCGTAAGAGAGGACGTTCTACTTTTTTAAAATGTGGTGAAAATTTTAATACGATGCCAGATTCCTTTCATCCAAAACGTACTTTATTTTGACATTGTTAGCGAACAACAGACGTGCTGCTTTTGAAGGAACCACCTATTTTGCCTTTTCTCTGCGATCAATCAGCAACCACTTGTCAGACTGCCTCAAACAAGGTCTCAAACTCTAAGCTGAAGCCTGACCTACGCAACTGTGTAAAAGTCAAGATAACAGAATCTTCATCTCCTCCACAGTAGCTAAACAAATGGGGCAAAACTATTTTTAGGACATCCTGCACATATTAGCCTTGCCCTAAGTCCCGCTGGTCACACCAAACAGTGAGGGAAGAGAGCTAGCGCACAGCGGTACGAGTTTCGAGTGGAGCGAGGAAAGAAGCGAGCGAAGCAGGGCCCACTGTGAGAAGCGGGACTTGGGGCAAGTCTAGTATATACAAGTTTGTGCATTGGCCAAAAGTAAGTCTGCGAAATATAATGAGTTGGTTGGCTCCAGTAACGAGAATTTAGCTCTAATCAATGGCTAATCAATTTCAAAGTGTTGCACTATAGTTGGATGTGGAGAAATATACCTCATTTACTGATATTGGCGCTTTGAGTGTTTCAATAATGATGTTTAACGGTAATATGTCCATGTAAGTGCAGCTGCGTGTACATTCTGTCAAAATATGCTGACAAGATGCTGACGAAGAATCTCAAACAGTGCACAGTGGTTGGTAGAATTTAGCTGATCACATGCAAACTAAGGTTTGAGTTCCATAACGAGGCTGCTTGCTGTCGTCAGTCTGCTTATCTTTAATCTGGTTATCGCAGAACTGAATATGTTACTGTAATCGCATGAAATTTCAAGTAAAAATGGCGGTGTGTCTCTGGAAAGTGGCTAAACTAAGCCTCCACGCTATTGTTGAAACTGTGCATTCGCAGCTTTTTGAAAGGCAATATCAGACAGCCTTTTTAATGTTTCGACAAAATGAAAGCTTTACTGTGAAGAGAAATAATTTTGCTTCACAGAGAAACAAACCAAACATTCTCATCTTTTACGACTGCTCCGATATAAGCGGATGTTTGATGGTTACTTTTTGGTGGCTTGGGTGAGGCAACGAGACACACTATAGAAAACAATGGCTGCGGTCACATTAGAATCTGATCCCGTAATAATTTGATTTGGTTCACTTATCTCTGTTGTCAGAAAATACAGCATTATAACGATAAAAAGACATTGGGTCCACTGTGCCCGTCTTGTCTCTTGCAAAGCTGTCTGTGCTGTGGCTAACTTTTTTGGCGCGAAAGCAACCGTCACGTGATGATTTTGGTAAATCATGATTGGTTCATTTTACTTTAATAACGCTGTAATTTAGGTCAGCATCTTGTTTATCCTGTTATTTTGGATACTATAGTTTTTAAGGATTCTTGCCCAAGGAACGAAACGTTGTAATACCGTTGTATGCGAACAGAAATAGCGGACACATACCACAACGTTGCAAGCCTCTTGTTTCAGAAGAAAACAACGGGACAAAGCACCTAGTGTGGCCGCAGCCTCTTCACAGGTTTGTTGACAATTTGGCAACGGGGCACCTTCGAAATGAACCACCATCTCATGCAATTTATAATCTAAAAGCATAATACCTGCGTAACATTTTGATGCAATCCTAGTACATCATACGTCTTTTTCTCGTTTTTCCAGATAGCATGTGATTCTGGTCTGTATATTTTGATAGCTACACTTTTCCCATCATATTCTGCTTTCCATATATCACTGAATTTCCCTTTATGCAACAGATCTCCAAATGAAATACCCTCACTACTGATACTTGCATATTCAATTATCTCCTCCACAGCTTTCTCAGTACGGCGTGATTTCTTTGACAGTAAAGTCTTATTCTTTTGTGCTGCGCATCGCCAGCTCACAAATACAATACTGAGTACAAGAAAGGTAGCAAATACGCTTGAGATCACTCCAAGGATGACTGTTTCTCTTGGGTTCATGTCTTTTACTTTTGATTGTTTGCGGGTTTTAGCTGCGAAGACAGAAACAAAAATCATCATGATCATGACCATAGGCCGATGGCCTCTCAAATATCATTTCAATCTGTTGTTTTTGACACCAGGTCACACTTGCCACACAAGATCATTTCTACCAAACCAATCTAAAGCTGGCCACTTTCCCCAGTTAGTTATAGTTATAGTCATACACTCATTTTAGTTATAATATGTGATGGGATCTACCCCAACGTTCCTAATCCGCCAACAAGATGCTGGGTAACAAATACACGCCGGTCTGAACAACATCTGCTTTAGCCTTACTCCACAGCGACCCGTAACTTTTGCTCATGTCATTGAATTGAATTTAAGCCGTTGTTGTCGCTTCAGTGAGGTAGTAGTAGCGGTATCCGTTCAGTCAAATGGGCGAAACTATGACTGTGTCCTGAGCCTACATCTAGTTCCTTTAACACTGTTTTTGGTGTATGTATACAACCAAAATGAAAGTTTTTCATCATAATACTCTTACCAATGTCCTTCTCGAGCGATTTCAAGAAACAGACACCAGGAACATTTTATAGATTCGACCTAAAAATAGCAGCATCAGAGATATGGTCTCATTTTTCCGACATTATCAATGGCTGATACTTTGTCAAATATTAGGGGGAAAAGCTATTCTTTCAGTTGAAAAGCACTGTTTGGTTCTACTGTTTTTAAAAAAAATATCTTTTTTCTAGCCAACACAAAAAGATGAAAATTTAATTTGAGCAAAACTACCTTGATCATTCAGTGATCTATAACAAAGAACGCATGCGCTCCTTTCAGCCAATCGAATGAAATAACTTCGCTCCTGTGCAGTAACTGTAGAAACAAATCAAGCTATTGTTCTATCGTGTTTTGTCGTCATGCTGTTTCCTTTGGCACATGAACTTCAGCTGGTAAGCCATCACAACTGTGAACATTAGACAAACATCACAAAGAAACAAAACAACCGCTGTTTTCAAAGACATTCCTTCAGATCTGGCTCACTGCGGCTGCGCTCCTTTCCCAGATCCTTCCTTGAGCCCGCACATCCCAAAATTCAATGCTCTTCGTCTATCCTCTTCGTTTATCCATCAAGACAGCCTTTAACAACGAGACTTCGCAAGAGAACAATACCTCAGAAATAGCGGATGAATTTCTACGCTTCCTAATATCAACAAGATTTTATTTGCAGAAACAGGTGTGAAAATGTTTTAACAATCTGCTTAAATAATTGCATAGACTGCGAACTAGTAAATCATATGCTTTGACAATATAAAACCAAATAGCTTGTGGGAAGTATTTATTTCGCCAGCCAGACTCATTAGTTACCTTGAAACATGGATTCAAATTTAGACAAGGTTCCAATGACCGGTGCAAACGCTTCCAAACTCCTGTTCCAAATTTGTAGGGTCTGCGTAGACTGATTGCATATTCGTAGTTATCGCTATTGATAGACTGATGGACGCTCAAACTACGACTTATGGACTTTGATACTAAAATTTGGGATGAAGTTTTCCCCGATCGATTTCATAACTAGATTTGGAAACCATAGCAACACTGTACGAACACCAGGCAATGGTGGATGGGCCTAAGTTGCCGGTTCGAACCTCCAAAGTTAAAACAGCTCAGAATTTAAGTTTACAGTGATATTAGCCATGAACAAAAGCCACAAGTATCCATACGAATGTTTCCTCAATCCAAGAATCAACAAACCTTTCACTGTGAATCAGGAGTTCCTCAGTTTTAAGGCCAATTAGCTTCCATGAACTTCACCGCAGCTTTCCAACTGTCGAGGGTCACTTGCCTCGCTTCCGAGACCACTCTGCAGCCTCGTTCCAAAGGGAACACGTAAACGTGTGCATCTCCGTCTCAAAAATTTATATCAAAGTCCATAAGGCCCAGATTGAGCAAAACAAGGAAATGTTGTTGTTGTTGTTATTGTTGCTGTTGTCGTTGTTGCTATTTTGCGATATCTGGGACTATGTCGTGAGGCTAGGGTCTGCATTCAAAATACGTCCGTTAGGGAGCGTCAACATCAATACATTCAGCAGTTAAAAGAGCCATAGTCACTCAGGGCCCTATATGGGTAAGCGGAAATTTCAGACCGTCCGAAAATCAAATTTGGCCTAAGCGAAAGATATTGATCCACTGAACTGATACTAAAATTAACCCTTTCACCCCCGGAAGGGCCATATGGCCCAGCAGTATTCATAGAGAACTGTGAATTTTTCAGGGGGAAAGCTTTTAGAATTTGAGTGATTTAAGAGGTTATGCACATTGTATTTATCTATTGCTTACTCAATCACTGATTACGATACCCCCTGGAAAATGACGATCTACATTAGGTTTTCATGTTGAGCTTAATTCTAGCCGGGCGTGAAAGGGCTAACGTTATTTGAAATGTTCTCAGTTTAACTACCACGTGAGTCAAAAAGAATGCGTGTTTGGCGGGCTAAAAAATAAAAAGTATGCGAAATTGTGAACATTCAGCGTTTGTGAACGTCAATGAACATTTACTCAGATGTAAATGAACATTGTAAATTTCAGGTAAAGAAGTCAAACTGAGAGCAAACTGATATAGTGGAGCAAGCTCATTTAAGGATTTGAAGACCATTGTTTTAGGGTCGGTAGCTAAAAGTTCGTCAATGGGTAAGTAAATGTTTAAAGGGTTTGTGCAAGGCTAAAAGCCTGCATTTGCACAGAGCAGAAAAATCTAAAAATAGTCCATTGAAATTGATGGCCCACACGTGTTGGGAATAATTGATAGCTAAAGAAACAATGCTGTGTTTGGGCATTTTCTTTGTTCTATTTATAGAGAAGCCCATTTACCATTTCACACTCCCTTTAACCTCTCTGTGAATAGGTAAATTTTGAGTCCCCTTCTTTTCCCAGAGAAGAATTAATGACCAATCCCTTAGTTGAGAAATTGGATAATTGGATATGAAATGAAACATACACGATCTTACCTGGTATCTCACTTGATGTAGTACGTTGTGTTGTTGAAATTTTCCGCACATGTAAAATACGATCAACATACGTAGAATTTCTATTGCATGCGATACCCGTGCAGCAACATGTTCTGCGATCTTCGATATCTACTTCGGGTCTCTGTCCAAACAAACAACCTTTTCGGACACACTGTCCCTCTTCAGCTTCGGATTTGCGCCAACATCCTTGCTCAACTACAATCAGTTTACCTTGCTTTGAAACGTAAGCCGTTGTAAAGCAGTGCTTGTATCCTATGGGACACACCACCAGTGCTGGCTTCGTTATATTCTCGTTGAGCTGCTTGCAAAAAGCATATTCGTCTAAGAACTCGCCTGACTGCTCGCTGGATCCCGGCTCATTCTCGGGGGATTTTGTTGTCTGGCCGTATCCTACACAGAGAGATAAAATAGTTAGATATAAATGTTACTCAAAGAGAAACGATTCTAAAGGCATCGACCTTTTAGCCACTTGATTCAAGAGTCTGGATCGAACGATAACACTGTCATGCATTTTGTAGAGATCTAGGGAATGTTTCGATTCTTTTCCCCGTTTCTATTGTAAGTCGGTTTCACTTTTGATGATAGGCACACGAATTCACCCACCCTAAATGGACAATATGTCAAATCATTGATACAGCGAATACGAAACTCTGAAATGACAGCATATGCGCAATGTACTCATCAGTGGGACTCTGGGGGGGGGGATTGAAGACAGTAGCAATTGCTGTTGTTGTTGTTCTCTCGTCCTGGGTTCCAATTGTTGAGCATCATTCTCCAATACTGACCTGACATCCAATGTGAAACGGATTCTTGTATCTATGAGTAATAAATCTTATGTTATCTTCTATATGGAAATAAAAATTTGGCCTTGGATGCCAACAGATTAATCTTGAATGCAACAATGAACTATATCTTCGAAACAGAACGCTTTGCTTGAAGACTACGTATATCCCTACATAGAACACCAAACCCCTTCTGTATATGTTTTGTTTTAGTATTTCTTTGTTTTGTAATCATGTAATGTCAGGAAGCTTGCGACCAAATAATCTAATTTGCAGATTTACCTTGGTTGGCTCAGAATCCACCCATGCAATTACTGTATTTGGTTGCAGGCTACCTACGCTTGTATCGTTATTGTCTGTTTGTATTTTTATAATTCCTTTTTTCTGTAACAGTTATATGTAGTTCTATGTAGATTTTAATTACTTTTAGAATTGCCGCAGGGTAGACATAGTATTTCGCTCCCTGTGGCATATCGTCCCTGTAGTATTGTAACGTAGTTTGTAGGTATTGTAATTAGTAATGTGTTTGTAAAATTTTTACTTGAATATGAAAAAAAAATCTTATGTTTAGCAAGCATTTTGTACTACGTTAATGGCCATGGGGTGGTTATTGTCCTTTGCTGCTTGTGGTGCTGCATAGCAGACTGATGACTTTCGGCTAAGTTTTGCTCCATTGAATTGAATTTTTATTTACTGTTACAGTCATTCCGCTAAAACTTAGCCTCATAATCTTCCATACATCATTTTGAGACTAATTTTTGAATTTCGCTCAACTTCTTGAGCGGCCAATCAGATTGCTTCTTTTTCACCTTTGCGTGATTTGATTGGTTGAACATTTCTGTAACGGTCAAATTACGTAATGATCGCAAAACATTGACCAAAAGCTTGTTTTGGTCCGCTGTCTTCAAGACACTTGAGTGACATGACACTGAGCGGGCGAGACGTGAAAAAGGCCGACAAAATGTCGAAGCTGTGGAGAAAGAATTTTAGGTGAACTGCACAGTTTTGGGAGGCATGGAGCGCATGAAGTTGATGCAAGACGAAGATTTTGGGATGAACTTGCTCCTAGGCAAAATTTGCTGTGCTTTGCTTCGCTGCAGAGGTGCCATTTTGAAAGTTTGGTCAGCATGGAATGGATGGAGAGCGTTCCTTAGGGCCGATAGATAATCAAGCAGGCCGCGAGATCAGCTTGATCAGCGCGAGGCTCAAGGGTGTGTACTCCTGGTAATCTCATTGACATGGTTTGTGAAATTTATTTAGGTTTACAGTAGAGCTAGGTAGTAAGAAAACCAGTTCAAGTTCACCAACCATCAGGATGTATTTGCCAGTTGGAGCTCCTAATTGTTTGCAAGAAAGTTAGGTTCAAGGTTGGTACCAAGTTTCTTCAGTTTGAGAGCAATTTGTTTACAAAAGCCTTTCATTACAAGCTCAGAACTCTACAATTTTCAGTTGGTAAATACTTTGAAAAACTTTGGTTTAAAGTTAAAGCAGCAAATATCTGCAACTGTAAGATTGTTTCTCAACCATCTCAACAAAACATAAAGTGTGTTTACATCAAACCATAAAATTTGGTACATCAAGAAATAATCAAGGAATATTTGGAGAAATTTTGAAAAATCTTACCTTGAAAGTCATAAGGAACATTGATCATGATCAGTACATCAAGTAATTATCAAATTGATTTTCTATCCTCCAACCCCACTTCAATTGGTTATGTGTCCTTGAAAAGGCTTTCTTTTGACAATTTGCAGTTGAATTAAAGGACTTTACCTTGACTGTCAATGGTTGTGTCATCTGTGATTGAAGTGTGTGGAGTGTGCTGACGCTGGTGTGCGCGTTTGATTTGCAGTTAGGACTACGTAACAAAACTACTCCCTATACTCTTCTTCCTGTTTCAACATTGATGATGCAAATCAAACATTGCAAATGTCCAACAATTAGATAATCCCGTAAGAACTTTTCGTTAATCAAGTTTTTCAGGACTGGGGGGGGGGGTACAATGGGTAAGGGTTGATTGCCAAGAAATGGTAGATCATGGATGGGTCATTCAACATACATTGTTTCAAAGAGGGATCATCAATTTAAGATTTTCACATTTTTAATGGTATTTGGCCATCAAGATGGCAGCCCCCACCCCCTCCCCATCAACAGCCTGCTACCAACAGTGCCCCCAACTTGCTTAAAATCTTCAGCCAAAATGAAAGTTTGGGAGCAGCACATGGAGGTCTTGTGGATGTCGGCTAGACATCAACCAAAGATACGCCATATTGGGAGGTACATTAAATCAAAAACTTTTGGACAGAAAAGTTTGGCAAAACAACTTTGGACAAAGGACTTTTGGATGCCTTTTCAGGAATTTCAGACAAAATAACTTTCAAACGAACATGACATCAAAATACAAGCATGATACCAAAATATAAGTTAAAAATAATTGTGATTCTATCATAAATATCATATTACAGAAGGTACATGGTGATCATCACATCTACAAGGACATTTTAATGTAATTTTCGTGAGATTGAACAATGGTAAAACCGGCTGTAAACCAAATTGAAAGGTGCTGCCATACGTGAACTATTTTCAAGAAAGGTCCAAGGAACCAAACCTTTTAGATTGTAAAATTCAAGAAACCTAACTGCAACTTACTACTAGCAAAACATTAATTAATTAACATCTTATGTTAAGTTTCCTTGTGCTTTTCTATTCACAATAATTCAATGAATTTTACACTTTTGGATAAAAAAACTTTCGGACATCACCAGAATTGGGGCAAATAAACTTTCTTTCCCCAAAAGTTTGATTGTCCGAAAGTTTTCAGGTTTAATGTATGGTAAAACTGTTCTATTCTGCATTTTGCATTATTTTTCAGTATATTTACACCTTTTCCAAAGAATTCCCTTGAAGAGATTTCCATACTATTTTTCATTTCCTTAACAGCCTTAGGGTAAGACCCCTTCACCCCATCAAGGCCAAGTGCCATCAAAAACTACAAAAATTGAAAGTTGATGACCCTAACAGACACAAAAAATTTGTATCGAAAGCTTTACAAAATTTGTTCACATTTTTGTCTTGCCCATTTACTTATCACTTAGTAATCCATTCTACCCCAGTAGACAAAGTACAGTAACAAGGTTTGATATTATGTGAAACCATTTTAATTTTTTTCTATATTGAACTAATGAATCATTTTCTTTATTTTCTTCCCTTTCAAAGAGTCTTTGCCTCTGCTGCACATTAACAGTTCAGAGATCTTGAGCCTTGAACTTCATCCACATACTTCATTGAAATGCAGAAACCTGTTAAAAATGGTAAATTATGCAATAGGATGACATACTGTACATGTTGTTTCTTCATAAGAAAGTGGTACCTAGATTACTTCAAGTCTGTTCTTGATAAGGCAACATTACATATTAAAGCAACATTAGGCCTTAGTGATCTTGCCAGTGGCAGGTTTGAATCAAGGGGGGATAGGGACAATTGCCTACTGTATTTTTCACAGGAAGAATAAAGTCCAAAAATTAATTACATTTGGCACCTCTCTGCAAGTTTCCCCTCCAACTACATATGTTCACCCCTTATTTTAGCCTGCTATGCAGCCCATTACAGTAGAAACCCGTATAAAAGAACATAGGCTTTTCTTGAGCAACCTGAACAGGCTCTTAATCCAGTGGCTGTTATTCTAAATTCCAGCCTGCAAGGTTCTTAAAGAGGTTCTTAGTGTATATACAGTACTCACCTTGCACACGACTGTTCTAAGCACAAGAAATCTAAATGGAATGTCAACTTTTTGAGAATTCCTTGAGAATCCTTGAGGTCAAATTTTGATTAGAATTATTGTTAAAAATCTGTTGGTCTTTCGTACCACTGAAGGATTCTGATTGGAATGTCAAGAATTCCTGAAAGTTCTGAGGAATTCTGAAGACATGAGACCCGTTGTTTAGGGGTTTGAAATATTGAATTTCAGCCTCAAGGTTCTTACAAAAATAGGTTCTTTTATGCGGGTATCTACCAGGGTATCTACTGTATAGGGTCTTTTATTTCTTTGAATGAATTTAGGCCCAATAGTTCCTGATACTGACGAGTCCCAAAGGAAGTACCCATGAAAGAGATAGATACTGAAGGGTGCCATGTCACTTACCTGATAATCAACGTTAGTAACCAAAGACCAAATCAGCAGCAGCAGTTCAGTTTCTTTGACAAAAGTAACACAGTTTGCTGTGTTGTTTGATCGTCGACATCATGTTTTTGTTTGGCCAAAAACGCTTTTTACTTCAGTCCCTATTTCTGCTTCGTCCATTGAAGTGGATGACGGTAAAACTTTGTTTATGCAGTTAGTCCCTCAAAGAATGAAACTATGATGAATGTAGTAAGTGCACTGCGTCCAATGGATTGTCGAATTCCAGGCATTCCGGCTTTTAATTCGTCCCATTCTGGATTCCACCTTTTCGCCCACAGGAGCGCCCTCGCAGAAGTTAGTCTCAAAATAATGTATGTTTGATTATGAGTCCTTCGTTGAAGCGGAATGGGTATTGTTGGGGTATGGTTGGGGTAAATGGAGCGAAAACAAGGGCTCATGTAGTAAGTCTAGCTGCATAGTTCTATGGTAATCATAATACATAGCAGGATGTAGATGTAACATGTATTTTAATATTTTACAAGAACACAAAAATTTTTGCAAACATCTCGTTCCGATTCCCTAAAGTAATTTTCCAATTGGAATCTCTCTGAAATAGCTTTTTTCAGTACTCGAGATTCCAAATTTCATGAATGGGTTATCAGCAACTTTGGTTTCGTCCATTAAAAACTCTTCCCTCTAAAAAAAGTGTAATCGACCGGCATTAGCGGCAATGGCCGACATTTGCAGCTATTCACCTTGCTCCCTTTCAACAACATTCATATTTCCATTCATGAAGGGCATATAGCCGTAAATTGCCGTAAGGTTGCCGGCGGCAGTTTTCTGCCATCTTCCATCTGCCATGCCCCAAGTACGGCAGTCGAACCATCGTGGCTGAAGTGTAGCCTGCATGCAGACTCTACTGATTTCTTTTCAGAGAGGTTCTCCTGCAGTAGACAGGAGGAGAACCCGTCTGAAAAGGTATCAGGAGAGTCTGCACGCAGGCTACTGAAGTGCCGTTATATACCGGTAATTATGCCGGTAACTAATACGGGATAGAGTGAAGACAATGAGAGACAGCACAAAGGAAGACAATGACTTGCCGGCGGCTGCCGCAGGCAACCTGTTTCCATATAAATTTCATGGCTGAAGACGCCGCAAGTATCGAGATAAGCTGAAATGATTAAACTTTTTCTACGTCATTACGGTACCCACCGTAACTATGATGGTTGCGGCTGCCGGCGGTCCCGAGAGAATTGTAAATGGTTGCGGCGGCAATGGTTCCGGCAATGCCAGCGGCAGCCTTACGGCACCTTACGGCTATATGGAAACCAGGCTTTTCTCCATGACACTGATTCAATCAAGGTCCTTGTGACCTTTTTCACGCATTTTGAAATCACGAAGCAATTCTAAATTCTGCTTCCTGTCTTCTGAGAATAATGTGAAACATGCACCAATATTGTGGCCTCTCTGTTATCGCGTGAAAGTTTTTGTCACACTTATCCAAACGTATTTCAGGCGCAGCGGAGAAAAATTTGAACAAGTAATTTTGGTAGAATCCAGCATCGTAATATGGACCTAGGCTGACCACCTGAGAGTCTCTTTTCCATACTTTTTTTTTTTTTTTTTTTTTTTTTTTTTTTTTTTTTTATTCATCAAAAAGAATTAACAACAAATTTTACATACTACTCTACTTATCTAATTACTCTACAACACCACAGGAACGATACCAAGGGGAGCGAAAGACAATGACTACCCCATGGCCAAAACATAAAGACAAGCAACGGTAAATTACATACAACTACTGTACATTACAAGCAATTAAAACGAAGAAAATAAACTGATTGATGATACATCATACATAAAGGGACTTGGTGGTTGGGACTTGACACATTGCTGAGGTTTCAAAGGATATTAATCAAACCGACCAGTTTTGTGGATGAAACGTAAAGTCAATTCGAGAATATTTTTGTTCAAATCATTAGAAAGGTCTTGATCGCCATATAGTAAAAGCTGCGTCAGAGCGTCATTTGAAAGACTAGCGATTTGTACAAATGGTCGTAGTAACTCTACAATTTCAGCGAGAAGATCTCTCCGTTGAAGATCAAAAGAAGGGCAGAGCAGCAAAAAGTGCTCCGTATCCTCAATCCCATCATTTGTTGGGCACATAGGGTTTATGGTGTCCCTGAAATTATGCTTGAATTTGTGAAAATTTAACTTGCTGAGACCAACCCTAAGTTGAGTAAGATAGGGTAATCCTATTGGATCGTGAATTCCGAAAACAGATTTTGCAGGGGGACGGACTATCGATAATAGCTTTTTCTTGAAAACAGCAACTGAGGGTGCAAGTCTCAACTCAGGGTCAAGCTTATTCCACTCGGATAAACAGTTGGGATAGAAACTAGATTTGAATTTTTCTGTTCTTGCCCTCATTTGCCCAATGACATCCTGGTCACGAAGACAGTACTGCGACTGATGAAGTGGGGGAATTGGATCTACTGTATACTCAGGGCTAAGATTGTTTACAAACTTGTACAACAAGGTAAGGCGCCTACTCCATCTTCGGGAACTTAATGACTCCCAGCCAAGTTCCGTGTACAGCTTCTCGCGAGACGTTCCTCTCCATGTTCCTGTTATAACCAAAGCAGCAGAATACTGAACAGACTCTAGCTTTTCCATCATATTTGGTAAGATGATATTTTGACTGAATTCACATGCTTTGGCAGGAATGTGGTAAATAACATCACCATAGTCCAGGTGGGGTCGAACATAGAGCTTGTATAATTCGTTAAGGGTATGCCTGGGCAGATATTTGGCGAGATATTTCAGCAAACCAATGCCCCTTCTTGCCTTAGAGATAGCTGATTTGATATGAGCTGAAAAGGATAATTTTGAGTCTAGGATAATCCCTAAATGTTTATGTTCATTAACTTTTTTCACAGGTATGTCGTTAAAAAGGATCACTGGATGATCAATTTCAATTTTCTTCTTTGAAAATGTTAATTCAACAGCTTGTTTTTGTGGGTCAGGATTGAAAGACATTCTCCAAGCGTGAGCCCACTGACCTATCAAGTCCAAGTCATGGTTCATGTCGTTGGCAGCTGTATTGGAATCTTCAACCACTGTGAACAACGATGTATCATCAGCAAATAACTTAACATTGCACTTCAGGCCTACGGCTAGATCATTTATATAAACAAGGAAAAATATTGGTCCCAGAATAGAGCCCTGAGGCACCCCTGCTGAAATATCTCCCCAAGTAGAACTCTGTCCATTCAGTACAGTCCTCTGCTTTCGATCCTTGAGGAAACTCTGGATTAGAAAAAGGAGCTGTCCCGAGACACCACATCGCTTTAGTTTATAAATTAGACCGTCGTGCCAAACCCTATCGAACGCTTTAGATATGTCAAGATACACAGAACGAACATCCAGAGGAGGATTACAGTCAAACGCTTTAAATATTGTATGTGTTATTGAAAGTAACTGGTTGACTGTTGAGTCTCCTGGGCGAAAACCTGATTGATTTTGATTAAGGAGTTCATGTGTTACAAGATGCGAATAAAGAGAATCATATATGAGTTTTTCAAGTATTTTCCCAAAAATTGGTAAAAGAGAAATAGGACGGTAATTCCCCTTAACATTTTTTTCATTTTTCTTATGAACCGGCACCACATTTGCACATTTCCATATTTCTGGGAATAATCCCCGCCTTAAACAATTTTTGAAAATTATTTTAAGTGGAAGAACCAATGCACCATCGCTCAACTTTATCATCCTCACAGATATTTCGTCCCATCCATGTGCTTTATTAGGATTAAGTGATCGTATGATATTAATTATTTTCTCCTCGGAGATGACAAAATCAGTCAACAAGGTTGTAGTTGCTGGAGTACCTTGTGGAATTTCACTGCCAGTGTCAATGGTCGTGCACTGAAGTATGAAATAGTCATTAAATATCTGTGCCTTTTCAGTAAAATCCGTTACAAACAAGCCGTCTTCTAGAAGAGGTGGTATCAGTGGAATCTTAGCTTTGTTTAGGACAGTGTTTATCAAGTTCCAGTAGGTTTTGCTATTAGTCCCTGGATCAGCCAAAGTATTTCCAGCCTTACGGAAGTAATTTCGCTTGGCTTCCTCGATCATTTTGGCGCCTTCAGATATCATCTTTTGTATACCTTCAAGCTTGTCAACTGGCCTGCCACTCCTTACAAAACTTCTATATGCACGATTTTTTTTCCTGAGAAAGGTTTTAACGGCTTGTGTTATCCACGGAGTTTGGCGAGGCCTAATTGTTTTAATTCTATTTGGGATGAAATTAGAGTAAATGTTCAAAAGGACTTCATTGAGTAGTTTAACCTGTTCATTAGGGCATGTTATGTTTACAAGATGTTCGTTCCAAGCAAACATTTCAATGCTTTTCCTTATAGCTACGAAATCTGCCTTATCGTAGTGCCAAATCTTGCGGGTGTATGGAGGTAGTGCTACGTTTGAAACCGATAATTTACCATAAATAATTTGATGGTGGCATTGCTCATGTAGTGACGGATGTACACCAGACTCAATAATGAGGTTTGGTTGATCAGTGAATATCAAATCAATACAGGATTTCGAATCACCCAACAAATGGGTTGGTTCTGTTATCAACTGATGAAGCCCATTGTCAGACGCTAGTGGCTCAAATAGTTTACCCTCGTTATTTTCGATATCATTTTCCCACCACTGAGTTGACCTACAGTTGAAATCGCCAGTAATGATAACACAGAAAGGACTTTCAGAATGCATTTTGGATAACATCAACTCAAAGTTTATTGTGAAGTTATCAAACTCCTCCGGGCCCTGACTTGGACTTCTATAAATTACGGCGAAGAAGTACTTTTTCCTGTTCACTTGAATTTCGTACACAATACATTCTGGGAGGGTCACTAAGTCAGAACGGTTTTTTGACGCAAGAGAATCTTTAATGTACAAGGCAACGCCACCCCTCTTCACATTTTGAGGATGGTTATCTTTTACAAACGAATAGCCATCTAGTGCTAGTCTATCTTCCTCCACGGTGCTGTCGAGGTGAGTTTCAACAATGCCAATAATGTCGTAATTATAGACCGAGTTGTAAGCCTCTATGAGCGAGACTCGTAAGAAATCATACGCAGTAATACTATTCAGATTCCAAGTACAAAAATCAAGTGTTTCAGGGCCTGGGTTCGTTTCTACATCACCACTCAGTAGAACTGTCCTAAAAACCAACCACTGTGCATGAAGTGTGTTGCATGTTAAACACCCAATGTAAAAGTACGCATACAAGAAAAGAAACTGCCTCACAGCTGCATGCCTGTAGTGAACAAGACCAATGATACAACGAGGAATTCGTTTGAAAATTTCAAGAGTCGTGTAAAGCACCGTCTTCGCAAAGTGATGCACGCGGGCAAACAAAGGCAAGAAACATGACTGCGATGTCACAGAGTGCACCTTAAGGAACTGTATTGTTATTGCACAGGGCAGAGCAAGGATAGAAATCGCGATGAAACAATAACAAAACCAATATAACTTGAGGATTTGAAAAAGAATTGAAAACGGTTCAACGCTTTTCCTCAATGGGGACGATTTTTGCACGGATGCTCGGAAACAACCTATTGCTGCTCGCCACTGATGAATTTCAACCAGCATCATCACAAAAGAATCTTCTCGCTGGTCCTAAGGGACAAAAAGATATCAAGAAACCACCATTGGTAAGTCCTGGGGGAAACGAAGAAAAATGAACTTGACACAAGGAAAATGAATATTTATGAAAGACAACAGAGACAAAAACAAACTCACGAGGACGACAGTAAATTTGGTAAAAAAACAGGAACACAAAGTGAAACGACATAGTGTAAAGGGTTGCAGGCAGGCCATTTTAGCTGATACTTTGTTTTCATTGAACTGTCCTATCCAGGTTTTTGTAAACTGCATTTACCATTTGAGAGCATTTCAAATCAAGGGGTTCGTTGATGAGTTTTGCTGCTGTAAAGGTGAAAAAAAAAAATATCAAAATTTTCTGTTGAAATAATTAAACAGCTTTAGGAGCCCTGTTACCTCCTCACGTTTCTTTATGGCAAAATTCCATACTGAATTGGATGATGGATGATGATATTTTCCATACTGAATTGGATTAGGAATGATATTTTCCATACTGAATTGAATTGGATTATGAATTGGATGATGATATTTTCCATACTGAATTGGATGATGGTTCTGGATTTAAACAGAGTGAAAAGAATGATATCACTTGTGCGAGTTAACTTATATGAGTGAAACGATAAGCATCTGATTAAGAACATTAACCCTATCAAGCCTAGGGGGGGGGGGGGGCTGAATCAGCCTCCCCTAGCGGTTTTTTGTCTGTAGTGCACTTACCAAGTGCAGTCTGTAGTGCACTTACCAAGTGCACTTACAACACTGAAACTTTCTGACTTTTGAATAATTCCAAATAAAATCTACAGCTAACGTGATAAAATGATGAAAAGATAGCAATACATACTACTTTTGATGCTCTATCCAACAAATTAGCTAATTTTTAATTTGAACGTATGGTTTTGCGGATTTTGGCACTACGCATGCGCGCATTTTTTGCATTCCTGTGTGATGACGTCATCACTTTTTGCCAATTTTTCTTCACAGAGCAAACATTATTTAGACATAGAATACAGTGAAATTGGACTGATGTCCTTAATGCTTTTTGTTTTCCCACAATCAACGATTGAAAATTTTTAGTACTGAACCCTATTGACTTTGAAAATTGAATAATGTGACGTCATGGAAAGGTCACGTAACATATCTAAAAATAGATTTCATTTTTGGGTTCATCATAAGTTGCTCTATACGCATGCAAAGTTTCAAGGCTCTAGGTTGTCCAGAACAGAAGTAAATTAGGGGGGCCGAATCAGCCCCCCCCTAGGCTTCCTAGAGCATCAAATACCCTAGGCCTGATAGGGTTGAATGAATACAAGGGTTTGCGTCGTCAGTCTTGTACGGATCCTTGATTTCGCAATTGAAATTCAAGGAAACCTCTTCTGCAACACATGAAAGTCATGAAAAGGAACTGATCTTCTCGACTGATTGTGCTCTGTGCACTTCAGTTGCGTGTTTCGCTAACTTTTGCAGCCATCGAAAAGGCGGGGTCAAGGGAACTGAAGGCAAGATGTGACTGCACGCAACTACGTTGATTTGCATCATTTGAATTTGGAAAGCAAGGAGCGACAACTAAGCACAATATAGTCAAGACTTTCCTTTGCAATGTCGCTATATTGCAACAACGGTAACTCTTTATACACGCATTTTCTCATAAGAAACTGCTTACAAGAAACTTTGATCGCCAATAACTTAGGAAACTCCAGTACTGGGAAAATATAACTTTATGCTTATTTTGATACAGGAAATCCTTAACCCTTTCACCCCCGGAAGGGCCATATAGCCCTACAGTTAACATTGAGAACTGCGAATTTTCCAGGGGGTAAAGCTTTCAGAGTTTTGATTGATTTGAAAGGTTATGGACATTGCATTTATCTACTGCATATTGAATCACTGATTATGATACCCCCTGGAAAACGACGATTTACATTAGATTTTCCTGTTAAGCTTAATTTTAGCCGGGCGTGAAACCCTTAACATAGTCTTACTTTATTTCTACTTGTTTTCTGTATCATATTACTCTGAAGGTACTCGAGCAATGAATGAACATTGAAAAGGCTTGAGAAAACATTTTAGAAGTGTTCACGAGGGCACAGCTAGAGAACATGAAGATTGTTGCGGAACCTTCAAGCCCATTAAAGGGAATAGACATGGCTATATCTCGTAGCTGCTATAAATAGGCTATAGAAAACGCCAACGCATCCATTGTTTCTTTGGCTCCACAATGAAGCCACACGTGTTGAAATTATCAAATTCAATAGATTATATTTTTAACCTGGCCCGGGCCAGCTTTTACCTATGTCGATTCCCTTTAAAGGGTCTGTTTCATCCAGCATGCCTTGCACGTGTCGTCTCTTGATTTGCCTTTGTTGTCGCCATTTTCATGGCCCATGAAAATGGCGACAAACAAAGGCCAACCAAGAGACGACACGTGCAAGGAATGCTGGATGAAACAGACCCTCTAAACTCTTCAGTAATCAAAATCTGATAATTTTAAGAAACTTTCAGTAGTGGCCCGGATCCTTATCAAAAATACGTATAAGTGCTTAAATTTGATTTGAACTAACTAACTGCAGTAGCCTGAACAAAGGTTGCGCCAAAATGTTGGGACGAACTCTATAATAACCATACTTTGGCGTGTACAAATTCGCGTGCACCACACCTGCCCCTTGTAGGAAAGGAGTTGAAAGGGGGATGAATACAACGGATAAATACTATTTATCCTTGATGAATACCTTCAACAACTGACAAGAGAACGTCGGTTGCGAGACGCAGGAAGACGGCAATTGCTGTAAACATTGTGAGACGAAAAATTTAGATTTAGAGTCGACTAAAATTTCCTGTGAATGCATAATAGATAGCCTGCGCACAGACTTTACTGATGTTGCGGAGGAGTAAGGGAAAACTTCCAGGCTACATAATAGAGGACCCAGACAGAAGCCTCCCCCAATGTCTGCAACACTGCACCAGGAAGGTAAACAAACACATGTTGCTCACGCGATTATAATTGGGTTAAAATATTTTCCTTCCTTTTGGAGCTATTCAAGGAGGTGACACTGGTACAAAATTTGATTATGGTTTATAAGGATTTAACGCATAGTCACATGAGGCTTGGGCCACAAACTAAGTACTTCTCACTTAAACGTTTTAAAATTTAGTATACATCACTGGGGGCCTTTTAGCAAATGATAAAAACAATAAACTAAGTACATCTGATAAAAGTTTCCTTATCAATACAGCGTTTGGCGTTCTCAGATGGCATACCGGAAAACCAGGACCCAGGACCCTAAGACAGGACCTTCTCAGATCCCTTTGCAAGATACCACATTGTTCCAAAGGGCAAGAAACTTGCATCTGGATTCACGCGATATTTCAACATGCGATTTGGTTGCCTGGCCAGGGCCACTGTTTTTACGGCTCCATCCCAGCCGACATATTAATAACTTTCCATACCACTCAGCACTGTTTGAGGCCTTCACGCGACTCAACATACTATTGCTCTGAAATAAAGACGGCTTCAGGGTCTTTCTACCATGATCGGCGAAAGTAAGAGTATAGTTGCAGTTTTCAGCGCCAAGCGCAAGAATCAAAGAAGTAGCTAAGCGCTAACCAGGAACGCCGGAGCGGGGGGGCGAGGGGGACAAGCTCCCCTCCTGCCCTTTTCTAAGAGGGGAAAGGGGGGCAAGAGTGCCCTTTTAATGACAAATATATATTTCTTTGACAATGTTCAATTCGATATTTATAAAAACCATGGATTTTACCCTTAAGTTGAATAATCATAGCAAATTGCATTGGTCATACCCAAAAATGCAAAAAATAAAATCATTTACATCAGTTAGAATATTCTTGATGTCATTTTAAGCGAATATAAAAGGTTTGGCGGCAAACATTTTTTCGGGGGAGGACCCCAGATCCACCCAATTTTCTGTTCACTTCCCTTATAATCGGTCTAGAGTGCCCTTGCCTTTCCATTCGACCCCCTTGCCCTACCATCGCTCCGGCGTCCCTGGCGCTAACTGAGTATGCAACCCTTATCATGACGCTGAAGTGATTGAGTTCTTCAGCGTATCGAACACTGTCCGCCTGACTTTTCTGGCTGCGAAGTCAGAAGATTACACCACTGCGCCACAACACCACTGGACACTTTGCGTGGCAAGATACAATGACCACTCAAATTAATCAAAATTCTTTCAGATACAAAGGATCATGGCAAAAAAATCATCTGATGCCATCTTTACAACAATCAACTATTCAGGAATTTTATCATAAAGAACGATGAAGTTGAACAAGTAAAGTTTCTTAAACTTCTGATAATCTGCGCACTAAAAGTCTCTAATTGACTTCTTAGTACATTTCACAAATAATTATCATTTACACCAAAATAGAATCTCCTGCTCTTTTGCAAACATTCAACATCAAAACTTATGAAACTCATGCCTCTATCTGTCCTAAATCAAGAAATACCAGATAAGTACAAAAACAGGGAAGAGCATGCACTTGGTTCCTGGGACTAAATGAAAAGTTTCTTGAATATTCTGTTCCAGTACTCAAGTTTCTAAATTTTCTGGTGACCTGGGGGCTTGTAAATACAGTATATAGTCTTTGTACCAAACAAATGCAGCATCACAGGATTAGAACTATTGGGTGCACACACTGAAAACTGTAGCAATGTTGATCTAGGGCTTATTCCTTTGATCTCGCACTGCGTTTTTTCAGTGCCCAGCACTGGGCTCCAAGAAATAGAGCAGACCCAATTCACCATAACCCCTTGTCATGACGCTCAAGTGGTGGGGTCCTACCGGGTACTGAACCCACTCCACCAGATTGTTGTGGCTGCAAAGTCAGAAGACTGATTTCACCACTGCGGCACAACACCCCAACACAACATCTCCACTAAATTGGACCCTCTCTGAATGATATATACAGCTCCAATGAACTGATGCAGACAGCTAAAGTAGTGTTACATATCATTATTTGATATGAAACTTCTTTGAACCCAACCAACTCTCAGATCACATTTAATGCAAAGAGTGTTTTGGAAGGGGAGAAAAAGACAAATATTTGAAAGCATATTTGTTCTTTTGACTGTATTACTTGGTGTTACTTGAGTACTGTCAAAAGAGGCATGCAGTTTGGCCTTGTAAACTTCAACTACAACTATTAAACTAATTGCTCTCTTCTGCAAACAATGTTTAGAAATCCAATTACAACTATTAAACTAATTGCTCTCTTCTGCAAACAATGTTTAGAAATCCAATTACAACTATTACACTAATTGCTCTCTTCTGCAAACAATGTTTAGAAATCCAATTACAACTATTAAACTAATTGCTCTCTTCTGCAAACAATGTTTAGAAATCCAATTACAACTATTACACTAATTGCTCTCTTCTGCAAACAATGTTTAGAAATCCAATTACAACTATTAAATTAATTGCTCTCTTCTGCAAACAATGTTTAGAAATCCAATTACAACTATTAAACTAATTGCTCTCTTCTGCAAACAATGTTTAGAAATCCAATTACAACTATTACACTAATTGCTCTCTTCTGCAAACAATGTTTAGAAATCCAATTACAACTATTAAACTAATTGCTCTCTTCTGCAAACAATGTTTAGAAATCCAATTACAACTATTACACTAATTGCTCTCTTCTGCAAACAATGTTTAGAAATCCAATTACAACTATTAAACTAATTGCTCTCTTCTGCAAACAATGTTTAGAAATCCAATTACAACTATTAAACTAATTGCTCTCTTCTGCAAACAATGTTTAGAAATCCAATTACAACTATTAAACTAATTGCTCTCTTCTGCAAACAATGTTTAGAAATCCAATTACAACTATTACACTAATTGCTCTCTTCTGCAAACAATGTTTAGAAATCCAATTACAACTATTACACTAATTGCTCTCTTCTGCAAACAATGTTTAGAAATCCAATTACAACTATTAAACTAATTGCTCTCTTCTGCAAACAATGTTTAGAAATCCAATTACAACTATTAAACTAATTGCTCTCTTCTGCAAACAATGTTTAGAAATCCAATTACAACTATTAAACTAATTGCTCTCTTCTGCAAACAATGTTTAGAAATCCAATTACAACTATTACACTAATTGCTCTCTTCTGCAAACAATGTTTAGAAATCCATTTTTTATGCCTTTTGAGTGGATAAGAAATTTTGATGACATGTTATACATGAATTCTGCATGCAGCCCTACAAA
Source organism: Aurelia sp. 3 sensu Dawson et al. (2005) (assembly GCA_964020215.1). NCBI lineage: Eukaryota > Metazoa > Cnidaria > Scyphozoa > Semaeostomeae > Ulmaridae > Aurelia > Aurelia sp. 3 sensu Dawson et al. (2005). The sequence goes on along the minus strand of OZ026572.1, from coordinate 2,270,539 downwards.
ACCAAGTTAGTTTACCTGGTGTTGCAGGACTTCAACTTAGATTCACAAAAAATTTCTAACATTAAAGCCTCAATCTGACAATGGCGTTTGGTATTTTTCGTTGATTTCTTGGGTTTTTCAAAAAGTGGATACATTTTGACCTATGGTACTTAGAATCCCCTTTGGTTCTTAATGACAAATGAGTGACACAGAAACAGATTTTCAGAAACAAACCTTGACAGGCTGACTGAATCAATGCTAGGATCAAGAGATGGCCATATTTCTTCATCTTCATCATTTTCAATTATCGAGGCACAACACCATTTGATAGCCCCAGGTTCACTGATTAAGTGACTGTCTGTTACATCCCTGTAAAATAAATATTTGAAATTACATTTAGATTTGAAGAACATTCCTGTTTGTTTTATTTCAAAATTGTAGCCTGCTTAATATGAAGTTTTCAAATAGCATAAACCCAAAATATCTAATAAACTCAACATCTTTCCATGGGCCTTCTGTCACATTTGGACCTAAATGAACTTTTCTTTCTTGAAATCTTCTCAGAATTTGTGTATTTTGATAGCTTATTATGGTGGGTTAGAAATTTCTGACATTGCAGATGGCCGGTACATATATATGAAGACTTTTGGTAAAAGTTGATGGATGCATATTGGAGTATGGCAATATGAATGGCACAGGTTTTACAGTTTGGATGCCAGATCCTAAACCAATTACAGCTCATGTCAGGTGTAAGCCCCCCACCCCCTCCCCCCCAGGGAGACAGTTTAGCTGGTGGAGCAATCATGTGGCTTCTCTTACAAAAATCTTAACGAAAGGAAGGTCTGGGGATAATAATTCAAACCTGGCCTGCTGGGCCTCATTGTGCAACTACTTAACTTTTCAGTGGTTGCCCTAAGCACACCCAGAAAACTTAAAATCTGGATTCATACCAGAAGTCTTTGAAAATAGATGAATCCTTTCTTGGATTTTTCTAACAAAACTGCTACTGGCAGGTATGTCCCTGGATGCTAAATTTAGTAACCAAGCTCTCTAGGCTGAAAGAACCCCAGCTTCTTGCCTCAGTGTTGTCAACTAATATGATTTACAGAAAGCCAAGAAGCACCCACTATGGCAGACTGAAATCAATCTAAATAAACAGGAAAGTCTTACTCTGTGAAAACATGAGCATAAACAAATATGATTGTGCAATAATTCATACTGATGACATCTAAATTGGTTTTGCAGCAAATCAATAACAGCCTGCTTTGAAAGACCTGGAATATACCCTTGGGGTGCATGAATGCATATCATGCACAAATGAATCATATTTCATTACCAAATATTTGAACTAAATCCTGGTCAAACCTTAAACAAAGTGCTGCTTGTGGGAGGCGGCCACTAGCTCCCAACTGGTAAATCATCACCTTAGGTTCAATTTTGATGAAAATGCAGCCAGAATATTTAGAAGAGATGAAAAACAAAGCTGATTTTTGAATTTCAACACTGCAGTTTTATGGAGTCTTACATGGATCAATTTCAAAACAACCAAGACAACAATAATGGGGTGCCAACTTCTGCACAGACAAAGTGGGTGTGGCTCTAGCATACCATGGGAGTGGTCCGACTTGGTTGAATCCTCTTGCACATTATTTTAAGTCAAGGAATACAAAGTATCCATTTAAGTAAAACTGCCCCCTGTACCCCTTACTAATGTATGCCATAGACCATGTCTTATATGGATTTCAGTAATGATTTTCGATTTCAAACGTGAATTTATTCCCGTTGTCGAGAAACGATTCAAACCAAAGCCAAACTGAGCCAAGACGGCACACAATGACGTGTCTTAGAGTAAAGGGGCATTTGGGCGCAGGCCTTTGCTACCAAATAAATTTTGTGTTGGTTTGGTGGGCGTGCTGGCGAAGGCTCTTCTTTTCACGAAGGGCCAGCATTGTTCTCATTATCATTATAAATGATAGAAATCCAAATCCGACAAAATCAAACCAGGACGTTAATTCGACCATGAAAAGAATTGGAATATGGAATCGTAAAGCTCTGTCTAAACAATGAGACCTATTTGGAATTGCAGCTGCGTGTTGAAACTGGCTTAGCCTAAGGCCTAGCAAAACAAAGCCTCGAGGGCCATAATAGATGATGATTTTAAATTGGGTAAATGTTGTAGATGAATGCGTACGACTTTATAAAGTCTGAATGTTACCTTTTCCCAAACTCAATCGGCATGGCTACGTAATAGACAAGAAGCCTTCGTATTTTTACATTTCTTTCAGCGCCACGACAGCCAGGTTTGCGGTGTCGTCACGGCGCTTAGCCTCCACCTGAAAACAGGTATGGGGCCAAAGGGCAAACCATATAAACCATCTCTCATACCGTCCTGGAGCTGCCCAATGAAGTTTAGAAATGGTGACCGAGTTGAGGTTAATTCTTAATTTTTGCAAGAATACGGCCGATTTTTGTAAATTTTTGCAACGCTAGGGAGGCTGTAGCAGATAAAAGAGAACAGGCTGCAAGAGTTTTGTGGTAGGTAACTGGTGAAGGATATACATTGAGCATGTCAGGGCTGAATATAAAAAGTGCTTAGTACAGTAAAACACTGGAACAGACATCGTTGCACAATAATGCATTCTGAATTTGAAATAGTTAGTGCTACCGAATCCCCTCAGCTAACTCACATCTGGTGGACATATCTTCAGCATCTGCCTTCTGTTGGGTTGAAGGAAACAATTCCATGGGGCGGCAAAATTATGTGGCCCTCAAAGTTTATGATGTTTCAGTGGCAGTGCCCTAGGGCGGACTGGGGTGGATGAGTCCTCCTCACCTTCCAAGAGTGGTTTTCTAATGGTGCAAATGAGAGGAGAAGTTTACAGGGATGGGTTATAGCTGGACTTTGAGTTTCACTGAAAGGACCATTTCTTGGAGACCAAAATGGGTCTTTTGCAATGTTAAAGGGGCTGTACAGGGCTCTTGTAGAAAATTATAAAGTAGAAAACAACTCCCATATGTGACTAAAGTCTTCAGATTTTATGGCAGCCAGTTTTGTTGCAGCTTCTGCATAAGTTTAATAATGGGGAAATGCAATGAAAACTTTTTATCAAAAGTTTCAAATATTCAGTGTCAGGAAAAGAAAAAAGCCCCCATCAGAGTTTTGGTCACTGAGAATGGCCTGGATAATTTGAATTACTATCCTCTGCAAAATTGTCATTAGGTCTGTTGTGTTAAAGCCTACAACAAATTCAAAGATTTGACAAGCGGTGCCCAGGGGGTACTCATTCACTATGCTTTGCTATAGATGCTTACTCTAACAATGAAACTTTAGAATTGTAGATATTTAATTCATTTTTATTGATTAGCTTGTAATTTTGTAGTATAATTTTTTGACTTTGTAATGTTTACTTTAATTTCTTTTTGGATCTTAGACCCCTTAGCGTTAATGCTGTGAGGCTTTGCAAAGTAATTTTATAGAAATAGAAATATTTCACTGTAAAGTCTATATGCTATAATTTGGGATCCAAAATCTTATTTTAAATCAATATGGGGTCTGTGAATAACAACAAGACAAAATTCAATATTTGGAATCCACAAATCTGAGGAAAGGAAAAATTGTGTGATTTCGTATGATTCATTACAGTGGCCGAGTCAATAAATATTCTGTAGAGTGGTCCTAGAAATGAATAACAATATTTGGGCTATCCAAAATGCTAGACTTGATATTTGGGGTCCAGCAAAGAACTAGTAGCACATACTCTCTCTTGTAAGTTAGGGAATACCCCCCCCCCTCCTGGGACATGGTGCCATGCAAAGAGGATGGCTTATACAGCCCCCTTGAAAGGGCACTTTCTGTGTATGGTCCCAAACATTTTCCTTAAGGCTTTGCCCTCAGATCCCCACTTTCATCTACCTTCCAAGTTCCTGGCAGTTGTTGCCACCACTGAAATGTTCCCCCTCTTCCTTGGACAGTGCCCTATACTTCAAAAATCCTGCATATGACAATCCTGCCAGGCCACTGCCTAGGCAAGGTATTGTTGGGGGGATGATGGTACCAAGCATCTTTTGATACCTGGAATTTGCTGCCATAAGGGTATTGATTCTAAGGATTTGGTATAAACATACTGGGGTCTCCTGGGGTCTACTGGGGCATAGCGTGCAAGTTTGGGGTAAACTTGAAGGGTGAAATGGACAAATTTTGATAAATCTTGATCGCAATTTCCCTTTAGCATTAACTGCTCAAACAATCCTCCTTGGCACGGTGAATGTTGAGTTATCAGTTCAGGGTCTACCGTTTTCTAGAAATCAACACTACCCCACCTCAACCTACCCACCCTACCCGTGCAGACCCTATACACTTTAGGGTAATTGGTGCCAACCCTGGATTTTAGAAATGAGTGATGTCTTTTGGAAGATTTTGATACAAAACAGTCACATTTATTTTTGGGAATCAACTCTAAAGAATTGGTGCATCTTTCATTATGTCATACTTCTTTTGCAGACCTTGGTTTTTAAGACTTTTACTGGAATGTTCAAATAAGGCTTTATCGCCATGCAAATGTCTATGATCTCATTTCATCACACATGATATTAAACAATTAACAATTACTCAAAAATTGTTAAATTACATTTTATTATGCTAAAGTCACTAAATGCTGGGTTGCGTTAAAGTACATTCCCTTAAACACTTTGTAATGCATAACAGAAAATTGACAAAATTTCTTATCTTCAAACTGATCTTCCATAGCTTCAAGTAGACTTTAAAAATTTTGTGGCAGAGGCTTGCAGGTTCTTATAAGATTTTGTATAAAGAGGATGAGTGTCATCAACACTTTACCAGTAAGATTATATTTGCATTCGTGTTTGCATATTTGACTCTGCCTATCAGATTCCTTTACTCTTTTGAGAGTTTTGTTTGTAATTTTTAAAACTCAGACAGTACGATGTAAAGTGGAAAGATGTCAAGCTTAAAATGTGTGCAATAGACGATTATGCTAAACATGGCAGCAAGGAACTTTTTACCAAGATGAATTGCGTTCCAATCATGAATCATTAACGATCTTGGTAAAAAGCTCCTTGCCGCCATCCTTAGTGTTATCGTCTATCAACCATTCATGAGTTAAACAAGAGAGGCCTGGGTTTTTTACCCAGGGTGCCATGTCCCTACACAAGCATGGGACAAGTTCACCTCTGGAGACTAGACAAGAGTTCCCTATGAATCAAATCAGAATTCTATAAACATCTCGTACTTGGCAAAAAATCCTCTGCATTCAAGAAAAATCTCAAGAATACCTTTCGTTTCAAACTTCATGCTCACTTTTTCTTGAAAGCGATACACATCAAATAATTCTGGTTTCACATCCTTTTTTGTAAGAAACTCATTGTAAGAAACTCAGACTCTCAGATTGCCAAAAGTTAAGAAACTACAGCATGTTTTTCTTTATTCTCACTCTGTTTCCTGTATCATATACATAACTTAGAAGATACATATATTTTTATAAGAAACTCCTTAACTCAACTCTCAGATTGCCAAAAAAACTCCAGTAATGGGAAACCAAAAGACAGATAGTTGTAGAAGACTAAGGTTGCCAATATTAGTAGAGAATATGGCACATAGAGAGAGAATGGGGAAAACAATTAACTTTAAGAAACTATCTATATTGATAAAGAAAAACCCTTTACATGTTATCTTCACTTGTTTTTTGTATCATATTATTACTTGGAAGGTACTCAAGTACAATCTAAACATTGGAAAGCCTTCAAAAAATGTTGAGTGTGACATGTTCAGGGGGGGGGGGGCACAAATAGAAAAAACATAAAGATTGTAATGGGACCTTTAAGAAACTCTTAAGAAACTCTGAGTACTCAAAATCTGGATAGTCTTCAAGAAATTTTCAATACACATATCTTTATAAGAAACAAAGAAGTTGGGCCACTACTGAAAGTTAATTCTTAAAATTATCAGATTTTCAGTACTCAGAGTTTCTTGCAAGTTTCTTAAGGTTCCATAACATTCTCTAGGGCCACTCCCTGTTACCTCCTGAACATTCTAAAAAAGTTTTTTGAAGCCTTGCCAAATGTTTAGACTATATTCTAGTAGGTTGCCAGTAATATGATAGGGGAAAGAAGTGAAAATACATGTTTTTTATAAGAAACTAGTTTATAAGAAACTAGTACTAAGATGGCCAAAATTTTAAGAAACTCTAGTACTTGTCTGAGAAGTACTAAGAAACTTTTCAAACTTCAAAGCATGAATTTTATGGCAAATAGATCGTTGAACCTTTATTATTGGGCAATATTGTCTATGACCATTTATGTTTTCAACATTTGAACACTGTTTATTTCTATATGATGCTTTAAATATCAAGAAACATATCTGCAGCAGTGTTAGCGACCACATTGACAATTCATGCATTCAAAAAATAAGAAACCAATTAAGAAACTTTTACTACTAAAATGGACAAAATTTCATGTTAAATTAAGAAACTTTTAGTACTATGGCCTGATCCAAGTTTCTTATAAAGAAAAATGTGCAGAGTAAAATATGCCAGGGATTTCATTTGTGGAAATAAGATAGTTTCTTCAGTTATATTTTCCCAGTACTTGAGTTTCTTAATTTTTTGGCCATCTGAGAGTTGAGTTTCTTATAAGCAGTTTCTTAAAAAATAAATATGTGTACTGGTTCAAATTCTTCCTTTCTTATAAGAAATGTGTGTTCTTTAGTAATGTTTAAGCAATGGAAAGGCTTTAAACCATATTGTTTTGAAATGATATGGGGGAGGGGGCATAGATAACCACAAATTTGTTACTTTTCATGATGAAAAACATGTGTGGCATAGCAGCTGAAATAGTTCCTTCTGTCAAATCTTAATAAAACTTAGAAAAATGAGCATTTCAACATCTTCTTATTCAACCAAGCTGCACGTTGCAACAAAGCCAAGAGTCAAGACATGGTCTTGCATCAAGGTGGGTACAAGAACACTTGGTCAAAACAGGTCGACATGGAGGATGCTTTCTATCTTTTCACAGGTCCTCTTGTTTTTGAGCACGAGAGCGGCTTTTTGGAACGCTCTGCCTCCAACAAATAGCACGAATGTGGTTCCCCCGACATCAGTTCTTTGTTTCCATCCCCTTTCTGAAGTCCTTATAAGTTCTCCTAGAGTTTCTTTGCGATTTAGTCTTTTTGCTGCCGTTTGTAGTCTAACCAGCCAAGCTTCCATCGTGTTCGTCAATTAGTGCGCCGAACTTTGCCAGGAACATGGATTTGCAGCTTGTCTGCAAAGGTACACACAACGCCTGTTGTGGTTTGCGCGACGAACAATCTCCAGATTCCTTGAAATACAGGAAAATTGCTCACTTTCTCAATCTTGACTTATTGCTTCAAAAAACGTTTATGGTTAGGCCTTAATTCATTCTCAATGTAGAATTAAAGAGTTACTGCCAAAGGGGCAGTTGCTCGCCTCAAAAAGATCGGACAGGAGTTAAAGGCAAGTCGCAAATAACTTAAACCGAGCACGAATTCAGACAGGCAGATGGCCTAAAACATTGTGAAAAACCAATATAAATGCCAAGAAATGGACCAAAGATTAGTAAAATCGTTCCTTGAAACAACTGAGAGTATCTTGATTGTACATAAGAGAGAAATATGATGACAACAAACCTAATAATTGCGCTCGGCTCCTTGAAATTCCAGGTGCGATCCAAGCACGACACAGCTCTTGAGTGAGTGCGTTGCCTGTATTGCCTGTCGTGTCTGGCCAGAACAATAATGTCAACATTTAAACAATAGAACAATTGATTCAAGGAACTGATTCAAGTCTTAAACAATAGGGATCTTGCACAAGACAAAACAATTCCAGACAGCCTATTGTCTTTCTCTATTGTTTTAGCCTATAAAAAGGGTCTGGGACATAGCGTACCTAGACCAGACAAAAGTTAATAAAGAAATCGAATACCAGACAAAACAATTCCAGACAGCCTATTGTCTCCTTCTATTGTGTTTGTCTGTAAAAAGGGTCTGGGACGCAGCGTTTCCGTGCAAGACAAAAGAACATAATGAAATAGGAAATTGAATCCCAGACAGAACACTTGCAGGCTGGTAATTGTTCTCCGTTGTTGTTCCCAGACGAATTCTGCCGCAGATCCAAGATCGGCTGGGGGAACGAGTTCAACCCACCTAAATCCACCCCAATATACCAGACCATCCAGTTCATGAAATGGCTGAAGGAAACTTCTAATTTAATATGAACATTTTTCGAGATCATCTCAAGTTTCCCGAGTGGCGGCGCTACGGGGCGGGAATGGGGGGACTTCCCCAAAAACCCAAAAGTCGACAAACATTTATGAAGTAAAATGGCATAAAATTTATTGGGTATTCCTATCAGATTAAATTGCGTCAAAATCCCCCCACTTCCTGAGGTATATCCTTGGTAAGTCTAAGTCTAGTCTGCGGTGCGACCTCTACGGGGGAGGAAAAAATTTCCTTTCCCTTCAAATTTTTTCCTCCCCCGTAGAGGTCGCACCGCAGACTATGGTAAGTCCGAAAAAGTATACCCTTGCGGGCGGCACATTCCCAGGTACCTTTACCATATGGAAGAACCCCCCCCCCCAGGGCCGAAGCCAATGAGGGGCTGGGGGGAGTGCCCCCAGGAGACCATTTTTCGGAAAATTTTGCTCTAACGTCGGAATTTTTGTGATTTAAATGACTAGTTTTGGAGGATTTTGCGGAGAAGTAATGCATAAAAACATGAATTTATTAGTGTTTAAACATAAATTCCAACGGAAATTATTGAATTTGTGGCATATTTTTTATTGATTTGACTAATTGTGTTAATTTCAACGTTAGATTTCGAAATGTGGCCAAATCTTAGTTACCGAGTAATTAGATCGGTCATCTGGTGCATAAATTTAACGTATGTTCCAACAACTGTTGTTGTTGCTGTTGTTGTTGATGGTTTTTTCGTCGGAAAAATTTGGTTTTTCGTCCCCCCTACGCAGTCATGGCTGGTATCGGCCCTGCCCCCATCCGTGACCCAGGATTTAAAATGACCGCTCCCTTACACTACAAAGAATACCAAAATTTCCCAATAGTTCTTGGATGGAAATTTAAGGGAAATGGACAAGATTCCCTGGGAAATTTAAGAGAAACGGAAATTTCTATTTCCCGTTTGGGAAATTATGGGAAGTGAGTCCGTTTCCCCCAAAATATCCCCAACAAAGAACGTGGTGAAATTTCATCATTTTTGCAGTGTTAGGATAAAATGTCCCTGGCATAGAGCTCCAAGAGCTTGGAAGAGAAAAGAATGATTTTGTAAGATTCATTACGGAGAAGAGGCTATAATCCTGAACTAAATGAGAATAGCCTAGCTGTGTCCTAGACTCCAGAAAAATACAAAATGAGAGAAGTGTCAAGGAATTTCGGGGCCTCACAGGCGACCTCACTCACAGGAATTTGGGGGCTGCATGTGTATCGATTATTGTCCCCCTCCATAAGGGGAATTTATCAGTTGCTCATACACGTATCCCTTCAGCTGCTAACAAAATAATAAATAAATAAATTTAAGAAAACATAAATAAATGATAACGCGTTAATGCTGTTCTTCCTCCCTTCTTCCTGGGATTCGTGTTTTTCGTTTTCAGGCTCCTAACAACGTCTGGGGGATTAATCTCTTCTAAGAGGTATGCTTTTTGGTAAGTTTGGTCAAAGAAATGTCAAACTTCGGTAATTCCTGTAAAGAAACTCGATTTTTTTTAAATATTGGAATAGAGAATGCGAAAATTTGGCAAGCTTTGTCTTGAATATGCCAACTCGGGGCACCTTTGATGTAGAAATTAGTCTAGCCAAGGGCATCATTTTCACAAAAGTTGTTCTAGCCAACGGTTCCGTTTTGAAACTGTGGGCGGCACACCCCTACCCGAAATTTAGCCTAGACCCCCTGCATCCTGGTTACCGGGCGGAGGATTTTTGGCAGGGGGATGAAACGTTTTACCATTATTTTGTGGAGGTATGGGGATGATGGGGGCGATTCTTATGGGCTGCAAAATCATTTTGCTCCAAAAATCTTAACTGATGTCATTGATCATAGATTGACAAAAATTAACAGACACCTGGAAATGATAAATCACTTCAACGGTATGAAAATCGCTTGGGAAAACCTGCTATCTTTCCATACTGTATATCAATGTTTATGTACAAAGACTCTGGATGGGGTACTAAGCAATTTTGCTGAAAGATGGTAGTGTACGAAAATTTTTCATGTTCAAGATGGGGTATGAAATTTTCTCTAATTGTGTTCCGCCCTGGCAGCCAGGATTAAAAATTATCACTCCCTAAAATCTCGTAAACTTTTGGCAAAAATCCTTTCGCCTTCAAGAAAAATCCATCTGAAAGTTTGTTCTTCTTTTGAATAACGGGTCTGCTCGTAGGGTCTACGCGTAGGCTACTGGAAAATTAGTATCAGAACGCTCTAAAGCGTGAAAAACTAACTGCGTTTTCACGGCCGCGTCTTGCTGCGAAGACATCCTGACAACGAAATCTAGAAATGACCATACCAAGTTTAAAGGCAAAACTAATCAAATCTCGAATTGAGCAAGGGACATTTCCATTATATTTCACTCCCAAAAAATCTCGTACGCTTCTTCCAATGAGTGAAATACCCCTGGGTACAGAAGGGCAAATGACTCCAAAAATCTCGTACATTTTGGTATAGAATCCTAAAAAATCTTCAGGGCTGTATCACAGAAATCTTGATAATCTAAAAAAGCTTCGCAGGATCTGAGAAATTCCAAAGAAAAATCTAAAACATCCCTAGAATCTCCCTCCACCAACAAATGATCACTTTCAAAATAATTTTCAAAAATTTTGAAAGTCTCAATAATCGTTAGAATCCTCAAAAATCTTGCAGAATCGTGCAACTCTTGCAAAAGTTTGGAAATCTTTAAGATCTCAAAAAGAATTTGAAAGCAGAAAATTTGGAAAGATTTAGAGGACAAAAGTTGCTATTCCTACAATAAGAAACCAATTAAGTTACTTTTAGTACTAAAATAGACAAAATTTCATGCTAAATTTAAGAAACTTTTAGTACTATGGCCTGATCCTAGTTTCTTATAACAAAACGTGTAGTCTAAAACTAGGTTGAAAGAAGGAAACGACACTAGTCTAAACGACGATAAATTTTGTACCTTTTAAATAATGTCAAATATCAAAATAAAAAGTTATCTCAAAGATTCTTTCCAAAATCCATCGATAAGAGCTCAGCTTAAATTTAAAGCCCAATTTTAGGTATCTATTCTAATATTTTCTTGTGTATTGACTTACATGTAATGACTTGTGCTGCTAAAAATATGCGACCTTGACCTACATCTGATGTGGGACGGAATCTAGTTACTAACTAGATTACAGTATTCATTAGATATCTAAATCGTTCCTTGTGTTGTTGCATTTAGTAAAACTTCATGTGTTTCAAATTGGCCATGGGGTAGCCATGGTCTTTCGCTCCGCTTGGTATCGTCCCTGTAGTGTCGTATAGTAGAAACGTATTAGTAGAATGTAAGATTTATTGTAAAATGTTTATATGCAAAAATAAAAAAAAAATTTTCTTGTCGACAGCGAGAACAGAATATCTGATTTTTGGCGACTTTTATAGTGCAAGCCGCCCAAAGCAGCCTTCATAATGGATTGCTTTAATTCAAGGTCCTGTTGTCTTACCTTATACATTTGTTCATTTATGTTGTTTACACCTTGACGAGCCTTTTGCATAATAAGCCCAACTGAAGCTGTGACGGAATGGAGAAGCTGCCGATCTATAAGGAGCTAAAGGTCAAATCGCTGTTACCTTCGGCGACACCAAAATATTAACAAAAATGCCAAAACTTGGTTAGTCTGCGGTGCGACCTCTACGGGGGACCCGGTGGGAAAGTAGTGACATTGATTTAAAACCTATGGCCTTATTGGACTAACTACCTCAGTCCCAGTTTCCGCTTCCTTCATTGAATTGGATGCCACCACCACTGCGTTTTATAGCGATTATCAGTTTATCAAGGAGCGCAACTACGACATGCAATCAGTCTATGGCCTTCTAGTCTGCGGCAGCCATTAACAAGAAAACTTGGTCTCCCCAGACCCTTTTCCAAAAGTTGAAATGGTCTGCTGTTGCTAATAGCTACAATGAAACGCCGACATGGTCTGGAAACAGTCCAGAAAAGAGCAGACAAGCGTCAATGCGTCTGACAAATTTCAAGCGAGAAATGAGATTGTTTTTGCTTGTACCATGCACGTTTCACAATAATTCATGTGGTTGATCCAAATTAAACAATAATTAGAGTAATGAGTATTACAAAATAGTGTAAGTTTCCACACTTGGCCTCTTGAAGATACCTTGGGTACCAGAGCCACATTTTTTTCTTTCTGGCACCCAGGGTATCTAAAAGAAAGATGCACTGGGTGTCCGGAAAAAGAACTCCCGTTCGAAAAATTGCCAAAATTCGATTATGAAGCTATCGAACTTAGACTGATTACGATGAGTCCCAAGCAATGGTCCCAAGAATCGCTATCCAAAACGAGACTATTTTACCAAACCGAGGGCGTCTGGCAGTCTTTCAATAGCGATAACTACGGCCATATAATCAGTCTATATCGAACTATGTATATTGTAATTTTTAGTTGGCTTAAATTAACTTTAATCATAGCTATCGTAATCATTAGCCAACTTTTAAAGATAAAAGTAAATCATAAATTTTCTTTTGATCTCTTTTTTCAATGATACAAATTTATCCAAAGATGATATGATGTTTATTTTCATTACATGAGGGGTACGAAATAACGTATTTGAAAACCCCATTTTGCGCTATACTCTTTAAGCAATATCATCAATCTTGCAACTAAGAGCCATTTTATTGAAATCTTTCATCATCCTTCAGTATTTTGCACTGTGACATTTAAAACCAAACGAGAAGCTTAATACACTTTTTGTTATAAGAAACTAGGATCAGGCCATAGTACTAAAAGTTTCTCAATCTAACCGATTTTAGGGACAGTGCACAATTTATCATATGACATGGCCGGTGGGTGGAGAAGACAACTTTTCGGAAAAAATCTGCTCGTCCTGTATGAAATTATTGCAGAAAACTAACTGCCCCGTCGCCCTTTCCTTAAAATCCTTAAAAATGTATCTGCCCTGTATTCATGAACAAAAGATGTTTTACATTACGTATCGCAGATGAAGTAGCCAAAGAACATAATGCAATCAATTCTTGTACTTACGAATGTTTTTCAACGAAGAATTTACTTTGAAGATTAAGAGATATGACTGAAGCATCGTTTTTGCAAGCAATTGACAAGGAAGTTTTTGCGTCATCTAAAGTACAGTATATCCTTTCAAGCATTTCTCTGCTTGCATGATTCATAAATTTGCCCTCAAAATGAGACATTTGCATTTCAAATTTTCATTTTGAGCTCATGAAAAGCTACTGCCCTGTTGATATTTGCTTCAAAAAGGTGTTGATCCACCTCTGATATGCTGAATAAAAAGCAGTTGCCCCGTTACGATTTGCACCGGCCGTGTATTAAAGTAAATTTTGCTCTGTCCATTAAAACTAAAAGTTTCTTAAATGGTTTCTTATCTTTTGAATGCAGAATAATCAATGTGGTCTCCAACACTGCTGCAGATATGTTTCTTAACATTCAAAACATCATATAAAAATAAACAGTATTCTGTAATGTTGAAAACACAAATGGTTAGTTAATATTGCTCAAGAATAAATGTTCAACGATATATTTGCCGTGCTTTTGACTTTTAATAGTTTTTTTAGTACTTCTCAGACACAGCACTACACAGTTTCCTAAAATTTTGGCCATCTTAGTACTAGTTTCTTATAAACAAGTTATTAAAAAAACGTGTATACCAAAAGATATTGCTCATCTGATCATCAGTGCTCTTTGCAGTATGCTTCAGAACCTGGCTGCATTAAAAAGAGTTTAGTTGCTTTTGTATTGCATTGATGTTATCATATCCGAAAACAAGACAGGAGTCATCTACAAAGGGTATACCGCGGTAATTTGGGACAATTTTGTCATTTTTGAGGTATGACTGCTTCGTTGCATATTTGAACAAGACTAATACAGCTTTTTATATACATTTGAGTGGTAAATAATTTATATTGAGTGAAAGATTCTCTTGATTCATATAGAGTATAGAATCTTAGGATATCGATTGATATATTGGCGTGTAAATGATGCTGTCCCAAATTACCCCTAGATTGGGTAATTTGGGACAGCACTGAGTTCCACCTGCAAATGATACATATTCATACCTAATGGCAAATTCTGATAAGAAAATAGTGTATCTGCCACAGTTCACTCCAATTTCATCAAAAATGACCTCTTTCATAAATGTACAGTAAAGTAGCCACAATCAAATCAATGCTTCAAAATATCAGAAAAGTACTTAACCTCAATGCAAATGTTAAAAAACTTGCTTAAAAGGATACCATACGAAAAAGTGTTGCTAAGGAATTGGACATTTGCTATCTGCGGCTCCCTCCCGGTGGGTGCAATGTTAATGAAAATATGACACCACGCTCATCTATGATTTCGCTGAGAAAGGGGCATATTTGAAACAAAATCCTAGGACCTAGAATCTCAAAATAAGGGGCATTTTACCCAAGAAAATATCTCAAAAAACGGTGAAATGCTGTTGGGGTCGAGACCCTGAAAATAATGAACTTCAACTGGCCTGAAAACAATTTGATACCCTAAGTTTTATGAGTTTCTACTGTTTTCCAATAAAACATGTCTGTGAAATGATTGGCAGTACAGTGCAGAAATCGCAGTCTTCGCTAAGCACCATTATTTCTACTGTACAGATTTCTTTGGGGTTCAGTGATACTCCTTTGAGAGTAGCCTACCTTCAAATATTTCCGTGATAAGGGGTCTTTCGCCAACTAGAAAGTCAGAGAAAAGGGTATTCTATGAAATAGTATGGACAAGCGTGGTGTACCTTTAACTATTGAATTGCACCCACCGGGGGCTCCCTAGGAAGTACTGCGCAGCGATGCATTGTTATTAGATGAGATGGCCGAACAATGATAGGGCGATTCGTAATCTTATCTCAAACGCTACGAGAAAATTTCTAAACTTTACCCTCAAAATGCCGGTTACTTTTTTCTCGGAAAGTTGACAATTTTCATATCAAAAAGACCCGCCAAGTGTACTCTCTTAGCCTCAATGTGTACTTTTTTGATATCGTGTACGAGGCAGATACAATATTGCAGATACTGAGGCCTGTGCTTGTACGATGAAACGTACGCCGTACTGAAGCACTTACGATTGCCGAGGACTTCTGGTTTTAAAATCAAAATTGCCAGTTCGAATTTTGCAGAAAATGGAAAGAAAAGTAGACTAACGGAATGAAGAAGAGTTTATTGTGCCAGAGCAACGAGTACTTTTCAAAAATGATTTAAGATTTTGGCTCAAGGGATGAAAATTGCAAGAAATTTGCTGAAAATGATCGCTGCGGCCTATCCAAAACAGTGGGCGTTGCGGGTGAGTGAAAGCTATTATCTTTTGTCCAAGCTCTTTTCCACATGATTATTGCAATAAGTGATATAACTATGCAATTTTAAGCAATGTCCCAAAATACCCCGAGGGTGTCCCAAATTTCCCTTGTCCCAAATTACCCCAGTTTACCCTACAAAAGTAGGTCACAGTTACCTGCCTGAGGCATATCGTTGACATATAGGAGGAAAATGAGTGGGCCAAGAATAGAGCCTTGCAGAACTCCACATTATAATTTCCCAGATGATGAGGTCTCTTTCCCTATGTTTACAAAAAAATTCGGCTTGTTAGATAACATCTAAACCAATATATGACTGAATCGGAAAAGGCAAGGTGTTTAATTTTTTCAAGGAAAATTTCGTGGTCGATCGTGTCAAACGCTTTCTGTAGATCAATTAAAATCATGCCAGTAAACATCCTTCATTCGAACGCTGCGCTTGTATGATTTCATTCTAAAACTAAATCATTTCATGGGGTCATGAAAAATATCCTAGTTCTTGCTGTTGGGCCATAAATAAGTGAATATGAATCTCGGATAGGCCACTAAATTTTTTGCTAGATTTTCGGAAAATCATCCAACCCCAAGCAAATACTTTATGACCGCTCCCTAACTGCAAACGTGCTGTTTAGGGGAATCTCCTTATTCATAAGCATAACGTTGTTACGTAGTAGCTGAGTAGTTATGAGCAAGAACCCATACTTTGAGCGAACATTTCAATAGAAAGTCCAAAGATGAAGGTGGTCAAACATGTTATTGCATATATCCACAAAGGAACCAAAGGAACACATCTCTTCAATAGTGCACCCGCAAAAAAGCAACGCTTTTCAAGGATCTTATTCATGGATACTTTTCCCGAAGGTATATTTGATTGTGTTTCGTAACAATGCTGAGAAAGATTATACACAATGGATTTCATTCAAACAATGAAAATGTTGCAGAACTAACTTATTTTCACGCTCACCTAAGCAAACTACTTCACCTGTTTAACAGATGCAATTCTAACTTTTTGAGAATTTGTGGAATAAAGAAAGTTTTCTCTTGAGGGCAAAATTAATGCATTTGGTTGTGAAGTTGAGGTTTGGATTTCTATCCAAATATTTTCCTCAGGCCAACGATTTATGCTCGTATTTCGCGGTAATAGACCTTTTAGCTATTCTGAAAAAGAATTTGGATCGAACGATATTTCATTACGTTTTGTAGAATTTTCGAATTTGCACAATTGCAATCGAAGCTCTAACGCCATTCAATCGAACCTTGCTTATAAAAATGTATAAAAATATCGCTCGATCCAGGCTCTATTATAGAATAGCTAAAAGGTCTATTCCGGAGAGTCCCCAAACAGCACATTATTCCAGTTTAGGTCAAAACCCACCAGCTCTGGTATGGAAGTGAAGGCAAAATTTTACTTTCAAGATTAAAATTCCTACTTTCAATGCACCAGCATCAACCAATAAGGTATTCATCTTCAAGTTAACTATCAAGGATTATTTTAACAGTCATTCTGAATTAACTGGATCTAAATTCTTGCCGCTAGATGCGATCAAATCTGTTGCGCTTTTTCTGAGATAGCTACCCGGGAGTTTTTAACACTCACGAAGTCAAGAATCGAAATTTCCAACTTGTGATCAGTTTAATAGCGAAAAACAAATAGACCCACATTTCCCCGTAGACCCAAATTACTCCCACCTTACCCTAGAAAAAAGAAATCATCGAAGTATCTGGTTGACTGCGGCCAAAAGAAGCACATGCCATATCGTATGGGAAAATCTTCGCGTATGTTTCTTCATAAAGAGGCTTTAATCTCTTTTAGTAGACCGGCTGAGACATCCCATTTATTCCACGTCAAATTCCCCAGCCACGTTGAACTTGCCCAAGACAGCCACGTAGAATTGGTAGGTTGTGAAATAGAAAAGAAAGAAATCATCCATTTACCGGCTTTGCCAAAATAAACTATTCAATTTTGACAGGCCACGATAAATCGTGTACCTGAATGATATTGAATATTTATAGCTTGATCGTTAGTTTATAGATTGATAGCTAAGATCCTCAATTTGGATCCCATATTCACCACAAAAACGTTTCCTCTTTGTTTTGTCCATTGATGTTGATTCTTTAGAAAACTCGATCAACGCTTTTTGACCGTTTTCAGTGGTTTTCAAAATCCAAAATTTTAAGAAACTCGCTCATAGCTAAATACAAATAGAACCTTAAAAAATGTACAAAAATACAGTCATCCATTTGATGATCGCCCCAGGCCCACTATACGCTTTATCGTGGCCTGTTAGCCTGTCAAAAGTTCATAGTTTATTTTGGCGCATCCGGTATCCGAGTGATAGCGACGCCAACAGACACAGATGGCATTGTGTGGAAAATCTTTGCTGTTTCAATGTTCT
This sequence comes from Aurelia sp. 3 sensu Dawson et al. (2005), assembly GCA_964020215.1. Classification (NCBI taxonomy): domain Eukaryota; kingdom Metazoa; phylum Cnidaria; class Scyphozoa; order Semaeostomeae; family Ulmaridae; genus Aurelia; species Aurelia sp. 3 sensu Dawson et al. (2005). The sequence continues at coordinate 2,252,613 of OZ026572.1, read as the reverse complement.
CCTCTTGGAAGGATGATGTATCCCATTTAGTCTTCGTCAAAGTTCCCATCCATGAAGAATTAGTTGCTAAATAGAAAAGGAAGAAATCGTCCATCTATCCAATGTCATAGCAACGCCAAAAGGAACACATGCCATTTTGCCACGGAAAATCTTGCCGTACATTAGATTAGGTGCTTTAATCTCCCTTGAGTGGGCTGAATGACATCGACAATGTTTTTTAGGATGCTTTACTTGCCTCTTAACTGATATATCTCATTTCGTCCACGTCCAGTTTCCCATCCACTGAGAACAGGTTGCGAAATAGCAAGAAAGACATCAGGGTTATAGCGACGCCAACAGAAACACACTCGTATCAGCAAGAGACAATTCTCTCGGATATAATTGCTGGGATCCTTTAATCTCACCATTAACAAGCTGCGATATCCTATTTTATAGCCATCATCGAATACCCTGTCTGCAAGCAAATTTTGTGAGCTGTCTGTCACAAGGTGCCATTTATTTTGAGAACTTCCATCCTATAGCTACGACGTAAGTTCCCACATAAACGACGATGGACGCCCTTGGCGCGAAATTGTGAGTGTCGGATAAGATGATTTGGTGAGTGGGAACAGCTACTGTTGCGCAACGAAAAATAACTACGTAAATATTTGAATTCGTGAAAGAGAATAAAAAAAATCCGAGCAAGCGAAAAAGTGTAAGTGCCTGGTGAGTAAAATGAAGAAACGCAGTGCTTGCAGTAAATACTGCCCCCCCCCCCCGATTGTCAAAGAAATAACATTTAAAATTGTCTTTTGCATCATTCCTTTCGGCAGCTATGGGAGAAATTAGGAAACACGTGGAAAGCATCGAAAGTATCGTTGTGAGGTCAAAATCGTGGTGGAGTTTGGTGGTGGAGTTTGGTTGTGATTTTAGGCCACTTTTTGAAGGGTTATTGAAGACAGCAAAAATTAACCAAGGCAACCGCTGGGGAGGGGGGTAACTTCAATAGGCGGGTGACCGGGGCGTGCCATTTGACGTCTGAAATCACACCCTAAAATTTATAGATTTTCGCGAAACGATACCCCAAAATTTACAGGCCATTGAAAATGTATACCCTAAAATTGTGCCAACTATCCAAAATTTTAACCAAGTAAGTGAAATTTGATCAAAATCGATACCCTGAAGAATTATTTTTCTAAAATGACACCCGAAAATTTATGACTACTTGTGATTTTACCAAAAATGATACCCTAAAATTTAGTTTCTGCTTGAAGAAAGACACCCCAAAGTATTCCTTTGTTTTCTAAAAGGAAAGAAATGCATTTTGCACATTTCGAGCAAAGTCAAAAGCCATTTATCCAGGTTTTCATGTGTTCTAAACACCATTCATTTACAGCTGCACTAATGACCTTGTGTAGTCGGCCTTTTAAAAACATCTGAGCATGGATGTGTGAGTTCGTTTAGTAGAAATCGCATGCGGCTGGAAACGGGACCTGCAAAGCACATGTTTCAAATCTTTAAAAAGGCTGATGCTCGGGGGGGGGGGGTACATGACTTGCGAATGGACGGGGGTCTGCCGCCCGGTTTTCAGAAAGGTACCCTCTTCTAATTACCGAAAGTTGCCGTCATACCCACTTTTATGATGAATTTTGGCGGAAAACCACCCATTTTTTGCTATTTTTCGCCAATTTCTGGATAACCCACCCTTGTTTATGGAAAATCTGCCGAAAAAGAGACCCTTGTTTAGAGAATTTGGGGCCCAAAAACCCACCCATATGGGCGGCACATACCCGTACCCTCAACATATTATGTACCCCCCCCCCGGGGGGCTGATGCAAAATTCAATGATCTGTTTCTTTGTAATGAATTACTTCAAAGAAACTTTATCGATTTAGCTATAATTCTAACGTTAAAATTTTCTGAGATCTTCAATAGTTTCAAAATTACGGTGTTTTTCTTCTTTTTCAAGAATTCAAGGAAATTTTCAGAAAAGACTTAAAATCACCGGAATTTCTAACATGAAATAATTTCGAAGAAAACCATAGTTTATAGATATCTACCGGGTGTCCCAGAAAAAACGCAACAGACTGAAAAATTTTAGCGGAAGCTGTTTCATACTTGTTAGCAAACGACTATTTCTATTGAAATTTGCAATTATTAGAATACATTTTGATATATTTTCCAATACTTTTGGCAACTTAGTTGCAAAGTTGAGGATCAGGAAACTTCAAGATTGCCTCTAAGTCAAAACCAGAGTTGCTGCATTAGCAATAGTGGATTAAATTGTCAAATTATAAAACATGACAGTCCCAGCAATTACCGAAGATTGCTGACAAGCATAGAAACACAAAAGTTAATTGAACATTGAACATATAACTTTGAGGAAGATTTCGGTCAAAACATAGTTGCTTTTCCTAATATGACTAGGCCATTATTACAGTTATGCTTTCAAATAGAAATGAACACTGAGAGCTCCTTGATCAAATTGTGCACTTGTCTGTAATCCTGCAAATTTGCAGATAATGTCACTCTTGTAATTTTGCAGTATAATTTGCACTACTCCGGCAGCTCTGGTTTTGCCCTGACAGCAAATGTTGAGTTTGTTGATTTATAACTCTGCAATCTGGTCATCAGCAATTCTGAAAAATATCTCAAGATTTAATCTAATCATTGTAAATTTCGAGAGAAATTATCATTTAATTTCTAATTTGAAACAGCTTGTGGTAGAATTTTTTAAGCTTGTTCCGTATTTTTTTTGGACAACAGGTATGAGTGGAAAGTCTGTCACTCGTCTGGTTTACGATTTAGACATTTGATGAGGTCACATTGTCAATAAGTTGAAATACAAGGCACGATGTAAGTTGGAAAAATACTGACATTTCTGAAAAATCCAATTGTAGCGTTATAGGTAAGTAGCTAAGGTTCTCTCGAGCCATTCAGTCAGAAGAAATAGGCCATAGAATTTCACCACGGGGGGTTCTTCCATAGTAAAGGTACCTGGGGATGTGCCGCCCACAAGGGTATACTTTTTAGAACCTCTAGTATAGCCAAGGGAATACTTTTTGGCAATTTTAGTGGAGTTTAGCCTAGGCAAGGGTATGCTTTTTGGCAATTTTGGTCTAAGGACTGTAAAAGTTCGGTAATTTCTGTAAGAAAACCAAATTTAAAAAAAAATTCTGTCCCGAAAATGCGAAAATTTGGCAAGTTTAGTCTAGAAAACGCACTTCTAGAAGAGAAATTAGTCCAGCCAAGGGTATCATTTTCACAAAAATTGGTCTAGCCAACGGTTCCATTTTGAAACTGCGGGCGGCACACCCCTACATGAAATTTAGCTGAGAACCTGCAAACCGAAACGGTGTCGTGCAAACAAAACCCCACTCCGATATGAAATGAAAACGGTATCGTGTGAACAGAAAAAATTTTCATATCGGACTGCAATCCCCGCTCCGATACGAAATAATAGCGGGATCATGTAGAAGGGGCGTTAAAGTGTTTGAAAATTCTTAACACGGAGAATACATGAGGATTGGAATGAATGAAAGTTTGCTTGAAAGCCAAAAGTCTAAAGTGCTCTTGGTGATTTTCTTCTGTTATTTTGAGCATCGCATGTATACCAGGTGTGAAAAAGAAAACGTTTGGACGGCTGTGGAATAAAAAGTATGCGGATGATATTCAAAACTAAAATGTTGATCTATCAACCAGTGGGTAACTTAGACTGCGTTCACACGATGCCGGCACATCTTGAAAACGGTAGATTTTGAAAACGGAACCCTAACCGGTATAAATTTGAAACAGCACCGTGTGAACATTCGACAATGATGTAAACAGCACATTTTTCGACGCTTTTGGATCGAGACTGGTCGATTCTTAGGGTGTAGGTACTTTTTCTTAGCATCAAAGTCCTGCAACGAGTTTTTACTGTCAAATTTCCTACCGTTTTCAAATTGTGCCGGTATAGTGTGAACGCTAGCTCAAAATTTGCTACCGTCACATTTTTCACCGTTTTCAAAATGTGCCGGCATCGTGTGAACGCAGTCTTAGATGTGAAAATTTTGCTTGGTAATATCACATATGTTATGGAGCCAGCCATTAGGAAAATGCTGGAAAGGGTTTGTATGGGAACCAAGATTCCACATTCCATTCTAGTCCATGATTCACTTGCTATTGAAATTAAAATTCATTTCTAAAACTGACGATGGTATTGAATTCAAATCTCAGTGCCAAATAAATCATGGACCTGAATGGAACGCGGATTTCTCGATTGCCATACAAACTCCTTACAGGCATTTTCTAAGTTTCAATGATGAGTGATTTTACCGATCAAAATTTTAACATCCAAGACTGCGTTCACACGATACCGGCACAATTTGAAAAAGGTGAAAAATTCGACGGATAGGCCTCCTGTTCACACGAAAATGGCATATTTTTTGCCGGCAGACTTTGAAAACGGTAGATTTTGAAAACGGAATTCTAATCGGCACATTTTGAAAACGGCATAAAATAGAACATTTTCAGAAGCTTTTGGAACGAGACTGAACGATTCTTAGGGTTTAGGCACACTTCTTTTGCATCAAAGTCTTGTAACGAGCTTTTTACCGGCAAATTTCCAACCGTTTTCAAATCGTTCCGGCATCGTGTGAACGCTAGCTCAAATATTGCTACCGTCACATTTTTCATAGTTTTCAAAATGTGCCGACATCGTGTGAACGCAGTCTAAGTTATCCTTTGACTGATAGATTAACATTTTAGTTTTGAATATCGGCCACATATATTTTATTCGACAGCCCGCCAAATGTGTAAACTTTTCTTTGACTCACCTGATATGAGCAATTAAAGGGGCTTGGCCATGTAACCGTAAACAAACCTATTATCTCTATATAATCTATATTGGTGCCCACACGTGGCCATTGTGCTCCGCACAGATTTTGGTGAATCCACAATAAAGGTACTGCTAAAAATCCACCAATCTCTGCAATCATACGACATACGAGTGTTTCGTTTGTTTCTCTACGATATTCAGGAGTCTATCTTCAAAATAATACCTTCATTTTGAGAAAAGTAGTGGAAAATCTTTGTGATATGGCCTATAAAAAATACAGCAAAATCTGTTGTACACTAAATTTACCAAGATGAAATGAGAGAATAGTTCGCTTATTTCATCTTGATTTTACTTATATTTCCAATGCTCAGAAAATATAGAACAAACGTCAGAAAAATACTTCACCTTTCAATTATCAACTAGACTTTAATTTGGTCCAACGCCTCAGGTATTCTCTACATATAGAATCTTCAAAGAGTGAACTTCCTTCTGGCCAAATAATGCTAAAACTTCTGAAGGGTATGGCCACATGACTTGAAACGGATCAAACAAACCTAGGCTGAAGCTCTATTGTTAATCAATTGCAATCTATCGTCAGTCTACTGTTGATAATGTTTCAGTGTCCTTGCAGAAGGATCAGCGGCACCACTTACCCACTTGGGCATCCAAAAATACGGAGTAAAGTGGTGTTGTTCACTGTAATTCTTTTCAAAAACCTTTCTATAGAAGAGCGCCTCTTCTGTCTGCGGTGTGTTGACTGGGTACTTTTGCTTCGCATTTTCAAGCTCCTCTAGTTGCAGCTGGTTGGCACAATACTCTTTAAGCATCGTGTACCAAGGCTTTTCAACTGACGATACGCCGTCACTGAATGCTTCTTTGGAACGCCATAATACCTCATCAGGCAAATAATCTTGCAAATGCCCATCGAATGCCGATCGGAGGAGGTATTTCTCAATACCTTTCTGAGGTTGGCGCATCTTGGGTGGCAATGACAGGAAATATGATGTGAATGCCTTGTCTAGAAATGGCACACGCAGCTCCAGCCCATGTGCAGCCGTTGTTCTGTCTGCTCTTAGGTTGTCATAGAGATAGAGCTCTCTTAGTAGACGCTTCGATTCACGATCCGCCTCCTCAGCGGAAGGGGCCTTATGGAAATAGATGTAGCCCTGAGCAAGCTCATCGGATCCCTCACCTGAAAATACAACAACAGTGTCGGTTTTATCGCGGATATACTTACTAACAATGTACATCCCAACAGAGGCACGAATTGTGGTGATGTCATAACATTCTAATGACCAAATCACGCTTTTTAGTGCTTTGAAACCATCCTCAGGCGTAAAGATAACTTCATGATGCTCTGTTCCCAATCTTTCTGCAACCTTCTTCGCTGCGACCAAATCAGTGCTTCCTACCATTCCAGTTGAGAATGTCTGAATCGGGTATTTAATCCCCTGCTCTTTTGCGAGCTTAACAACAAGTGATGCAACCAAGCTGGAATCTAGGCCGCCGGATAGTAAACATCCGATTCTTCGATCAGCCATCAGCCGCTTCCGGACAGCATCAGTGAAAAGCGTGCGGATGTTTTCTTTAACATCTTCTCCTATGTTGACTGATATATTGAACGCTTGCGGTTGGTCAACATCTGTGAACAGACCAGTCTCAGCCAGCTTAACCTTACCAGTTTCACAGTCCAGATCATACGATGCATAGCTTGCTGGTGGGAACTGCTTCAAGTCAGACTGAACACCATTGTTATCAACCAATCCCATGAGACCTTTTGCTTCTGACGATACACCCAATTGACCGGCGTTGGTCGTGATGGTAAACATTGGCCTAACTCCAAATGTGTCACGGCCAATGTGAATTTGGTTCTTCTGTGTGTCGACGATACAAAATGCGAAGACGCCATCGAGCAGTTGGGCAGTTTTCTTTGCACCAAATTTGTTGTAGAGATGAGTGATAACTTCACCATCCACACTGCAAATAGACAGGTGAAAATTAAATGATAAGTCAAAATAAAAAATGGGCTAGATAAAAAAGTGCAAAAATTCAGATTGAAGATTTGGACAAATTTTGTCGAGAAAACCTTTTTGTCTAACAAATTGCCTTCCAAGCGGGTGTATCATAGGGTGCCTCAATACCGCAAAACCACCAAAATTAGCATTCTTACCCGTTAACCGCGCGCCGTTTTCTCTCACATACCGCAACCGTCAGTCTTCTTCAGTACTAAAAATGTTCTTTTTAGGATCGATATTCCGTGTAAATGAAGCAAGAATCCTAAGGAAATTAATGTGAATCTACTAATTTCGATGACCATACTTTTACAGCTATGCGAAGCCTCGATAGATAATGACGTTTATCCAGTAAAAGCAACGAAAAAGGCATTGTCTCGGGGACGGAACAAATCACTTACCGCCACGAACGTTCGTTTAAATTTCATTTTTCCGCAACCGCGTTGCAACAGAAAAAAGCTACATACCACACTGATTTTGTTGCTGAAACCGTATTCCACATCCACAGTATGGTCGAATCCGCTTAACCGCCAAACTTTAATAAACCCCCTTATTACCTGACTGAAGTTTCAAAAACGAGGCAATACAGAATCCCGCCATTCCTATTGGCTAATCGCACATTTCCCGCGGGTTTCCCGTAGCCTTGTATAATACGATACAAGGACGCGTTTTTGTCGCCACAGCAACTGCCTTAGGCCTATATGCGATTTACAAGCAACTGAAACGAAATGACAGTAACAAAATGTGTTTGATGAAATGCGAGTCAAGATTAGAAGATGTCAGGTAATAAAACTCATACTAACCGGTTTTGTCGTTGTACAGGAAAATATAAAGCCCTCGGTCTTAATGCAGAGACCTCGCAAGCTCGGTCTGTACTTTTAAGACCTCGGGCTTTATATTTTCCTGTACAACACAAAACCAGTTAGTATGCGCACATTCCAAAGTGAAAGAAAGATTTTTCCCTCTATATTTGGCTCAAGATACTTCGATTTCAAGCATTCAGTAGCTATCGATTTTAGGTTTAAATTGGTGATGCTTCTGAGAAAACAGAACTCACTTCAAGCGAAGAATTTGAGCAATTAGGATTTGTAGCCGATTAGCAGGAACTGCATAAATGGGGTCGACGAGAGAGATTCTTAAATTCAACGCGACGACTTTAAGGAAATAAATTTCAACATCTTCGTTCCTCTTTCTTTTGGTACAATCAAAATTTGAAAAATAAAACTTCAAAGTCAAAATATGAAAAACTAGTGGATAATTGATAAAAGTAAAGTTTTAAAAAAGCCGACGACAACCGTTGAACCACGAGGCAGAAGGAGTGGACAGCTGGCGAATCTACTGTACGCACACAAAGCTTTGAAAACCAGCTCTGAAAAACATACTTTGCATAACAATAATTTCACAGCTTTGAACGACATGGAACTTTCCATTTTTTAGTGTGCAAAACATGTTTTCACACTTTTGAATGCGTAAACATGTGATACATGTCATCTTTTCGTTTTTCCACCTGTGGTTTGCTTCCGCTCATTATCAAAGGGAATACAAGCATTTATCAGCCGGTGATAAAAAGCCACACAAAGACAGAGGACCATGACACCTTTGGAACTATATTTGGGTAAGTAATCTACGTTAACAGAAAATACTGATATCTGATTGGCTGGAATTTGACAAAGTGGCTTGAGCCCCTTCAGCCACTTTTATGTTCTTACATTCCCTTTGAAAAAAATGATTTACAGGGCCCGGGTCCATGACAAAATCTACTAATTCATTAAACTTCAAAACCAACATAAGACACTTCACAATGTGCTACAACTAAGATCGATTAAAGACCTTCATAACATGCACAAAAAGAAAAGGAGAAACAAGATGGACTTCATTTTTTGTAGCTCTTTTGTACAATGAATGTTGTCGGGGTAGATGAAAACCTGATTTCAGTGTCTCGAGTCTTAAGAGATCAAAATGTTTTTGCAGTTTTCTCACCTTTTAGCGGCACTGAAAATGTAGGTACTGAAACTGTAAATAAACTATTTAAGATTATCATTAATGTTTTCATCGGTAGGCACCTTGAAGGTTAAGTTGTAGTTCTCAGCACCAAGCGCTGGGATCACAAAGTAGCTAAGCGCTAATCGAGTTTTCGACCCCTTGTCATGGCGCTCAGGTGGTAGGGTCCGTTAGCTTGGCCTAAAACAATAACAAACTGGCTCAATTTGATCCATGTTTCAATGATGAAAGTCGTAAACTCATACTTTTCTTGGGTCAGGCACTGCTTCTTAATATCATCATATCTGATATCATATCAGTAATTCTGTTGTGGCGAAAAGCCTTGTACAGTTCAAATTTCTCCACTGATACGATTTTGTAGAGTGAAGTTTCATCATCACGTACTTAGGGACAAGCTGAAAGGGTATGATCAATAAGGGTTGTGTTGGCAACTTTTTTATGTTTTTATGGCAACTTTTTCAAGAGTCCATCTTCAAAGCAACAACTTTATTCTGAGAAAAGTAGTAGAAAATCTCTGTGATATGGACTATCAAATATACTGCTAAATCGTTGTATCGGAAGAAGGCTGTTTATGTTACCTGACCCTGCCCCTTTAATTACAAGCTTCTTTCCATGTATATACAATCTGATCACAATTTCCGAAACGAATTCTTGTTTTATATACAGGTTGTTTCAGAAAAAATGCAACCTAACTATAATTTAAATCTCAAAAGTTGACAAAATTTGAGTCGATGCAATCAAGATATCTTGATGCAATGTATACCACCTGAAAGTACAATCTTCTTCATGACATGCAGTTTGGATACAATAATGGAATTATTAATCATTAAATTGATATTTTCTTAAGTATGGCCAATTTCAAATGCAGCATGCTGCAAAAGCAAAATCAACCCATTTTTTCCGGTAAAAAATTATGAAAGAAATGTTGTCAAAATGTTTCTGGCCTAGAAACACTTGAGGTATGCCTTGAGGAGGGAAAAATGCTCTCACAAAGGTGGATTATCCTCTATGTAAATGCCTACGTCAATAAAGCAGTGAAAAATTCGGTTAATCCACTTAACCTGGATATCATTGGAAAGGAGAGAGAGTGTACTTTCTGATGGTATGCCTCAAATTCAGTGGCGGAAATTATGGTGGGGTTGGGGGGGGGGCAACTGCCCCCCAATTCAACATGACTCGGAAATTTTCCGTAGAGGTCAGAAATTTCGAAGGTGGGATCGAAACTGCAAGGAAGAAACGAGTCATCGTTGAGAAGCAAAGAGTTTCTATTTGAATGAGCAAACAAAATGACAAAATGCTCACGCTCTATCTACAGCATATTTTTCAGTTTTTATGCACTAGCATTCCTTTCAAAACCGAGGAAAGTGGTTGGGTATAGGTTGGTTGCAGTATTGATATTTCCGAGAGGTGTTGGAGCGTGATTGGGAGAGGCGTTCTAAGCCAATGTAAAGGCTGGAGGTTTCAACATTTTCCTTGGGACGCTAACTACAAGACGAACGGGCCAAGAATTACCAAAGTTTCCATGTCAAATTTTGGGGCAGGCAATAATTGAATGGCGAGAAGCGTTCTTAGACAAAGTAGTGGTTCTTCACGCAAAATTTGTTTGAGAAGTAGTTTCATTAGGCTGCTACTCTGCAAAACATTGTTAGAAAATTGTCAAAATCCAAATTTAATACTAGTAAACATTGGGTCAAGAGATGCATTTTAGGCAAAAGTAGAGGGCATGTCCTCAAAAATTTTCCTGGGGGATTCACCCCCAGATTCCTGATAGCTATTCCGTTTACCCTTGTGGTATGTTTTTGTCTTTTTCTATCAATTTTTGCTGAATACAGATAGTTGTGAAATCTGATATACCTATTCTCTTAGCACATTTAAGGACCATATTTATGTCAGGTCTTCCTGCAAAATGTGTCAAAAAAGCATTTCTCCCAACTCGGAAAATTGATGGCCCTTGCCCCTCCACTCAAAAACCTGAATTTCCGCCACTGCTCAAATTGATTCAAATCTTATCATTTCCTGCAAAATCTCGAATGAAAGTGGGTTGCACTTTTTCTGAAACACCCCGTAGAACACTCACAATGTTAAGTCCTATGTTGATAAAGCACAATATTATGCTGGTATGAATGGTGCATCATATGTTTCTAACAACTTTTCATCTTCTTCCTTTCACAGGGAAGGCTCTTTTTCCCTTCAAAAGGAAGGTTTCTCTGGTATGAGAAACATATGCAGGGGGTTCTCTCATTCGTCCTAAAGGAAACATACAGTATATGCTACATGCATTTGTCAATTTCGTAAAGAAGGAAACCGATCATTGCTTTCGCTCAATTTTGGATATTTTTCAAAGCGGGTTTTCTGCAGATAAGGCCACATAAAATGATATAATAGATTCTCATCACTCATTTTTTAAAACTGTCGCGAGGCGGGAGGTTTATATTTTATATTTTATATATAAATTATTTTGGCAAATCTGGGCAAATCAGCGAGGGAGGAACATTATTCTGGTGAATTCTATTGTCAACAGTGTCTTTGGTGCAGATAAATGTGCCGATGTCACCCTGGGTTGGGTTGATTGTATACAAAATGGTTGACTTTTTCCAAGCACAACAAAAAGGGAAGTTTGTCGCAGCTTTTTGGACTCAGTAATCAAATAATTTTAGGATACTGTAGGAAGAAACTTTTGCGGGAGGAAACTTTAGCGTTTACCTTGTTTCAAGTTCCAAGTCACGAAGGTTTATTCCCCAAAAGTTATTTTCATTTGAAATCCGCGAAAGTTTATCTTCGCGAAATTTCCCAAGATAAAGAGTCAAATGTTTATGTGATGAAATATGTATACTCCTCTTCCATGACAACAACCCTTTCAAACCATGTTACTACAAGCATATTTATGGAAGATTCCGAGGAGTTATTTAAAAAGTGGAGGAACAGTTTAGACATTATAAACATTTGATAAGAAACCTTATTCGCAAAAGCTTATTCCCTCAAAATCTCCCATTTTGGCCGATTTGAGGAAGTTGATTCCAAAACTTACCCTGTTCTTACTACCTATTCGTAATGCTTACGCTATAGAAAAGCATTGACTTGGAGCAGTGCAATTGATCTTGAACCGTAAACATCTTTATAGCAGAGCTTTTGCAAAGAAATGACATGAATGGTAGAATGCATATGATATGATACACCATTCATAGTATAATCTGTACAGTACTGTGACTTTTGAAAGATAGAATAAACAAGTTTCTGACTTACCCATTATGACAAAGAAATTTTGTGAAATGAAATCACAAGGACTTACTTTGTTTCAAAATCAAATCCAAACTGCTGACCAAGTTCTTTGAAGTTATAGATCTCACCATTGTAAATCAAGTGGATGTGTGGTAAATCATGGATTCTGATTGGCTGTTGCCCATAAAGATCATCAACAATTGATAAGCGATGAAATGCCAAACAACAATGATTGATATGAGGTATTGTTTCAAGTCTGAAGAAATCTGGTCCTCGGTGAGCAATGAGTAAGGCATGATGTATCTCTGATGAAACACTGTGGTCATATCCAAATAATGCCCAAATTCCACACATGACTGCAGATGAATTTCAAAGTCTGAAACAAGCATAAAATATTTAGAAAGACTGCTAGAAAAGGCAAAATACAGTGTTTAAAGATGCTGTGTTCCATGTAGGGATGTACCAGATATCCGGTAGACTGGATAATTCGGCGCCGAATCGCCGATATTTCAAAAATCCGGTTCATTTCACACTGAAATCTGGCCAGCTGCCAGATATTTAAGAATGTTGTGTAGAATTCAAACAATTTGCAGAGGATGGCAAAACAGTCATAAATATTTGAACAAACATACACCAGAGTAAATCATGATACATACTTCCGCAAAAGAGTAAAAATAGGTCCTTTTGTTTAAAATACCAAATGATTAGCTATTGTGGTTATTTACAAAGTTCACCGCATGACAAATGCAATGACATCTTTATTGTATAAAGATGATTTTCGTTTCCTATTGCTTCTCATAGTGCTTGCAAATCGTAGCACCAGAATTTCTCAAGATTTTGGTCATCACAGCTTGTTATAAATGAGTTATTCATATAAATTATTCATACATGCATAAAATCTATTCTCCGGGGTTTATTCAAGTTTAAAAAAAACCCCTAGATACTCATTCAAATAATCTTGCTCCATAAATCCTGTTTACTGTTATGGAGAGAAATATGCCCCTCTTGACTTTGCTCTATCTTTTCAACGAATTTCACATGTAAGTGCTCAGCATCAGGAGACTGCAAGACTGCTATGTCTCTTTAAACATGTTTCCTGTTTGCTTTGTCACCGTTTTTCATCTTGGATGAATACTGAAAAACTCTTGATAAAAAAAAGTCCGGTTCCAGCCGGATTATTCGGGAAAATGAGGCTGGATTATCTGGCCGGACAATCTGGCCGGACTCCATGAAAACATCTGGTAAATCCGGTTCCAGCCGGATTCTGAAAATCTTGATCCGGTACGCCCATAATCTTCCGCATGTTACAGTGTTTATACTATGTGAAACATATACTGTATTATGTGAATGCATAGTATAAGATGGTGAATGTTACACTAATTTTTACAATACATTAGTTGTGTCTTGATAGATATTTTATTAAAGTATGAAATGACAGTAGTGTAACCTCACACAATCAAACTGTTTTTCATCACCAGCTTTCCTTCATAACAAGGGCACTTCTTGTTGGATCATGGTAAAGAACTCTTACCAATATCAGAGTACTCTCAAAAAGTAGAAAGTGTTGTTCGTTTTTGACATAGCTGCTTGTACAAACAAGGCACTTGCATTCATCTGGGGTAATATTTTCCCTTCGCCCAGTCTCAATGTGAAGGCTATGGTCACTGCACCTAAATTTAGCTATGGTCTGGCGCACGCCTAGAAGACAGTAGGACTCCATTTGAACTTGCATCTTGAAAGATTGGTAACTTTGCAATTTATTGGGCCCTTTCTTTGATCAACTGCAATAATAATGATAATAATAATATAGAAACTAAACCATCTTTCAAACCAAACAGAAAATAAAAATATAAAACAAAGACTGTTGGATAACATAAACATTTCGATAAAATCTTCTTCAGTATCATAATATGATATAAAATAATAATAATAATATTATAATAATAATAATAATAATAATAATAATAATAATAATAATAATAATAATAATAATAATAATAATAATGCAAAAAGAGATGAAAGAAAAATTAAGAAATGAGTACAAACGTGGGGTGAGGAAAGTTTTACAATCGAAATTGAACGGAAGAAATATGGTGCAAGCTATCAACACGTGGGCAGTCTCCTCATTAAGGTATTCAGCTCCCTTCATTGAATGGACAAGGGAGGAATTACGGACTATGGATAGAATGACAAGAAAAATGATGACAATCCACAAGGCATTACATCCTAGAGACAGCGTCTGCAGATTGTATTTACCAGGGTGGTCGAGGAGTAATTGCAGTAGAAGATTGTATTGACCTTGCTAAACTGGGACTTCAAAGATATATAAGCGAGAGTGATGAACGATTGATAATCACAGCAAGAAGAGAAATAGATACACCTAGTGAAAATGAAGAAGATTTCAAACGGAGAATGAAAATGGAGAGAAAAGCGGAGTGGAAAGAAAAAGCATTACACGGGCAACATTTGAGGCAGACGGAGAATATAGCAAGTAAGGATTCTTGGATATGGCTTACTAACGGGAACCTAAAGAAAGAAACTGAAGGTCTTTTGATAGCTGCTCAAGATCAGGCACTTCGAACAAACGTAATCAAAGCAAAGATTGATAAAAGTCGTGATGACCCTAAGTGTAGGATGTGCAAGGAAGGAGACGAATCAGTAACTCATATCATAAGTCAGTGCAAGAAGCTTGCCCAGACGGAATACAAGATCAGACACGACAACGTAGCCAAAGCAGTTCATTGGGAGCTGTGCAAGAAAAATGGTTTAGATCATGTGGATAAATGGTATGATCATGAGCCTGAAAGTGTAATGGAAAATGAGAAATGTAAAATATTATGGGATTTCACAATTCAAACTGATCGAATGATCGGTGCTAGGAGACCTGACATCACAATTGTTAACAAAGAAACAAGAGAGTGCCAATTGATAGATATAGCATGCCCTGGCGACAATAAAGTAGCCGAGAAGGAAGATGAAAAGATTGACAAATACAGGGATTTAGCGAGAGAAGTCAGCAAATTGTGGAATGTCAAAGTTGCAATAATTCCTGTTGTGATAGGTGCATTGGGAACTGTGCCAACAATGTTGGAAAGCCGAATCAAGGAAATTGGAATTTCGATCAAGACAGCTCAAATTCAAAAGACAGTATTGCTAGGAACAGCAAGGATTTTACGAAAAGTACTTGAAATCTGATATTGCTTGCTGCATTTTGATTTCAAGCTTACACGTCCAGTTTTAACTGTGAAAAATGAACACAATAATAATAATAATAATAATAATAATAATAATAACACACACTGTTAAGATTTGACGTTTCGATTAAAAATCTTCATCTTCATCTTCATCATTAATAATAATAATAATAATAATAATTTAATAATAATAATAATAATAATTCCACATCCCCATTTCGAGGCAGCTATGTACTGTGGAAGTTACAGCACAAGATAAGTACGCATAGAAGGCACTGTTGAGTTTTCTTCTCATTTCATTTTTAAAGGTTGATGCTTTCATATTTAGTTCTTGCATTCCGAGGCCTCTCCCCCAGAGAAATCCGGCGGAGAGCCATCTTGCGATTTCCTCACGCCAAGGTTTTTGGCGGAGAAATCTTGTTCATTGTGCTCTGGCAGCAGTTGGTGGTGCAAGTGACCATAAATTCAGTAAATATGATGGAACGGAGGCAGTAGTTTTCTTCACTCTTTTGTTCTCTGTTCTGTTTTGGGCTTATCACCGGAATCTGTTATTACCCTGTGCTCTTTCTCACTCACTTTTATCAACACCATCAAATTGGCACTGGCGGCAAATCCTGCTATGCCCACATCCTTGGTGGAAATATCCGGCGGAGAGAAAAAATGGAATGCACTATATGGTATTTAATGGGCTTTCAAACCAAGCAGCACACCAAATCATCTGAAGAGCAGAATTCTTCAAAAACATTTCAGAAATTTTTCATTTACTCACCATCTGATTAGTCTATGAAAAACAGGCTTCAGGGGTTTCACCCATGGGCCATAAGCAAAAATCTGCAAAAACACTCCTTACATGTTTAAACATTTGACTTAATTGAATAAATCCATGAAATCCACAAAAAACAAAACAGAAAGACTGCAATACATCTAACACAGCCTTTAACACCTGATTAAATAACAACCATGATGAAACTGGTGGAACCTGTTATTGCTCAAAACCAAGGTTCAAAGGGAATGGGAGGCAAGTGGACTGGTGGACATAGCAATTTTCATAGAAGAACTGAATACTACTGCCCTTATCCCCAGGGGGGCACTCAGCACATGCACATACGGGGAGGTAAGTCCGATATTTTTGGGTCAGAATATTGCCAAAAGTAATATTTTTGGGTCCAAATAAAACTAAAACTATCTTCATTAAATTTTTTCTTACACCAAACATCGTGTAACTGACATTTCTGGGTTCGCTAGAGGCAATCCTGGCCTTTACTTGCATTGTTTCAGGTTTTTTTTGTTCATGTACATGTTTCTAAGTATAAAATGAGCTGATATTTTTGGGTTGCCTGAAAATTTCTTGGACTGACCCCCCCGTATGCGTATGTGCTGAGTGCCCCCCTGGGCCCTTATCCCCGCCTTTCAAACACTCTTTGTGTCTGCATAGCATTCTGGAGGAATCAATATGCTCCACCATTCTAGTACTTAGAGATTCCTGTTTTTACTTTCAAAATCTGACGGACACATGCTGCCTTCCACATAAACGTTGCACTGCAGGTCACACGAAGTGACGGTGACGCTCTCGACTTGATTTTGGCAATCAGTGATTTTATTTAATGGGCCTAGAAAAGTAGGATAGCAGGCTTGACAGCCAGGCCTAACAAAACTGAACAATCGAAAATTTCAAAACTATTTTATTCAATAAAGACAACATACCTGGTCTTTAGAGCAAGACTTTTGCCGTTTGATCGTTCGCTGCCTTGGATTACTGCTTTTTTTGAGCCACTAACTTCGACCAATTCGATCGACTGCACAATTTGCACGTGGGCCGACATCTTGAAAAGTTTGTCAACTATTGAATCATCGCACCTTCCATTTGTTTGATTGGTTGATTAGAGAAGCTTTCACTAATTTGATTGGTCACTAAACACAAGCAACACGGAACCAAACCTTGGTTGATTTTGATTGGTTGATCGGAGCAGACCACAGGAAACTTGTAAGTCTTGATGGGCTTGAACGCAAGGGAGCGGTCATTTTTAATCCTGGGTACCGGGGCGGAGGATTTCTGGCAGGGGTGTGAAACTTTTTTCCATTATTTTGTGGGGGTAGGAAAATTTTAAGAGATATTTATATGGGGTACAAAGCTATTTTGCTTGAAAAAAGTTTGGATAAAGTCATCGATCAAAGATTGAAAGAAAAGTTAAGAAACATCTGGAAATGATGAATAACTTGACCATTCCATATGAAAATCGCCTGTGATAAGTTGGTAGCTGTCCATATATCTATGTTTTATGCACTGAGACTTCTGGATGGGGTACTAAACTATTTTGCCGAAAGATGATGGGGTACGAAAAACTTTTTCTATGTTCACAATGGGGTATGAAATCTTCTCTAATTGTGCGAAATTATCCTCCGCCCTGGTATCCAGGATTAAAAATGACCGCTCCCTAAAGGCGTGGACGCAGCAGTGGATGTGGATGGTGTTCCCACCCCAGATGTTGGTACAGCTTTCTTCTCTCCTTCAGTACCAGACTTCAGTGGCGGCGTCATCTCTAACAAATCCGAATGAGATGGTAGGATTTGCAAGTAAGTTTTAAAGGTGATCTGAAGCGAAAATTTTTATTGATGCAGATGAATAGCACTGTTGAACGATGAAGAATGCTATTAAAATTTTTGATACTTTGTTTCATCTTCGAGTTATCCACTAATTTGTACGATTGGCTGATGACGTCATTTTGTTTGCAAAAAGTAGGAGAAAGTATACAAGGTTGACCACGTTTCCAAAGGGAAATAAAGTCAACGACCTTACCTTCAAATGAAATGCCCTTCTAAAGGTCACATCAGTTCATGAAACAATGTTTGTTGCATTTATTCTGCTCAGCTGAAATGTCTCCTAAAACTGCAACCTTCCAAAGATCAGATACAGCTTCCTTCTCTTCCTTCCATATAGAATCCTAATAATTTGCAAACAAAATGACGTCATCAACTGACACTTAAAATCATTGGATAACTTAAAAACGAAATGAGATAACAAAAAATTTCAACAGGATTTCTTATCAATCGACAAGGCCCTTCGTTTGCATCAATAAAAATTTTCGCTCCAGATCACCTTTAAGCATAAAGGTACCCAACTAATTTTATGTCATTTTATGGACAATTTTTGCCAACTTTTGGGATTTGGGACTCTGTAGATGCCCCCCGTGGCGCCGCCACTGCTCTCCTTTTCTTCTTTCTTTTTCGTTGTTGTTTTTTAGGCTCTGGTACCCAGGGTATGGACGGTGACGTACAAGAACAAAGCCGTTGATCTACAAAGCAATGGAACGTAATTTCGCCGTGTTGCAATCCTAAACAATAATAATACGCCTATCATTCTGAATATTTTCAGTTAGAGGGCCTTAGAGTCGGTAATCTACCCGGCTAATGTCTCGTTCAATTCTTACCCTAACAATCCCCCGGCCCCGGGCGGTCCGGGGGTCAACGAACATTTCCGGCACCATTTTACTGGATTTGAAAAGCATTTTTCTTCCTCTCAGCTATTTTGAAAATTTTCAACAGTGTTTTTTGCTTCAAAGAAAAAACAGTGTACCCCAGTAAAATGAATCATGATGCAAGAAATCTTTGTTGAGCCCCAGACTACCCGGGATAACATCAGTAAAGGAGGCGTTGACAAGGTTAATCATCAAATTCTTCTCGCTAAACTGAAGAAATACGGCATTAACGGTCTCGAATATTCAGGGTTCCCATCTTACTTGCATGCTCTTATTTGCAAGATATTGATTGTGGTGTTCCGCAGGGATCATGCTTAGTACCAATTCTTTTTCTAATCTAATCTGATCTTCCATTGGTTCTCAATAAATGTAATCTGAGGGTTAATTTGAGGTGCAGTGATGACCAATAGACCAGCTTCACAATTAAATTCAATTCGAGGTTAACGGCAAGAAATCTACATCATATCATTATGTTGCAACTACACCCAAAAGCAATGTCCTGCGTTGCAACAAGCTGAGAGCAATGCACGCTCTTGAGAAAGCTCTTGTTGAGACTTAGATACACCTGATATCGAGGCAAGTGATGTTCATGGAAGTATTTCAATAGAATTGACGTCATTGTTAAAGTGGTCTATTTGCGCAGTGATGATGTTTTTACATTTTATTTTGAAATATTTGACTACTGCTGTTCTCAATATTTTCAGGTAAAGACAAATGAGTACTCCTATTCAATAAAAGTCTGCTTGACATTCCCTGTTAAAGGAAGTGTGCAATGGTAAATAGGCTGCACTGAGAACAGAACAAAGAAAATACGCAAACACAGCATTGTTTCTTTAGCTATCGATCATTAACAGCACGTGTGGGCCATCAATTTCAATGGGCTATTTTTAGATTTTTCTGCCTTGTGCAAATGCAGGCTTATAGCCTTGCACAAACCCTTTAACATGAAATTTGCCTCTTTTATTGAAACTGATTCACATCTTCATAGTTTCTTCAAACAGGATGTTAGCAAAAATATGCAATCCAGGGATTATTTGGTAGAAAATAAGAACATTGTCAGAGCTAGCTTGGAAGAGAGTTCGACTTGAAGAGAGTAGTCAGGGATTGGAATTGAAAGGCACCATCAAATTTTGGGGAATTAGCTCCAAGTCATATTACCTTATAATAAGAAGAACTAAGTGTATTCCAGCCATCCTAGAGGTAATATTTACAAAATTTTCCAAGGGAGCATGCCCCTGGACCCCTTAGATTTATGCATCTCTGATCTCTGGCATCTTGCTACACAAGCTGTACACGGACCAATAATGGTGCTCGACAATCAGTGAATGATTGTGCTGTTCGGTGCGTGGACAATCTTACATTTCATACAGTCTCTGTCCTCAAGGACCTGGCAGAATCAATTTCCACACCCTTTTGCCACACCCTTTTGACCGAAACTGCAGTTTACGATGTTTTGACTGAATTACCTCTCTCTTACTGATATTAGCCCTGCAACGACACGATGTTCTCCCTCTAACATGTTGGATAACCCCAAATTTACTGAGTTTATCCCTCCAACGACATGATAATGCCCTCTATCTTACTGTTTGTTATCCTTCTGCATAACTGAATATTCACAGAAAGATATAAACAAGTTTTACAGAAATCCCTGGGGTAGGGGGCAACGGGTACGTCCAATAGTCAGGAGGATAAGATAGTGTAGAAAGGATAGAGCATCTGGACAGCCCTTTGTTGTTGCTACTTTAACTTCTTGCCAGCTGAAACGTCTTTGTAAGAATTCTCGTCAACTGAAAATGGGTGGTCTTTTGAATATGAATTCGAAAATGGCGGCTTTCCAACAACCTCATCCCCAGGGCCCTATTGGGGCAAAATGCCCCAATTATATTGGGGCAAAATGCCCTGGAGACGAGGTTTTTTCTGTAATGTTGATTGTCATATCCTTTGCTCTTAGTTCATATGGGACCTGCCTGCCACATTCGGCAATATTTCAAATTTTTACACCTGGCTCACAAATAGCAGCAAACGACTGATCATTTTCTGACTCTCCCAGATTAGAAATCCATTGACTGGGAAGCACTGTCTTCATGTCTGCAACTATACCTATTTTTTAAACCACAGACTACCAAAACAGCTCTTACCGCAATTCTAAAGTTGTTTAAGCGTTTTTTATGCAAGGGTGCTGCCCTAGGAAGGGCTGAATTTTTAGAATCGAAATTTAAGCTGAAAATCCTTAGCAAGAATATGCAAGACTGCGTAAAACAACTGCAAAATTTTGTCTTCTAGCCAAAATACGATTTCGAAATAAAGAAGCTTAGCTGCAAGAGCTGCAGCTGGTTTTCTCATAAATCTACAAGCTCGTCTTTGTTTAGAAAACGTTTTGCAGTTCTAAGGAAAAAGGATTGTTTGAGGCTAGGCCGTCGAATCACTTGAGTACGACAACCTGTTTCCACCTGTGCTGTTATGCATATTCGCTTGAATCGCCTTGATCAGATGAATGATTGGCAGGGAAACTATTCAGCCAATCACCAAGCTTCATTGGCGGTTTCAGCTGCCATCTCCATGGCAACTATCCTCAACAATGCGCATTGTCGAAGAAGATACCATCTGCTTCGGTATAGGCTTCTATAATTCATGTTTTGTTAGGTCTAAGGCTTCATTTTCGATTAGATATCCTAGGCGTTGTACACTGGAATTTCGAAGTTTACTTAGACCACATATCTTTGCTCGAGGCTAAAGAAGAACGTCAACGTCATCGTTCTTGTTGTCCTCTTGAGCCTTGAAGGAGTTTCGCAGAAGCATCAAGATGGGTACAATCTTGGCAACGCCTTCCAAGATAAACAAGAATGAAACGACGTTGAAGGAGACGAATAACAACACGCAATCAAATTTGCATTCCTCAAAGCTTAACTTAAACTTTTCCAAATTTAACTTTGTTCATGATTGCTTGCCGAATCTGAGCGGAAAGGAGAACAAATTCTTTCAAGATAAAGTTTCTTCCACTTGGTTTCGAAGTAAGAATGATTCTAAGAAGAAAAGCAAAGCAAAAACTTTACCAGAGTCGTACAAGAAGATCGATAGCACAGTGAAAACCCGAGAACAACCACGACCAGTTTACACTAGGGAAGAAGTACTGAGTGAAAAAATCAACAGGCCAAGAAAGCAGCAAACACAGAGTCTCAAGGCTCATTCTGCTTCACAACCAGAACTTGATAAAAACTACGGCACGAGCAGCCTGAGCGAAACTCTAAAATACATCGGATGTTACGTGTATTTGAAATGTCGTCACATCGACGGATTGAAACCGTCTGTCTTCGTATCATGGGTCAAAGGCGTCGATAGAAGCTTGATGTATTCAGGTTGGCAGGAACAGGGCTTCATTTCCCACTCGAATATGATCGTTCTGTATATGCTTCTTCGAGAAATGGTGCGAAGCGACATCAAGACATTAGGGCAACTTAAAGGCGTTGTCATGAGCAGCTTGTATATGTGTTACTCATACAATGGACATGAAATCAGCTATCCGCTGAAACCGTTCCTTACTGACGGTGATCGGGCTGGATTCTGGGACCGTTGTATGCACATCGTAAACAACCACAGCGGCAAAATGCTTAAAGTCAACAAAGATGTATCGTTTTACAATGATATTCAGATTGAGCTGAGAAACTTTGGACGCAGCATTGAACGAAAAGAAGGCTGAACACATTGAAAGCTTTGAAGAACTTCTATCTCTGAGCAAAAAGCAAAGAGAAAGAGAGTAAGCAACATTAAAATGAAATCTATAGATTGAGCGACGCGTTACTCCATGATTAGGGCGTCACGTTTTAAACGTTGCTGATCAATCTTTCGTCAGTGCGTTGTCATCCGAAATAGCTTTGAAAGGTGTTTTGAAAAGAGGTTACAATAGATTGAATGGTGTTGAGAGAAAAAGATCGAAACCTTGAGCGATATTTACGCTTAAGATGATCGAATTTCTTGTTAAAAGTACCTTTTCGTTGTGTTAATGATGTGTTGTAAATAGAAAGGCTTTGAAAGCCTTTAATTATGCGTTCTGTTTGCTAAAATGAAATTGTAAATACAAGATTGTTGAAATATGAAAGAGATAAATAAAGATATTCATGCTTGTCTTGTTCTTTGAAACTTCGTCACAGTTTAATTCTACCGCAAACAATCGACGCAGTGGCATTTTGCACATAGAAGCTACTTAAAAAATTATGCAGCGCAGGTGTTTTACAAGCTTCCATCACAAGACAGGTTCTTCAAGTAAATCTAAATCCATGATTAAAAGTTTTATATGGGATCTGACGACATCTGCAAAATACGCACAAATTTCGCTTTGACAATATTTTGCGGCTCTCCTCGTTCTCGCGAAGCAATTTTTGGCCCTCTGAACCAAAATTTGATGTTTTTAGCCTAATATTCGGTCATGAGATCCAAGTTACGGTGTCTGGTGCATTGAGAATTGAGCAATGATATTTGTAACAGCAGAGAGTTTTGCAAAACGTTCTTTGCCCTTATTAGTTCAAGCTACGGTGTCTGGTGAATTGAAAAATACTCGCAAATTAAATCATCGACATAAATTGTACAGAGCATTGATACTTATAGCTAACAGAACAGAGTGTTGCAAAACGTCCTTTGCCCTACTCGACTACTCGGTTTCGCTATGTCGATTCCCATTACATGCTAAATATAGTGCTTAACCTCATGTGAAATATTTTGAAGGGCCTTTCCATATGAAATGGATCAACTCACCTGCGTGGGATTCCTCACTCAGGTGGGACGATAATCACCTCGCTTTCATGTGATAATTTCAGCCCAGCACAGTGGACCAAAACACTGATTGGATCTCACTCAACTGCGTCATCGAAAGAGCCGGGAGTCCACCTTTGAGAAAAAAGGCGATGTTCCTGACATTAGTCAAATTTCCGACCGTATGCTAGAACAAAATGTAGGAAAAAGTAATACCGGTCATGAAGCAAGATCCAGCAAAATAGTTGCTGTTGGTGTTTTAGACTGCGTTCACACGATGCCGGCACATTTTGAAAACGATGAAAAATGTGACGGTAGCAAAATTTGAGCTAGCGTTCACACGATGCCGGAACAATTTCAAAACAGTGCGAAATTTGCCGGTAAAAAGCTCGTTGCAAGACTTTGATGCAAAGAAATGTACCTAAACCCTAAGGATCGTTCAGTCTCGTTCCAAATGCGTCTAAAAATGTTCAGTTTTCATCATTTTCAAGTGTTTACACGATACCATTTCCAAAATATGCCGATTAGAGTTCCGTTTTCAAAATCTACCGTTTTCAAAATCTGCCGGCAAAAAATGTGCCGTTTTCGTGTGAACAGGAGGCCTATCCGTCGAATTTTTCACCGTTTTCAAAATGTGCCGGCATCGTGTGAACGCAGTCTTAGTCTCTTCATAACAAGTAAATAGGTAACCTCACTCCATAAGGGCCTTCAGCTTACGCTCATCTTATTGAATCGACTTTACGTAATTGTTGTCGCTTCAGTGAGGCCCATATTTCCCAACTGTTCTCAAAACGGCAAAAATTTTCTTCGGGGCACAGATCTGTTCCCCGATTAAAGGCACACTGTCGTGGCTTTCATTGGCTAATCGTGGTGTTGAAATCACCAACAAAAGACATGGCCCCTGAACAATTACCAAGCCTTTATGCCCTTGGGTCATACTTTGTTTCGAGAATAAAGGCTGTCAGATCGTTATCATCTTCATGAATTTCTCTGTACAGCGAAATTACTGAAGGTTGCCAAATTCTATTCTTTTTTATTGTCTTATTTACCCAATCAGCTCCACGACAGTGTGCCTTTAATCAGAATGCAGGACTCATCATAAAACAATACCGATTGCTTTTCTTACATAATGGCAATTGCTTTTTAAACAATTGTTATTGTTTTTCTTAACTGATGCTGTCCCAGCTTTTACTGAAGTGTGGATTTAATTTTGAGCAGCGTGTTCAAATTTTTCTCGTGGAGCTCTGAACAACAGACAACAACATCGTCACTTATCTCGAGCAGAAGTTCCAGTTAACGTTGAAGCCATCTCAAGCAGCTGTTTATGAAAAGCTCTGAAAGAACAGGATGTACTTGTCTGCGCACCCACCGGATCCAGCAAAACTGTCGTGAGAAAACATATGCCCAAAAAATTTTGGGACACTGACAGACAGACATTGCAAATTGATGCCTCCTCGATTGTAACCCGACAAGGTGTGTCTTTAAAAGCATCTAGTGCCTGGAATTTCAACAGGGATTTTTCTGAAACTTCCTTGCAAAATGATTTTCTCTCTTTCCTTCCTCCAGCTTCCCTTCACACAAATCGCCACAAACCCTAGTTTAATGAATATATGACCCAAGTAAAGCATAGTGCAAAACAAACAACAATTCAACACTGATGATTTCTATTCTGATTTCTTCTTAATCTTTCCAAGTGACAAAGAAGAAGGCCTGATGTAAGTCTAGTTCCTTTCCAGCAAATAATTAATTTGCTTCATTCTCTTCACAACAACTGCCAGAAACAAGCATTTTAATTGATAACATATTCACCAAGCCACAGTCTTTTCCTTTGACGTTGAGGACAAATGGATTTTAGATTACTTCAGAAGTATTTTCAGTCGAACGAATAAGTTTTTATCACATTTTACTGGTCATTCTGTTTGGCCACTCGGTCAAACTGTCGAATCAATTGTCGAAAAATTGTGAAAGTCACAGTGAAATTTCTGAAATAGGGATGTCAAAAGAAAGATCTCTGCCATGTTTTGACTTTAAAAATGGGTTTTTCTTGAGACAGGATTATCGAACACTGAGAAAATGATTCTTCTTAATAGAATCAGAAATAGTGATTGATTGATTGATTGATTGATTGATTGAGAAATGTGGAGGCTATTTTTGATGACCAGTTGTCATGGATGTGATTGGACTGGATGTTGGAATGCAATTACTCACAACAGATCAGGTTTGAGCAAAGAGCAAGCCTTTATAACATTGGGTCAGGTTTCCTATCCCAAAAAGATAAGAGTCAGGACGTTTATCATCTTCCTGAATTTTGATGTACATGGAAATATTTTAAAGGCGAATTCAGCAAAAGATTCCGAACATGGGCAGCTAAGAAAGTAGCTTTTGAACAATGCACTAAACAAGTATTCATTTCTGAAGTAAACAGCAAGAGAAAGAAAATCGTATTTCCATTTTTTATTGCAAAAGCCTATATCCAAAGAATTTGCTTCCAGCGAAGAAAACTGCATGGTGGATGAAAAACCAGCCTAATTTTGACTTCGCTGCTAATTTTGATTTGTCTGAGTGCACTCAGAGGTGTGCAATGTTTTCCCTTCACATCTGAGGCCTGAATGTTCCGCATCAAGAAATTCACCACTGGCATGTAACGCGAGACTAGGCAATTGCTGGTTGCAACTGCGGCGCTTCATTCTGAAATAAAACAATGTCACACTTTGGATAATCTGCAGCAACTTATTTAACATAGCATGATCAGGACTTTATATCGAAATCTATAGTTGCGAATTCCACTCTTATCATATCATAGGCCTGAAATCTTCTTTTTCAATATATTCGCCATTGTCATACATGGCAAGATTGAGCGCAAAGTGCTACTTTGGTATTTCCTTTGAAACAAATGCTGCTTTCTTGTTGATCTGCAGCTCCTCTGTAGCAGTCTGACATAGGAAGGAATGGATAGCCTTATCGAGCAATTTATTGTAGAAATTTATTGGTGTGAACGTTATTCTTATCATATCAGAGACCTGATTCTTATGTTTTAATAAAACAATCATTTCTATGCAATAAATTACTCTGGTCAAGTATTCTTGTGCAATACTATGGCTCATTTTAAAAAGAGTTTAGAGAGTATCTTTTTACCTTTCAAACGCAGAGGACACAAACACGACCTCTTTGCAGAGGAGCAATTTTCTTATCATCATTTTTTCTTGTTATCAAACAAATTTTGTAAATGGGTTGTTTATTTGCTGAGGGTATTTCGTGTATAAATATTGGTAACAAAATGGAAATGATGCGACTTCGGAGCTTCCTTTTCACAATCGCCGCACTTTGTTGATTCCGGTTGATTCGCAGCTGTCTAAAAGTCCTCATAGAAAGTAGTAGCCTGATCAGTAGCCTGACTCACAGACAAAACCCTTGGTTTGTGAATCAGGCTACCTGATCAGCAATTTATTCTTGAAATTTATCAGTGTGATATCAAGTCAGAATCTTCTATTTTAAGAAACTCACCATTGCTACAGGGTGTTGCAATACCTAAGTACTCCTGTTTGAGAAATCGTTCTCCTCCCCCTTTCCCTTCCGTTTTCTTCTTCTTCTTCTTCCTTCCCATTTGTTTATTGATCAAGAGCGAGACTTTGAGCAAGTCTACGAGTCTACAGGAATTCGATTAAAGAATGCAATGCATCTTGGTAAAAAGTTCCTTGCCGCCATCTTTAGCGTAATCGTTTATTAAGGATTTCGTGGAGAATGGCCTGCTTGGTTTCCTCAAAAAGTCGTCAAATACTGCATTCACACTGACACAGTTAAACCAGCTTTATCTAAACCAGTTTAGATTTCAACCAATCAAATGGCTGGGTTTGTTAGATTGACCATCCACAAGGCTCTATTCGAAAACCTGGTTTAGTTGAAGCTGGTTTTACTTCATGTGAAGTAAGGACGGTTTGCTTGGGCGAGAATGGGCAAACTTTCACCGCAGCTTACAAAATGAAAATGAAATGGCTCGTTATTCTTCGAATTTCGGACATAAATTGCAAGTGATGGTCGTAGTAGGTAAAGAATATGGTTTTACGTCGAATTTTGACATGTCGTGGCCGTTGGCCGCGCGCAAACAGAGTTACCGCGCAAAATGGCAAACAGCCAATCAGATTGCCGAGCGGCCTCTTGTATCGCAGAGTAGAGGTAGAGCAACGAGCTCACTCTGGGGACGACATTGCCCAGAAAAATGGATGCATTAGCAGCCATTATGAATTTCACGGCTTGCAAAGCAACGCTAATCGACGGAAAATGGCCGTTCCTCTAGCGCTAATTCAGGAAAAGATAAGTTGAGAAACTGAAGAAAATACATCGAGGATTTTATTTCAACCTATTTGAAGGAATTTGAACAATAATCTGGGGTTGGTAAGTGTATTTGATGTGAAAATAAGCTCCGTTTCTTTGGAGCGAAACGGGCCTAAGTTGTGAATTCGAGAAACCGCAGCTTCGAAAATGAAATGGCTCGTTAGTCTCCGAATTTCGGAGATGAGTAGGAAATCATGTTTAATATGGGTAAAGAATGTGGTTTCCCATCGAATTTTGACATACTGCGGCTGTTTACCGCGTGCAAAACGGAGTTACGGCGAAAAACGGAGTTACAGCCAATCAAATCGCCGAAACACCTTTTGTTTGCCAAAGAAGAGGTAGACCAACAAAGTCACTTTGGGGACGAGATTGTGAATTGCAGCAATTTAACATAGGAAAGAATAGCCTAGTCAGCTATGTATTGTTGGTAATGACATCACAGATATCATTGAACTAATCAATCGAAGATCATCGAGCAATCGGATGGAAAACTCATGAAATTTGAATTTTTAGGGTCACTTAATTTCATGATTGTTATGGTGAAATGACGTTCGTTAAGCTAGTGCAGTGGGAGAAAAACATCAATTCATTTCTCATCTATAGTAAAATAACAGGTAGAAGAAAAAATTCGGAAGTCAAAACTGAGAACATTTCTCTATTATTTTATCTGAAGGTGCATCGTGGAGTGAAATCTTTAAATCTTAGCATAAAAGAACGGCTTTTGATCCTAACCACAGTTAGAGTTTTCGATTAAAAATTTATAACATGATTCCAATCATAAATTATTTAGGAAAAAGATATGTTGAAGTGCTGAAGGCACACATAGAAGAGTAGTTATCTTATCTGTTTTGCTGAGCATCGCAAAACAGCATTGCGCCATTGAAGATATGATTTATATCTTCTTAGCGCAATTTTCAGCGAGATTCGGATAGATCCTTTCAAGGAAAAAGCGGACCTCTGAGTCAGTTGCTTCAAAACATTGGTTGTATGAAGGAAGAGATAGAATAAAAGATAAGACCAGTGACGTTGTAGGATCGAGAAAATTGAACTGTAATCAAGAAAAGATTAAGGAATAAAATGAATGTTGATCTGCACTGATAACTCAAATTCACGTCATTTTAGGCAGTGTCACAACATGACTCCAAATACCCGTACAGCGAAAACCTCATGATAACAGAGAGGAGTTCAAATAAACGCCTCATTTTAACAGATCTTAGCTTAGATAGGGCCGTAGGAAGAATTCTTAACTACTGGGGCACGACACTTCGAGTGGACTTTCTTATAAACCCAGAGATGCACTTTAGGAACAAGTAGGGGACTTTTTCAATGTAATTGCAAACTGTTGGGGGGGGGCGACACGCTAAACTGCTGCCTTAAATGCCTATACAGCTACACCATGGGCAGTTCATAGTTTGCTGATGTCAATTTTTTAGTTTTAAAACTTTCAACGAATAGAGGAAAAATTGATGATGTCAAATATATGTAAAAGTTGATGAAGACCATGCTCTTTCAAGGGCAACTACAACTTCACGCTAGCAAACCTTTACGCACTACTGTGGTGGATACGCCATACAGAGGCGGGGTATCATGCTTGATGTGGTGGATACGCCATACGGAGGCGGGATATTATGCTAACGTGGTGGCGTATCGCCCACATCAAGCATAATACCCCACCACGTTAGCATGATACTCCGCCTCCGTATGGCGTATCCACCAATAGGTTCGCTAACGTGAACTTAGAGAGCGGTCATAAAGTATCTGGTATATGGGGGTAGATGATTTTCCAAAAATCTGGGAAAAAACTTAATGGCCCATTCTAGATTTCTATAAGATTCCGTTCGGCCCAATAGCAATAACCAGGATGTTTTTCATAACCCCATAAAGTTCAATAAGGTGTTAGAACAAATTGTGAGTCAGCATCACAAACTGACTTTTGACTATATGTAAAAGTGGACGGGAAGAAAATATCTATGGAGGCTCCCCTACAAAACGTCCATACCAAAATTTTTGTCTGACTAAGGGCAGATTTTTGTTTTGGGTCAAGTTTCTCATGTAATGTAGATTCCTAATATTGCTGTTGTTTGTGAAATTATCTGCTATTTACTTGTGACATCACGATGACATTCATTGGAAACTTGGAAATATTTGCAGTCAAGTCAGCAAGCTGTATCTTCCCTACCCTGAGCCCAGGAGGGGGACTTGGTGGTTCAAGGTGACGTACCCGTTGCAAAATTTTGTGTCTCAAATTCTGCAATTTACTACCTCTTTGGGTAAAAGTTTTTTAAATTTACTACCGCTTAGGGTTGTGAAAATTGATATGATTAGTTCGCGGGGATTTAAGAAAGTTTGATAAACTGAATTGTTGTTGGTAAGATTGTAACGATAGAAATCAAGCAGTATTCAGTCTTCTCGCGTTATACATACCTATCAAAACAAATTGGAATTAATTTCTTATCAATGATTGTCCGTCCATTGACCATACTGTCATATGCTCACACCAGGGGAAGTTTCTCCCATGCCAGTCCTACCTACCTTTACTTCTTCACCTGTACTATTTCAAAGTAAATGGAAGTCATTTTCTGGCTCAGGTCTGCTACACAATAGCATTATTGTTTCAGGAACTATCGACCCATTGTTATTGCTGCCCAGGGAAAAAGTTACTGCAGCTTAGGCTATGCTACCTAGGCTAAAAGTTACTACCGCTTAGGCCAAAGCTACTACCGCTAAGGGTTTAGGGTTTTGCAACATTTTGCAACGGATACGTCACCTTGAACCACCAAGTCCCCCCTGGGACCCTGAGCACCAGAAGCTCCGTATGTAAATGGTATCAAGGTCCTCTTTGCACCACTCGATTCAGAATCATTACTCAGCAACATTTCCAAACTGCTCTAAAATCCACTTTGAGGCAAAAGTTCTCGAGGAGGCCAAGACACGAAACTGTTAGCTTTGCGCCTGAAGCCGAAAAATGTGCTCAAATTCTAATAGTATGCCACAAAATCAGATGTATTGAAACGATTTTCTGCATTTGCAGCCTGTTGTTTAACTTTGGGAAATATCATTTGTATGACTAAATGTTTATGGCCCCATAAATCACATTAGATTTTTTTCACAGCCCCAAAAAGTTCTGGCAGAATTCTTTATGGCCCATCCAAATATCGTCCACCCCCATATAGCAGATAGTTAATGACTGCTCCCTTAGGAAATCAAAGAACAACATCTGCGCAAGTATGCACTCCTTCAACATCTGCCTTGTCTTAATGAATTATATCAGTGAGAAAACTTCAACATATCATTGCTGTTAGCGCGTTTCCAATCTTCAAGATATCCTTTATTTGCTATTGTTACTCTATGGTCTGGCTGCAAGCCAAGTAATATATCTGATTGGTCGAGAGCGTTCGAAACTGACGTAAAGAATTGTCTCGGTTTTGCTCTGTCTTGCAAGCTCGATTTTTTTCTGACGGCTGGGGGTTAATATTTTCTGGAATTGCCCCTTGAAACAGTTATTATAGGGTTATTATTACCTGACTGAAGTTTCAAAAAACGAGGTAATACAGAATCCCGCCACTGCTATTGGTTAATCACACTTTTCCCGCGGGTTTCCCGTAGCCTTGTATAATACGATACAAGGACGCGTTTTTGTCGCCACAGCAACTGCCTTAGGCCTATATGCGATTTACAAGCAACTGAAACGAAATGACAGTAACAAAATGTGTTTGACTAAATGATACGAGTCAAAATTAGAAGCTATCAGGTAATAAAACTCATACTAACCGGTTTTGTCGTTGTACACGAATATATAAAGCCCTTCGGTCTTAATGCACAGACCTCGCAAGCTCGGTCTCGGTCTGTACTTTTAAGGCCTTGGGCTTTGTATTTTCCTGTACAACACAAAACCGGTTAGTATGCGCATAGTATCAAGAAGCAAGAGTGCACGGAACTTCAAACAGTTTCTTCACATCTCAGTTAAGAAGTTAAAAGATTTTGTTTAAAGACTTTTGGACATGCCATAGCTAATTGTCTGCATACAAGGGTACACAGTCTAATTGTCGCACCAAGGGTACTTTACATATGGCCATGGCCCCTTCCCAAAAGTGGCCATAAACATGATAGCTCCTACCCTATTGCTTTTCATTTATTCATTTCATTTTCACATATTTAAGGAGGGTAGCCCTTCAGCAATGCTGATTTTCAAGGGGCCCTCCATTACAAAACCTACAAAATTAAATACTATTATAACCTAAACTAATACAATACAATTTCTAATACAATAATGAAAACCCTATGATCTAAAATAAATATTTACAATAAAAGAAAATCCATATGGCAAACACAGTATTAAAAGCTAGCTTTCCCTATATACATTGTTTAAATCTATTGAGGGAGGATGCTAGCTTACTTTCAGCTGAGAGGCCATTCCAAGACTTGGCACCTCTGAACGAAAAACATTTCTGTCCATTTTTTTGCTGATATTGATTAATGATTAATAATGATAAGACTACAGCTTTCTTGACCAACGCATTCAAATGTATACAAAAGCAGCAGCAACAACAACAACAAACATTTAGGTCCACGAAATTACAAGCATTGAAGAAAGGTTGCTGCAAAATGACATGCTTATTTCACTTTTTTGTGTAAATTCACCTCCATACTGAATGTCGAACGTTTTGCACTCAACGCAAACGGATTTTTGAAACTTCTGGAAACGAAAAAAATTTATATGCCTCTTCTAAAAAGAAAAGATCAGACAGTGCAAGAGATCACTTTTGCGTCTAGATCTTACACCGCAATAATTAACTTTCTGCGTTAGTGCCACGATCTTAAGTTTGATTCTTTGATCATTTTTTGTTAAGCAGTGGTGTAAAATGGTTTTAGGTACCACTTTTAATTCGCATCGTTGCCTTCAGTTTTGATATAATTACTTTGTATAAGTCTTTTTAGCAAGCATAATTTTCAGGCTAGTAAAAAGTCTATTGACCATGCATGTTAACGCTATTTCAATGTATGTTCTACGTGACAATATTTTATATCTTAATCCCATGCAGTACTTTCAATACTGCACATGCACTAAATGTCTCCAAAAATTGTTGAGAACAGACACTTGCAGAATCCACTGCTAAGCTATCAAAACTACGAAAAAATATGAAAGGAAAATGGATATATAATATTTTGCAAAGAAAGCATAATATTATTCCATATGGATTGGAAATAAACAGCAACATTGAGCCAATTACGTCAATATGATTCAATGTAATTGCCTACACTTTATAAACCTCTCATTCAACTTTCGCCACAAGATTTTAATGTTTCATGATGCAAATCATAGTTGTCATCATCATCATCATCATCATCATCATCATCATCATCATCATCATCATCATCATCATCATCATCATCATCATCATCATCATCATCATCATCATCATCATCATCATCATCATCATCATCATCATCATCATCATCATCATCATCATCATCATCATCATCATCATCATCATCATCATCATCATCATCATCATCATCATCATCATCATCATCATCATCATCATCATCATCATCATCATCATCATCATCATCATCATCATCATCAACATCAATGTTTATGTTTGCTTGTTTACAATAACTTTCTCATAGCTTAGCACTTTCTTTCTATGAACGATATCTAGCTACTTTGAACGAATGCAAGGAATCATGACATCAGTGTAGCCTTACAGTAGGAGGACCACTTGAGGAGAGCTGTTTACCGCTACGGGAGGGAGCAGACATTCAACTGAGTTTCTGAGCCATTTTCAGAACATCTGCTGATCATGATTCAAGCGACTTGACAACGATCTCAGTTCTTCAATTATGAATATTAAAATCACGAGGAGAACATAAGTCTTTAACACGGGTTGGATTCATTGTCCCATTGGACACATTTTCAAATAAAGAGAAACTGAGAATTTCACCCAGTACCAAAATTTCCTCAAAAGTTCTTAGAATTTACATTATTTGAGCACTCAAAGTTTTTTCCAACATGCATCATCATTATCATTCAAACTGGAAATGTTACATAATCCTCTAAGGCAAAATCTGACAATAACGAACTACGTGAATTAATAAAGAAACCTACAGGGCATCGACGTGAGTTTATTGATCGGCCGCAATAGACAGCCCGAAAAAAGCATCTGCGTTCCTCGTTGCTTCTTTTGTTACACAATTAAACGGCATGGTACCAAGAGTTTGAACGAAGAGCTGACCATATGTACGGCCTAGCCCCGGACCATCTTTGTTGCTTTCTCTTCGGCTGAAGGCTAGTTTGAAATGAGGATGAACACAGTGTAGGAGCCAACAGTTCAGACGCGCAGGAGCCATTTGAACTTGATTTCTAGCACTGGTCAGGCTTGGGCACAGGGACCCCAGGAAGTTGTATAACCTCTCCCCCCCTTCCCCCTAATGATGAATATGAATAAAGAGGCCTTCCTCTGAGCCTCCTTTGCGATTGCGAAGCTATGACGTCGCCTCCTTTTGATTTATTCGCGAACCTCGCTTTCGATCTCTCTATTAAAGCATTACGTCATAGCTTCGCAATCACAAAGGAGTGTCAGAGGAAGGCCTCTTTATATATCATTGGGGAGGGAGGGGTTATACAACTACCTGGGGTCCCTGTAGCTTGGGGGTCTACGCGTAGGCTATGAGTACGTAGGCTTGGGCCAAAAGGAAAATAACGAAGAAAACTATGGTACTCATATCGAGTCATCGAGGCAACAAGTTTAATTTCCAAGCTACATGCAAAGTGCATTATTGCCCATGATAAGAAATGACAATTCAATTCATGTCAAATTGAAGCCACTGTACTGTTCGAATGTCTTCGATATTTAAATCTACTGTCGATCTTTATATATCTGAGCAGCATACTTCTGCTGAGAATTTTCATAAACTTCATCAATATTTGATAGAATAGCAGGTGACAAAAATGACACCTAGTCAATAAGATCAATCAATCAATAAATATCATGCCAATCACCCAGACAATTCTCGTTAAACAATGAATTCTTCTTTCGAAATTGTTTTCTTGTGGTCAGTCCACTATGACAACCTTGTGGATAATTTAGATTGCTCAAAGGGTGTTTCTAGAGATAGTTCGAGTCATATCTACTAATATATCTGTCTAACTTTACCTGTAATTTGGCTTGTTTACATTCATTCTTATCAATGCCTCGGAAGAAAACAGCTCCAAGAGCTTTGTTTTCAAAAATCAAGAGAACTAGGGAATGAAAATCTATTGCCCGAGGCCTTTGTTAACATACTAGTTGGGTGGGCAATTGCCCCCTAGCCTATTATCTATATCTATTGTTTTACCTTGTCAGATAATAGGCTAATTGCCCCTCTTAAGTAAGGAACCAACTGACTGCCCCCTAGTCCTTGTCCCAGAAGGCAAGCTCCGCAATGTCAATTCGCCTGTGTCTCAGACCCCTGTTTTGAGAAGGGTCTGATATGGGACACACCCAACTAGGTTAGATTAGATTTCCCTTTACTTACAGATGTCCTGGGAGGCAAGTATAAATTAGCAAGGATGATGTCGATAAAACAAAGATTCAGCTAAATTATATTTCAAAAAGATCTGCGAGTTCGATTGACACTGTCTTCGAACCAGCCAATTAAAATCAGTTGAAACTGCAGGGTGATAGCAAATTTCATTGAAAAGTTTTGGTTAACACTGATCCTTTGCTCGCTGAGATGATAATACAAAGAGGGCCTACTCAGAATCAAAGGGTCTGTATCTAGCAGCATGCTTTGCAAGTGTCATCTCTTTGTGGTCATCATTTTCTTGGCCTAGAATCGGTTTAAAACCTATCTTGTGCGAAGGTGCACTAAGACACAGAAATACAAGGGAGCTCTATTCGAACAACTTGAGAGCGGTTGAGCCTAAAGTTGAAGACGAAACAGAACAGAAAACAAGACAAGAAAACAAGACACAAGGATCAAAACAAGGTAAAGAAATAGTCAAGTAAAGCATCCGTACCCTAACACCCTTGAAAATACCCTAACGGAGTGAGCGATTTCAGCCAAAAAAAGTTCTGAAAATAATTGAACATGTTAGCTATTCAATCAGACATTGCAAAACATTATTGCTTATATACTGAGGGAGTAGTAGCCTTTAAACGCCGGGCGATTTTAACTCACCCGGTAGCACGGAGGTTTGTTTGTCTTCAATTTGTTTTGAGTGGGCTTGTCAGGATTTCTAGCTACTGAAAACTAATTTAGGCCCACAGTGCAGGCTGCATCCAGGCATGGGATCCCTAGTTTAACATCCCTTTCAAAGGACGGCGAGGTGAGTTGTGGTGTCAGGCCTCATAGGTCACCCATCCGGAGTTTGACCTCACTCGACCGAGCTTAACTTCAGACACCTGACGAAGACTGTATAAGCCACTTGGCCACTCGCCCCGTATGGTAATGCATTATTTCCATATCATACATCTAATGCACAATACTCTCTTGAAAAAGTTCGATTACATTTCACCATTCTGATCAGAGTTTAGGTAAAAACATTAAAAAAACATTAAAAACCGACGAGCACTTTTGACGCTATCCTTTATTCCCATTAAATACAGTAAATCCCCGCATATAAGAACCTACCAAAATAAGAACCTAGAGGCTGTTTTTCCTGACTTATGCACCTGGCAATTAAGAACCTGTTTCAGTCTGATGAAATACAGGTTCTTATTGCAGGGGTGGCAAAATGGATTTTTTATTTATGTTACTCAGTTAACTTTGGCCCAAGTTAGCTGTTAAATGTTGATGCTCCTCCCCAGTTAGGTATAGGTCCATAAGAACCCTTCAAACACAAATAACAGGGCTGGAAATCTTTTTTAAGACTTTGTAAGGGCCTACACAAGTCACTCTTCAAATAAGAACCTATATACCCTGATATTAGTCATAGTGTCTTTGAAATAAAAGAACCTATTTCAGCCTGGCTCTCAAAAAAAGTAGGTTCTTATATGCGGGGATTTACTGTACTCTACTATTACATAAAGGCCAATTTCCAGTCAGCAGAATTTTCCGAGCGGGCGGAAATTCTTTTGTTTGCGAGAGAAAATGTCGCTCTGAAATTGAATGGATAGTTACGGCTGAGCAACTTTTTATTGTCAAAAATTCCGCCCGCTCGGGAAATCCCGCTGACTGGAAATTGGCCTTAAATCCTCTCAAATAACAACAGTTCTCGGGTACCTACAAAGACAGGGATGAAGCTCTTAGTCTATTTTCAGTGTGTAAAGACGATAGCATCCATCTCCTTATATCCGCATCCATATGATACTTTCTTGCGCTGATGACTGTTAAGTAACTTAGGGATCGTTATGTAACACAATTATGACCAATTCCCGACACATGCTTTCAAGATTGTGCTCGGAATTGATCAGACAGGCTCTGACAAGTTCCCTATCAAAATGAAAGGCGCAACCTACATATCCTCTGAACTCAGAACTATTTACGTTTACGGTGTGTAACAGATTTTTATTCTTTTTATAGTTGATTGAGAATTTACAATACATATCACTGATTACTGTACCTGCACGCTACGCTAATACCCCAGGGAGCAAAACACTATTCCCACAGTCGGGAGTCAGGCCATTACATGAATAAAGTAAAAACAACAACATAAAACTGTTTGTCTCTCTCTTGTCAGCACAAGTCGTAAAATATACAATGTAAGTCTCCCTCGTTCTGCTGTGCATTTATCTTTCGCGTCTTGTACTGATAAGAAAGGGACTTGCAGCAAGACCAACACAAACGGGATACGAAGCTACGATCCTTTTGCAGTTTCCTACGCAGCTCTTGTTCAAGACGATTTTAGTTA